>OX457090.1:4080938-4680938 GCA_949752835.1 Empis stercorea | reverse complement strand
TTGAAAAAAAATTGTTTTTTTTGTGAAAATGTTATTAAATACGTACTAAGTATGATGGAACAAAGAAAAATTACGAAAAAAAATTTTTGGAAATTTTTTTTTTTTTTTGTAAAAATGTTAGTAAATACGTACTAAGTATGATGGAACAAAGAGAAATTACGAAAAAAAATTTTTGGAAATTTTTTTTTTTTTTGTGAAAATGTTAGTAAATACGTACTAAGTATGATGGAACAAAGAGAAATTACGAAAAAAAATTTTTGGAAAATTTTTTTTTTGTTGTAAAAATGTTAGTAAATACGTACTAAGTATGATGGAACAAAGAGAAATTACGAAAAAATTTTTTTGGAAATTTTTGTTTTTTTTTGTAAATATGTTAGTAAATACGTACTAAGTATGATGGAACAAAGAGAAATTACGAAAAAAAAATTTTGGAAATTTTTTTTTTTTTTGTGAAAATGTTAGTAAATACGTACTAAGTATGTTGCAACAAAGAGAAATTACGAAAAAAAATTTTTGGACAAAAAAATTGTTTTTTTTTTGTGAAAATGTTAGTAAATACGTACTAAGTATGATGGAACAAAGAAAAATGACGAAAAAAAAATTTTGAAAAAAAATTGTTTTTTTTTTGTGAAAATGTTAGTAAATACGTACTAAGTATGATGGAACAAAGAAAAATTACGAAAAAATTTTTGGAAAATTTTTTTTTTTTTTGTAAAAATGTTAGTAAATACGTACTAAGTATGATGGAACAAAGAAAAATTACGAAAAAAAATTTTTGGAAATTTTTTTTTTTTTTTTGTAAAAATGTTAGTAAATACGTACTAAGTATGATGGAACAAAGAGAAATTACGAAAAAAAATTTTTGGAAAATTTTTTTTTTTTTGTGAAAATGTTAGTAAATACGTACTAAGTATGATGGAACAAAGAGAAATTACGAAAAAAAATTTTTGGAAATTTTTTTTTTTTTTTGTAAAAATGTTAGTAAATACGTACTAAGTATGATGGAACAAAGAGAAATTACGAAAAAAAATTTTTGGAAAATTTTTTTTTTTTTGTGAAAATGTTAGTAAATACGTACTAAGTATGATGGAACAAAGAGAAATTACGAAAAAAAATTTTTGGAAATTTTTTTTTTTTTCTGTAAAAATGTTAGTAAATACGTACTAAGTATGATGCAACAAAGAAAAATTACGAAAAAAAATTTTTTAAAAAAAATTGTTTTTTTTGTGAAAATGTTAGTAAATACGTACTAAGTATGATGGAACAAAGAAAAATTACGAAAAAAATTTTTTTTTTTGTGAAAATTTTAGTAAATACGTACTAAGTATGATGCAACAAAGAAAAATTACGAAAAAAAATTTTTTAAAAAAAATTGTTTTTTTTGTGAAAATGTTAGTAAATACGTACTAAGTATGATGGAACAAAGAAAAATTACGAAAAAAAATTTTTGGAAAAATTTTTTTTTTTTGTGAAAATGTTAGTAAATACGTACTAAGTATGATGGAACAAAGAGAAATTACTAAAAAAAATTTTTGGAAAATTGTTTTTTTTTTTTGTGAAAATGTTAGTAAATACGTACTAAGTATGATGGAACAAAGAAAAATGACGAAAAAAAATTTTGGAAAAAAAATGGTTTTTTTTTTTTTGTGAAAATGTTAGTAAATACGTACTAAGTATGATGGAACAAAGAAAAATGACGAAAAAAAAATTTTGAAAAAAAATTGTTTTTTTTTGTGAAAATGTTAGTAAATACGTACTAAGTATGATGGAACAAAGAGAAATTACGAAAAAAAATTTTTGAAAAAAAATTGTTTTTTTTGTGAAAATGTTAGTAAATACGTACTAAGTATGATGGAACAAAGAAAAATTACGAAAAAAATTTTTTGGAAAATTTTTTTTTTTTTTTGTGAAAATGTTAGTAAATACGTACTAAGTATGATGGAACAAAGAAAAATTACGAAGAAAAATTTTTGAAAAAAAATTGTTTTTTTTGTGAAAATGTTAGTAAATACGTACTAAGTATGATGGTGGAACAAAGAGAAATTACTAAAAAAAATTTTTGGAAAATTGTTTTTTTTTTTGTGAAAATGTTAGTAAATACGTACTAAGTATGATGGAACAAAGAAAAATGACGAAAAAAAATTTTGGAAAAAAAATGGTTTTTTTTTTTTTGTGAAAATGTTAGTAAATACGTACTAAGTATGATGGAACAAAGAAAAATGACGAAAAAAAAATTTTGAAAAAAAATTGTTTTTTTTTGTGAAAATGTTAGTAAATACGTACTAAGTATGATGGAACAAAGAGAAATTACGAAAAAAAATTTTTGAAAAAAAATTGTTTTTTTTGTGAAAATGTTAGTAAATACGTACTAAGTATGATGGAACAAAGAAAAATTACGAAAAAAATTTTTTGGAAAATTTTTTTTTTTTTTTGTGAAAATGTTAGTAAATACGTACTAAGTATGATGGAACAAAGAAAAATTACGAAGAAAAATTTTTGAAAAAAAATTGTTTTTTTTGTGAAAATGTTAGTAAATACGTACTAAGTATGATGGAACAAAGAGAAATTACGAAAAATTTTTTTTGTGAAAATGTTAGTAAATACGTACTAAGTATGATGGAACAAAGAAAAATTACGAAAAAAAAAATTTTGAAAAAAAATTGTTTTTTTTGTGAAAATGTTAGTAAATACGTACTAATCATGATGGAACAAAGAAAAATTAGGAAAAAAAAATTTTTGGAAAAAAATTGTTTTTTTTTGTGAAAATGTTAGTAAATACGTCTAAGTATGATGGAACAAAGAAAAATTACGAAAATTTTTTTTTTTTTTTTTGTGAAAATGTTAGTAAATACGTACTAAGTATGATGGAACAAAGAGATATTACGAAAAAAAAAATTTTGGAAATTTTTTTTTTTTTTTTGTGAAAATGTTAGTAAATACGTACTAAGTATGATGGAACAAAGAGAAATTACGAAAAAAAAAATTTTGGAAAATTTTTCTTTTTTTTGTGAAAATGTTAGTAAATACGTACTAAGTATGATGGAACAAAGAAAAATGACGAAAAAAAATTTTGGAAAAAAAATTTGTTTTTTTTGTGAAAATGTTAGTAAATACGTACTAAGTATGATGGAACAAAGAGAAATTACGAAAAAAAATTTTTGGAAAATTTTTTTTTTTTTTGTGAAAATGTTAGTAAATACGTACTAAGTATGTTGGAACAAAGAAAAATTACGAAAAAAAAAATTTTGAAAAAAAATTGTTTTTTTTTGTGAAAATGTTAGTAAATACGTCTAAGTATGATGGAACAAAGAAAAATTACGAAAAATTTTTTTTTTTTTTTTTTGAAAATGTTAGTAAATACGTACTAAGTATGATCGAACAAAGAGAAATTACGAAAAAAAAATTTTTGGAAAATTTTTTTTTTTTTTTTGTGAAAATGTTAGTAAATACGTACTAAGTATGATGGAACAAAGAGAAATTACGAAAAAAATTTTTTGAAAAAAAATTGTTTTTTTTGTGAAAATGTTAGTAAATACGTACTATGTATGATGGAACAAAGAAAAATTACGAAAAAAAATGTTTGGAAATTTTTTTTTTTTTTTTGTAAAAATGTTAGTAAATACGTACTAAGTATGATGGAACAAAGAAAAATTACGAAATTTTTTTTTTTTTTTTGTGAAAATGTTAGTAAATACGTACTAAGTATGATCGAACAAAGAGAAATTACGAAAAAAAAATTTTTGGAAAATTTGTTTTTTTTTTTTGTGAAAATGTTAGTAAATACGTACTAAGTATGATGGAACAAAGAAAAATTACGAAAAAAAATTTTTGGAAAAATTTTATTTTTTTTTGTGAAAATGTTAGTAAATACGTACTAAGTATGATGGAACAAAGAGAAATTACGAAAAAAAAATTTTTGTAAAAAATTTTTTTTTTGTGAAAATGTTAGTAAATACGTACTAAGTATGATGGAACAAAGAGAAATTACGAAAATTTTTTTTTGTGAAAATGTTAGTAAATACGTACTAAGTATGATGGAACAAAGAAAAATTACGAAAAAAAAAATTTTGAAAAAAAATTGTTTTTTTTTGTTAAAATGTTAGTAAATACGTCTAAGTATGATGGAACAAAGAGAAATTACGAAAAAAAATTTTTGGAAAATTTTTTTTTTGTTGTAAAAATGTTAGTAAATACGTACTAAGTATGATGGAACAAAGAGAAATTACGAAAAAATTTTTTTGGAAATTTTTGTTTTTTTTTGTAAATATGTTAGTAAATACGTACTAAGTATGATGGAACAAAGAGAAATTACGAAAAAAAAATTTTGGAAATTTTTTTTTTTTTTGTGAAAATGTTAGTAAATACGTACTAAGTATGTTGCAACAAAGAGAAATTACGAAAAAAAATTTTTGGACAAAAAAATTGTTTTTTTTTTGTGAAAATGTTAGTAAATACGTACTAAGTATGATGGAACAAAGAAAAATGACGAAAAAAAAATTTTGAAAAAAAATTGTTTTTTTTTTGTGAAAATGTTAGTAAATACGTACTAAGTATGATGGAACAAAGAAAAATTACGAAAAAAATTTTTTGGAAAATTTTTTTTTTTTTTTGTGAAAATGTTAGTAAATACGTACTAAGTATGATGGAACAAAGAAAAATTACGAAGAAAAATTTTTGAAAAAAAATTGTTTTTTTTGTGAAAATGTTAGTAAATACGTACTAAGTATGATGGTGGAACAAAGAGAAATTACTAAAAAAAATTTTTGGAAAATTGTTTTTTTTTTTGTGAAAATGTTAGTAAATACGTACTAAGTATGATGGAACAAAGAAAAATGACGAAAAAAAATTTTGGAAAAAAAATGGTTTTTTTTTTTTTGTGAAAATGTTAGTAAATACGTACTAAGTATGATGGAACAAAGAAAAATGACGAAAAAAAAATTTTGAAAAAAAATTGTTTTTTTTTGTGAAAATGTTAGTAAATACGTACTAAGTATGATGGAACAAAGAGAAATTACGAAAAAAAATTTTTGAAAAAAAATTGTTTTTTTTGTGAAAATGTTAGTAAATACGTACTAAGTATGATGGAACAAAGAAAAATTACGAAAAAAATTTTTTGGAAAATTTTTTTTTTTTTTTGTGAAAATGTTAGTAAATACGTACTAAGTATGATGGAACAAAGAAAAATTACGAAGAAAAATTTTTGAAAAAAAATTGTTTTTTTTGTGAAAATGTTAGTAAATACGTACTAAGTATGATGGAACAAAGAGAAATTACGAAAAATTTTTTTTGTGAAAATGTTAGTAAATACGTACTAAGTATGATGGAACAAAGAAAAATTACGAAAAAAAAAATTTTGAAAAAAAATTGTTTTTTTTGTGAAAATGTTAGTAAATACGTACTAATCATGATGGAACAAAGAAAAATTAGGAAAAAAAAATTTTTGGAAAAAAATTGTTTTTTTTTGTGAAAATGTTAGTAAATACGTCTAAGTATGATGGAACAAAGAAAAATTACGAAAATTTTTTTTTTTTTTTTTGTGAAAATGTTAGTAAATACGTACTAAGTATGATGGAACAAAGAGATATTACGAAAAAAAAAATTTTGGAAATTTTTTTTTTTTTTTTGTGAAAATGTTAGTAAATACGTACTAAGTATGATGGAACAAAGAGAAATTACGAAAAAAAAAATTTTGGAAAATTTTTCTTTTTTTTGTGAAAATGTTAGTAAATACGTACTAAGTATGATGGAACAAAGAAAAATGACGAAAAAAAATTTTGGAAAAAAAATTTGTTTTTTTTGTGAAAATGTTAGTAAATACGTACTAAGTATGATGGAACAAAGAGAAATTACGAAAAAAAATTTTTGGAAAATTTTTTTTTTTTTTGTGAAAATGTTAGTAAATACGTCTAAGTATGATGGAACAAAGAAAAATTACGAAAAATTTTTTTTTTTTTTTTTTGAAAATGTTAGTAAATACGTACTAAGTATGATCGAACAAAGAGAAATTACGAAAAAAAAATTTTTGGAAAATTTTTTTTTTTTTTTTGTGAAAATGTTAGTAAATACGTACTAAGTATGATGGAACAAAGAGAAATTACGAAAAAAATTTTTTGAAAAAAAATTGTTTTTTTTGTGAAAATGTTAGTAAATACGTACTATGTATGATGGAACAAAGAAAAATTACGAAAAAAAATGTTTGGAAATTTTTTTTTTTTTTTTGTAAAAATGTTAGTAAATACGTACTAAGTATGATGGAACAAAGAAAAATTACGAAATTTTTTTTTTTTTTTTGTGAAAATGTTAGTAAATACGTACTAAGTATGATCGAACAAAGAGAAATTACGAAAAAAAAATTTTTGGAAAATTTGTTTTTTTTTTTTGTGAAAATGTTAGTAAATACGTACTAAGTATGATGGAACAAAGAAAAATTACGAAAAAAAATTTTTGGAAAAATTTTATTTTTTTTTGTGAAAATGTTAGTAAATACGTACTAAGTATGATGGAACAAAGAGAAATTACGAAAAAAAAATTTTTGTAAAAAATTTTTTTTTTGTGAAAATGTTAGTAAATACGTACTAAGTATGATGGAACAAAGAGAAATTACGAAAATTTTTTTTTGTGAAAATGTTAGTAAATACGTACTAAGTATGATGGAACAAAGAAAAATTACGAAAAAAAAAATTTTGAAAAAAAATTGTTTTTTTTTGTTAAAATGTTAGTAAATACGTCTAAGTATGATGGAACAAAGAGAAATTACGAAAAAAAATTTTTGGAAAATTTTTTTTTTGTTGTAAAAATGTTAGTAAATACGTACTAAGTATGATGGAACAAAGAGAAATTACGAAAAAATTTTTTTGGAAATTTTTGTTTTTTTTTGTAAATATGTTAGTAAATACGTACTAAGTATGATGGAACAAAGAGAAATTACGAAAAAAAAATTTTGGAAATTTTTTTTTTTTTTGTGAAAATGTTAGTAAATACGTACTAAGTATGTTGCAACAAAGAGAAATTACGAAAAAAAATTTTTGGACAAAAAAATTGTTTTTTTTTTGTGAAAATGTTAGTAAATACGTACTAAGTATGATGGAACAAAGAAAAATGACGAAAAAAAAATTTTGAAAAAAAATTGTTTTTTTTTTGTGAAAATGTTAGTAAATACGTACTAAGTATGATGGAACAAAGAAAAATTACGAAAAAAATTTTTTGGAAAATTTTTTTTTTTTTTTGTGAAAATGTTAGTAAATACGTACTAAGTATGATGGAACAAAGAAAAATTACGAAGAAAAATTTTTGAAAAAAAATTGTTTTTTTTGTGAAAATGTTAGTAAATACGTACTAAGTATGATGGTGGAACAAAGAGAAATTACTAAAAAAAATTTTTGGAAAATTGTTTTTTTTTTTGTGAAAATGTTAGTAAATACGTACTAAGTATGATGGAACAAAGAAAAATGACGAAAAAAAATTTTGGAAAAAAAATGGTTTTTTTTTTTTTGTGAAAATGTTAGTAAATACGTACTAAGTATGATGGAACAAAGAAAAATGACGAAAAAAAAATTTTGAAAAAAAATTGTTTTTTTTTGTGAAAATGTTAGTAAATACGTACTAAGTATGATGGAACAAAGAGAAATTACGAAAAAAAATTTTTGAAAAAAAATTGTTTTTTTTGTGAAAATGTTAGTAAATACGTACTAAGTATGATGGAACAAAGAAAAATTACGAAAAAAATTTTTTGGAAAATTTTTTTTTTTTTTTGTGAAAATGTTAGTAAATACGTACTAAGTATGATGGAACAAAGAAAAATTACGAAGAAAAATTTTTGAAAAAAAATTGTTTTTTTTGTGAAAATGTTAGTAAATACGTACTAAGTATGATGGAACAAAGAGAAATTACGAAAAATTTTTTTTGTGAAAATGTTAGTAAATACGTACTAAGTATGATGGAACAAAGAAAAATTACGAAAAAAAAAATTTTGAAAAAAAATTGTTTTTTTTGTGAAAATGTTAGTAAATACGTACTAATCATGATGGAACAAAGAAAAATTAGGAAAAAAAAATTTTTGGAAAAAAATTGTTTTTTTTTGTGAAAATGTTAGTAAATACGTCTAAGTATGATGGAACAAAGAAAAATTACGAAAATTTTTTTTTTTTTTTTTGTGAAAATGTTAGTAAATACGTACTAAGTATGATGGAACAAAGAGATATTACGAAAAAAAAAATTTTGGAAATTTTTTTTTTTTTTTTGTGAAAATGTTAGTAAATACGTACTAAGTATGATGGAACAAAGAGAAATTACGAAAAAAAAAATTTTGGAAAATTTTTCTTTTTTTTGTGAAAATGTTAGTAAATACGTACTAAGTATGATGGAACAAAGAAAAATGACGAAAAAAAATTTTGGAAAAAAAATTTGTTTTTTTTGTGAAAATGTTAGTAAATACGTACTAAGTATGATGGAACAAAGAGAAATTACGAAAAAAAATTTTTGGAAAATTTTTTTTTTTTTTGTGAAAATGTTAGTAAATACGTACTAAGTATGTTGGAACAAAGAAAAATTACGAAAAAAAAAATTTTGAAAAAAAATTGTTTTTTTTTGTGAAAATGTTAGTAAATACGTCTAAGTATGATGGAACAAAGAAAAATTACGAAAAATTTTTTTTTTTTTTTTTTTGAAAATGTTAGTAAATACGTACTAAGTATGATCGAACAAAGAGAAATTACGAAAAAAAAATTTTTGGAAAATTTTTTTTTTTTTTTTGTGAAAATGTTAGTAAATACGTACTAAGTATGATGGAACAAAGAGAAATTACGAAAAAAATTTTTTGAAAAAAAATTGTTTTTTTTGTGAAAATGTTAGTAAATACGTACTATGTATGATGGAACAAAGAAAAATTACGAAAAAAAATGTTTGGAAATTTTTTTTTTTTTTTTGTAAAAATGTTAGTAAATACGTACTAAGTATGATGGAACAAAGAAAAATTACGAAATTTTTTTTTTTTTTTTGTGAAAATGTTAGTAAATACGTACTAAGTATGATCGAACAAAGAGAAATTACGAAAAAAAAATTTTTGGAAAATTTGTTTTTTTTTTTTGTGAAAATGTTAGTAAATACGTACTAAGTATGATGGAACAAAGAAAAATTACGAAAAAAAATTTTTGGAAAAATTTTATTTTTTTTTGTGAAAATGTTAGTAAATACGTACTAAGTATGATGGAACAAAGAGAAATTACGAAAAAAAAATTTTTGTAAAAAATTTTTTTTTTGTGAAAATGTTAGTAAATACGTACTAAGTATGATGGAACAAAGAGAAATTACGAAAATTTTTTTTTGTGAAAATGTTAGTAAATACGTACTAAGTATGATGGAACAAAGAAAAATTACGAAAAAAAAAATTTTGAAAAAAAATTGTTTTTTTTTGTTAAAATGTTAGTAAATACGTCTAAGTATGATGGAACAAAGAGAAATTACGAAAAAAAATTTTTGGAAAATTTTTTTTTTGTTGTAAAAATGTTAGTAAATACGTACTAAGTATGATGGAACAAAGAGAAATTACGAAAAAATTTTTTTGGAAATTTTTGTTTTTTTTTGTAAATATGTTAGTAAATACGTACTAAGTATGATGGAACAAAGAGAAATTACGAAAAAAAAATTTTGGAAATTTTTTTTTTTTTTGTGAAAATGTTAGTAAATACGTACTAAGTATGTTGCAACAAAGAGAAATTACGAAAAAAAATTTTTGGACAAAAAAATTGTTTTTTTTTTGTGAAAATGTTAGTAAATACGTACTAAGTATGATGGAACAAAGAAAAATGACGAAAAAAAAATTTTGAAAAAAAATTGTTTTTTTTTTGTGAAAATGTTAGTAAATACGTACTAAGTATGATGGAACAAAGAAAAATTACGAAAAAATTTTTGGAAAATTTTTTTTTTTTTTGTAAAAATGTTAGTAAATACGTACTAAGTATGATGGAACAAAGAAAAATTACGAAAAAAAATTTTTGGAAATTTTTTTTTTTTTTTTGTAAAAATGTTAGTAAATACGTACTAAGTATGATGGAACAAAGAGAAATTACGAAAAAAAATTTTTGGAAAATTTTTTTTTTTTTGTGAAAATGTTAGTAAATACGTACTAAGTATGATGGAACAAAGAGAAATTACGAAAAAAAATTTTTGGAAATTTTTTTTTTTTTTTGTAAAAATGTTAGTAAATACGTACTAAGTATGATGGAACAAAGAGAAATTACGAAAAAAAATTTTTGGAAAATTTTTTTTTTTTTGTGAAAATGTTAGTAAATACGTACTAAGTATGATGGAACAAAGAGAAATTACGAAAAAAAATTTTTGGAAATTTTTTTTTTTTTCTGTAAAAATGTTAGTAAATACGTACTAAGTATGATGCAACAAAGAAAAATTACGAAAAAAAATTTTTTAAAAAAAATTGTTTTTTTTGTGAAAATGTTAGTAAATACGTACTAAGTATGATGGAACAAAGAGAAATTACGAAAAAAAATTTTTGGAAATTTTTTTTTTTTTTTGTAAAAATGTTAGTAAATACGTACTAAGTATGATGGAACAAAGAGAAATTACGAAAAAAAATTTTTGGAAAATTTTTTTTTTTTTGTGAAAATGTTAGTAAATACGTACTAAGTATGATGGAACAAAGAGAAATTACGAAAAAAAATTTTTGGAAATTTTTTTTTTTTTTTGTAAAAATGTTAGTAAATACGTACTAAGTATGATGGAACAAAGAGAAATTACGAAAAAAAATTTTTGGAAAATTTTTTTTTTTTTGTGAAAATGTTAGTAAATACGTACTAAGTATGATGGAACAAAGAAAAATTACGAAAAAAATTTTTTTTTTTGTGAAAATTTTAGTAAATACGTACTAAGTATGATGCAACAAAGAAAAATTACGAAAAAAAATTTTTTAAAAAAAATTGTTTTTTTTGTGAAAATGTTAGTAAATACGTACTAAGTATGATGGAACAAAGAAAAATTACGAAAAAAAATTTTTGGAAAAATTTTTTTTTTTTTGTGAAAATGTTAGTAAATACGTACTAAGTATGATGGAACAAAGAGAAATTACTAAAAAAAATTTTTGGAAAATTGTTTTTTTTTTTTGTGAAAATGTTAGTAAATACGTACTAAGTATGATGGAACAAAGAAAAATGACGAAAAAAAATTTTGGAAAAAAAATGGTTTTTTTTTTTTTGTGAAAATGTTAGTAAATACGTACTAAGTATGATGGAACAAAGAAAAATGACGAAAAAAAAATTTTGAAAAAAAATTGTTTTTTTTTTGTGAAAATGTTAGTAAATACGTACTAAGTATGATGGAACAAAGAGAAATTACGAAAAAAAATTTTTGAAAAAAAATTGTTTTTTTTGTGAAAATGTTAGTAAATACGTACTAAGTATGATGGAACAAAGAAAAATTACGAAAAAAATTTTTTGGAAAATTTTTTTTTTTTTTTGTGAAAATGTTAGTAAATACGTACTAAGTATGATGGAACAAAGAAAAATTACGAAGAAAAATTTTTGAAAAAAAATTGTTTTTTTTGTGAAAATGTTAGTAAATACGTACTAAGTATGATGGTGGAACAAAGAGAAATTACTAAAAAAAATTTTTGGAAAATTGTTTTTTTTTTTGTGAAAATGTTAGTAAATACGTACTAAGTATGATGGAACAAAGAAAAATGACGAAAAAAAATTTTGGAAAAAAAATGGTTTTTTTTTTTTTGTGAAAATGTTAGTAAATACGTACTAAGTATGATGGAACAAAGAAAAATTACGAAAAAATTTTTGGAAAATTTTTTTTTTTTTTGTAAAAATGTTAGTAAATACGTACTAAGTATGATGGAACAAAGAGAAATTACGAAAAAAAAATTTTGGAAATTTTTTTTTTTTTTGTGAAAATGTTAGTAAATACGTACTAAGTATGTTGCAACAAAGAGAAATTACGAAAAAAAATTTTTGGACAAAAAAATTGTTTTTTTTTTGTGAAAATGTTAGTAAATACGTACTAAGTATGATGGAACAAAGAAAAATGACGAAAAAAAAATTTTGAAAAAAAATTGTTTTTTTTTTGTGAAAATGTTAGTAAATACGTACTAAGTATGATGGAACAAAGAAAAATTACGAAAAAATTTTTGGAAAATTTTTTTTTTTTTTGTAAAAATGTTAGTAAATACGTACTAAGTATGATGGAACAAAGAAAAATTACGAAAAAAAATTTTTGGAAATTTTTTTTTTTTTTTTGTAAAAATGTTAGTAAATACGTACTAAGTATGATGGAACAAAGAGAAATTACGAAAAAAAATTTTTGGAAAATTTTTTTTTTTTTGTGAAAATGTTAGTAAATACGTACTAAGTATGATGGAACAAAGAGAAATTACGAAAAAAAATTTTTGGAAATTTTTTTTTTTTTTTGTAAAAATGTTAGTAAATACGTACTAAGTATGATGGAACAAAGAGAAATTACGAAAAAAAATTTTTGGAAAATTTTTTTTTTTTTGTGAAAATGTTAGTAAATACGTACTAAGTATGATGGAACAAAGAGAAATTACGAAAAAAAATTTTTGGAAATTTTTTTTTTTTTCTGTAAAAATGTTAGTAAATACGTACTAAGTATGATGCAACAAAGAAAAATTACGAAAAAAAATTTTTTAAAAAAAATTGTTTTTTTTGTGAAAATGTTAGTAAATACGTACTAAGTATGATGGAACAAAGAAAAATTACGAAAAAAATTTTTTTTTTTGTGAAAATTTTAGTAAATACGTACTAAGTATGATGCAACAAAGAAAAATTACGAAAAAAAATTTTTTAAAAAAAATTGTTTTTTTTGTGAAAATGTTAGTAAATACGTACTAAGTATGATGGAACAAAGAAAAATTACGAAAAAAAATTTTTGGAAAAATTTTTTTTTTTTTGTGAAAATGTTAGTAAATACGTACTAAGTATGATGGAACAAAGAGAAATTACTAAAAAAAATTTTTGGAAAATTGTTTTTTTTTTTTGTGAAAATGTTAGTAAATACGTACTAAGTATGATGGAACAAAGAAAAATGACGAAAAAAAATTTTGGAAAAAAAATGGTTTTTTTTTTTTTGTGAAAATGTTAGTAAATACGTACTAAGTATGATGGAACAAAGAAAAATGACGAAAAAAAAATTTTGAAAAAAAATTGTTTTTTTTTGTGAAAATGTTAGTAAATACGTACTAAGTATGATGGAACAAAGAGAAATTACGAAAAAAAATTTTTGAAAAAAAATTGTTTTTTTTGTGAAAATGTTAGTAAATACGTACTAAGTATGATGGAACAAAGAAAAATTACGAAAAAAATTTTTTGGAAAATTTTTTTTTTTTTTTGTGAAAATGTTAGTAAATACGTACTAAGTATGATGGAACAAAGAAAAATTACGAAGAAAAATTTTTGAAAAAAAATTGTTTTTTTTGTGAAAATGTTAGTAAATACGTACTAAGTATGATGGTGGAACAAAGAGAAATTACTAAAAAAAATTTTTGGAAAATTGTTTTTTTTTTTGTGAAAATGTTAGTAAATACGTACTAAGTATGATGGAACAAAGAAAAATGACGAAAAAAAATTTTGGAAAAAAAATGGTTTTTTTTTTTTTGTGAAAATGTTAGTAAATACGTACTAAGTATGATGGAACAAAGAAAAATGACGAAAAAAAAATTTTGAAAAAAAATTGTTTTTTTTTGTGAAAATGTTAGTAAATACGTACTAAGTATGATGGAACAAAGAGAAATTACGAAAAAAAATTTTTGAAAAAAAATTGTTTTTTTTGTGAAAATGTTAGTAAATACGTACTAAGTATGATGGAACAAAGAAAAATTACGAAAAAAATTTTTTGGAAAATTTTTTTTTTTTTTTGTGAAAATGTTAGTAAATACGTACTAAGTATGATGGAACAAAGAAAAATTACGAAGAAAAATTTTTGAAAAAAAATTGTTTTTTTTGTGAAAATGTTAGTAAATACGTACTAAGTATGATGGAACAAAGAGAAATTACGAAAAATTTTTTTTGTGAAAATGTTAGTAAATACGTACTAAGTATGATGGAACAAAGAAAAATTACGAAAAAAAAAATTTTGAAAAAAAATTGTTTTTTTTGTGAAAATGTTAGTAAATACGTACTAATCATGATGGAACAAAGAAAAATTAGGAAAAAAAAATTTTTGGAAAAAAATTGTTTTTTTTTGTGAAAATGTTAGTAAATACGTCTAAGTATGATGGAACAAAGAAAAATTACGAAAATTTTTTTTTTTTTTTTTGTGAAAATGTTAGTAAATACGTACTAAGTATGATGGAACAAAGAGATATTACGAAAAAAAAAATTTTGGAAATTTTTTTTTTTTTTTTGTGAAAATGTTAGTAAATACGTACTAAGTATGATGGAACAAAGAGAAATTACGAAAAAAAAAATTTTGGAAAATTTTTCTTTTTTTTGTGAAAATGTTAGTAAATACGTACTAAGTATGATGGAACAAAGAAAAATGACGAAAAAAAATTTTGGAAAAAAAATTTGTTTTTTTTGTGAAAATGTTAGTAAATACGTACTAAGTATGATGGAACAAAGAGAAATTACGAAAAAAAATTTTTGGAAAATTTTTTTTTTTT
The DNA here is from genome assembly GCA_949752835.1 of Empis stercorea. Lineage (NCBI taxonomy): Eukaryota > Metazoa > Arthropoda > Insecta > Diptera > Empididae > Empis > Empis stercorea. The sequence continues at coordinate 4,666,306 of OX457090.1, read as the reverse complement.
TTGTGAAAATGTTAGTAAATACGTACTAAGTATGTTGGAACAAAGAAAAATTACGAAAAAAAAAATTTTGAAAAAAAATTGTTTTTTTTTGTGAAAATGTTAGTAAATACGTCTAAGTATGATGGAACAAAGAAAAATTACGAAAAATTTTTTTTTTTTTTTTTTTGAAAATGTTAGTAAATACGTACTAAGTATGATCGAACAAAGAGAAATTACGAAAAAAAAATTTTTGGAAAATTTTTTTTTTTTTTTTGTGAAAATGTTAGTAAATACGTACTAAGTATGATGGAACAAAGAGAAATTACGAAAAAAATTTTTTGAAAAAAAATTGTTTTTTTTGTGAAAATGTTAGTAAATACGTACTATGTATGATGGAACAAAGAAAAATTACGAAAAAAAATGTTTGGAAATTTTTTTTTTTTTTTTGTAAAAATGTTAGTAAATACGTACTAAGTATGATGGAACAAAGAAAAATTACGAAATTTTTTTTTTTTTTTTGTGAAAATGTTAGTAAATACGTACTAAGTATGATCGAACAAAGAGAAATTACGAAAAAAAAATTTTTGGAAAATTTGTTTTTTTTTTTTGTGAAAATGTTAGTAAATACGTACTAAGTATGATGGAACAAAGAAAAATTACGAAAAAAAATTTTTGGAAAAATTTTATTTTTTTTTGTGAAAATGTTAGTAAATACGTACTAAGTATGATGGAACAAAGAGAAATTACGAAAAAAAAATTTTTGTAAAAAATTTTTTTTTTGTGAAAATGTTAGTAAATACGTACTAAGTATGATGGAACAAAGAGAAATTACGAAAATTTTTTTTTGTGAAAATGTTAGTAAATACGTACTAAGTATGATGGAACAAAGAAAAATTACGAAAAAAAAAATTTTGAAAAAAAATTGTTTTTTTTTGTTAAAATGTTAGTAAATACGTCTAAGTATGATGGAACAAAGAGAAATTACGAAAAAAAATTTTTGGAAAATTTTTTTTTTTTTGTAAAAATGTTAGTAAATACGTACTAAGTATGATGGAACAAAGAGAAATTACGAAAAAATTTTTTTGGAAATTTTTGTTTTTTTTGTAAATATGTTAGTAAATACGTACTAAGTATGATGGAACAAAGAGAAATTACGAAAAAAAAATTTTGGAAATTTTTTTTTTTTTTGTGAAAATGTTAGTAAATACGTACTAAGTATGTTGCAACAAAGAGAAATTACGAAAAAAAAATTTTGGAAAAAAAATTGTTTTTTTTTTGTGAAAATGTTAGTAAATACGTACTAAGTATGATGGAACAAAGAAAAATGACGAAAAAAAAATTTTGAAAAAAAATTGTTTTTTTTTTGTGAAAATGTTAGTAAATACGTACTAAGTATGATGGAACAAAGAAAAATTACGAAAAAAATTTTGGAAAATTTTTTTTTTTTTGTGAAAATGTTAGTAAATACGTACTAAGTATGATGGAACAAAGAGAAATTACGAAAATTTTTTTTTGTGAAAATGTTAGTAAATACGTACTAAGTATGATGGAACAAAGAAAAATTACGAAAAAATTTTTGGAAATTTTTTTTTTTTTTTGTGAAAATGTTAGTAAATACGTACTAAGTATGATGGAACAAAGAGAAATTACGAAAAAAAATTTTTGGAAAATTTTTTTTTTTTTGTAAAAATGTTAGTAAATACGTACTAAGTATGATGGAACAAAGAGAAATTACGAAAAAATTTTTTTGGAAATTTTTGTTTTTTTTGTAAATATGTTAGTAAATACGTACTAAGTATGATGGAACAAAGAGAAATTACGAAAAAAAAATTTTGGAAATTTTTTTTTTTTTTGTGAAAATGTTAGTAAATACGTACTAAGTATGTTGCAACAAAGAGAAATTACGAAAAAAAATTTTTGGAAAAAAAATTGTTTTTTTTTTGTGAAAATGTTAGTAAATACGTACTAAGTATGATGGAACAAAGAAAAATGACGAAAAAAAAATTTTGAAAAAAAATTGTTTTTTTTTTGTGAAAATGTTAGTAAATACGTACTAAGTATGATGGAACAAAGAAAAATTACGAAAAAAATTTTGGAAAATTTTTTTTTTTTTTGTAAAAATGTTAGTAAATACGTACTAAGTATGATGGAACAAAGAGAAATTACGAAAAAAAATTTTTGGAAAATTTTTTTTTTTTTGTAAAAATGTTAGTAAATACGTACTAAGTATGACGGAACAAAGAGAAATTACGAAAAAAATTTTTTGGAAATTTTTGTTTTTTTTTGTAAATATGTTAGTAAATACGTACTAAGTATGATGGAACAAAGAGAAATTACGAAAAAAAAATTTTGGAAATTTTTTTTTTTTTGTGAAAATGTTAGTAAATACGTACTAAGTATGTTGCAACAAAGAGAAATTACGAAAAAAAATTTTTGGAAAAAAAATTGTTTTTTTTTTGTGAAAATGTTAGTAAATACGTACTAAGTATGATGGAACAAAGAAAAATGACGAAAAAAAAATTTTGAAAAAAAATTGTTTTTTTTTTGTGAAAATGTTAGTAAATACGTACTAAGTATGATGGAACAAAGAAAAATTACGAAAAAATTTTTAGAAATTTTTTTTTTTTTTTGTAAAAATGTTAGTAAATACGTACTAAGTATGATGGAACAAAGAGAAATTACGAAAAAAAATTTTTGGAAACTTTTTTTTTTTTTTGTGAAAATGTTAGTAAATACGTACTAAGTATGTTGCAACAAATAAAAATTACGAAAAAAAATTTTTGAAAAAAAATTGTTTTTTTGTGAAAATGTTAGTAAATACGTACTAAGTATGTTGCAACAAAGAGAAATTACGAAAAAAAATTTTTGGAAAAAAAATTGTTTTTTTTTTGTGAAAATGTTAGTAAATACATACTAAGTATGATGGAACAAAGAAAAATGACGAAAAAAAAATTTTGAAAAAAAATTGTTTTTTTTTTGTGAAAATGTTAGTAAATACGTACTAAGTATGATGGAACAAAGAAAAATTACGAAAACATTTTTGGAAAATTTTTTTTTTTTTTGTGAAAATGTTAGTAAATACGTACTAAGTATGATGGAACAAAGAGAAATTACGAAAAAAAATTTTTGGAAAATTTTTTTTTTTTTGTAAAAATGTTAGTAAATACGTACTAAGTATGATGGAACAAAGAGAAATTACGAAAAAATTTTTTTGGAAATTTTTGTTTTTTTTTGTAAATATGTTAGTAAATACGTACTAAGTATGATGGAACAAAGAGAAATTACGAAAAAAAAATTTTGGAAATTTTTTTTTTTTTTGTGAAAATGTTAGTAAATACGTACTAAGTATGATGGAACAAAGAAAAATGACGAAAAAAAATTTTGGAAAAAAAATTGTTTTTTTTTGTGAAAATGTTAGTAAATACGTACTAAGTATGATGGAACAAAGAAAAATGACGAAAAAAAATTTTTGGAAAAAAATTGTTTTTTTTGTGAAAATGTTATTAAATACGTACTAAGTATGATGGAACAAAGAAAAATTACGAAAAAAAATTTTTGGAAATTTTTTTTTTTTTTTGTAAAAATGTTAGTAAATACGTACTAAGTATGATGGAACAAAGAGAAATTACGAAAAAAAATTTTTGGAAATTTTTTTTTTTTTTGTGAAAATGTTAGTAAATACGTACTAAGTATGATGGAACAAAGAGAAATTACGAAAAAAAATTTTTGGAAATTTTTTTTTTTTTTTGTAAAAATGTTAGTAAATACGTACTAAGTATGATGGAACAAAGAGAAATTACGAAAAAAAATTTTTGGAAAATTTTTTTTTTTTTGTGAAAATGTTAGTAAATACGTACTAAGTATGATGGAACAAAGAGAAATTACGAAAAAAAATTTTTGGAAATTTTTTTTTTTTTTTGTAAAAATGTTAGTAAATACGTACTAAGTATGATGCAACAAAGAAAAATTACGAAAAAAAATTTTTTAAAAAAAATTGTTTTTTTTGTGAAAATGTTAGTAAATACGTACTAAGTATGATGGAACAAAGAAAAATTACGAAAAAAATTTTTTTTTTTGTGAAAATTTTAGTAAATACGTACTAAGTATGATGCAACAAAGAAAAATTACGAAAAAAAATTTTTTAAAAAAAATTGTTTTTTTTGTGAAAATGTTAGTAAATACGTACTAAGTATGATGGAACAAAGAAAAATTACGAAAAAAAATTTTTGGAAAAATTTTTTTTTTTTTGTGAAAATGTTAGTAAATACGTACTAAGTATGATGGAACAAAGAGAAATTACTAAAAAAAATTTTTGGAAAATTGTTTTTTTTTTTTGTGAAAATGTTAGTAAATACGTACTAAGTATGATGGAACAAAGAAAAATGACGAAAAAAAATTTTGGAAAAAAAATGGTTTTTTTTTTTTTGTGAAAATGTTAGTAAATACGTACTAAGTATGATGGAACAAAGAAAAATGACGAAAAAAAAATTTTGAAAAAAAATTGTTTTTTTTTGTGAAAATGTTAGTAAATACGTACTAAGTATGATGGAACAAAGAGAAATTACGAAAAAAAATTTTTGAAAAAAAATTGTTTTTTTTGTGAAAATGTTAGTAAATACGTACTAAGTATGATGGAACAAAGAAAAATTACGAAAAAAATTTTTTGGAAAATTTTTTTTTTTTTTGTGAAAATGTTAGTAAATACGTACTAAGTATGATGGAACAAAGAAAAATTACGAAGAAAAATTTTTGAAAAAAAATTGTTTTTTTTGTGAAAATGTTAGTAAATACGTACTAAGTATGATGGTGGAACAAAGAGAAATTACTAAAAAAAATTTTTGGAAAATTGTTTTTTTTTTTGTGAAAATGTTAGTAAATACGTACTAAGTATGATGGAACAAAGAAAAATGACGAAAAAAAATTTTGGAAAAAAAATGGTTTTTTTTTTTTGTGAAAATGTTAGTAAATACGTACTAAGTATGATGGAACAAAGAAAAATGACGAAAAAAAAATTTTGAAAAAAAATTGTTTTTTTTTGTGAAAATGTTAGTAAATACGTACTAAGTATGATGGAACAAAGAGAAATTACGAAAAAAAATTTTTGAAAAAAAATTGTTTTTTTTGTGAAAATGTTAGTAAATACGTACTAAGTATGATGGAACAAAGAAAAATTACGAAAAAAATTTTTTGGAAAATTTTTTTTTTTTTTTGTGAAAATGTTAGTAAATACGTACTAAGTATGATGGAACAAAGAAAAATTACGAAGAAAAATTTTTGAAAAAAAATTGTTTTTTTTGTGAAAATGTTAGTAAATACGTACTAAGTATGATGGAACAAAGAGAAATTACGAAAAATTTTTTTTGTGAAAATGTTAGTAAATACGTACTAAGTATGATGGAACAAAGAAAAATTACGAAAAAAAAAATTTTGAAAAAAAATTGTTTTTTTTGTGAAAATGTTAGTAAATACGTACTAATCATGATGGAACAAAGAAAAATTACGAAAAAAAAATTTTTGGAAAAAAATTGTTTTTTTTTGTGAAAATGTTAGTAAATACGTCTAAGTATGATGGAACAAAGAAAAATTACGAAAAATTTTTTTTTTTTTTTTGTGAAAATGTTAGTAAATACGTACTAAGTATGATGGAACAAAGAGATATTACGAAAAAAAAAATTTTGGAAATTTTTTTTTTTTTTTTGTGAAAATGTTAGTAAATACGTACTAAGTATGATGGAACAAAGAGAAATTACGAAAAAAAAAATTTTGGAAAATTTTTCTTTTTTTTGTGAAAATGTTAGTAAATACGTACTAAGTATGATGGAACAAAGAAAAATGACGAAAAAAAATTTTGGAAAAAAAATTTGTTTTTTTTGTGAAAATGTTAGTAAATACGTACTAAGTATGATGGAACAAAGAGAAATTACGAAAAAAAATTTTTGGAAAATTTTTTTTTTTTTTGTGAAAATGTTAGTAAATACGTACTAAGTATGTTGGAACAAAGAAAAATTACGAAAAAAAAAATTTTGAAAAAAAATTGTTTTTTTTTGTGAAAATGTTAGTAAATACGTCTAAGTATGATGGAACAAAGAAAAATTACGAAAAATTTTTTTTTTTTTTTTTTTGAAAATGTTAGTAAATACGTACTAAGTATGATCGAACAAAGAGAAATTACGAAAAAAAAATTTTTGGAAAATTTTTTTTTTTTTTTTGTGAAAATGTTAGTAAATACGTACTAAGTATGATGGAACAAAGAGAAATTACGAAAAAAATTTTTTGAAAAAAAATTGTTTTTTTTGTGAAAATGTTAGTAAATACGTACTATGTATGATGGAACAAAGAAAAATTACGAAAAAAAATGTTTGGAAATTTTTTTTTTTTTTTTGTAAAAATGTTAGTAAATACGTACTAAGTATGATGGAACAAAGAAAAATTACGAAATTTTTTTTTTTTTTTTGTGAAAATGTTAGTAAATACGTACTAAGTATGATCGAACAAAGAGAAATTACGAAAAAAAAATTTTTGGAAAATTTGTTTTTTTTTTTTGTGAAAATGTTAGTAAATACGTACTAAGTATGATGGAACAAAGAAAAATTACGAAAAAAAAATTTTGGAAAAATTTTATTTTTTTTTGTGAAAATGTTAGTAAATACGTACTAAGTATGATGGAACAAAGAGAAATTACGAAAAAAAAATTTTTGTAAAAAATTTTTTTTTTGTGAAAATGTTAGTAAATACGTACTAAGTATGATGGAACAAAGAGAAATTACGAAAATTTTTTTTTGTGAAAATGTTAGTAAATACGTACTAAGTATGATGGAACAAAGAAAAATTACGAAAAAAAAAATTTTGAAAAAAAATTGTTTTTTTTTGTTAAAATGTTAGTAAATACGTCTAAGTATGATGGAACAAAGAGAAATTACGAAAAAAAATTTTTGGAAAATTTTTTTTTTTTTGTAAAAATGTTAGTAAATACGTACTAAGTATGATGGAACAAAGAGAAATTACGAAAAAATTTTTTTGGAAATTTTTGTTTTTTTTGTAAATATGTTAGTAAATACGTACTAAGTATGATGGAACAAAGAGAAATTACGAAAAAAAAATTTTGGAAATTTTTTTTTTTTTTGTGAAAATGTTAGTAAATACGTACTAAGTATGTTGCAACAAAGAGAAATTACGAAAAAAAATTTTTGGAAAAAAAATTGTTTTTTTTTTGTGAAAATGTTAGTAAATACGTACTAAGTATGATGGAACAAAGAAAAATGACGAAAAAAAAATTTTGAAAAAAAATTGTTTTTTTTTTGTGAAAATGTTAGTAAATACGTACTAAGTATGATGGAACAAAGAAAAATTACGAAAAAAATTTTGGAAAAATTTTTTTTTTTTGTGAAAATGTTAGTAAATACGTACTAAGTATGATGGAACAAAGAGAAATTACGAAAATTTTTTTTTGTGAAAATGTTAGTAAATACGTACTAAGTATGATGGAACAAAGAAAAATTACGAAAAAATTTTTGGAAATTTTTTTTTTTTTTTGTGAAAATGTTAGTAAATACGTACTAAGTATGATGGAACAAAGAGAAATTACGAAAAAAAATTTTTGGAAAATTTTTTTTTTTTTGTAAAAATGTTAGTAAATACGTACTAAGTATGATGGAACAAAGAGAAATTACGAAAAAATTTTTTTGGAAATTTTTGTTTTTTTTGTAAATATGTTAGTAAATACGTACTAAGTATGATGGAACAAAGAGAAATTACGAAAAAAAAATTTTGGAAATTTTTTTTTTTTTTGTGAAAATGTTAGTAAATACGTACTAAGTATGTTGCAACAAAGAGAAATTACGAAAAAAAATTTTTGGAAAAAAAATTGTTTTTTTTTTGTGAAAATGTTAGTAAATACGTACTAAGTATGATGGAACAAAGAAAAATGACGAAAAAAAAATTTTGAAAAAAAATTGTTTTTTTTTTGTGAAAATGTTAGTAAATACGTACTAAGTATGATGGAACAAAGAAAAATTACGAAAAAAATTTTGGAAAATTTTTTTTTTTTTTGTAAAAATGTTAGTAAATACGTACTAAGTATGATGGAACAAAGAGAAAATACGAAAAAAAATTTTTGGAAAATTTTTTTTTTTTTGTAAAAATGTTAGTAAATACGTACTAAGTATGACGGAACAAAGAGAAATTACGAAAAAAATTTTTTGGAAATTTTTGTTTTTTTTTGTAAATATGTTAGTAAATACGTACTAAGTATGATGGAACAAAGAGAAATTACGAAAAAAAAATTTTGGAAATTTTTTTTTTTTTGTGAAAATGTTAGTAAATACGTACTAAGTATGTTGCAACAAAGAGAAATTACGAAAAAAAATTTTTGGAAAAAAAATTGTTTTTTTTTTGTGAAAATGTTAGTAAATACGTACTAAGTATGATGGAACAAAGAAAAATGACGAAAAAAAAATTTTGAAAAAAAATTGTTTTTTTTTTGTGAAAATGTTAGTAAATACGTACTAAGTATGATGGAACAAAGAAAAATTACGAAAAAATTTTTAGAAATTTTTTTTTTTTTTTGTAAAAATGTTAGTAAATACGTACTAAGTATGATGGAACAAAGAGAAATTACGAAAAAAAATTTTTGGAAACTTTTTTTTTTTTTTGTGAAAATGTTAGTAAATACGTACTAAGTATGTTGCAACAAATAAAAATTACGAAAAAAAATTTTTGAAAAAAAATTGTTTTTTTGTGAAAATGTTAGTAAATACGTACTAAGTATGTTGCAACAAAGAGAAATTACGAAAAAAAATTTTTGGAAAAAAAATTGTTTTTTTTTTGTGAAAATGTTAGTAAATACATACTAAGTATGATGGAACAAAGAAAAATGACGAAAAAAAAATTTTGAAAAAAAATTGTTTTTTTTTTGTGAAAATGTTAGTAAATACGTACTAAGTATGATGGAACAAAGAAAAATTACGAAAACATTTTTGGAAAATTTTTTTTTTTTTTGTGAAAATGTTAGTAAATACGTACTAAGTATGATGGAACAAAGAGAAATTACGAAAAAAAATTTTTGGAAAATTTTTTTTTTTTTGTAAAAATGTTAGTAAATACGTACTAAGTATGATGGAACAAAGAGAAATTACGAAAAAATTTTTTTGGAAATTTTTGTTTTTTTTTGTAAATATGTTAGTAAATACGTACTAAGTATGATGGAACAAAGAGAAATTACGAAAAAAAAATTTTGGAAATTTTTTTTTTTTTTGTGAAAATGTTAGTAAATACGTACTAAGTATGATGGAACAAAGAAAAATGACGAAAAAAAATTTTGGAAAAAAAATTGTTTTTTTTTGTGAAAATGTTAGTAAATACGTACTAAGTATGATGGAACAAAGAAAAATGACGAAAAAAAATTTTTGGAAAAAAATTGTTTTTTTTTGTGAAAATGTTATTAAATACGTACTAAGTATGATGGAACAAAGAAAAATTACGAAAAAAAATTTTTGGAAATTTTTTTTTTTTTTTGTAAAAATGTTAGTAAATACGTACTAAGTATGATGGAACAAAGAGAAATTACGAAAAAAAATTTTTGGAAATTTTTTTTTTTTTTTGTGAAAATGTTAGTAAATACGTACTAAGTATGATGGAACAAAGAGAAATTACGAAAAAAAATTTTTGGAAAATTTTTTTTTTTTTGTAAAAATGTTAGTAAATACGTACTAAGTATGATGGAACAAAGAGAAATTACGAAAAAATTTTTTTGGAAATTTTTGTTTTTTTTTGTAAATATGTTAGTAAATACGTACTAAGTATGATGGAACAAAGAAAAATTACGAAAAAAAAATTTTGGAAATTTTTTTTTTTTTTGTGAAAATGTTAGTAAATACGTACTTAGTATGTTGCAACAAAGAGAAATTACGAAAAAAAATGTTTGGACAAAAAAATTGTTTTTTTTTTGTGAAAATGTTAGTAAATACGTACTAAGTATGATGGAACAAAGAAAAATGACGAAAAAAAAATTTTGAAAAAAAATTGTTTTTTTTTTGTGAAAATGTTAGTAAATACGTACTAAGTATGATGGAACAAAGAAAAATTACGAAAAAATTTTTGGAAAATTTTTTTTTTTTTTGTAAAAATGTTAGTAAATACGTACTAAGTATGATGGAACAAAGAAAAATTACGAAAAAAAATTTTTGGAAATTTTTTTTTTTTTTTTGTAAAAATGTTAGTAAATACGTACTAAGTATGATGGAACAAAGAGAAATTACGAAAAAAAATTTTTGGAAAATTTTTTTTTTTTTGTGAAAATGTTAGTAAATACGTACTAAGTATGATGGAACAAAGAGAAATTACGAAAAAAAATTTTTGGAAATTTTTTTTTTTTTTTGTAAAAATGTTAGTAAATACGTACTAAGTATGATGGAACAAAGAGAAATTACGAAAAAAAATTTTTGGAAAATTGTTTTTTTTTTGTGAAAATGTTAGTAAATACGTACTAAGTATGATGGAACAAAGAGAAATTACGAAAAAAAATTTTTGGAAATTTTTTTTTTTTTTTGTAAAAATGTTAGTAAATACGTACTAAGTATGATGCAACAAAGAAAAATTACGAAAAAAAATTTTTTAAAAAAAATTGTTTTTTTTGTGAAAATGTTAGTAAATACGTACTAAGTATGATGGAACAAAGAAAAATTACGAAAAAAATTTTTTTTTTTGTGAAAATTTTAGTAAATACGTACTAAGTATGATGCAACAAAGAAAAATTACGAAAAAAAATTTTTTAAAAAAAATTGTTTTTTTTGTGAAAATGTTAGTAAATACGTACTAAGTATGATGGAACAAAGAAAAATTACGAAAAAAAATTTTTGGAAAAATTTTTTTTTTTTGTGAAAATGTTAGTAAATACGTACTAAGTATGATGGAACAAAGAGAAATTACTAAAAAAAATTTTTGGAAAATTGTTTTTTTTTTTGTGAAAATGTTAGTAAATACGTACTAAGTATGATGGAACAAAGAAAAATGACGAAAAAAAATTTTGGAAAAAAAATGGTTTTTTTTTTTTTGTGAAAATGTTAGTAAATACGTACTAAGTATGATGGAACAAAGAAAAATGACGAAAAAAAAATTTTGAAAAAAAATTGTTTTTTTTTGTGAAAATGTTAGTAAATACGTACTAAGTATGATGGAACAAAGAGAAATTACGAAAAAAAATTTTTGAAAAAAAATTGTTTTTTTTGTGAAAATGTTAGTAAATACGTACTAAGTATGATGGAACAAAGAAAAATTACGAAAAAAATTTTTTGGAAAATTTTTTTTTTTTTTTGTGAAAATGTTAGTAAATACGTACTAAGTATGATGGAACAAAGAAAAATTACGAAGAAAAATTTTTGAAAAAAAATTGTTTTTTTTGTGAAAATGTTAGTAAATACGTACTAAGTATGATGGTGGAACAAAGAGAAATTACTAAAAAAAATTTTTGGAAAATTGTTTTTTTTTTTGTGAAAATGTTAGTAAATACGTACTAAGTATGATGGAACAAAGAAAAATGACGAAAAAAAATTTTGGAAAAAAAATGGTTTTTTTTTTTTTGTGAAAATGTTAGTAAATACGTACTAAGTATGATGGAACAAAGAAAAATGACGAAAAAAAAATTTTGAAAAAAAATTGTTTTTTTTTGTGAAAATGTTAGTAAATACGTACTAAGTATGATGGAACAAAGAGAAATTACGAAAAAAAATTTTTGAAAAAAAATTGTTTTTTTTTGTGAAAATGTTAGTAAATACGTACTAAGTATGATGGAACAAAGAAAAATTACGAAAAAAAATTTTTGAAAAAAAATTGTTTTTTTTTGTGAAAATGTTAGTAAATACGTACTAAGTATGATGGAACAAAGAAAAATTACGAAAAATTTTTTTTTTTTTTTGTTGTGAAAATGTTAGTAAATACGTACTAAGTATGATCGAACAAAGAGAAATTACGAAAAAAAAATTTTTGGAAAATTTTTTTTTTTTTTTGTGAAAATGTTAGTAAATACGTACTAAGTATGATGGAACAAAGAAAAATTACGAAAAAAAAAAGTTTGGAAAAATTTTATTTTTTTTTGTGAAAATGTTAGTAAATACGTACTAAGTATGATGGAACAAAGAAAAATTACGAAAAAAAATTTTTGAAAAAAAATTGTTTTTTTTTGTGAAAATGTTAGTAAATACGTACTAAGTATGATGGAACAAAGAGAAATTACGAAAAAAAATTTTTTGAAAAATTTTTTTTTTTTTTGTGAAAATGTTAGTAAATACGTACTAAGTATGATGGAACAAAGAAAAATGACGAAAAAAAATTTTGGAAAAAAAATTGTTTTTTTTTGTGAAAATGGTAGTAAATACGTACTAAGTATGATGGAACAAAGAAAAATGACGAAAAAAAAATTTTGAAAAAAAATTGTTTTTTTTGTGAAAATGTTAGTAAATACGTACTAAGTATGATGGAACAAAGAGAAATTACGAAAAATTTTTTTTGTGAAAATGTTAGTAAATACGTACTAAGTATGATGGAACAAAGAAAAATGACGAAAAAAAATTTTGGAAAAAAAATTGTTTTTTTTTGTGAAAATGGTAGTAAATACGTACTAAGTATGATGGAACAAAGAAAAATGACGAAAAAAAAATTTTGAAAAAAAATTGTTTTTTTTGTGAAAATGTTAGTAAATACGTACTAAGTATGATGGAACAAAGAGAAATTACGAAAAATTTTTTTTGTGAAAATGTTAGTAAATACGTACTAAGTATGATGGAACAAAGAAAAATTACGAAAAAAAAAATTTTGAAAAAAAATTGTTTTTTTTGTGAAAATGTTAGTAAATACGTACTAAGTATGATGGAACAAAGAAAAATTACGAAAAAAATTTTTTGGAAATTTTTTTTTTTTTTTTGTGAAAATGTTAGTAAATACGTACTAAGTATGATGGAACAAAGAAAAATTACGAAGAAAAATTTTTGAAAAAAAATTGTTTTTTTTGTGAAAATGTTAGTAAATACGTACTAAGTATGATGGAACAAAGAGAAATTACGAAAAATTTTTTTTGTGAAAATGTTAGTAAATACGTACTAAGTATGATGGAACAAAGAAAAATTACGAAAAAAAAAATTTTGAAAAAAAATTGTTTTTTTTGTGAAAATGTTAGTAAATACGTACTAATCATGATGGAACAAAGAAAAATTACGAAAAAAAAATTTTTGGAAAAAAATTGTTTTTTTTTGTGAAAATGTTAGTAAATACGTCTAAGTATGATGGAACAAAGAAAAATTACGAAAAAAAAAATTTTGAAAAAAAATTGTTTTTTTTGTGAAAATGTTAGTAAATACGTACTAAGTATGATGGAACAAAGAGAAATTACGAAAAATTTTTTTTGTGAAAATGTTAGTAAATACGTACTAAGTATGATGGAACAAAGAAAAATTACGAAAAAAAAAATTTTGAAAAAAAATTGTTTTTTTTGTGAAAATGTTAGTAAATACGTACTAAGTATGATGGAACAAAGAAAAATTACGAAAAAAATTTTTTGGAAATTTTTTTTTTTTTTTTGTGAAAATGTTAGTAAATACGTACTAAGTATGATGGAACAAAGAAAAATTACGAAGAAAAATTTTTGAAAAAAAATTGTTTTTTTTGTGAAAATGTTAGTAAATACGTACTAAGTATGATGGAACAAAGAGAAATTACGAAAAATTTTTTTTGTGAAAATGTTAGTAAATACGTACTAAGTATGATGGAACAAAGAAAAATTACGAAAAAAAAAATTTTGAAAAAAAATTGTTTTTTTTGTGAAAATGTTAGTAAATACGTACTAATCATGATGGAACAAAGAAAAATTACGAAAAAAAAATTTTTGGAAAAAAATTGTTTTTTTTTGTGAAAATGTTAGTAAATACGTACTAAGTATGATGGAACAAAGAGAAATTACGAAAAATTTTTTTTGTGAAAATGTTAGTAAATACGTACTAAGTATGATGGAACAAAGAAAAATTACGAAAAAAAAAATTTTGAAAAAAAATTGTTTTTTTTGTGAAAATGTTAGTAAATACGTACTAAGTATGATGGAACAAAGAAAAATTACGAAAAAAATTTTTTGGAAATTTTTTTTTTTTTTTTGTGAAAATGTTAGTAAATACGTACTAAGTATGATGGAACAAAGAAAAATTACGAAGAAAAATTTTTGAAAAAAAATTGTTTTTTTTGTGAAAATGTTAGTAAATACGTACTAAGTATGATGGAACAAAGAGAAATTACGAAAAATTTTTTTTGTGAAAATGTTAGTAAATACGTACTAAGTATGATGGAACAAAGAAAAATTACGAAAAAAAAAATTTTGAAAAAAAATTGTTTTTTTTGTGAAAATGTTAGTAAATACGTACTAATCATGATGGAACAAAGAAAAATTACGAAAAAAAAATTTTTGGAAAAAAATTGTTTTTTTTTGTGAAAATGTTAGTAAATACGTACTAAGTATGATGGAACAAAGAGATATTACGAAAAAAAAAATTATGGAAATTTTTTTTTTTTTTTTGTGAAAATGTTAGTAAATACGTACTAAGTATGATGGAACAAAGAGAAATTACGAAAAAAAAAATTTTGGAAAATTTTTCTTTTTTTTGTGAAAATGTTAGTAAATACGTACTAAGTATGATGGAACAAAGAAAAATGACGAAAAAAAATTTTGGAAAAAAAATTTGTTTTTTTTGTGAAAATGTTAGTAAATACGTACTAAGTATGATGGAACAAAGAGAAATTACGAAAAAAAATTTTTGGAAAATTTTTTTTTTTTTTGTGAAAATGTTAGTAAATACGTACTAAGTATGTTGGAACAAAGAAAAATTACGAAAAAAAAAATTTTGAAAAAAAATTGTTTTTTTTTGTGAAAATGTTAGTAAATACGTACTAAGTATGATGGAACAAAGAGATATTACGAAAAAAAAAATTTTGGAAATTTTTTTTTTTTTTTTGTGAAAATGTTAGTAAATACGTACTAAGTATGATGGAACAAAGAGAAATTACGAAAAAAAAATTTTTGGAAAATTTTTCTTTTTTTTGTGAAAATGTTAGTAAATACGTACTAAGTATGATGGAACAAAGAAAAATGACGAAAAAAAATTTTGGAAAAAAAATTTGTTTTTTTTGTGAAAATGTTAGTAAATACGTACTAAGTATGTTGGAACAAAGAAAAATTACGAAAAAAAAAATTTTGAAAAAAAATTGTTTTTTTTTGTGAAAATGTTAGTAAATACGTACTAAGTATGATGGAACAAAGAGATATTACGAAAAAAAAAATTTTGGAAATTTTTTTTTTTTTTTTGTGAAAATGTTAGTAAATACGTACTAAGTATGATGGAACAAAGAGAAATTACGAAAAAAAATTTTTGGAAAATTTTTTTTTTTTTTGTGAAAATGTTAGTAAATACGTACTAAGTATGTTGGAACAAAGAAAAATTACGAAAAAAAAAATTTTGAAAAAAAATTGTTTTTTTTTGTGAAAATGTTAGTAAATACGTACTAAGTATGATGGAACAAAGAGATATTACGAAAAAAAAAATTTTGGAAATTTTTTTTTTTTTTTTTTGAAAATGTTAGTAAATACGTACTAAGTATGATCGAACAAAGAGAAATTACGAAAAAAAAATTTTTGGAAAATTTTTTTTTTTTTTTGTGAAAATGTTAGTAAATACGTACTAAGTATGATGGAACAAAGAGAAATTACGAAAAAAAAAATTTTGGAAATTTTTTTTTTTTTTTTGTGAAAATGTTAGTAAATACGTACTAAGTATGATGGAACAAAGAGAAATTACGAAAAAAAAAATTTTGGAAAATTTTTCTTTTTTTTGTGAAAATGTTAGTAAATACGTACTAAGTATGATGGAACAAAGAGATATTACGAAAAAAAAAATTTTGGAAATTTTTTTTTTTTTTTTGTGAAAATGTTAGTAAATACGTACTAAGTATGATGGAACAAAGAGAAATTACGAAAAAAAAAATTTTGGAAAATTTTTCTTTTTTTTGTGAAAATGTTAGTAAATACGTACTAAGTATGATGGAACAAAGAAAAATGACGAAAAAAAATTTTGGAAAAAAAATTTGTTTTTTTTGTGAAAATGTTAGTAAATACGTACTAAGTATGATGGAACAAAGAGAAATTACGAAAAAAAATGTTTGGAAAATTTTTTTTTTTTTTGTGAAAATGTTAGTAAATACGTACTAAGTATGTTGGAACAAAGAAAAATTACGAAAAAAAAAATTTTGAAAAAAAATTGTTTTTTTTTGTGAAAATGTTAGTAAATACGTACTAAGTATGATGGAACAAAGAGATATTACGAAAAAAAAAATTTTGGAAATTTTTTTTTTTTTTTTGTGAAAATGTTAGTAAATACGTACTAAGTATGATGGAACAAAGAGAAATTACGAAAAAAAAATTTTTGGAAAATTTTTCTTTTTTTTGTGAAAATGTTAGTAAATACGTACTAAGTATGATGGAACAAAGAAAAATGACGAAAAAAAATTTTGGAAAAAAAATTTGTTTTTTTTGTGAAAATGTTAGTAAATACGTACTAAGTATGATGGAACAAAGAAAAATTACGAAAAATTTTTTTTTTTTTTTTTTTGAAAATGTTAGTAAATACGTACTAAGTATGATCGAACAAAGAGAAATTACGAAAAAAAAATTTTTGGAAAATTTTTTTTTTTTTTTGTGAAAATGTTAGTAAATACGTACTAAGTATGATGGAACAAAGAGAAATTACGAAAAAAATTTTTTGAAAAAAAATTGTTTTTTTTGTGAAAATGTTAGTAAATACGTACTATGTATGATGGAACAAAGAAAAATTACGAAAAAAAATGTTTGGAAATTTTTTTTTTTTTTTTGTAAAAATGTTAGTAAATACGTACTAAGTATGATGGAACAAAGAAAAATTACGAAATTTTTTTTTTTTTTTTGTGAAAATGTTAGTAAATACGTACTAAGTATGATCGAACAAAGAGAAATTACGAAAAAAAAATTTTTGGAAAATTTGTTTTTTTTTTTTGTGAAAATGTTAGTAAATACGTACTAAGTATGATGGAACAAAGAAAAATTACGAAAAAAAATTTTTGGAAAAATTTTATTTTTTTTTGTGAAAATGTTAGTAAATACGTACTAAGTATGATGGAACAAAGAGAAATTACGAAAATTTTTTTTTGTGAAAATGTTAGTAAATACGTACTAAGTATGATGGAACAAAGAAAAATTACGAAAAAAAAAATTTTGAAAAAAAATTGTTTTTTTTGTGAAAATGTTAGTAAATACGTCTAAGTATGATGGAACAAAGAAAAATAACGAAAAAAAATTTTTGAAAAAAAATAATTTTTTTTGTGAAAATGTTAGTAAATACATACTAAGTATGATGGAACAAAGAAAAATTACGAAAATTTTTTTTTTTTTTTGTGAAAATGTTAGTAAATACGTACTAAGTATGATCGAACAAAGAGAAATTACGAAAAAAAAATTTTTGGAAAAATTTTTTTTTTTTTTGTGAAAATGTTAGTAAATACGTACTAAGTATGATGGAACAAAGAGAAATTACGAAAAAAAAATTTTTGGAAAATTGTTTTTTTGTGTGAAAATGTTAGTAAATACGTACTAAGTATGATGGAACAAAGAAAAATGACGAAAAAAAATTTTGGAAAAAAAATTGTTTTTTTTTTTGTGAAAATGTTAGTACATACGTACTAAGTATGATGGAACAAAGAAAAATGACGAAAAAAAAATTTTGAAAAAAAATTGTTTTTTTTTGTGAAAATGTTAGTAAATACGTACTAAGTATGATGGAACAAAGAAAAATTACGAAAATTTTTTTTTTTTTTTGTGAAAATGTTAGTAAATACGTACTAAGTATGATGGAACAAAGAGAAATTACGAAAAAAAAATTTTTGGAAAATTTTTTTTTTTTTTTGTGAAAATGTTAGTAAATACGTACTAAGTATGATGGAACAAAGAGAAATTACGAAAAAAAAAATTTTGGAAATTTTTTTTTTTTTTTTGTGAAAATGTTAGTAAATACGTACTAAGTATGATGGAACAAAGAAAAATTACGAAAATTTTTTTTTTTTTTTGTGAAAATGTTAGTAAATACGTACTAAGTATGATCGAACAAAGAGAAATTACGAAAAAAAATTTTTTGGAAAATTTTTTTTTTTTTTTTGTGAAAATGTTAGTAAATACGTACTAAGTATGATGGAACAAAGAAAAATTACGAAAAAAAATTTTTGGAAAATTTTTTTTTTTTTTTGTGAAAATGTTAGTAAATACGTACTAAGTATGATGGAACAAAGAGAAATTACGAAAAAAAATTTTTTGGAAAATTGTTTTTTTTTTGTGAAAATGTTAGTAAATACGTACTAAGTATGATGGAACAAAGAAAAATGACGAAAAAAAAATTTTTAAAAAAAATTGTTTTTTTTGTGAAAATGTTAGTAAATACGTACTAAGTATGATGGAACAAAGAGAAATTACGAAAAAAAAATTTTTGGAAAATTTTTTTTTTTTTTGTGAAAATGTTAGTAAATACGTACTAAGTATGATGGAACAAAGAGAAATTACGAAAAAAAATTTTTTGGAAAATTGTTTTTTTTTTTGTGAAAATGTTAGTAAATACGTACTAAGTATGATGGAACAAAGAAAAATGACGAAAAAAAATTTTGGAAAAAAAATTGTTTTTTTTTTTTTGTGAAAATGTTAGTACATACGTACTAAGTATGATGGAACAAAGAAAAATGACGAAAAAAAAATTTTTAAAAAAAATTGTTTTTTTTTGTGAAAATGTTAGTAAATACGTACTAAGTATGATGGAACAAAGAAAAATGACGAAAAAAAAATTTTGAAAAAAAATTGTTTTTTTTGTGAAAATGTTAGTAAATACGTACTAAGTATGATGGAACAAAGAGAAATTACGAAAAAAATTTTTTAAAAAAAAATTGTTTTTTTTGCGAAAATGTTAGTAAATACGTACTAAGTATGATGGAACAAAGAAAAATTACGAAAAAAAATTTTTGGAAATTTTTTTTTTTTTTGTAAGAATGTTAGTAAATACGTACTAAGTATGATGGAACAAAGAAAAATGACGAAAAAAAATTTTTGAAAAAAAATTGTTTTTTTTTGTGAAAATGTTAGTAAATACGTACTAAGTATGATGGAACAAAGAGAAATTACGAAAATTTTTTTTTGTGAAAATGTTAGTAAATACGTACGAAGTATGATGGAACAAAGAAAAATTACGAAAAAAAAAATTTTGAAAAAAAATTGTTTTTTTTGTGAAAATGTTAGTAAATACGTACTAATCATGATGGAACAAAGAAAAATTACGAAAAAAAATGTTTGTAAAATTTTTTTTTTTTTTGTGAAAATGTTAGTAAATACGTACTAAGTATGATGGAACAAAGAAAAATGACGAAAAAAAATTTTGGAAAAAAAATTGTTTTTTTTTGTGAAAATGTTAGTAAATACGTACTAAGTATGATGGAACAAAGAAAAATTACGAAAAAAAATTTTTGGAAAATTTTTTTTTTTTTTGTGAAAATGTTAGTAAATACGTACTAAGTATGATGGAACAAAGAAAAATTACGAAAAAAAAATTTTGAAAAAATATAGTTTTTTTTTGTGAAAATGTTAGTAAATACGTACTAAGTATGATGGAACAAAGAAAAATTACGAAAAAAAATTTTTGGAAAATTTTTTTTTTGTGAAAATGTTAGTAAATACGTACTAAGTATGATGGAACAAAGAAAAATTACGAAAAAAAAATTTTGAAAAAATATAGTTTTTTTTTGTGAAAATGTTAGTAAATACGTACTAAGTATGATGGAACAAAGAAAAATTACGAAAAAAAATTTTTGGAAAATTTTTTTTTTGTGAAAATGTTAGTAAATATGTACTAAGTATGATGGAACAAAGAGAAATTACGAAAAAAAATTTTTGGAAAATTTTTTTTTTTTTTTGTGAAAATGTTAGTAAATACGTACTAAGTATGATGGAACAAAGAAAAATTACGAAAAAAAATTTTTGAAAAAAAAATTTTTTTTTTTGTGAAAATGTTAGAAAATACGTACTAAGTATGATGGAACAAAGAAAAATGACGAAAAAAAAATTTTTAAAAAAAATTGTTTTTTTTGTGAAAATGTTAGTAAATACGTACTAAGTATGATGGAACAAAGAGAAATTACGAAAAAAAAATTTTTGGAAAATTTTTTTTTTTTTTTGTGAAAATGTTAGTAAATACGTACTAAGTATGATGGAACAAAGAGAAATTACGAAAAAAAATTTTTTGGAAAATTGTTTTTTTTTTTGTGAAAATGTTAGTAAATACGTACTAAGTATGATGGAACAAAGAAAAATGACGAAAAAAAATTTTGGAAAAAAAATTGTTTTTTGTTTTTGTGAAAATGTTAGTACATACGTACTAAGTATGATGGAACAAAGAAAAATGACGAAAAAAAAATTTTTAAAAAAAATTGTTTTTTTTTGTGAAAATGTTAGTAAATACGTACTAAGTATGATGGAACAAAGAAAAATGACGAAAAAAAAATTTTGAAAAAAAATTGTTTTTTTTGTGAAAATGTTAGTAAATACGTACTAAGTATGATGGAACAAAGAGAAATTACGAAAAAATTTTTTTGAAAAACAATTGTTTTTTTTGCGAAAATGTTAGTAAATACGTACTAAGTATGATGGAACAAAGAAAAATTACGAAGAAAAATTTTTGAAAAAAAATTGTTTTTTTTTGTGAAAATGTTAGTAAATACGTACTAAGTATGATGGAACAAAGAGAAATTACGAAAAATTTTTTTTGTGAAAATGTTAGTAAATACGTACGAAGTATGATGGAACAAAGAAAAATTACGAAAAAAAAAATTTTGAAAAAAAATTGTTTTTTTTTGTGAAAATGTTAGTAAATACGTACTAATCATGATGGAACAAAGAAAAATTACGAAAAAAAATGTTTGTAAAAATTTTTTTTTTTTTGTGAAAATGTTAGTAAATACGTACTAAGTATGATGGAACAAAGAAAAATGACGAAAAAAAATTTTGGAAAAAAAATTGTTTTTTTTTGTGAAAATGTTAGTAAATACGTACTAAGTATGATGGAACAAAGAAAAATTACGAAAAAAAATTTTTGGAAAATTTTTTTTTTTTGTGAAAATGTTAGTAAATACGTACTAAGTATGATGGAACAAAGAAAAATTACGAAAAAAAATTTTTGAAAAAATATAGTTTTTTTTTGTGAAAATGTTAGTAAATACGTACTAAGTATGATGGAACAAAGAAAAATTACGAAAAAAAATTTTTGGAAAATTTTTTTTTTGTGAAAATGTTAGTAAATATGTACTAAGTATGATGGAACAAAGAGAAATTACGAAAAAAAATTTTTGGAAAATTTTTTTTTTTTTTTGTGAAAATGTTAGTAAATACGTACTAAGTATGATGGAACAAAGAAAAATTACGAAAAAAAATTTTTGAAAAAAAAATTTTTTTTTTTGTGAAAATGTTAGTAAATACGTACTAAGTATGATGGAACAAAGAAAAATTACGAAAAAAAAAATTTGGAAATTTTTTTTTTTTTTGTGAAAATGTTAGTAAATACGTACTAAGTATGATGGAACAAAGAAAAATTACGAAAAATTTTTTTTTTTTTTGTGAAAATGTTAGTAAATACGTACTAAGTATGATCGAACAAAGAGAAATTACGAAAAAAAAATTTTTGGAAAATTTTTTTTTTTTTTTTTGTGAAAATGTTAGTAAATACGTACTAAGTATGATGGAACAAAGAAAAAGTACGAAAAAAAATTTTTGGAAAAATTTTTTTTTTTTTTGTGAAAATGTTAGTAAATACGTACTAAGTATGATGGAACAAAGAGAAATTACGAAAAAAAATTTTTTGGAAAATTGTTTTTTTTTTTGTGAACATGTTAGTAAATACGTACTAAGTATGATGGAACAAAGAAAAATGACGAAAAAAAATTTTGGAAAAAAAATTGTTTTTTTTTTTTGTGAAAATGTTAGTACATACGTACTAAGTATGATGGAACAAAGAAAAATGACGAAAAAAAAATTTTTAAAAAAAATTGTTTTTTTTGTGAAAATGTTAGTAAATACGTACTAAGTATGATGGAACAAAGAGAAATTACGAAAAAAAAATTTTTGGAAAATTTTTTTTTTTTTTTGTGAAAATGTTAGTAAATACGTACTAAGTATGATGGAACAAAGAGAAATTACGAAAAAATTTTTTTTGGAAAATTGTTTTTTTTTTTGTGAAAATGTTAGTAAATACGTACTAAGTATGATGGAACAAAGAAAAATGACGAAAAAAAATTTTGGAAAAAAAATTGTTTTTTTTTTTGTGAAAATGTTAGTACATACGTACTAAGTATGATGGAACAAAGAAAAATGACGAAAAAAAATTTTTTAAAAAAAATTGTTTTTTTTTGTGAAAATGTTAGTAAATACGTACTAAGTATGATGGAACAAAGAAAAATGACGAAAAAAAAATTTTGAAAAAAAATTGTTTTTTTTGTGAAAATGTTAGTAAATACGTACTAAGTATGATGGAACAAAGAGAAATTACGAAAAAAATTGTTTGAAAAAAATTTGTTTTTTTTTTGAAAATGTTAGTAAATACGTACTAAGTATGATGGAACAAAGAAAAATTACGAAAAAAAATTTTTGGAAATTTTTTTTTTTTTTGTAAAAATGTTAGTAAATACGTACTAAGTATGATGGAACAAAGAGAAATTACGAAAAAAAATTTTTGGAAAATTTTTTTTTTTTTGTGAAAATGTTAGTAAATACGTACTAAGTATGTTGGAACAAAGAAAAATTACGAAAAAAAATTTTTGAAAAAAAATTGTTTTTTTTGTGAAAATGTTAGTAAATACGTACTAAGTATGATGGAACAAAGAAAAATTACGAAAATTTTTTTTTTTTTTTGTGAAAATGTTAGTAAATACGTACTAAGTATGATGGAACAAAGAAAAATTACGAAAAAAAAATTTTGGAAAATTTTTTTTTTTTTTTGTGAAAATGTTAGTAAATACGTACTAAGTATGATGGAACAAAGAGAAATTACGAAAAATTTTTTTTGTGAAAATGTTAGTAAATACGTACGAAGTATGATGGAACAAAGAAAAATTACGAAAAAAAAAATGTTGAAAAAAAATTGTTTTTTTAGTGAAAATGTTAGTAAATACGTACTAATCATGATGGAACAAAGAAAAATTACGAAAAAAAATTTTTGTAAAAATTTTTTTTTTTTTGTGAAAATGTTAGTAAATACGTACTAAGTATGATGGAACAAAGAAAAATGACGAAAAAAAATTTTGGAAAAAAAATTGTTTTTTTTTGTGAAAATGTTAGTAAATACGTACTAAGTATGATGGAACAAAGAAAAATTACGAAAAAAAATTTTTGGAAAATTTTTTTTTTTTTGTGAAAATGTTAGTAAATACGTACTAAGTATGATGGAACAAAGAAAAATTACGAAAAAAAATTTTTGGAAAATTTTTTTTTTGTGAAAATGTTAGTAAATATGTACTAAGTATGATGGAACGAAGAAAAATTAGGAAAAAAAATTTTTGGAAAATTTTTTTTTTTTTTTGTGAAAAAGTTAGTAAATACGTACTAAGTATGATGGAACAAAGAGAAATTACGAAAAAAATTTTTTGGAAAAATTTTTTTTTTTTTTGTGAAAATGTTAGTAATTACGTACTAAGTATGATGGAACAAAGAAAAATGTAAAAAAAAAATTTTTAAAAAATTTTTTTTTTTTTGTGAAAATGTTAGTAAATACGTACTAAGTATTATGGAACAAAGAAAAATTACGAAAAAAAATTTTTGAAAACAAATTGTTTTTTTTTGTGAAAATGTTAGTAAATACGTACTAAGTATGATGGAACAAAGAAAAATTACGAAAAATACGTACTAAGTATGATGGAACAAAGAAAAATGACGAAAAAAAATTTTGGAAAAAAAATTGTTTTTTTTGTGAACATGTTAGTAAATACGTACTAAGTATGATGGAACAAAGAAAAATTACGAAAAAAAAAATTTTGAAAAAAAATTGTTTTTTTTTGTGAAAATGTTAGTAAATACGTAGTAAGTATGATGGAACAAAGAAAAATGACGAAAAAAAAAGTTTGAAATTTTTTTTTTTTTTTGTGAAAATGTTAGTAAATACGTACTAAGTATGATGGAACAAAGAAAAATGACGAAAAAAAAATTTTGAAAATTTTTTTTTTTTTTTGTGAAAATATTAGTAAATACGTACTAAGTATGATGGAACAAAGAAAAATGACGAAAAAAAAAAATTTGAAAAAATTTTTTTTTTTGTGAAAATGTTAGTAAATACGTACTAAGTATGATGGAACAAAGAGAAATGACTAAAAAAAAATTTGGAAAAAAAATTGTTTTTTTTTGTGAAAATGTTAGTAAATACGTACTAAGTATGATGGAACAAAGAGAAATGACTAAAAAAAAATTTTGGAAAAAAAATTGTTTTTTTTGTGAAAATGTTAGTAAATACGTACTAAGTATGATGGAACAAAGAAAAATTACGAAAAAAAAATTTTGAAAAAAAATTGTTTTTTTTTGTGAAAATGTTAGTAAATACGTACTAAGTATGATGGAACAAAGAAAAATGACGAAAAAAAAATTTTGAAAATTTTTTTTTTTTTTTGTGAAAATGTTAGTAAATACGTATACTAAGTATGATGGAACAAAGAGAAATGACTAAAAAAAAAATTTGGAAAAAAAATTGTTTTTTTTGTGAAAATGATAGTAAATACGTACTAAGTATGATGGAACAAAGAGAAATTACGAAAAAAAATTTTTGAAAAAAAAATTTTTTTTTGTGAAAATGTTAGTAAATACGTACTAAGTATGATAGAACAAAGAGAAATTACGAAAAAAAAATTTTGAAAAAAAATTGTTGTTTTTGTGAAAATGTTAGTAAATACGTACTAAGTATGATGGAACAAAGAAAAATAACGAAAAAAAATTTTTGAAAAAAAATTGTTTTTTTTTGTGAAAATGTTAGTTAAATGTTAGTAAATGTTTTTTTCAAATTGTTTTTTTTTTGTGAAAATGTTAGTAAATACGTACTAAGTGTGATGGAACAAAGAAAAATGACGAAACAAAAAATTTGAAAAAAAAATTTTTTTTTGTGAAAATGTTAGTAAATACGTACTAAGTATGATGGAACAAAGAAAAATTACGAAAAATACGTACTAAGTATGATGGAACAAAGAAAAATGACGAAAAAAAATTTTGGAAAAAAAATTGTTTTTTTTGTGAACATGTTAGTAAATACGTACTAAGTATGATGGAACAAAGAAAAATTACGAAAAAAAAATTTTGAAAAAAAACTGTTTTTTTTGTGAAAATGTTAGTAAATACGTACTAAGTATGATGGAACAAAGAAAAATGACGAAAAAAAATTTTGGAAAAAAAATTGTTTTTTTTGTGAAATTGTTAGTAAATACGTACTAAGTATGATGGAACAAAGAAAAATGAAGAAAAAAAATTTTGAAAAAAGATTGTTTTTTTTGTGAAAATGTTAGTAAATACGTACTAAGTATGATGGAACAAAGAAAAATTACGAAAAAAAATTTTTGAAAAAAAAATTTTTTTTTTTGTGAAAATGTTAGTAAATACGTACTAAGTATGATGGAACAAAGAAAAATTAAAATTATAAATACGTACTAAGTATGATGGAACAAAGAAAAATTTTTTGTGAAAATGTTAGTAAATACGTACTAAGTATGATGGAACAAAGAAAAATTACGAAAAAAAAATTTTGGAAAAATTTTTTTTTTTTGTGAAAATGTTAGTTAATACGTACTAAGTATGATGGAACAAAGAAAAATTACGAAAAAAAAATTTTGGAATTTTTTTTTTTTTGTGAAAATGTTAGTAATTACGTACTAAGTATGATGGAACAAAGAAAAATGTCAAAAAAAAATTTTTAAAAAATTTTTTTTTTTTTTGTGAAAATGTTAGTAAATACGTACTAAGTATGATGGAACAAAGAAAAATTACGAAAAAAAGTTTTTGGAAAATTTTTTTTTTTTTTGTGAAAATGTTAGTAAATACGTACTAAGTATGATGGAACAAAGAAAAATTAAGAAAAAAAAATTTTGGAAATTTTATTTTTTTGTGAAAATGTTAGTAATTACGTACTAAGTATGATGGAACAAAGAGAAATTACGAAAAAAAATTTTTTGGAAAATTGTTTTTTTTTTGTGAAAATGTTAGTAAATACGTACTAAGTATGATGGAACAAAGAAAAATGACGAAAAAAAAATTTTTGGAAAATTGTTTTTTTTTTTGTGAAAATGTTAGTAAATACGTACTAAGTATGATGGAACAAAGAAAAATGACGAAAAAAAATTTTGGAAAAAAAAATGTTTTTTTGTTTGTGAAAATGTTAGTAAATACGTACTAAGTATGATGGAACAAAGAAAAATGACGAAAAAAAAATTTTGAAAAAAAATTGTTTTTTTTTGTGAAAATGTTAGTAAATACGTACTAAGTATGATGGAACAAAGAGAAATTACGAAAAAAAATTTTTGAAAAAAAATTGTTTTTTTTGTGAAAATGTTAGTATATACGTACTAAGTATGATGGAACAAAGAAAAATTACGAAAAAAATTTTTTGGAAAATTTTTTTTTTTTTTGTGAAAATGTTAGTAAATACGTACTAAGTATGATGGAACAAAGAAAAATTACGAAGAAAAATTTTTGAAAAAAAATTGTTTTTTTTTGTGAAAATGTTAGTAAATACGTACTAAGTATGATGGAACAAAGAGAAATTACGAAAAATTTTTTTTGTGAAAATGTTAGTAAATACGTACGAAGTATGATGGAACAAAGAAAAATTACGAAAAAAAAAATGTTGAAAAAAAATTGTTTTTTTAGTGAAAATGTTAGTAAATACGTACTAATCATGATGGAACAAAGAAAAATTACGAAAAAAAATTTTTGTAAAAATTTTTTTTTTTTTGTGAAAATGTTAGTAAATACGTACTAAGTATGATGGAACAAAGAAAAATGACGAAAAAAAATTTTGGAAAAAAAATTGTTTTTTTTTGTGAAAATGTTAGTAAATACGTACTAAGTATGATGGAACAAAGAAAAATTACGAAAAAAAATTTTTGGAAAATTTTTTTTTTTTTGTGAAAATGTTAGTAAATACGTACTAAGTATGATGGAACAAAGAAAAATTACGAAAAAAAATTTTTGGAAAATTTTTTTTTTGTGAAAATGTTAGTAAATATGTACTAAGTATGATGGAACAAAGAAAAATTAGGAAAAAAATTTTTGGAAAATTTTTTTTTTTTTTTGTGAAAAAGTTAGTAAATACGTACTAAGTATGATGGAACAAAGAGAAATTACGAAAAAAATTTTTTGGAAAATTTTTTTTTTTTTTTGTGAAAATGTTAGTAATTACGTACTAAGTATGATGGAACAAAGAAAAATGTCAAAAAAAAATTTTTAAAAAATTTTTTTTTTTTTGTGAAAATGTTAGTAAATACGTACTAAGTATTATGGAACAAAGAAAAATTACGAAAAAAAATTTTTGAAAACAAATTGTTTTTTTTTGTGAAAATGTTAGTAAATACGTACTAAGTATGATGGAACAAAGAAAAATTACGAAAAATACGTACTAAGTATGATGGAACAAAGAAAAATGACGAAAAAAAATTTTGGAAAAAAAATTGTTTTTTTTGTGAACATGTTAGTAAATACGTACTAAGTATGATGGAACAAAGAAAAATTACGAAAAAAAAAATTTTGAAAAAAAATTGTTTTTTTTTGTGAAAATGTTAGTAAATACGTAGTAAGTATGATGGAACAAAGAAAAATGACGAAAAAAAAAGTTTGAAATTTTTTTTTTTTTTTGTGAAAATGTTAGTAAATACGTACTAAGTATGATGGAACAAAGAAAAATGACGAAAAAAAAATTTTGAAATTTTTTTTTTTTTTTTTGTGAAAATATTAGTAAATACGTACTAAGTATGATGGAACAAAGAAAAATGACGAAAAAAAAAAAATTTGAAAAAATTTTTTTTTTTGTGAAAATGTTAGTAAATACGTACTAAGTATGATGGAACAAAGAGAAATGACTAAAAAAAAATTTGGAAAAAAAATTGTTTTTTTTTGTGAAAATGTTAGTAAATACGTACTAAGTATGATGGAACAAAGAGAAATGACTAAAAAAAAATTTTGGAAAAAAAATTGTTTTTTTTGTGAAAATGTTAGTAAATACGTACTAAGTATGATGGAACAAAGAAAAATTACGAAAAAAAAATTTTGAAAAAAAATTGTTTTTTTTTGTGAAAATGTTAGTAAATACGTACTAAGTATGATGGAACAAAGAAAAATGACGAAAAAAAAATTTTGAAAATTTTTTTTTTTTTTTGTGAAAATGTTAGTAAATACGTATACTAAGTATGATGGAACAAAGAGAAATGACTAAAAAAAAAATTTGGAAAAAAAATTGTTTTTTTTGTGAAAATGATAGTAAATACGTACTAAGTATGATGGAACAAAGAGAAATTACGAAAAAAAATTTTTGAAAAAAAATTTTTTTTTTTTCGTGAAAATGTTAGTAAATACGTACTAAGTATGATAGAACAAAGAGAAATTACGAAAAAAAAATTTTGTAAAAAAATTGTTGTTTTTGTGAAAATGTTAGTAAATACGTACTAAGTATGATGGAACAAAGAAAAATAACGAAAAAAAATTTTTGAAAAAAAATTGTTTTTTTTTGTGAAAATGTTAGTTAAATGTTAGTAAATGTTTTTTTCAAATTGTTTTTTTTTTGTGAAAATGTTAGTAAATACGTACTAAGTGTGATGGAACAAAGAAAAATGACGAAACAAAAAATTTGAAAAAAAAATTTTTTTTTGTGAAAATGTTAGTAAATACGTACTAAGTATGATGGAACAAAGAAAAATTACGAAAAAAAAATTTTGAAAAAAAATTGTTTTTTTTGTGAAAATGTTAGTAAATACGTACTAAGTATGATGGAACAAAGAAAAATTACGAAAAAAAATTTTGGAAAAAAAATTGTTTTTTTTGTGAAATTGTTAGTAAATACGTACTAAGTATGATGGAACAAAGAAAAATGAAGAAAAAAAATTTTGAAAAAAAATTGTTTTTTTTGTGAAATTGTTAGTAAATACGTACTAAGTATGATGGAACAAAGAAAAATGAAGAAAAAAAATTTTGAAAAAAAATTGTTTTTTTTGTGAAAATGTTAGTAAATACGTACTAAGTATGATGGAACAAAGAAAAATTACGAAAAATACGTACTAAGTATGATGGAACAAAGAAAAATGACGAAAAAAAATTTTGGAAAAAAAATTGTTTTTTTTGTGAACATGTTAGTAAATACGTACTAAGTATGATGGAACAAAGAAAAATTACGAAAAAAAAATTTTGAAAAAAAATTGTTTTTTTTGTGAAAATGTTAGTAAATACGTACTAAGTATGATAGAACAAAGAGAAATTACGAAAAAAAAATTTTGTAAAAAAATTGTTGTTTTTGTGAAAATGTTAGTAAATACGTACTAAGTATGATGGAACAAAGAAAAATAACGAAAAAAAATTTTTGAAAAAAAATTGTTTTTTTTTGTGAAAATGTTAGTTAAATGTTAGTAAATGTTTTTTTCAAATTGTTTTTTTTTTGTGAAAATGTTAGTAAATACGTACTAAGTATGATGGAACAAAGAAAAATTACGAAAAATACGTACTAAGTATGATGGAACAAAGAAAAATGACGAAAAAAAATTTTGGAAAAAAAATTGTTTTTTTTGTGAACATGTTAGTAAATACGTACTAAGTATGATGGAACAAAGAAAAATTACGAAAAAAAAATTTTGAAAAAAAATTGTTTTTTTTGTGAAAATGTTAGTAAATACGTACTAAGTATGATGGAACAAAGAAAAATTACGAAAAAAAATTTTGGAAAAAAAATTGTTTTTTTTGTGAAATTGTTAGTAAATACGTACTAAGTATGATGGAACAAAGAAAAATGAAGAAAAAAAATTTTGAAAAAAAATTGTTTTTTTTGTGAAAATGTTAGTAAATACGTACTAAGTATGATGGAACAAAGAAAAATTACGAAAAAAAATTTTTGAAAAAAAAATTTTTTTTTTTGTGAAAATGTTAGTAAATACGTACTAAGTATGATGGAACAAAGAAAAATTACGAAAAAAAGTTTTTGGAAAAATTTTTTTTTTTTTGTGAAAATGTTAGTAAATACGTACTAAGTATGATGGAACAAAGAAAAATTAAAATTATAAATACGTACTAAGTATGATGGAACAAAGAAAAATTTTTTGTGAAAATGTTAGTAAATACGTACTAAGTATGATGGAACAAAGAAAAATTACGAAAAAAAAATTTTGGAAAAATTTTTTTTTTTTGTGAAAATGTTAGTAATTACGTACTAAGTATGATGGAACAAAGAAAAATGTCAAAAAAAAATTTTTAAAAAATTTTTTTTTTTTTTGTGAAAATGTTAGTAAATACGTACTAAGTATGATGGAACAAAGAAAAAAAACGAAAAAAAGTTTTTGGAAAAATTTTTTTTTTTTTGTGAAAATGTTAGTAAATACGTACTAAGTATGATGGAACAAAGAAAAATTACGAAAAAAAAATTTTGGAAATTTTTTTTTTTTTGTGAAAATGTTAGTAATTACGTACTAAGTATGATGGAACAAAGAGAAATTACGAATAAAATTTTTTGAAAAAAAATTGTTTTTTTTGTGAAAATGTTAGTAAATACGTACTAAGTATGATGGAACAAAGAAAAATTACGAAAAAATTTTTTTGGAAAAATTTTTTTTTTTTTTGTGAAAATGTTAGTAAATACGTACTAAATATGATGGAACAAAGAAAAATTACGAAGAAAAATTTTTGAAAAAAAATTGTTTTTTTTGTGAAAATGTTAGTAAATACGTACTAATCATGATGGAACAAAGAAAAATAACGAAAAAAAATTTTTGAAAAAAAATTGTTTTTTTTTGTGAAAATGTTAGTTAAATGTTAGTAAATGTTTTTTTCAAATTGTTTTTTTTTTGTGAAAATGTTAGTAAATACGTACTAAGTGTGATGGAACAAAGAAAAATGTCAAAAAAAAATTTTTAAAAAATTTTTTTTTTTTTTGTGAAAATGTTAGTAAATACGTACTAAGTATGATGGAACAAAGAAAAATTACGAAAAAAAGTTTTTGGAAAAATTTTTTTTTTTTGTGAAAATGTTAGTAAATACGTACTAAGTATGATGGAACAAAGAAAAATTACGAAAAAAAAATTTTGGAAATTTTTTTTTTTTTGTGAAAATGTTAGTAATTACGTACTAAGTATGATGGAACAAAGAGAAATTACGAAAAAAAGTTTTTGGAAAAATTTTTTTTTTTTTGTGAAAATGTTAGTAAATACATACTAAGTATGATGGAACAAAGAAAAATTACGAAAAAAAAATTTTGGAAATTTTTTTTTTTTTGTGAAAATGTTAGTAAATACGTACTAATCATGATGGAACAAAGAAAAATAACGAAAAAAAATTTTTGAAAAAAAATTGTTTTTTTTTGTGAAAATGTTAGTTAAATGTTAGTAAATGTTTTTTTCAAATTGTTTTTTTTTTGTGAAAATGTTAGTAAATACGTACTAAGTGTGATGGAACAAAGAAAAATGTCAAAAAAAAATTTTTAAAAAATTTTTTTTTTTTTTGTGAAAATGTTAGTAAATACGTACTAAGTATGATGGAACAAAGAAAAATTACGAAAAAAAGTTTTTGGAAAAATTTTTTTTTTTTGTGAAAATGTTAGTAATTACGTACTAAGTATGATGGAACAAAGAAAAATGTCAAAAAAAAATTTTTAAAAAATTTTTTTTTTTTTTGTGAAAATGTTAGTAAATACGTACTAAGTATGATGGAACAAAGAAAAATTACGAAAAAAAGTTTTTGGAAAAATTTTTTTTTTTTGTGAAAATGTTAGTAAATACGTACTAAGTATGATGGAACAAAGAAAAATTACGAAAAAAAAATTTTGGAAATTTTTTTTTTTTTGTGAAAATGTTAGTAATTACGTACTAAGTATGATGGAACAAAGAGAAATTACGAATAAAATTTTTTGAAAAAAAATTGTTTTTTTTGTGAAAATGTTAGTAAATACGTACTAAGTATGATGGAACAAAGAAAAATTACGAAAAAATTTTTTTGGAAAAATTTTTTTTGTTTTTGTGAAAATGTTAGTAAATACGTACTAAATATGATGGAACAAAGAAAAATTACGAAGAAAAATTTTTGAAAAAAAATTGTTTTTTTTGTGAAAATGTTAGTAAATACGTACTAATCATGATGGAACAAAGAAAAATTACGAAAAAAATTTTTGTAAAAATTTTTTTTTTTGTGAAAATGTTAGTAAATACGTACTAAGTATGATGGAACAAAGAAAAATGACGAAAAAACTTTTGGAAAAAAAATTGTTTTTTTTTGTGAAAATGTTAGTAAATACGTACTAAGTATGATCGAACAAAGAGAAATTACGAAAAAAAAATTTTGAAAAAAAATTGTTTTTTTTGTGAAAATGTTAGTAAATACGTACTAAGTATGATGGAACAAAGAAAAATTACGAAAAAAATTTTTTTTTTTTGTGAAAATGTTAGTAAATACGTACTAAGTATGATGGAACAAAGAGAAATTACTAAAAAAAAATTTTTGGAAAATTGTTTTTTTTTTTGTGAAAATGTTAGTAAATACGTACTAAGTATGATGGAACAAAGAAAAATGACGAAAAAAAAATTTTGAAAAAAAATTGTTTTTTTTGTGAAAATGTTAGTAAATACGTACTAAGTATGATGGAACAAAGAGAAATTACGAAAAAAATTTTTTGAAAAAAAATTGTTTTTTTTGTGAAAATGTTAGTAAATACGTACTAAGTATGATGGAACAAAGAGAAATTACGAAAATTTGTTTTTGTGAAAATGTTAGTAAATACGTACTAAGTATGATGGAACAAAGAAAAATTACGAAAAAAAAAATTTTGAAAAAAAATTGTTTTTTTTTGTGAAAATGTTAGTAAATACGTACTAATCATGATGGAACAAAGAAAAATTACGAAAAAAAAATTTTTGGAAAAAAATTTTTTTTTTTTGTGAAAATGTTAGTAAATACGTCTAAGTATGATGGAACAAAGAAAAATTACGAAAAAAAAATTTTGAAAAAAAATTGTTTTTTTTTGTGAAAATGTTAGTAAATACGTACTAAGTATGATGGAACAAAGAGAAATTACGAAAAAAAATTTTGGAAAAAAAATGGTTTTTTTTTTTTTGTGAAAATGTTAGTAAATACGTACTAAGTATGATGGAACAAAGAAAAATGACGAAAAAAAAATTTTGAAAAAAAATTGTTTTTTTTGTGAAAATGTTAGTAAATACGTACTAAGTATGATGGAACAAAGAGAAATGACGAAAAAAAATGTTGGAAAAAAATGGTTTTTTTTTTTTTGTGAAAATGTTAGTAAATACGTACTAAGTATGATGGAACAAAGAGAAATTACGAAAAAAAATTTTTGAAAAAAAATTGTTTTTTTTGTGAAAATGTTAGTAAATACGTACTAAGTATGATGGAACAAAGAGAAATTACGAAAAAAAAATTTTGAAAAAAAATTGTTGTTTTTGTGAAAATGTTAGTAAATACGTACTAAGTATGATGGAACAAAGAAAAATAACGAAAAAAAATTTTTGAAAAAAAATTGTTTTTTTTTGTGAAAATGTTAGTTAAATGTTAGTAAATGTTTTTTTCAAATTGTTTTTTTTTGTGAAAATGTTAGTAAATACGTACTAAGTGTGATGGAACAAAGAAAAATGACGAAACAAAAAATTTGAAAAAAAAATTTTTTTTTGTGAAAATGTTAGTAAATACGTACTAAGTATGATGGAACAAAGAAAAATTACGAAAAATACGTACTAAGTATGATGGAACAAAGAGAAATGACTAAAAAAAAAATTTGGAAAAAAAATTGTTTTTTTTTGTGAAAATGATAGTAAATACGTAGTAAGTATGATGGAACAAAGAGAAATTACGAAAAAAAATTTTTGAAAAAAAAATTTTTTTTTGTGAAAATGTTAGTAAATACGTACTAAGTATGATAGAACAAAGAGAAATTACGAAAAAAAAATTTTGAAAAAAAATTGTTGTTTTTGTGAAAATGTTAGTAAATACGTACTAAGTATGATGGAACAAAGAAAAATAACGAAAAAAAATTTTTGAAAAAAAATTGTTTTTTTTTGTGAAAATGTTAGTTAAATGTTAGTAAATGTTTTTTTCAAATTGTTTTTTTTTGTGAAAATGTTAGTAAATACGTACTAAGTGTGATGGAACAAAGAAAAATGACGAAACAAAAAATTTGAAAAAAAAATTTTTTTTTGTGAAAATGTTAGTAAATACGTACTAAGTATGATGGAACAAAGAAAAATTACGAAAAATACGTACTAAGTATGATGGAACAAAGAAAAATGACGAAAAAAAATTTTGGAAAAAAAATTGTTTTTTTTGTGAACATGTTAGTAAATACGTACTAAGTATGATGGAACAAAGAAAAATTAAGAAAAAAAAATTTTGAAAAAAAATTGTTTTTTTTGTGAAAATGTTAGTAAATACGTACTAAGTATGATGGAACAAAGAAAAATGACGAAAAAAAATTTTGGAAAAAAAATTGTTTTTTTTGTGAAATTGTTAGTAAATACGTACTAAGTATGATGGAACAAAGAAAAATGAAGAAAAAAAATTTTGAAAAAAAATTGTTTTTTTTGTGAAAATGTTAGTAAATACGTACTAAGTATGATGGAACAAAGAAAAATTACGAAAAAAAATTTTTGAAAAAAAAATTTTTTTTTTTGTGAAAATGTTAGTAAATACGTACTAAGTATGATGGAACAAAGAAAAATTACGAAAAAAAGTTTTTGGAAAAATTTTTTTTTTTTTGTGAAAATGTTAGTAAATACGTACTAAGTATGATGGAACAAAGAAAAATTAAAATTATAAATACGTACTAAGTATGATGGAACAAAGAAAAATTTTTTGTGAAAATGTTAGTAATTACGTACTAAGTATGATGGAACAAAGAAAAATGTCAAAAAAAAATTTTTAAAAAATTTTTTTTTTTTTTGTGAAAATGTTAGTAAATACGTACTAAGTATGATGGAACAAAGAAAAATTACGAAAAAAAGTTTTTGGAAAAATTTTTTTTTTTTTGTGAAAATGTTAGTAAATACGTACTAAGTATGATGGAACAAAGAAAAATTACGAAAAAAAAATTTTGGAAATTTTTTTTTTTTTGTGAAAATGTTAGTAATTACGTACTAAGTATGATGGAACAAAGAGAAATTACGAATAAAATTTTTTGAAAAAAAATTGTTTTTTTTTGTGAAAATGTTAGTAAATACGTACTAAGTATGATGGAACAAAGAAAAATTACGAAAAAATTTTTTTGGAAAAATTTTTTTTTTTTTTGTGAAAATGTTAGTAAATACGTACTAAATATGATGGAACAAAGAAAAATTACGAAGAAAAATTTTTGAAAAAAAATTGTTTTTTTTGTGAAAATGTTAGTAAATACGTACTAATCATGATGGAACAAAGAAAAATTACGAAAAAATTTTTGTAAAAATTTTTTTTTTTGTGAAAATGTTAGTAAATACGTACTAAGTATGATGGAACAAAGAAAAATTACGAAATAAATTTTTTTTTTTTGTGAAAATTTTAGTAAATACGTACTAAGTATGATCGAACAAAGAGAAATTACGAAAAAAAAATTTTGAAAAAAAATTGTTTTTTTTGTGAAAATGTTAGTAAATACGTACTAAGTATGATGGAACAAAGAAAAATTACGAAAAAAAATTTTTGAAAAAAAATTGTTTTTTTTGTGAAAATGTTAGTAAATACGTACTAAGTATGATGGAACAAAGAAAAATTACGAAAAAAATTTTTTTTTTTTGTGAAAATTTTAGTAAATACGTACTAAGTATGATCGAACAAAGAGAAATTACGAAAAAAAAATTTTTGGAAAATTTTTTTTTTTTTTTGGGAAAATGTTAGTAAATACGTACTAAGTATGATGGAACAAAGAGAAATTACTAAAAAAAAATTTTTGGAAAATTGTTTTTTTTTTGTGAAAATGTTAGTAAATACGTACTAAGTATGACGGAACAAAGAAAAATGACGAAAAAAAAATTTTGAAAAAAAATTGTTTTTTTTGTGAAAATGTTAGTAAATACGTACTAAGTATGATGGAACAAAGAGAAATTACGAAAAAAAAATTTTGAAAAAAAATTGTTTTTTTTGTGAAAATGTTAGTAAATACGTACTAAGTATGATGGAACAAAGAGAAATTACGAAAATTTGTTTTTGTGAAAATGTTAGTAAATACGTACTAAGTATGATGGAACAAAGAAAAATTACGAAAAAAAAAATTTTGAAAAAAAATTGTTTTTTTTTGTGAAAATGTTAGTAAATACGTACTAATCATGATGGAACAAAGAAAAATTACGAAAAAAAAATTTTTGGAAAAAAATTGTTTTTTTTTGTGAAAATGTTAGTAAATACGTCTAAGTATGATGGAACAAAGAAAAATTACGAAAAAAAAATTTTGAAAAAAAATTGTTTTTTTTGTGAAAATGTTAGTAAATACGTACTAAGTATGATGGAACAAAGAGAAATTACGAAAAAAAATTTTGGAAAAAAAATGGTTTTTTTTTTTTGTGAAAATGTTAGTAAATACGTACTAAGTATGATGGAACAAAGAAAAATGACGAAAAAAAAATTTTGAAAAAAAATTGTTTTTTTTGTGAAAATGTTAGTAAATACGTACTAAGTATGATGGAACAAAGAGAAATGACGAAAAAAAATTTTGGAAAAAAAATGGTTTTTTTTTTTTTGTGAAAATGTTAGTAAATACGTACTAAGTATGATGGAACAAAGAGAAATTACGAAAAAAAATTTTTGAAAAAAAATTGTTTTTTTTGTGAAAATGTTAGTAAATACGTACTAAGTATGATGGAACAAAGAGAAATTACGAAAATTTGTTTTTGTGAAAATGTTAGTAAATACGTACTAAGTATGATGGAACAAAGAAAAATTACGAAAAAAAAAATTTTGAAAAAAAATTGTTTTTTTTTGTGAAAATGTTAGTAAATACGTACTAATCATGATGGAACAAAGAAAAATTACGAAAAAAAAATTTTTGGAAAAAAATTGTTTTTTTTTGTGAAAATGTTAGTAAATACGTCTAAGTATGATGGAACAAAGAAAAATTACGAAAAAAAAATTTTGAAAAAAAATTGTTTTTTTTGTGAAAATGTTAGTAAATACGTACTAAGTATGATGGAACAAAGAAAAATGACGAAAAAAAATTTTGGAAAAAAATGGTTTTTTTTTTTTTGTGAAAATGTTAGTAAATACGTACTAAGTATGATGGAACAAAGAAAAATGACGAAAAAAAAATTTTGAAAAAAAATTGTTTTTTTTGTGAAAATGTTAGTAAATACGTACTAAGTATGATGGAACAAAGAGAAATTACGAAAAAAAATTTTTGAAAAAAAATTGTTTTTTTTGTGAAAATGTTAGTAAATACGTACTAAGTATGATGGAACAAAGAAAAATTACGAAAAAAATTTTTTGGAAAATTTTTTTTTTTTTTTGTGAAAATGTTAGTAAATACGTACTAAGTATGATGGAACAAAGAAAAATTACGAAGAAAAATTTTTGAAAAAAAATTGTTTTTTTTGTGAAAATGTTAGTAAATACGTACTAAGTATGATGGAACAAAGAGAAATTACGAAAATTTGTTTTTGTGAAAATGTTAGTAAATACGTACTAAGTATGATGGAACAAAGAAAAATTACGAAAAAAAAAATTTTGAAAAAAAATTGTTTTTTTTTGTGAAAATGTTAGTAAATACGTACTAATCATGATGGAACAAAGAAAAATTACGAAAAAAAAATTTTTGGAAAAAAATTGTTTTTTTTTGTGAAAATGTTAGTAAATACGTCTAAGTATGATGGAACAAAGAAAAATTACGAAATTTTTTTTTTTTTTTTTTTTGTGAAAATGTTAGTAAATACGTACTAAGTATGATGGAACAAAGAGAAATTACGAAAAAAAAAATTTTGGAAATTTTTTTTTTTTTTTGTGAAAATGTTAGTAAATACGTACTAAGTATGATGGAACAAAGAGAAATTACGAAAAAAAAATTTTTGGAAAATTTTTCTTTTTTTTGTGAAAATGTTAGTAAATACGTACTAAGTATGATGGAACAAAGAAAAATTACGAAAAAAAATTTTGGAAAAAAAATTGTTTTTTTTTGTGAAAATGTTAGTAAATACGTACTAAGTATGATGGAACAAAGAAAAATGACGAAAAAAAAATTTTGAAAAAAAATTGTTTTTTTTGTGAAAATGTTAGTAAATACGTACTAAGTATGATGGAACAAAGAGAAATTACGAAATAAAATTTTTGAAAAAAAATGTTTTTTTTTGTGAAAATGTTAGTAAATACGTACTAAGTATGATGGAACAAAGAAAAATTACGAAAAAAAACTTTTGGGAATTTTTTTTTTTTTTGTAAAAATGTTAGTAAATACGTACTAAGTATGATGGAACAAAGAGAAATTACGAAAAAAAATTTTTGGAAATTTTTTTTTTTTTTTGTGAAAATGTTAGTAAATACGTACTAAGTATGTTGGAACAAAGAAAAATTACGAAAAAAAATTTTTGGAAAATTTTTTTTTTTTTTGTGAAAATGTTAGTAAATACGTACTAAGTATGATGGAACAAAGAGAAATTACGAAAAAAAAATTTTTGGAAAATTGTTTTTTTTTTTGTGAA
Organism: Empis stercorea; assembly: GCA_949752835.1. Taxonomy (NCBI): domain Eukaryota; kingdom Metazoa; phylum Arthropoda; class Insecta; order Diptera; family Empididae; genus Empis; species Empis stercorea. The sequence continues at coordinate 4,627,372 of OX457090.1, read as the reverse complement.
AATGTTAGTAAATACGTACTAAGTATGATGGAACAAAGAAAAATGACGAAAAAAAATTTTGGAAAAAAAAATGTTTTTTTGTTTGTGAAAATGTTAGTAAATACGTACTAAGTATGATGGAACAAAGAAAAATGACGAAAAAAAATTTTGAAAAAAAATTGTTTTTTTTTTGTGAAAATGTTAGTAAATACGTACTAAGTATGATGGAACAAAGAGAAATTACGAAAAAAAAATTTTGAAAAAAAATTGTTTTTTTTGTGAAAATGTTAGTAAATACGTACTAAGTATGATGGAACAAAGAAAAATTACGAAAAAAAATTTTTGGAAATTTTTTTTTTTTTTTGTGAAAATGTTAGTAAATACGTACTAAGTATGATGGAACAAAGAAAAATTACGAAGAAAAATTTTTGAAAAAAAATTGTTTTTTTTTGTGAAAATGTTAGTAAATACGTACTAAGTATGATGGAACAAAGAGAAATTACGAAAAATTTTTTTTGTGAAAATGTTAGTAAATACGTACGAAGTATGATGGAACAAAGAAAAATTACGAAAAAAAAAATTTTGAAAAAAAATTGTTTTTTTTGTGAAAATGTTAGTAAATACGTACTAATCATGATGGAACAAAGAAAAATTACGAAAAAAAATGTTTGTAAAAATTTTTTTTTTTTTGTAAAAATGTTAGTAAATACGTACTAAGTATGATGGAACAAAGAAAAATGACGAAAAAAAAAATTTTGGAAATTTTTTTTTTTTTTTGTGAAAATGTTAGTAAATACGTACTAAGTATGATGGAACAAAGAGAAATTACGAAAAAAATTTTTTGGAAAATTTTTTTTTTTTTTTGTGAAAATGTTAGTAAATACGTACTAAGTATGATGGAACAAAGAAAAATTACGAAGAAAAATTTTTGAAAAAAAATTGTTTTTTTTGTGAAAATGTTAGTAAATACGTACTAAGTATGATGGAACAAAGAGAAATTACGAAAATTTGTTTTTGTGAAAATGTTAGTAAATACGTACTAAGTATGATGGAACAAAGAAAAATTACGAAAAAAAAAATTTTGAAAAAAAATTGTTTTTTTTTGTGAAAATGTTAGTAAATACGTACTAATCATGATGGAACAAAGAAAAATTACGAAAAAAAAATTTTTGGAAAAAAATTGTTTTTTTTTGTGAAAATGTTAGTAAATACGTCTAAGTATGATGGAACAAAGAAAAATTACGAAATTTTTTTTTTTTTTTTTTTTGTGAAAATGTTAGTAAATACGTACTAAGTATGATGGAACAAAGAGAAATTACGAAAAAAAAAATTTTGGAAATTTTTTTTTTTTTTTGTGAAAATGTTAGTAAATACGTACTAAGTATGATGGAACAAAGAGAAATTACGAAAAAAAAATTTTTGGAAAATTTTTCTTTTTTTTGTGAAAATGTTAGTAAATACGTACTAAGTATGATGGAACAAAGAAAAATTACGAAAAAAAATTTTGGAAAAAAAATTGTTTTTTTTTGTGAAAATGTTAGTAAATACGTACTAAGTATGATGGAACAAAGAAAAATGACGAAAAAAAAATTTTGAAAAAAAATTGTTTTTTTTTGTGAAAATGTTAGTAAATACGTACTAAGTATGATGGAACAAAGAGAAATTACGAAATAAAATTTTTGAAAAAAAATGTTTTTTTTTGTGAAAATGTTAGTAAATACGTACTAAGTATGATGGAACAAAGAAAAATTACGAAAAAAAACTTTTGGAAATTTTTTTTTTTTTTGTAAAAATGTTAGTAAATACGTACTAAGTATGATGGAACAAAGAGAAATTACGAAAAAAAATTTTTGGAAATTTTTTTTTTTTTTTGTGAAAATGTTAGTAAATACGTACTAAGTATGTTGGAACAAAGAAAAATTACGAAAAAAAATTTTTGGAAAAATTTTTTTTTTTTTGTGGAAATGTTAGTAAATACGTACTAAGTATGATGGAACAAAGAGAAATTACGAAAAAAAAATTTTTGGAAAATTGTTTTTTTTTTTGTGAAAATGTTAGTAAATACGTACTAAGTATGATGGAACAAAGAAAAATGACGAAAAAAAATTTTGGAAAAAAAAATGTTTTTTTGTTTGTGAAAATGTTAGTAAATACGTACTAAGTATGATGGAACAAAGAAAAATGACGAAAAAAAATTTTGAAAAAAAATTGTTTTTTTTTTGTGAAAATGTTAGTAAATACGTACTAAGTATGATGGAACAAAGAGAAATTACGAAAAAAAAATTTTGAAAAAAAATTGTTTTTTTTGTGAAAATGTTAGTAAATACGTACTAAGTATGATGGAACAAAGAAAAATTACGAAAAAAAATTTTTGGAAATTTTTTTTTTTTTTTGTGAAAATGTTAGTAAATACGTACTAAGTATGATGGAACAAAGAAAAATTACGAAGAAAAATTTTTGAAAAAAAATTGTTTTTTTTTGTGAAAATGTTAGTAAATACGTACTAAGTATGATGGAACAAAGAGAAATTACGAAAAATTTTTTTTGTGAAAATGTTAGTAAATACGTACGAAGTATGATGGAACAAAGAAAAATTACGAAAAAAAAAATTTTGAAAAAAAATTGTTTTTTTTGTGAAAATGTTAGTAAATACGTACTAATCATGATGGAACAAAGAAAAATTACGAAAAAAAATGTTTGTAAAAATTTTTTTTTTTTTGTAAAAATGTTAGTAAATACGTACTAAGTATGATGGAACAAAGAAAAATGACGAAAAAAAATTTTGGAAAAAAAATTGTTTTTTTTTGTGAAAATGTTAGTAAATACGTACTAAGTATGATGGAACAAAGAAAAATTACGAAAAAAAAATTTTGAAAAAAAATAGTTTTTTTTTGTGAAAATGTTAGTAAATACGTACTAAGTATGATGGAACAAAGAAAAATTACGAAAAAAAATTTTTGGAAAATTTTTTTTTTGTGAAAATGTTAGTAAATATGTACTAAGTATGATGGAACAAAGAAAAATTAGGAAAAAAAATTTTTGGAAAATTTTTTTTTTTTTTTGTGAAAATGTTAGTAAATACGTACTAAGTATGATGGAACAAAGAGAAATTACGAAAAAAAATTTTTGGAAAATTTTTTTTTTTTTTTGTGAAAATGTTAGTAAATACGTACTAAGTATGATGGAACAAAGAAAAATTACGAAAAAAAATTTTTGAAAAAAAAAAATTTTTTTTTGTGAAAATGTTAGTAAATACGTACTAAGTATGATGGAACAAAGAAAAATTACGAAAACAAAATTTTGGAATTTTTTTTTTTTTTTGTGAAAATGTTAGTAAATACGTACTAAGTATGATGGAACAAAGAAAAATTACGAAAATTTTTTTTTTTTTTGTGAAAATGTTAGTAAATACGTACTAAGTATGATCGAACAAAGAGAAATTACGAAAAAAAAATTTTTGGAAAATTTTTTTTTTTTTTTGTGAAAATGTTAGTAAATACGTACTAAGTATGGTGGAACAAAGAAAAATTACGAACAAAAATTTTTGGAAAATTTTTTTTTTTTTTGTGAAAATGTTAGTAAATACGTACTAAGTATGATGGAACAAAGAGAAATTACGAAAAAAAAATTTTTAGAAAATTGTTTTTTTTTTTTGTGAAAATGTTAGTAAATACGTACTAAGTATGATGGAACAAAGAAAAATGACGAAAAAAAATTTTGGAAAAAAAATTGTTTTTTTTTTTTGTGAAAATGTTAGTACATACGTACTAAGTATGATGGAACAAAGAAAAATGACGAAAAAAAAATTTTTAAAAAAAATTGTTTTTTTTGTGAAAATGTTAGTAAATACGTACTAAGTATGATGGAACAAAGAGAAATTACGAAAAAAAAATTTTTGGAAAATTTTTTTTTTTTTTTGTGAAAATGTTAGTAAATACGTACTAAGTATGATGGAACAAAGAGAAATTACGAAAAAAAATTTTTTGGAAAATTGTTTTTTTTTTGTGAAAATGTTAGTAAATACGTACTAAGTATGATGGAACAAAGAAAAATGACGAAAAAAAATTTTGGAAAAAAAATTGTTTTTTTTTTTTGTGAAAATGTTAGTTTTTTTTGTGAAATGTCATACGTACTAAGTATGATGGAACAAAGAAAAATGACGAAAAAAAATTTTTTTCAAAAAATTGTTTTTTTTTGTGAAAATGTTAGTAAATACGTACTAAGTATGATGGAACAAAGAAAAATGACGAAAAAAAAAATTTGAAAAAAAATTGTTTTTTTTGTGAAAATGTTAGTAAATACGTACTAAGTATGATGGAACAAAGAGAAATTACGAAAAAAATTGTTTGAAAAAAAATTGTTTTTTTTGTGAAAATGTTAGTAAATACGTACTAAGTATGATGGAACAAAGAAAAATTACGAAAAAAAATTTTTGGAAATTTTTTTTTTTTTTTGTAAAAATGTTAGTAAATACGTACTAAGTATGATGGAACAAAGAGAAATTACGAAAAAAAATTTTTGGAAAATTTTTTTTTTTTTTGTGAAAATGTTAGTAAATACGTACTAAGTATGTTGGAACAAAGAAAAATTACGAAAAAAAATTTTTGAAAAAAAATTGTTTTTTTTGTGAAAATGTTAGTAAATACGTACTAAGTATGATGGAACAAAGAAAAATTACGAAAAATTTTTTTTTTTTTTGTGAAAATGTTAGTAAATACGTACTAAGTATGATGGAACAAAGAGAAATTACGAAAAATTTTTTTTGTGAAAATGTTAGTAAATACGTACGAAGTATGATGGAACAAAGAAAAATTACGAAAAAAAAAATGTTGAAAAAAAATTGTTTTTTTAGTGAAAATGTTAGTAAATACGTACTAAGTATGATGGAACAAAGAGAAATTACGAAAAAAAAATTTTTGGAATTTTTTTTTTTTTTTTTGTGAAAATGTTAGTAAATACGTACTAAGTATGATGGAACAAAGAGAAATTACGAAAAAAAATTTTTGAAAAAAAATTGTTTTTTTTGTGAAAATGTTAGTATATACGTACTAAGTATGATGGAACAAAGAAAAATTACGAAAAAAATTTTTTGGAAAATTTTTTTTTTTTTTGTGAAAATGTTAGTAAATACGTACTAAGTATGATGGAACAAAGAGAAATTACGAAAAATTTTTTTTGTGAAAATGTTAGTAAATACGTACGAAGTATGATGGAACAAAGAAAAATTACGAAAAAAAAAATGTTGAAAAAAAATTGTTTTTTTAGTGAAAATGTTAGTAAATACGTACTAAGTATGATGGAACAAAGAGAAATTACGAAAAAAAAATTTTTGGAATTTTTTTTTTTTTTTTTGTGAAAATGTTAGTAAATACGTACTAAGTATGATGGAACAAAGAAAAATTACGAAAAAAAATTTTTGAAAAAAAATTGTTTTTTTTGTGAAAATGTTAGTAAATACGTACTAAGTATGATGGAACAAAGAAAAATTACGAAAAATTTTTTTTTTTTTTGTGAAAATGTTAGTAAATACGTACTAAGTATGATCGAACAAAGAGAAATTACGAAAAAAAAATTTTTGGAATTTTTTTTTTTTTTTTTTGTGAAAATGTTAGTAAATACGTACTAAGTATGATGGAACAAAGAAAAATTACGAAAAAAAAATTTTGGAAAATTTTTTTTTTTTTTTGTGAAAATGTTAGTAAATACGTACTAAGTATGATGGAACAAAGAAAAATGACGAAAAAAAAATTTTGAAAAAAAATTGTTTTTTTTTGTGAAAATGTTAGTAAATACGTACTAAGTATGATGGAACAAAGAGAAATTACGAAAAAAAATTTTTGAAAAAAAATTGTTTTTTTTGTGAAAATGTTAGTATATACGTACTAAGTATGATGGAACAAAGAAAAATTACGAAAAAAATTTTTTGGAAAATTTTTTTTTTTTTTGTGAAAATGTTAGTATATACGTACTAAGTATGATGGAACAAAGAAAAATTACGAAAAAAATTTTTTGGAAAATTTTTTTTTTTTTTGTGAAAATGTTAGTAAATACGTACTAAGTATGATGGAACAAAGAAAAATTACGAAGAAAAATTTTTGAAAAAAAATTGTTTTTTTTTGTGAAAATGTTAGTAAATACGTACTAAGTATGATGGAACAAAGAGAAATTACGAAAAATTTTTTTTGTGAAAATGTTAGTAAATACGTACGAAGTATGATGGAACAAAGAAAAATTACGAAAAAAAAAATGTTGAAAAAAAATTGTTTTTTTAGTGAAAATGTTAGTAAATACGTACTAAGTATGATGGAACAAAGAAAAATGACGAAAAAAAATTTTGGAAAAAAAATTGTTTTTTTTTTTGTGAAAATGTTAGTTTTTTTTGTGAAATGTCATACGTACTAAGTATGATGGAACAAAGAAAAATGACGAAAAAAAATTTTTTTTAAAAAATTGTTTTTTTTTGTGAAAATGTTAGTAAATACGTACTAAGTATGATGGAACAAAGAAAAATGACGAAAAAAAAATTTTGAAAAAAAATTGTTTTTTTTGTGAAAATGTTAGTAAATACGTACTAAGTATGATGGAACAAAGAGAAATTACGAAAAAAATTGTTTGAAAAAAAATTGTTTTTTTTGTGAAAATGTTAGTAAATACGTACTAAGTATGATGGAACAAAGAAAAATTACGAAAAAAAATTTTTGGAAATTTTTTTTTTTTTTTGTAAAAATGTTAGTAAATACGTACTAAGTATGATGGAACAAAGAGAAATTACGAAAAAAAATTTTTGGAAAATTTTTTTTTTTTTTGTGAAAATGTTAGTAAATACGTACTAAGTATGTTGGAACAAAGAAAAATTACGAAAAAAAATTTTTGAAAAAAAATTGTTTTTTTTGTGAAAATGTTAGTAAATACGTACTAAGTATGATGGAACAAAGAAAAATTACGAAAAATTTTTTTTTTTTTGTGAAAATGTTAGTAAATACGTACTAAGTATGATCGAACAAAGAGAAATTACGAAAAAAAAATTTTTGGAATTTTTTTTTTTTTTTTTTGTGAAAATGTTAGTAAATACGTACTAAGTATGATGGAACAAAGAAAAATTACGAAAAAAAAATTTTGGAAAAATTTTTTTTTTTTTTGTGAAAATGTTAGTAAATACGTACTAAGTATGATGGAACAAAGAAAAATGACGAAAAAAAAATTTTGAAAAAAAATTGTTTTTTTTTGTGAAAATGTTAGTAATTACGTACTAAGTATGATGGAACAAAGAAAAATGACGAAAAAAAATTTTTGAAAATTTTTTTTTTTTTTTGTGAAAATGTTAGTAAATACGTACTAAGTATGATGGAACAAAGAAAAATGACAAAAAAAAAATGTGAACAAAAATTTTCTTTTTTTTTGTGAAAATGTTAGTAAATACGTACTAAGTATGATGGAACAAAGAAAAATTACGAAAATGTTAGTAAATACGTACTAAATATGATGGAACAAAGAAAAATTACGAAAATGTTAGTAAATACGTACTAAGTTTGATGGAACAAAGAAAAATGTCAAAAAAAAAATTTTAAAAAAATTTTCTTTTTTTTTGTGAAAATGTTAGTAAATACGTACTAAGTATGATGGAACAAAGAGAAATTACGAAAAAAAAAATTTTGGAAAATTTTTTTTTTTTTGTGAAAATGTTAGTAAATACGTACTAAGTATGATGGAACAAAGAAAAATGACGAAAAAAAATTTTGGAACAAAAATTGTTTTTTTTTGTGAAAATGTTAGTAAATACGTACTAAGTATGATGGAACAAAGAGAAATGACGAAAAAAATTTTTTGAAAAAAATTTTTTTTTTGTGAAAATGTTAGTAAATACGTACTAAGTATGATGGAACAAAGAGAAATTACGAAAATTTTTTTTTGTGAAAATGTTAGTAAATACGTACCAAGTATGATGGAAGAAAGAAAAATTACGTAAAAAAGTTTTTTTTTTGGAAAAGTTTTGGAAAATTTTTTTTTTTTTTGTGAAAATGTTAGTAAATACGTACTAAGTATGATGGAACAAAGAAAAATGACGAAAAAAAATTTTGGAACAAAAATTGTTTTTTTTTGTGAAAATGTTAGTAAATACGTACTAAGTATGATGGAACAAAGAAAAATTACGAAAAAAAAATTTTGGAAATTTTTTTTTTTTTTGTGAAAATGTTAGTAATTACGTACTAAGTATGATGGAACAAAGAAAAATGACGAAATACGTCATTAGTAAATACGTACTAAGTATGATGGAACAAAGAAAAATGTCAAAAAAAAAATTAAAAAAAAAATTTTTTTTTTTTGTGAAAATGTTAGTAAATACCTACTAAGTATGATGGAACAAAGAAAAATTACGAAAAAAAATTTTTGAAAAAAAATTGTTTTTTTTTGTGAAAATGTTAGTAAATACGTACTAAGTATGATGGAACAAAGAAAAATGTCAAAAAAAAAATTTAAAAAAATTTTTTTTTTTTTGTGAAAATGTTAGTAAATACGTACTAAGTATGATGGAACAAAGAAAAATTACGAAAAAAAATTTTTGAAAAAAAATTGTTTTTTTTGTGAAAATGTTAGTAAATACGTACTAAGTATGATGGAACAAAGAAAAATTACGAAACATTTTTTTTTTTTGCTTCATATATTGAAAATATATGAAGCTTTGTGGCGCGGTCTAAATTTCGAAAATTTTTTTTTCGAGATTTTGATTTTTCTGGACGTTTTAGATGTCAGGGAATCAGAATCAGCAAAAAAAAAATCCGTGTCCGCCGTACGCCGTACGCCGTACGCCGTACGCAAAGTAAAAATACAGTTTTTTAAACGCTTAGTAATAGTATAAGCACTCGTGCGATTTGTACAAAAATTGCAACACATATAAAGTAAGGATGGAAATTTATGTGTATGGTATCCTTTTTTAAATCGTTTCCCTGCAACCCCCCCTAGCGGAGCGTTGAAAATGCACAATTTTGTGCACTTCAAAAAAATACCCCTAAATATAGTCGGATCTTTACATTGTTTCACAGATATATGTATAGACGCCATATAAAGAAGATTGTAAAAATTTTGGAGCCCTAGGTCCTCGCCCCCCTATTTTATAGTAATATTAAAACAAAAATTTTGAAATTTGAAATGCCTATAAAACCGGTTTGATTTTATATAAAACATTGTTACTTCTAACATAGATGCAGCAGGTAAGTGCATTTCCATTTCATATAAAAAATTTACCCCCCACCTTCTTTAAGTGGGTGAGGGGGCTTATGTATGAAATAAGCTACATACCTTGAGCGGGGAAATTAATTGAAAAAATTAGAAACTATATTCTTAAATATACTATGTTACATATTGTGCATAAAAACCAGCTTCGTACCTTTACCCCCCTGGATTTTACAGGTGAAAGAATTTTTATGGGACTACTAAAATTGAATTTTTGGTATTTAAAATGACTATAAAATAAGCCGCATTTCAGATAGGGTCTTATATCTTGTAGGTTTGGTATAATAGATTGGTATCTTTCGAAACCATTCAAAAAATTTACCCCTTTCCCTTTTATTATGGGTGAGGGGGTAATTTTATGAAAGAGGCTGCAGCACCGCAGCGGGGGACTGGATTGAAAAAATGAGAAATTGTTTTCTTAAAAATACTATCTTACAACTTGTGCCAAAAATTTATTTCCCTACCTGCAACCCCCTCTAAGCTACATCACTTAGAAATGTTACATTTCAAAATTTATTATATTGTTTATGAAATTGAATTTTTGGAACTTAAAATGACTATAAAATGAGCCGCATTTCAGATAGGGTCTTATATCTTGTAGGTTTGGTATAATAGATTGGTATCTTTCGAAACCATTCAAAAATTTTACCCGTTTCCCTTTTCATATGGGTGAGGGGGTATATCTATTAAACAGGCTGCAACACCTCGGCGGGGGACTGGATTGAAAAAATGAGAAATTATTTTCTCAAAAATACACACCTACACCTTGTATGCAAAATTGAGACACGTACCTTCAACCCTCTTCATTTTACAAGGGCAAAAATTTCGAAATTTATAGAATAAAAACATATGTATATTACATTTCGAGTATTTATTTATAAAAACTTGATTGTAATTTTAAATTGTACAACTTTGGGAGTTTTGTAAAAATCATAATTTTTATTAATTCTTCGATTTCACTAAATCCTAGGTAGATCAAAAGGGTATATGAAGCACTCTTCCAAATTGGCAGCTTTTTTTTTTTGTGAAAATGTTAGTAAATACGTACTAAGTATGATGGAACAAAGAAAAATGTCAAAAAAAAAATTTTAAAAATTTTTTTTTTTTTTTGTGAAAATGATTGTAAATACGTAAGTATGATGGAACAAAGAAAAATTACGAAAAAAAATTTTTGAAAAATTTTTTTTTTTTTGTGAAAATGTTAGTAAATACGTACTAAGTATGATGGAACAAAGAAAAATGACAAAAATAAAATGTGAAACAAAATTTTCTTTTTTTTTGTGAAAATGTTAGTAAATACGTACTAAGTATGATGGAACAAAGAAAAATTACGAAAATGTTAGTAAATACGTACTAAATATGATGGAACAAAGAGAAATTACGAAAAAAAATTTTTGAAAAAAAATTGTTTTTTTTGTGAAAATGTTAGTATATACGTACTAAGTATGATGGAACAAAGAAAAATTACGAAAAAAATTTTTTGGAAAATTTTTTTTTTTTTTGTGAAAATGTTAGTAAATACGTACTAAGTATGATGGAACAAAGAAAAATTACGAAGAAAAATTTTTGAAAAAAAATTGTTTTTTTTGTGAAAATGTTAGTAAATACGTACTAAGTATGATGGAACAAAGAGAAATTACGAAAAATTTTTTTTGTGAAAATGTTAGTAAATACGTACGAAGTATGATGGAACAAAGAAAAATTACGAAAAAAAAAATGTTGAAAAAAAATTGTTTTTTTAGTGAAAATGTTAGTAAATACGTACTAAGTATGATGGAACAAAGAAAAATTACGAAAAAAAATTTTTGGAAAATTTTTTTTTTGTGAAAATGTTAGTAAATATGTACTAAGTATGATGGAACAAAGAAAAATTAGGAAAAAAAATTTTTGGAAAATTTTTTTTTTGTGAAAATGTTAGTAAATACGTACTAAGTATGATGGAACAAAGAGAAATTACGAAAATTTTTTTTTGTGAAAATGTTAGTAAATACGTACGAAGTATGATGGAACAAAGAAAAATTACGAAAAAAAAAATGTTGAAAAAAAATTGTTTTTTTAGTGAAAATGTTAGTAAATACGTACTAATCATGATGGAACAAAGAAAAATTACGAAAAAAAATTTTTGTAAAAATTTTTTTTTTTGTGAAAATGTTAGTAAATACGTACTAAGTATGATGGAACAAAGAAAAATGACGAAAAAAAATTTTGGAAAAAAAATTGTTTTTTTTTGTGAAAATGTTAGTAAATACGTACTAAGTATGATGGAACAAAGAAAAATTACGAAAAAAAATTGTTGGAAAATTTTTTTTTTTTTGAAAATGTTAGTAAATACGTACTAAGTATGATGGAACAAAGAAAAATTACGAAAAAAAAATTTTGAAAAAAAATAGTTTTTTTTTTGTGAAAATGTTAGTAAATACGTACTAAGTATGATGGAACAAAGAAAAATTACGAAAAAAAATTTTTGGAAAATTTTTTTTTTGTGAAAATGTTAGTAAATACGTACTAAGTATGATGGAACAAAGAAAAATTACGAAAAAAAAATTTTGGAAATTTTTTTTTTTTTTGTGAAAATGTTAGTAATTACGTACTAAGTATGATGGAACAAAGAAAAATGTCAAAAAAAAATTTTTAAAAAAATTTTTTTTTTTTTGTGAAAATGTTAGGAAATACGTACTAAGTATTATGGAACAAAGAAAAATTACGAAAAAAAATTTTTGAAAAAAAATTGTTTTTTTTTGTGAAAATGTTAGTAAATACGTACTAAGTATGATGGAACAAAGAAAAATTACGAAAAATACGTACTAAGTATGATGGAACAAAGAAAAATGACGAAAAAAAATTTTTGAAAAAAAATTGTTTTTTTTGTGAAAATGTTAGTAAATACGTACTAAGTATGATGGAACAAAGAGAAATTACGAATAAAATTGTTTGAAAAAAAATTGTTTTTTTTGTGAAAATGTTAGTAAATACGTACTAAGTATGATGGAACAAAGAAAAATTACGAAAAAATTTTTTTGGAAAAATTTTTTTTTTTTTTTGTGAAAATGTTAGTAAATACGTACTAAGTATGATGGAACAAAGAAAAATTACGAAGAAAAATTTTTGAAAAAAAATTGTTTTTTTTGTGAAAATGTTAGTAAATACGTACTAATCATGATGGAACAAAGAAAAATTACGAAAAAAAATTTTTGTAAAAATTTTTTTTTTTTGTGAAAATGTTAGTAAATACGTACTAAGTATGATGGAACAAAGAAAAATGACGAAAAAACTTTTGGAAAAAAAATTGTTTTTTTTTGTGAAAATGTTAGTAAACACGTACTAAGTATGATGGAACAAAGAAAAATTACGAAAAAAAATTTTTGGAAAATTTTTTTTTTTTTGTGAAAATGTTAGTAAATACGTACTAAGTATGATGGAACAAAGAAAAATTACGAAAAAAAATTTTTGAAAAAAAATTGTTTTTTTTGTGAAAATGTTAGTAAATACGTACTAAGTATGATGGAACAAAGAAAAATTACGAAAGGAAAATTTTTTTTTTTTTTTTGTGAAAATGTTAGTAAATATGTACTAAGTATGATGGAACAAAGAAAAATTACGAAAAAAAATTTTTGGAAATTTTTTTTTTTTTTTTGTGAAAATGTTAGTAAATACGTACTAAGTATGATGGAACAAAGAGAAATTACGAAAAAAATTTTTTGGAAAATTTTTTTTTTTTTTTGTGAAAATGTTAGTAAATACGTACTAAGTATGATGGAACAAAGAGAAATTACGTAAACAAATTTTTGGAAATTTTTTTTTTTTTTTTGTGAAAATGTTAGTAAATACGTACTAAGTATGATGGAACAAAGAAAAATGACGAAAAAAAATTTTGAAAAAAAATTGTTTTTTTTGAGAAAATGTTAGTAAATACGTACTAAGTATGATGGAACAAAGAAAAATTACGACAAAAATTTTTTTTTTTGTGAAAATGTTAGTAAATACGTACTAAGTATGATGGAACAAAGAAAAATTACGAAAAAAAGTTTTTGGAAAATTTTTTTTTTTTTTTGTGAAAATGTTAGTAAATACGTACTAAGTATGATGGAACAAAGAAAAATTACGAAAAAAAATTTTTGAAAAAAAATTTTTTTTTTTGTGAAAATGTTAGTAAATACGTACTAAGTATGATGGAACAAAGAAAAATTACGAAAAAAAATGTTTGGAAAATTTTTTTTTTTTTTGTAAAAATGTTAGTAAATACGTACTAAGTATGATGGAACAAAGAAAAATTACGAAAAAAAATTTTTGAAAAAAAATTGTTTTTTTTGTGAAAATGTTAGTAAATACGTCTAAGTATGATGGAACAAAGAAAAATTACGAAAAAATTTTTGGAAATTTTTTTTTTTTTTTGTAAAAATGTTAGTAAATACGTACTAAGTATGATGGAACAAAGAAAAATTACGAAAATTTTTTTTTTTTTTTTTTTGTGAAAATGTTAGTAAATACGTACTAAGTATGATCGAACAAAGAGAAATTACGAAAAAAAAAATTTTGGAAATTTTTTTTTTTTTTTTGTATGATGGAACAAAGAAAAATGACGAAAAAAAATTGTTTTTTTTTGTGAAAATGTTAGTAAATACGTACTAAGTATGATGGAACAAAGAAAAATGACGAAAAAAAAATTTTGAAAAAAAATTGTTTTTTTTGTGAAAATGTTAGTAAATACGTACTAAGTATGATGGAACAAAGAAAAATTACGAAAAAAAATTTTTGGAAAAATTTTTTTTTTTGTGAAAATGTTAGTAAATACGTACTAAGTATGATGGAACAAAGAAAAATGACGAAAAAAAAATTTTGAAAAAAAATTGTTTTTTTTGTGAAAATGTTAGTAAATACGTCTAAGTATGATGGAACAAAGAGAAATTACGCAAAAAAAATGTTTGGAAAATTGTTTTTTTTCTGTGAAAATGTTAGTAAATACGTACTAAGTATGACGGAACAAAGAAAAATTACGAAAAGAAAATTTTGGAAATTTTTTTTTTTTTTTTGTGAAAATGTTAGTAAATACGTACTAAGTATGATGGAACAAAGAGAAATTGCGAAAAAAAAATTTTTGGAAAATTGTTTTTTTTTTGTGAAAATGTTAGTAAATACGTACTAAGTATGATGGAACAAAGAAAAATTACGAAAAAAAATTTGTGGAAAAATTTTTTTTTTTTTGTGAAAATGTTAGTAAATACGTACTCAGTATGATGGAGCAAAGAAAAATTACGAAAAAAAATTTTTGGAAAAATTTTTTTTTTTTTTGTGAAAATGTTAGTAAATACGTACTAAGTATGATGGAACAAAGAGAAATTACGAAAAAAAAATTTTTGGAAATTTTTTTTTTTTTTTGTGAAAATGTTAGTAAATACGTACTAAATATGATGGAACAAAGAGAAATTACGAAAAAAATTTTTTGAAGAAAAATTGTTTTTTTTTGTGAAAATGTTAGTAAATACGTACTAAGTATGATGGAACAAAGAAAAATTACGAAAAAAATTTTTTGGAAAATTTTTTTTTTTTTTGTGAAAATGTTAGTAAATACGTACTAAGTATGATGGAACAAAGAAAAATTACGAAGAAAAATTTTTGAAAAAAAATTGTTTTTTTTGTGAAAATGTTAGTAAATACGTACTAAGTATGATGGCACAAAGAGAAATTACGAAAAAAAAATTTTGTGAAAATTTTTTTTTTTTGTGAAAATGTTAGTAAATACGTACTAAGTATGATGGAACAAAGAAAAATTACGAAAAAAAATTTTTGGAAAAATTTTTTTTTTTTTTGTGAAAATGTTAGTAAATACGTACTAAGTATGATGGAACAAAGAGAAATTACGAAAAAAAAATTTTTGGAAAATTGTTTTTTTTTTGTGAAAATGTTAGTAAATACGTACTAAGTATGATGGAACAAAGAAAAATTACGATAAAATTTTTTTTTTTGTGAAAATGTTAGTAAATACGTACTAAGTATGATCGAACAAAGAGAAATTACGAAAAAAAATTTTTGGAAATTTTTTTTTTTTTTTTTTTGTGAAAATGTTAGTAAATACGGACTAAGTATGATGGAACAAAGAGAAATTACGAAAAAAATTTTTTGGAAAATTTTTTTTTTTTTTTGTGAAAATGTTAGTAAATACGTACTAAGTATGATGGAACAAAGAGAAATTACGAAAAAAAATTTTTGGAAATTTTTTTTTTTTTTTTGTGAAAATGTTAGTAAATACGTACTAAGTATGATGGAACAAAGAAAAATGACGAAAAAAATTTTTTGGAAATTTTTTTTTTTTTTTTGTGAAAATGTTAGTAAATACGTACTAAGTATGATGGAACAAAGAAAAATGACGAAAAAAAATTTTGAAAAAAAATTGTTTTTTTTGTGAAAATGTTAGTAAATACGTACTAAGTATGATGGAACAAAGAAAAATTACGAAAAAAAATTTTTGAAAAAAAAATTTTTTTTTTGTGAAAATGTTAGTAAATACGTACTAAGTATGATGGAACAAATAAAAATTACGAAAAAAAGTTTTTGGAAA
The DNA here is from genome assembly GCA_949752835.1 of Empis stercorea. Taxonomy (NCBI): domain Eukaryota; kingdom Metazoa; phylum Arthropoda; class Insecta; order Diptera; family Empididae; genus Empis; species Empis stercorea. The sequence goes on along the minus strand of OX457090.1, from coordinate 4,611,606 downwards.
ATTTTTTTTTTTTTTTGTGAAAATGTTAGTAAATACGTACTAAGTATGATGGAACAAAGAAAAATTACGAAAAAAAATTTTTGGAAATTTTTTTTTTTTTTTTTTTTTTTTTGTGAAAATGTTAGTAAATACGTACTAAGTATGATGGAACAAAGAGAAATTACGAAAAAATTTTTTTGGAAAATTTTTTTTTTTTTTTGTGAAAATGTTAGTAAATACGTACTAAGTATGATGGAACAAAGAGAAATTACGAAAAAAAATTTTTGAAAAATTTTTTTTTTTTTTTGTGAAAATGTTAGTAAATACGTACTAAGTATGATGGAACAAAGAAAAATGACGAAAAAAAATTTTGAAAAAAAATTGTTTTTTTTGTGAAAATGTTAGTAAATACGTACTAAGTATGATGGAACAAAGAAAAATTACGAAAAAAAATTTTTGAAAAAAAAAATTTTTTTTTGTGAAAATGTTAGTAAATACGTACTAAGTATGATGGAACAAATAAAAATTACGAAAAAAAGTTTTTGGAAATTTTTTTTTTTTTTTTGTGAAAATGTTAGTAAATACGTACTAAGTATGATGGAACAAAGAAAAATTACGAAAAAAAATTTTTGAAAAAAAAATTTTTTTTTGTGAAAATGTTAGTAAATACGTACTAAGTATGATGGAACAAAGAAAAATTACGAAAAAAAATTTTTGGAAAATTTTTTTTTTTTTTGTAAAAATGTTAGTAAATACGTACTAAGTATGATGGAACAAAGAAAAATTACGAAAAAAAATTTTTTAAAAAAAATTGTTTTTTTTGTGAAAATGTTAGTAAATACGTCTAAGTATGATGGAACAAAGAAAAATTACGAAAAAAAATTTTTTTTTTTTTGTAAAAATGTTAGTAAATACGTACTAAGTATGATGGAACAAAGAAAAATTACCAAAAAAAAATTTTGAAAAAAAATTGTTTTTTTTGTGAAAATGTTAGTAAATACATCTAAGTATGATGGAACAAAGAAAAAATACGAAAATTTTTTTTTTTTTTTTTGTGAAAATGTTAGTAAATACGTACTAAGTATGATCGAACAAAGAGAAATTACGAAAAAAAAATTTTTGGAAATTTTTTTTTTTTTTTGTGAAAATGTTAGTAAATACGTACTAAGTATGATGGAACAAAGAGAAATTACGAAAAAAAAATTTTTGGAAAATTTTTTTTTTTTTTGTGAAAATGTTAGTAAATACGTACTAAGTATGATGGAACAAAGAAAAATGACGAACAAAAATTTTGGAAAAAAAATTGTTTTTTTTTGTGAAAATGTTAGTAAATACGTACTAAGTATGATGGAACAAAGAAAAATGACGAAAAAAAAATTTTGAAAAAAAATTGTTTTTTTTTGTGAAAATGTTAGTAAATACGTCTAAGTATGATGGAACAAAAAAAAATTACGAAAAAAAATTTTTGTGAAAATTTTTTTTTTTTTGTGAAAATGTTAGTAAATACGTACTAAGTATGATGGAACAAAAAAAAATTACGAAAAAATTTTTTTTTTTTTTTTTTTTTGTGAAAATGTTAGTAAATACGTACTAAGTATGATGGAACAAAGAGAAATTACGAAAAAAATTTTTTGGAAAATTTTTTTTTTTTTTTGTGAAAATGTTAGTAAATACGTACTAAGTATGATGGAACAAAGAGAAATTACGAAAAAAAATTTTTGGAAAATTTTTTTTTTTTTTTGTGAAAATGTTAGTAAATACGTACTAAGTATGATGGAACAAAGAGAAATTACGAAAAAAAATTTTTGGAAAATTTTTTTTTTTTTTTGTGAAAATGTTAGTAAATACGTACTAAGTATGATGGAACAAAGAAAAATGACGAAAAAAAATTTTGAAAAAAAATTGTTTTTTTTGTGAAAATGTTAGTAAATACGTACTAAGTATGATGGAACAAAGAAAAATTACGAAAAAAAATTTTTGAAAAAAAAAATTTTTTTTTGTGAAAATGTTAGTAAATACGTACTAAGTATGATGGAACAAATAAAAATTACGAAAAAAAGTTTTTGGAAAATTTTTTTTTTTTTTTGTGAAAATGTTAGTAAATACGTACTAAGTATGATGGAACAAAGAAAAATTACGAAAAAAAATTTTTGGAAATTTTTTTTTTTTTTTTTTTTTTTGTGAAAATGTTAGTAAATACGTACTAAGTATGATGGAACAAAGAGAAATTACGAAAAAAATTTTTTGGAAAATTTTTTTTTTTTTTTGTGAAAATGTTAGTAAATACGTACTAAGTATGATGGAACAAAGAGAAATTACGAAAAAAAATTTTTGGAAAATTTTTTTTTTTTTTTGTGAAAATGTTAGTAAATACGTACTAAGTATGATGGAACAAAGAAAAATGACGAAAAAAAATTTTGAAAAAAAATTGTTTTTTTTGTGAAAATGTTAGTAAATACGTACTAAGTATGATGGAACAAAGAAAAATTACGAAAAAAAATTTTTGAAAAAAAATTTTTTTTCTTGTGAAAATGTTAGTAAATACGTACTAAGTATGATGGAACAAATAAAAATTACGAAAAAAAGTTTTTGGAAAATTTTTTTTTTTTTTTGTGAAAATGTTAGTAAATACGTACTAAGTATGATGGAACAAAGAAAAATTACGAAAAAAAATTTTTGAAAAAAAAAATTTTTTTTTGTGAAAATGTTAGTAAATACGTACTAAGTATGATGGAACAAAGAAAAATTACGAAAAAAAATTTTTGGAAAATTTTTTTTTTTTTTGTAAAAATGTTAGTAAATACGTACTAAGTATGATGGAACAAAGAAAAATTACGAAAAAAAATTTTTTAAAAAAAATTGTTTTTTTTGTGAAAATGTTAGTAAATACGTCTAAGTATGATGGAACAAAGAAAAATTACGAAAAAATTTTTTTTTTTTTTTGTAAAAATGTTAGTAAATACGTACTAAATATGATGGAACAAAGAAAAATTACCAAAAAAAAATTTTGAAAAAAAATTGTTTTTTTTGTGAAAATGTTAGTAAATACATCTAAGTATGATGGAACAAAGAAAAATTACGAAATTTTTTTTTTTTTTTTTTTGTGAAAATGTTAGTAAATACGTACTAAGTATGATCGAACAAAGAGAAATTACGAAAAAAAAATTTTTGGAAATTTTTGTTTTTTTTTGTGAAAATGTTAGTAAATACGTACTAAGTATGATGGAACAAAGAGAAATTACGAAAAAAAAATTTTTGGAAAATTTTTTTTTTTTTGTGAAAATGTTAGTAAATACGTACTAAGTATGATGGAACAAAGAAAAATGACGAACAAAAATTTTGGAAAAAAAATTGTTTTTTTTTGTGAAAATGTTAGTAAATACGTACTAAGTATGATGGAACAAAGAAAAATTACGAAAAAAAAATTTTGGAAAAATTTTTTTTTTTTTTGTGAAAATGTTAGTAAATACGTACTAAGTATGATGGAACAAAGAGAAATTACGAAAAAAAAATTTTTGGAAAATTTTTTTTTTTTTGTGAAAATGTTAGTAAATACGTACTAAGTATGATGGAACAAAGAAAAATGACGAACAAAAATTTTGGAAAAAAAATTTTTTTTTTTTGTGAAAATGTTAGTAAATACGTACTAAGTATGATGGAACAAAGAAAAATTACGAAAAAAAAATTTTGGAAAAATTTTTTTTTTTTTTGTGAAAATGTTAGTAAATACGTACTAAGTATGATGGAACAAAGAGAAATTACGAAAAAAAAATTTTTGGAAAATTTTTTTTTTTTGTGAAAATGTTAGTAAATACGTACTAAGTATGATGGAACAAAGAAAAATGACGAACAAAAATTTTGAAAAAAAAATTTTTTTTTTGTGAAAATGTTAGTAAATACGTACTAAGTATGATGGAACAAAGAAAAATTACGAAAAAAAATTTTTGGAAAATTTTTTTTTTTTTTGTAAAAATGTTAGTAAATACGTACTAAGTATGATGGAACAAAGAAAAATTACGAAAAAAATTTTTTTAAAAAAAATTGTTTTTTTTGTGAAAATGTTAGTAAATACGTCTAAGTATGATGGAACAAAGAAAAATTACGAAAAATTTTTTTTTTTTTTTGTAAAAATGTTAGTAAATACGTACTAAGTATGATGGAACAAAGAAAAATTACCAAAAAAAAATTTTGAAAAAAAATTGTTTTTTTTGTGAAAATGTTAGTAAATACATCTAAGTATGATGGAACAAAGAAAAATTACGAAATTTTTTTTTTTTTTTTTTTGTGAAAATGTTAGTAAATACGTACTAAGTATGATCGAACAAAGAGAAATTACGAAAAAAAAATTTTTGGAAATTTTTTTTTTTTTTTGTGAAAATGTTAGTAAATACGTACTAAGTATGATGGAACAAAGAGAAATTACGAAAAAAAAATTTTTGGAAAATTTTTTTTTTTTTGTGAAAATGTTAGTAAATACGTACTAAGTATGATGGAACAAAGAAAAATGACGAACAAAAATTTTGGAAAAAAAATTGTTTTTTTTTGTGAAAATGTTAGTAAATACGTACTAAGTATGATGGAACAAAGAAAAATGACGAAAAAAAAATTTTGAAAAAAAATTGTTTTTTTTTGTGAAAATGTTAGTAAATACGTCTAAGTATGATGGAACAAAAAAAAATTACGAAAAAAAATTTTTGGAAAATTTTTTTTTTTTTTGTGAAAAGCTTAGTAAATACGTACTAAGTATGATGGAACAAAGAGAAATTACGAAAAAAAAATTTTTGGAAAATTGTTTTTTTTTTGTGAAAATGTTAGTAAATACGTACTAAGTATGATGGAACAAAGAAAAATTACGAAAAAAAAATTTTGGAAAATTTTTTTTTTTTTTTGTGAAAATGTTAGTAAATACGTACTAAGTATGATGGAACAAAGAGAAATTACGAAAAAAAAATTTTTGGAAAATTGTTTTTTTTTTTGTGAAAATGTTAGTAAATACGTACTAAGTATGATGGAACAAAGAAATATTACGAAAAAAAATTTTTGGAAAAATTTTTTTTTTTTTGTGAAAATGTTAGTAAATACGTACTAAGTATGATGGAACAAAGAGAAATTACGAAAAAAAAATTTTTGGAAAATTTTTTTTTTTTTTGTGAAAATGTTAGTAAATACGTACTAAGTATGATGGAACAAAGAGAAATTACGAAAAAAATTGTTTGAAAAAAAATTGTTTTTTTTTGTGAAAATGTTAGTAAATACGTACTAAGTATGATTACGAAAAAAATTATGAAAAAAATTTTTTGGAAAATTTTTTTTTTTTTTGTGAAAATGTTAGTAAATACGTACTAAGTATGATGGAACAAAGAAAAATTACGAAGAAAAATTTTTGAAAAAAAATTGTTTTTTTTGTGAAAATGTTAGTAAATACGTACTAAGTATGATGGAACAAAGAGAAATTACGAAAAAAAATTTTTGGAAAATTTTTTTTTTTTTTTGTGAAAATGTTAGTAAATACGTACTAAGTATGATGGAACAAAGAAAAATTACGAAAAAAAATTTTTGAAAAAAAAAATTTTTTTTTGTGAAAATGTTAGTAAATACGTACTAAGTATGATGGAACAAAGAAAAATTACGAAAAAAAATTTTTGGAAAATTTTTTTTTTTTTTGTAAAAATGTTAGTAAATACGTACTAAGTATGATGGAACAAAGAAAAATTACGAAAAAAAATTTTTTAAAAAAAATTGTTTTTTTTGTGAAAATGTTAGTAAATACGTCTAAGTATGATGGAACAAAGAAAAATTACGAAAAAATTTTTTTTTTTTTTTGTAAAAATGTTAGTAAATACGTACTAAATATGATGGAACAAAGAAAAATTACCAAAAAAAAATTTTGAAAAAAAATTGTTTTTTTTGTGAAAATGTTAGTAAATACATCTAAGTATGATGGAACAAAGAAAAATTACGAAATTTTTTTTTTTTTTTTTTTGTGAAAATGTTAGTAAATACGTACTAAGTATGATCGAACAAAGAGAAATTACGAAAAAAAAATTTTTGGAAATTTTTGTTTTTTTTTGTGAAAATGTTAGTAAATACGTACTAAGTATGATGGAACAAAGAGAAATTACGAAAAAAAAATTTTTGGAAAATTTTTTTTTTTTTGTGAAAATGTTAGTAAATACGTACTAAGTATGATGGAACAAAGAAAAATGACGAACAAAAATTTTGGAAAAAAAATTGTTTTTTTTTGTGAAAATGTTAGTAAATACGTACTAAGTATGATGGAACAAAGAAAAATGACGAAAAAAAAATTTTGAAAAAAAATTGTTTTTTTTTGTGAAAATGTTAGTAAATACGTCTAAGTATGATGGAACAAAAAAAAATTACGAAAAAAAATTTTTGTGAAAATTTTTTTTTTTTGTGAAAATGTTAGTAAATACGTACTAAGTATGATGGAACAAAAAAAATTACGAAAAAAAATTTTTGGAAAATTTTTTTTTTTTTTGTGAAAATCTTAGTAAATACGTACTAAGTATGATGGAACAAAGAGAAATTACGAAAAAAAAATTTTTGGAAAATTGTTTTTTTTTTTTGTGAAAATGTTAGTAAATACGTACTAAGTATGATGGAACAAAGAAAAATTACGAAAAAAAAATTTTGGAAAAATTTTTTTTTTTTTGTGAAAATGTTAGTAAATACGTACTAAGTATGATGGAACAAAGAGAAATTACGAAAAAAAAATTTTTGGAAAATTTTTTTTTTTTGTGAAAATGTTAGTAAATACGTACTAAGTATGATGGAACAAAGAAAAATGACGAACAAAAATTTTGAAAAAAAAATTTTTTTTTTGTGAAAATGTTAGTAAATACGTACTAAGTATGATGGAACAAAGAAAAATTACGAAAAAAAATTTTTGGAAAATTTTTTTTTTTTTTGTAAAAATGTTAGTAAATACGTACTAAGTATGATGGAACAAAGAAAAATTACGAAAAAAATTTTTTTAAAAAAAATTGTTTTTTTTGTGAAAATGTTAGTAAATACGTCTAAGTATGATGGAACAAAGAAAAATTACGAAAAATTTTTTTTTTTTTTTGTAAAAATGTTAGTAAATACGTACTAAGTATGATGGAACAAAGAAAAATTACCAAAAAAAAATTTTGAAAAAAAATTGTTTTTTTTGTGAAAATGTTAGTAAATACATCTAAGTATGATGGAACAAAGAAAAATTACGAAATTTTTTTTTTTTTTTTTTTGTGAAAATGTTAGTAAATACGTACTAAGTATGATCGAACAAAGAGAAATTACGAAAAAAAAATTTTTGGAAATTTTTTTTTTTTTTTGTGAAAATGTTAGTAAATACGTACTAAGTATGATGGAACAAAGAGAAATTACGAAAAAAAAATTTTTGGAAAATTTTTTTTTTTTTGTGAAAATGTTAGTAAATACGTACTAAGTATGATGGAACAAAGAAAAATGACGAACAAAAATTTTGGAAAAAAAATTGTTTTTTTTTGTGAAAATGTTAGTAAATACGTACTAAGTATGATGGAACAAAGAAAAATGACGAAAAAAAAATTTTGAAAAAAAATTGTTTTTTTTTGTGAAAATGTTAGTAAATACGTCTAAGTATGATGGAACAAAAAAAAATTACGAAAAAAAATTTTTGGAAAATTTTTTTTTTTTTTGTGAAAAGCTTAGTAAATACGTACTAAGTATGATGGAACAAAGAGAAATTACGAAAAAAAAATTTTTGGAAAATTGTTTTTTTTTTGTGAAAATGTTAGTAAATACGTACTAAGTATGATGGAACAAAGAGAAATTACGAAAAAAAAATTTTTGGAAAATTGTTTTTTTTTTTGTGAAAATGTTAGTAAATACGTACTAAGTATGATGGAACAAAGAAATATTACGAAAAAAAATTTTTGGAAAAATTTTTTTTTTTTTGTGAAAATGTTAGTAAATACGTACTAAGTATGATGGAACAAAGAGAAATTACGAAAAAAAAATTTTTGGAAAATTTTTTTTTTTTTTGTGAAAATGTTAGTAAATACGTACTAAGTATGATGGAACAAAGAGAAATTACGAAAAAAATTGTTTGAAAAAAAATTGTTTTTTTTTGTGAAAATGTTAGTAAATACGTACTAAGTATGATTACGAAAAAAATTATGAAAAAAATTTTTTGGAAAATTTTTTTTTTTTTTGTGAAAATGTTAGTAAATACGTACTAAGTATGATGGAACAAAGAAAAATTACGAAGAAAAATTTTTGAAAAAAAATTGTTTTTTTTGTGAAAATGTTAGTAAATACGTACTAAGTATGATGGAACAAAGAGAAATTACGAAAAAAATTTTTTGTGAACATTTTTTTTTTTTGTGAAAATGTTAGTAAATACGTACTAAGTATGATGGAACAAAGAAAAATTACGAAAAAAAATTTTTGGAAAATTTTTTTTTTTTTTTGTGAAAATGTTAGTAAATACGTACTAAGTATGATGGAACAAAGAGAAATTACGAAAAAAATTTTTTGGAAAATTTTTTTTTTTTGTGAAAATGTTAGTAAATACGTACTAAGTATGATGGAACAAGGAAAAATTACGAAGAAAAATTTTTGAAAAAAAATTGTTTTTTTTTGTGAAAATGTTAGTAAATACGTACTAAGTATGATGGAACAAAGAGAAATTACGAAAAAAATTTTTTGTGAAAATTTTTTTTTTTTGTGAAAATGTTAGTAAATACGTACTAAGTATGATGGAACAAAGAAAAATTACGAAAAAAAATTTTTGGAAAAATTTTTTTTTTTTTTGTGAAAATGTTAGTAAATACGTACTAAGTATGATGGAACAAAGAGAAATTACGAAAATAATTTTTTGTGAAAATTTTTTTTTTTTTGTGAAAATGTTAGTAAATACGTACTAAGTATGATGGAACAAAGAAAAATGACGAAAAAAAAATTTTGAAAAAAAATTGTTTTTTTTGTGAAAATGTTAGTAAATACGTACTAAGTATGATGGAACAAAGAAAAATTACGAAATTTTTTTTTTTTTTTTTGTGAAAATGTTAGTAAATACGTACTAAGTATGATGGAACAAAAAAAAATTACGAAAAAAATTTTTTTTTTTTTTTTTTTTTGTGAAAATGTTAGTAAATACGTACTAAGTATGATGGAACAAAGAGAAATTACGAAAAAAATTTTTTGGAAAATTTTTTTTTTTTTGTGAAAATGTTAGTAAATACGTACTAAGTATGATGGAACAAAAAAAAATTACGAAAAAAAAATTTTGAAAAAAAATTGTTTTTTTTGTGAAAATGTTAGTAAATACGTACTAAGTATGATGGAACAAAGAAAAATTACGAAATTTTTTTTTTTTTTTTTGTGAAAATGTTAGTAAATACGTACTAAGTATGATGGAACAAAAAAAAATTACGAAAAAAATTTTTTTTTTTTTTTTTTTTTTTTTGTGAAAATGTTAGTAAATACGTACTAAGTATGATGGAACAAAGAGAAATTACGAAAAAAATTTTTTGGAAAATTTTTTTTTTTTTTTGTGAAAATGTTAGTAAATACGTACTAAGTATGATGGAACAAAGAGAAATTACGAAAAAAATTTTTTGGAAAATTTTTTTTTTTTTTTGTGAAAATGTTAGTAAATACGTACTAAGTATGATGGAACAAAGAAAAATTACGAAAAAAAATTTTTGGAAATTTTTTTTTTTTTTTTTTTTTTTTGTGAAAATGTTAGTAAATACGTACTAAGTATGATGGAACAAAGAGAAATTACGAAAAAAATTTTTTGGAAAATTTTTTTTTTTTTTTGTGAAAATGTTAGTAAATACGTACTAAGTATGATGGAACAAAGAGAAATTACGAAAAAAAATTTTTGGAAAATTTTTTTTTTTTTTTGTGAAAATGTTAGTAAATACGTACTAAGTATGATGGAACAAAGAAAAATGACGAACAAAAATTTTGGAAAAAAAATTGTTTTTTTTTGTGAAAATGTTAGTAAATACGTACTAAGTATGATGGAACAAAGAAAAATGACGAAAAAAAAATTTTGAAAAAAAATTGTTTTTTTTTGTGAAAATGTTAGTAAATACGTCTAAGTATGATGGAACAAAAAAAAATTACGAAAAAAATTTTTTGTGAAAATTTTTTTTTTTTGTGAAAATGTTAGTAAATACGTACTAAGTATGATGGAACAAAGAAAAATTACGAAAAAAAATTTTTGGAAAAATTTTTTTTTTTTTTGTGAAAATGTTAGTAAATACGTACTAAGTATGATGGAACAAAGAGAAATTACGAAAATAATTTTTTGTGAAAATTTTTTTTTTTTTGTGAAAATGTTAGTAAATACGTACTAAGTATGATGGAACAAAGAAAAATGACGAAAAAAAAATTTTGAAAAAAAATTGTTTTTTTTGTGAAAATGTTAGTAAATACGTACTAAGTATGATGGAACAAAGAAAAATTACGAAATTTTTTTTTTTTTTTTTGTGAAAATGTTAGTAAATACGTACTAAGTATGATCGAACAAAGAGAAAGTACAAAAAAAAAATTTTTGGTAAATTTTTTTTTTTTTTTTGTGAAAATGTTAGTAAATACGTACTAAGTATGATGGAACAAAGAAAAATTACGAAAATTTTTTTTTTTTTTTGTGAAAATGTTAGTAAATACGTACTAAGTATGATCGAACAAAGAGAAATTACGAAAAAAAAAATTTTGGAAATTTTTTTTTTTTTTTTGTGAAAATGTTAGTAAATACGTACTAAGTATGATGGAACAAAGAAAAATTACGAAAAAAAATTTTTGGAAATTTTTTTTTTTTTTTTGTGAAAATGTTAGTAAATACGTACTAAGTATGATGGAACAAAGAAAAATTACGAAAAAAATTTTTTGTCAAAATTTTTTTTTTTTTGTGAAAATGTTAGTACATACGTACTAAGTATGATGGAACAAAGAAAAATGACGAAAAAAAAATTTTGAAAAAAAATTGTTTTTTTTGTGAAAATGTTAGTAAATACGTACTAAGTATGATGGAACAAAGAGAAATTACGAAAAAAAATTTGTGGAAAAATTTTTTTTTTCTTTGTTAAAATGTTAGATAATACGTACTAAGTATGATGGAACAAAGAAAAATTACGAAGAAAAATTTTTGAAAAAAAATTGTTTTTTTTGTGAAAATGTTAGTAAATACGTACTAAGTATGATGGAACAAAGAGAAATTACGAAAAAAATTTTTTGTGAAAAAATTTTTTTTTTTGTGAAAATGTTAGTAAATACGTACTAAGTATGATGGAACAAAGAAAAATGACGAAAAAAAAATTTGGAAAAAAAATTGTTTTTTTTGTGAAAATGTTAGTAAATACGTACTAAGTATGATGGAACAAAGAAAAATTACGAAAAATTTTTTTTTTTTTGTGAAAATGTTAGTAAATACGTACTAAGTATGATCGAACAAAGAGAAATTACGAAAAAAAAATTTTTGGAAATTTTTTTTTTTTTTTGTGAAAATGTTAGTAAATACGTACTAAATATGATCGAACAAAGAGAAAGTACAAAAAAAAAATTTTTGGAAAAATTTTTTTTTTTTTTGTGAAAATGTTAGTAAATACGTACTAAGTATGATGGAACAAAGAGAAATTACGAAAATAATTTTTTGTGAAAATTTTTTTTTTTTTGTGAAAATGTTAGTAAATACGTACTAAGTATGATGGAACAAAGAAAAATGACGAAAAAAAAATTTTGAAAAAAAATTGTTTTTTTTGTGAAAATGTTAGTAAATACGTACTAAGTATGATGGAACAAAGAAAAATTACGAAATTTTTTTTTTTTTTTTTGTGAAAATGTTAGTAAATACGTACTAAGTATGATCGAACAAAGAGAAAGTACAAAAAAAAAATTTTTGGTAAATTTTTTTTTTTTTTTTGTGAAAATGTTAGTAAATACGTACTAAGTATGATGGAACAAAGAAAAATTACGAAAATTTTTTTTTTTTTTTGTGAAAATGTTAGTAAATACGTACTAAGTATGATCGAACAAAGAGAAATTACGAAAAAAAAAATTTTGGAAATTTTTTTTTTTTTTTTGTGAAAATGTTAGTAAATACGTACTAAGTATGATGGAACAAAGAAAAATTACGAAAAAAAATTTTTGGAAATTTTTTTTTTTTTTTTGTGAAAATGTTAGTAAATACGTACTAAGTATGATGGAACAAAGAAAAATTACGAAAAAAATTTTTTGTCAAAATTTTTTTTTTTTTGTGAAAATGTTAGTACATACGTACTAAGTATGATGGAACAAAGAAAAATGACGAAAAAAAAATTTTGAAAAAAAATTGTTTTTTTTGTGAAAATGTTAGTAAATACGTACTAAGTATGATGGAACAAAGAGAAATTACGAAAAAAAATTTGTGGAAAAATTTTTTTTTTCTTTGTTAAAATGTTAGATAATACGTACTAAGTATGATGGAACAAAGAAAAATTACGAAGAAAAATTTTTGAAAAAAAATTGTTTTTTTTGTGAAAATGTTAGTAAATACGTACTAAGTATGATGGAACAAAGAGAAATTACGAAAAAAATTTTTTGTGAAAAAATTTTTTTTTTTGTGAAAATGTTAGTAAATACGTACTAAGTATGATGGAACAAAGAAAAATGACGAAAAAAAAATTTGGAAAAAAAATTGTTTTTTTTGTGAAAATGTTAGTAAATACGTACTAAGTATGATGGAACAAAGAAAAATTACGAAAAATTTTTTTTTTTTTGTGAAAATGTTAGTAAATACGTACTAAGTATGATCGAACAAAGAGAAATTACGAAAAAAAAATTTTTGGAAATTTTTTTTTTTTTTTGTGAAAATGTTAGTAAATACGTACTAAATATGATGGAACAAAGAGAAATTACGAAAAAAAATTTTTGAAAAAAAATTGTTTTTTTTGTGAAAATGTTAGTAAATACGTACTAAGTATGATGGAACAAAGAAAAATTACGAAAAAATTTTTTTGGAAAATTTTTTTTTTTTTTGTGAAAATGTTAGTAAATACGTACTAAGTATGATGGAACAAAGAAAAATTACGAAGAAAAATTTTTGAAAAAAAATTGTTTTTTTTGTGAAAATGTTAGTAAATACGTACTAAGTATGATGGCACAAAGAGAAATTACGAAAAAAAAATTTTGTGAAAATTTTTTTTTTTGTGAAAATGTTAGTAAATACGTACTAAGTATGATGGAACAAAGAAAAATTACGAAAAAAAATTTTTGGAAAAATTTTTTTTTTTTTGTGAAAATGTTAGTAAATACGTACTAAGTATGATGGAACAAAGAGAAATTACGAAAAAAAAATTTTTGGAAAATTGTTTTTTTTTTGTGAAAATGTTAGTAAATACGTACTAAGTATGATGGAACAAAGAAAAATTACGAAAAATTTTTTTTTTTTTTGTGAAAATGTTAGTAAATACGTACTAAGTATGATCGAACAAAGAGAAATTACGAAAAAAAAATTTTTGGAAATTTTTTTTTTTTTTTTTGTGAAAATGTTAGTAAATACGTACTAAGTATGATGGAACAAAGAAATATGACGAAAAAAAATTTTGAAAAAAAATTGTTTTTTTTGTGAAAATGTTAGTAAATACGTACTAAGTATGATGGAACAAAGAAAAATTACGAAAGGAAATTTTTTTTTTTTTTTTTGTGAAAATGTTAGTAAATATGTACTAAGTATGATGGAACAAAGAAAAATTACGAAAAAAAATTTTTGGAAATTTTTTTTTTTTTTTTTGTGAAAATGTTAGTAAATACGTACTAAGTATGATGGAACAAAGAGAAATTACGAAAAAAATTTTTTGGAAAATTTTTTTTTTTTTTTTGTGAAAATGTTAGTAAATACGTACTAAGTATGATGGAACAAAGAGAAATTACGAAAAAAAATTTTTGGAAAATTTTTTTTTTTTTTTGTGAAAATGTTAGTAAATACGTACTAAGTATGATGGAACAAAGAAAAATGACGAAAAAAAATTTTGAAAAAAAATTGTTTTTTTTGTGAAAATGTTAGTAAATACGTACTAAGTATGATGGAACAAAGAAAAATTACGAAAAAAAAATTTTGAAAAAAAAATTTTTTTTTTGTGAAAATGTTAGTAAATACGTACTAAGTATGATGGAACAAATAAAAATTACGAAAAAAAGTTTTTGGAAAATTTTTTTTTTTTTTTGTGAAAATGTTAGTAAATACGTACTAAGTATGATGGAACAAAGAAAAATTACGAAAAAAAATTTTTGAAAAAAAAATTTTTTTTTTGTGAAAATGTTAGTAAATACGTACTAAGTATGATGGAACAAAGAAAAATTACGAAAAAAATTTTTTGGAAAATTTTTTTTTTTTTTGTAAAAATGTTAGTAAATACGTACTAAGTATGATGGAACAAAGAAAAATTACGAAAAAAAATTTTTGAAAAAAAATTGTTTTTTTTGTGAAAATGTTAGTAAATACGTCTAAGTATGATGGAACAAAGAAAAATTACGAAAAATTTTTTTTTTTTTTTGTAAAATGTTAGTAAATGTAATGGGTAGATTAAGAATTTACATCCCTACATTTTTTGTTGAGTAAATTCATTTGCTTAGCAACAAGAAATCAAATTTTATATATAATAATCAAATAAAATTTTGATTGGGTGTAAAATAACATCAGATGCAATTAACGAAAGATTTCTTTCGAATTGTCGAAAACCAGTTTTTCTATTATCTAAAAACACTCTGGTTTCGATAAATTTTTGCAACAATTATATCAATTATTAAAATTAAATTTTTTGTGGGGGAGAGAAGTTTTTTTTGGAAAAAGACAATCTAGTCGGATCGGTCGAAGTAAATGGTTGTATATATTGAGACCATATATATATTATTTCTCGGATAATTATAAATAAAAGTTATTTTTTTGTGGTTTTTTTAAAGTATTTTTTTTTAATTTGCCTTTATATTTTAAAAGAAAAAAAAAGACACTTATATGTATAAACTACCTATTTATGTTATTTGTTGTAAAATAAAATAAAAGAAGAAATAAAAAAAAAATATAAATTCGGCCGGTATCAAAAAAAAAAATATTTAAACCTATGGAATAATATGATAATGTTCGTGGTATCGTTTCAAAAGAAAAAAATTTAAATGGAACATTTATTGTAAAGTTTTTTTGGTTTTTGTTTCTAATTAAGTGATTTTGGGATTTTACCTATGAACTGGATTATTTTAATTAAAAATCCCAAAAGAAAATTATAAACCTAATAATCCTAAAAAACTCGGGGTTATAAAATTGAAGAATATTAAAACGTAAAAGAAAATACAAAATGTCGGAAAATTTAATAAAGTAAAACAAAAAAAAAAAAGAAAAAAAAAAACAATTATATATGTGGTCAAGATATAAATTCTTAGTCAAGGTACACAAACTTTTGGTCGCGACTGTAACATTTTTTTTTTTGCCATCAATTTTTTT
The DNA here is from genome assembly GCA_949752835.1 of Empis stercorea. Taxonomy (NCBI): domain Eukaryota; kingdom Metazoa; phylum Arthropoda; class Insecta; order Diptera; family Empididae; genus Empis; species Empis stercorea. Next base: position 4,596,158 of record OX457090.1, on the reverse strand, counting down.
GTGTTCTCTAATTCGAAAATCAAATAGTATATCAATCATACGATCCATTATAATAAATTGAGATTGACATTGAATTGTTGTTGTTTTCAGTAGCCGGTAAAATTTGAGTAATGTTGCGGCACATTTTTTTATAAATTTCGATACGGATTGATTTTATCGGGGAATTAACTAATAAAAGTTGCAGAACTATTTTTATTTATAAATTATAAAGTGAGGTTGCTGAATTATTTTGACGATTTATAAAAAAAAATTTTATAAAATATTGTTGTGGAGTGGTTTTTGTTCTAAACCCGAAATTTTAATGTTGAGGAACTATGTTCCTAAGAAAATTCAACGAAATGTTGCGGAATTGTGTATTTATACACACAAAAATACAAAATAAGGTTGCGGATTAATGTTCATCATCAAACATCTGATGGTTGGTTACGGATATGTTTGAATGGCAGAATTTATTTTTGATTAGTCAATTTTCATAATTTAAAGTTATTTTCTGATATATTCATTTTATTTAATTTAAAAAAAAAAATTTTTCTTCTCAATTTAAGAGGCTTATAAGTTATTAAATTTTATATAAAAAAAAAAAAATAAGATAGCCTCCAAAAAAAAAATTAATCAAAGTTTGGCTTATTTACTTATCGTGTCTCGCTACAATTTTTATTATAAATTTTCCTAGTTTCAGAATAAAATAAAAACACCTTTTCAGCAATGCGCACAACAGGCCTGCTGCACGCACTTGAAGAATAAGGTTAGTTATATTATATAATATATTAAATAAATAAAATAAATAAGTAAATGTGCTGAATTTTTTTATTCCCACAATTTAATAATATTTTTCAAAAGTAATTTTTTTAATAAAATAAATATCTTGAATTATTTTTTTTAAATATATATATATAACCTTGTGGTTTTAAAAATTACCAAAAAAAAATAAAATTGAAAAAAAAATATAAAATTGGAAATTTTGGTTTGTAATGCAAAATAAATATAATGATTAAGATTTGGTACATTTGATTCCTATATATATAATTAAAATTTTCTACATTAAATTTAATTAAATTCAATTTCTACATTTTCTACATTGACTTTAATTAAATTTATATTACCAAGAAAAAAAATTTAGTACTAATAAATACAATTACAGAATAAATAAAATGAAATCAAATTGAACAATTTGTAAATGAAAGTTGAAATGGAGTAGTTTTTCTTTTGTTTTTTCTTGATTTCTAGGAAAACCGGATTGTCTGAGATGACAATGTAGGCCAGCATAAGGTTACGTATGGGGGCCGAACATCATAATTTTGATTATGATTTTTCTTATTGGTCCATGGTTGGGAGGGCACGGAACATGACGTACCATCTGGTCGTGTCCTCCATAGAGAGGTATCCTTGGTGAAGCCGTGGAAAGGTCAACCCACATTTGTATTTTTTTTATTTTTTTGGGGAATTTTTTTTTGTCGTAGAAAAACATTTAACTTTAATAGAATTTGACTCTCTTTTGGATATTTTTTTAAAAAAAAAAAAGGCACGCAAATAATAATTTTTGTAATAACATTGGCAGCGCTTAAGAACCCCCCCAATCCGACGAGCTAAGCAAGTGCATCGCTAGGCGTGCTGCGCATAACACCAGCCAAACAATTAAAATTTTTTTTTTGAAAAAAATTAAATTTACAACCTCGAACTATAAATATTACAAAATGGCGCCCAACGTGGGGCCCGAAAGGTAGAAAGTTTCGAATATCCAACGTGGTACGCGAAGTTTTTTTAAGTTCGTAAATCCGAAGTGCACGAAAGGACATCTTTTAAGTATGTGCAAGGTAATGCGTTCTAAACGTGCTTGAAACTTACTAGATGCCTGACGAGCTCCGTTTATATATTTTTTTTATGGTTAATTTTTGTGGGTCGGACTGGGTTCCCTTGTGATTATTATGGATGACAGACGTGGATGTACCAGGAATTACAGATTTAATTGATTGAATATCGATTATCTGGCCGGCTACATCTGCTACTGGCTTCTGTGGTCGGAGCATTGGAACCGTGCTGATTCGCCTAAATTTATCCATTTTAGTTTTCGTCGCTGCTGTATTCATTGCGGAGAACGGATTCTTTAGCTGTGTATTTTCGCCTTTACTATAGTGGTTCAATGGAATTACCGAATTATGGCTGGTAGCTATTTTCGGTCCGGTTCTGCTTGGTAATGGTGGGGATGCACTGCGGGTTTTGCTCTGTGCCAAGATACAGTTGCTCTATTTGCAATTATTCGTTTAACGTAGTTTAATTTTTTTATAGAAAGGGTTGTATTTTTCCTGTGGTATTTCTTTGGGACTTTCTATGGAGGAACTTTATGCTGACTTACATTTGATTCAACGATGATTCGAGTGAGTACTAGAAATCAAGAACAAATTATAATAATAAAATAAATTATTAACAATCTAAATAAAAAATACGTATTTAGTATTGTCAACATAGTATTCAGCAACATTACTTTTATTCGACTTTGGTTATTGTTAGCGATAACTATAAGAATATTATCAGCAACTGCATTGTTTTTTTTGGGAATTTTGTTGGTATATACATAAATTATTATCAATTTTGCGTAGTACAAAATTTTTATTAAATTTTATTAAATTTTTGTTGTATTTAAATCAAGTGATCAGTTCTGAATAGTCATGGCTGTTGCAAATATGAATGATCGTAGTATAATTGATTCAGATACTGATTTAAATTGTGGAATCTGTACTGAACTTTTAACTCCTTTAAATGAAGTTGTAAAAACGAATTGTAACCATTTGTTTCACATTTCCTGCTTATCCAAATGGTTAGAAACTTCTCAGACTTGTCCGAATTGTAGATCCAGTTGTCTATTGAAAGACGTAAAAAAATGTGTATCGGCTGGTGGTCCAATTGATTCCCCTAGCTCTGGTAGAGGCAGACCCGCCCAAACTAGAGGAGCTTTACCTAAACGTGTAACTAGATCCGTCACGAGAAATAATGAGCAATCTTGGACTTTTCCAGAAACTTTACCGGTATATACAGATACAAATATTAATATTGATGAAACGAATGTAGATCGGGGGAAAACGAAGTTCGATATGGATTCTTTGCGAGAGGTAATTCAATCATTGGTTACTACCAGTCAAACTACTCTGATGGATAATTTACGAGTTCAAATTTCTGATTCCATTCGGGATGGATTGGTAGATATTCGTCGCCAACTTGAAACTAGCGAACGTAATGTAGCGTCCGAACCGAATAACAATATAGCTAATTCCGAACAAAATCCGATTGCACCTAATTTATTCCGAGATCGGCCTCCTCGAACTAACCTATTGGGTGAACTGCTTGTTCCTGGCTCGAGTAGGCGTAGCCAAGAATCGTATGTTCCGGCGAATAATGCATCACTTTCGGATAGCATTCATACTAACAATCGTAATCCAAATCGTAATTTCACTCGTTATGTTCGTACGGGAGAACCGAATGCTCGTGAATTTGTCAATCCTGCAAATCCCAGTGAAATTAATAAAACGACCAACATTATTAAAAGTTGGAACGTATTTTTTAGTGGAACTCCTTCTGGACTTAGCATTGAAGAATTTATTTATCGTGTCGAAACACTTACCAATCAAACTTTTAACGGTAACTTTACGCCTATTTGTGATAATGCGCATATTTTATTCCATGACAAAGCGAGTGAATGGTTTTGGCGTTTTCACAAACGAGTGCGTATAATTCGTTGGAATGAGCTGATATATTCTTTGCGTATGCAATTCTCAGACAGACGGACTGACATGGACTACATTGAATTAATTCGAGATCGTAAACAACGTCCTGGCGAAAGTTTTGATTTCTTTTACGATGAAGTTGTTAAACTGGGAGATCATTTGCTTCAACCAATGTCCGATCAAGAATTGCTAACTATTCTTCGTAAAAATCTGCGTGACGATTTTAGAAAGGATTTATTGTATGTTCAGGTGTTCAGTGTAGAACATTTACGTAATTTGTGTCGTGAACGCGAGAGGCTGTACGATGATATACGTAATCGAAACAAAGATTTCCGACAATTTCCTACGAGACCGAGGAACATTGCCGAAATTGATGACCAACAACTTGACTCATTTTCTGAAGATTCAAATGATATATCGGAAATATCTCGTCGACCAATTCCACCAAAAAAACCCATTATCTGTTGGAATTGTAAAAAAGAAGGGCATCTATTTTTTAATTGTCTATTACCGCCTAAACTGTTTTGTTGGGGTTGTGGAAAAGAAAATGTCTATCGTCCCCAGTGTGATACTTGTAGCCCGGGAAACGCGCAGACGAGCGAGACCAACCAGCCGACCTCTCGCTCGTAAACCAACAAAATAATGAATCGTATATCGTATCTGATAGTAATAAAATTTCAATAGCTAAATTTAATAATAAAAATACAGATACCGATCGCCAGATTAATACAAATTTATTTAAAATTAAACCTTATTCCGAACGTCTTAGAGAATATTATGAAATTCGTAATAGAATTTTTAATAATCAAAAATCAGAACATAGTCTTAATTCAATCGTAAAAATAAATTTTAAACCAACTCGTTCAGCTATTCGATTTAAACAATTTTGGAAACGTGTTTTAACTTCTCGTCAGCGAATCCTTTCCTCTATCGTAAATATTGAAAATGACTTAAGATCGTACGCTGAAATCGAAATCTTTGAAAAAAAATATTTAGGTTTGCTTGATTCAGGGGCAACCTTAAGTTGCATTGGGGGTTCGTTTGCTGAAGAATTACTAGTTTCAGGTTTAAAATATACTAAATTTATGTCCACTGTTCAGACTGCAAATGGATCGAAGCAGAAAGTCCTTGGTTCATTTGAAACTGATGTAAAATTTAGAAATGTAATAAATAAAATCACGTTTCATATTGTTCCGACACTCACACAAAATTTATACTTAGGTATTAATTTTTGGAGAGCCTTTAAATTAGCTCCTGAAATTGTGGGGGAACTTGCTGATTTAAGTGAACCAGCTGACAATTCTGTTCTTGATTCTTGGACTCCTGAACAACGCACTCGTCTTGACTCAACATTAACTTTATTTCCGTCCTTTTCGCAGTTAGGGTTAGGGAAAACCAATATATTAGAACATGAGGTTGATGTAGGTGACTCTACTCCTGTGAAACAACGCCACTATCCTGTGTCACCAGCTGTGGAAAAATTAATGTATGCCGAACTTGGTAGAATGTTAGATTTGGGGGTAATAGAGGAGAGTGATAGTTCCTGGAGTTCACCAGTAGTTTTAGTCCGAAACCCGGGTAAAGTCCGATTATGTTTAGATTTCAGGAAGGTAAATTCCATCACGAAAAAAGATGCTTATCCATTACCGCAAATCGATGGTATTCTCAGCCGGTTACCAAAGGCCAATTTCATTTCCAGTTTGGATTTGAAAGACGCTTTCTGGCAGATACCTTTATCCAAGAAAGCGAGGTCTAAAACAGCGTTCACTGTACCGGGTAGACCACTTTACCAATTTAAAGTCATGCCATTTGGATTGTGTAATGCTCCGCAAACAATGACTAGGTTAATGGATCGTGTAATACCACCTGAATTAAAACACTGTGTATTTGTATACTTGGATGATCTTTTAATAATATCCGATACCTTCGAATCGCATCTAGAAACTTTACAACTATTAGCTCGTGTTCTAAGAAAAGCTCAGTTGACAATTAATATGGAAAAAAGTCATTTTTTAATGAAAGAAATTAAATATCTCGGTTATGTAGTTGGTGGGGGTATATTGAAAGTAGATACAGATAAAGTAGCAGCCATTGCCCAATATCCAATTCCTGTTTCCGTTCGACAAGTTCGACGATTTCTAGGTATGGCTGGTTATTACCGTCGTTTTATCGAAAACTTTGCTGCAATTACCACTCCAATTACCGATGTTTTGAAAAACCCAAAATCCAAATTCGTATGGACTACGGAAGCAAATTTGTCTTTTGAAAAACTTAAAACAGCTTTGACTACTGCTCCTGTACTTCTAAATCCTAATTATGACATTCCGTTCATCCTCCAGTGTGACGCCAGTACTGATGGTATAGGTTGTGTTTTATTACAATTGGATGATGAAGGTAATGAACGACCGATAGCTTACATGTCAAAGAAATTAAATTCCGCCCAGCGAAACTATAGTGTTACGGAACAGGAATGCTTAGCCGCTGTACTGGGAATAAAAAAATTTAGATCGTATATTGAAGGACAAACTTTTACAGTCGTTACTGATCATGCTTCCTTGAAATGGCTTATGCAACAAAAAGATCTATCAGGACGATTAGCCCGCTGGAGTCTTAAATTGCAAGGTTTTGATTTTGCTATTGAGCACCGGCGTGGTTCACTTAATATCGTACCTGATACTCTTTCAAGGATACATTCGACCGATACAATATCTGCTATTGATGACATAGGACCCGAAATCGATCTCAATTCCATCCATTTCAGATCTGACGAATATAATCAATTGAAAAATATAATTTCGACAAAAAAATTGCCTGACATTACAATTCTTGACGGTTTAATTTATAAAAAGACAGATTTTGCGACCGGAGATCCAATACAAGAATCGAATGCGTGGAAATTGTGGATCCCAAGTGAATTGACCCGGGAATTGATTCGAAAAGCTCATGACCCACCTCTGTCCGCTCACGGTGGAATTTCCAAGACCTTATATCGATTGCGTCGAAATTTCTATTGGCCTAAAATGTTATTGCAGGTTAAAGACTATATCAGCTCGTGTGACGTATGTAAATCGAATAAAGCCACCAATATAACCTTGCGTCCACCTATGGTATCGTCCATGAGATCCGAAAGACCGTTTCAACGATTATATGTTGATATAATTGGACCTTATCCACGTTCAAAATCTGGTAATATTGCTATTTTCATTGTTTTAGACCAAGTAACGAAGTTTCCTTTTTGTAAACTAATAAAAAACCTATCTAGTAACTTAATATGTACTTTCTTGGAAAATGATATTTTTCATATATACGGTGTACCCGAATATATAGTATCGGATAATGGATCTCAATTTACGTCCGGTTTGTTTAGAGCCTTGATGGAAAAATATGGTGTTAAGCACACCTTTACTGGTATTTATTCTCCTCAGGCGAATGCATCGGAGCGCGTGAATCGTTCGTTACTTGCTAGTATACGTAGTTATATTGACCACAAGCAAAATACTTGGGATGAAAATCTGAGTAAGATAAGTTGTTCCTTAAGATCGTCCGTACACCAAGCAGTTGGTCATTCTCCGTACTTTATTACATTTGGCCAACAAATGATTATTCACGGTTCAACGTATCAATTGTTGAGAAATCTAAACTCTTTAGAAGATAAAGTCGACCTCTTAGACAGATCGGACCACTTACAACTAATTCGACATAAGGCTAAGCAAAGAATTTCTAAAGCTTTTGAAGTTAACGCTAAAAGATATAACCTGAGATCAAAACCTCTTAAATTTACTGTCGGTCAAATAGTTTATCGGAGAAATTTCCAAAAAAGCGATAAAGTAAAGAAATTCAATGCTAAGTTGGCTCCCAAATTTATTAAAGCGCGTGTGAAAGAGTTGGTGGGAAATTCGCTGTATAAATTAGAAGATGAGAAAGGAAAGATTGTATCTGTTTATCACGGTAAGGATATTCGGACCTAATGTTGGACGGTCGTTTAATATTTTTTTTTGCCGGTAATATTGACAGATGGAAGTTCGGAATGCTTTAAATGTTAATTTCAGGAGTTAGTAATAAAATTAAATTTCTTCCCTCTGCAATTGCTTTATTTGGATACCCTTCTTCAGTATCTTCGACGTCAGAATTTTCCGTCGTAGTTCCTGTTTTGTAATGGGTAGATTAAGAATTTACATCCCTACATTTTTTGTTGAGTAAATTCATTTGCTTAGCAACAAGAAATCAAATTTTATATATAATAATCAAATAAAATTTTGATTGGGTGTAAAATAACATCAGATGCAATTAACGAAAGATTTCTTTCGAATTGTCGAAAACCAGTTTTTCTATTATCTAAAAACACTCTGGTTTCGATAAATTTTTGCAACAATTATATCAATTATTAAAATTAAATTTTTTGTGGGGGAGAGAAGTTTTTTTTGGAAAAAGACAATCTAGTCGGATCGGTCGAAGTAAATGGTTGTATATATTGAGACCATATATATATTATTTCTCGGATAATTATAAATAAAAGTTATTTTTTTGTGGTTTTTTTAAAGTATTTTTTTTTAATTTGCCTTTATATTTTAAAAGAAAAAAAAAGACACTTATATGTATAAACTACCTATTTATGTTATTTGTTGTAAAATAAAATAAAAGAAGAAATAAAAAAAAAATATAAATTCGGCCGGTATCAAAAAAAAAAATATTTAAACCTATGGAATAATATGATAATGTTCGTGGTATCGTTTCAAAAGAAAAAAATTTAAATGGAACATTTATTGTAAAGTTTTTTTGGTTTTTGTTTCTAATTAAGTGATTTTGGGATTTTACCTATGAACTGGATTATTTTAATTAAAAATCCCAAAAGAAAATTATAAACCTAATAATCCTAAAAAACTCGGGGTTATAAAATTGAAGAATATTAAAACGTAAAAGAAAATACAAAATGTCGGAAAATTTAATAAAGTAAAACAAAAAAAAAAAAGAAAAAAAAAAACAATTATATATGTGGTCAAGATATAAATTCTTAGTCAAGGTACACAAACTTTTGGTCGCGACTGTAACATTTTTTTTTTTGCCATCAATTTTTTTGTGTTCTCTAATTCGAAAATCAAATAGTATATCAATCATACGATCCATTATAATAAATTGAGATTGACATTGAATTGTTGTTGTTTTCAGTAGCCGGTAAAATTTGAGTAATGTTGCGGCACATTTTTTTATAAATTTCGATACGGATTGATTTTATCGGGGAATTAACTAATAAAAGTTGCAGAACTATTTTTATTTATAAATTATAAAGTGAGGTTGCTGAATTATTTTGACGATTTATAAAAAAAAATTTTATAAAATATTGTTGTGGAGTGGTTTTTGTTCTAAACCCGAAATTTTAATGTTGAGGAACTATGTTCCTAAGAAAATTCAACGAAATGTTGCGGAATTGTGTATTTATACACACAAAAATACAAAATAAGGTTGCGGATTAATGTTCATCATCAAACATCTGATGGTTGGTTACGGATATGTTTGAATGGCAGAATTTATTTTTGATTAGTCAATTTTCATAATTTAAAGTTATTTTCTGATATATTCATTTTATTTAATTTAAAAAAAAAAATTTTTCTTCTCAATTTAAGAGGCTTATAAGTTATTAAATTTTATATAAAAAAAAAAAAATAAGATAGCCTCCAAAAAAAAAATTAATCAAAGTTTGGCTTATTTACTTATCGTGTCTCGCTACAATTTTTATTATAAATTTTCCTAGTTTCAGAATAAAATAAAAACACCTTTTCAGCAATGCGCACAACAGGCCTGCTGCACGCACTTGAAGAATAAGGTTAGTTATATTATATAATATATTAAATAAATAAAATAAATAAGTAAATGTGCTGAATTTTTTTATTCCCACAATTTAATAATATTTTTCAAAAGTAATTTTTTTAATAAAATAAATATCTTGAATTATTTTTTTTAAATATATATATATAACCTTGTGGTTTTAAAAATTACCAAAAAAAAATAAAATTGAAAAAAAAATATAAAATTGGAAATTTTGGTTTGTAATGCAAAATAAATATAATGATTAAGATTTGGTACATTTGATTCCTATATATATAATTAAAATTTTCTACATTAAATTTAATTAAATTCAATTTCTACATTTTCTACATTGACTTTAATTAAATTTATATTACCAAGAAAAAAAATTTAGTACTAATAAATACAATTACAGAATAAATAAAATGAAATCAAATTGAACAATTTGTAAATGAAAGTTGAAATGGAGTAGTTTTTCTTTTGTTTTTTCTTGATTTCTAGGAAAACCGGATTGTCTGAGATGACAATGTAGGCCAGCATAAGGTTACGTATGGGGGCCGAACATCATAATTTTGATTATGATTTTTCTTATTGGTCCATGGTTGGGAGGGCACGGAACATGACGTACCATCTGGTCGTGTCCTCCATAGAGAGGTATCCTTGGTGAAGCCGTGGAAAGGTCAACCCACATTTGTATTTTTTTTATTTTTTTGGGGAATTTTTTTTTGTCGTAGAAAAACATTTAACTTTAATAGAATTTGACTCTCTTTTGGATATTTTTTTAAAAAAAAAAAAGGCACGCAAATAATAATTTTTGTAATAACATTGGCAGCGCTTAAGAACCCCCCCAATCCGACGAGCTAAGCAAGTGCATCGCTAGGCGTGCTGCGCATAACACCAGCCAAACAATTAAAATTTTTTTTTTGAAAAAAATTAAATTTACAACCTCGAACTATAAATATTACATAAATACGTACTAAGTATGATGGAACAAAGAAAAATTACCAAAAAAAAATTTTGAAAAAAAATTGTTTTTTTTGTGAAAATGTTAGTAAATACATCTAAGTATGATGGAACAAAGAAAAATTACGAAAATTTTTTTTTTTTTTTTTTGTGAAAATGTTAGTAAATACGTACTAAGTATGATCGAACAAAGAGAAATTACGAAAAAAAATTTTTGGAAATTTTTTTTTTTTTTTTGTGAAAATGTTAGTAAATACGTACTAAGTATGATGGAACAAAGAGAAATTACGAAAAAAAAATTTTTGGAAAATTTTTTTTTTTTTTGTGAAAATGTTAGTAAATACGTACTAAGTATGATGGAACAAAGAAAAATGACGAACAAAAATTTTGGAAAAAAAATTGTTTTTTTTTGTGAAAATGTTAGTAAATACGTACTAAGTATGATGGAACAAAGAAAAATGACGAAAAAAAAATTTTGAAAAAAAATTGTTTTTTTTGTGAAAATGTTAGTAAATACGTCTAAGTATGATGGAACAAAAAAAAATTACGAAAAAAAATTTTTGTGAAAATTTTTTTTTTTTTGTGAAAATGTTAGTAAATACGTACTAAGTATGATGGAACAAAGAGAAATTACGAAAAAAAAATTTTTGGAAAATTGTTTTTTTTTTGTGAAAATGTTAGTAAATACGTACTAAGTATGATGGAACAAAAAAAAATTACGAAACAAAATTTTTGGAAAATTTTTTTTTTTTTTGTGAAAATCTTAGTAAATACGTACTAAGTATGATGGAACAAAGAGAAATTACGAAAAAAAAATTTTTGGAAAATTGTTTTTTTTTTTGTGAAAATGTTAGTAAATACGTACTAAGTATGATGGAACAAAGAAAAATTACGAAAAAAAAATTTTGGAAAATTTTTTTTTTTTTTTGTGAAAATGTTAGTAAATACGTACTAAGTATGATGGAACAAAGAGAAATTACGAAAAAAAAATTTTTGGAAAATTGTTTTTTTTTTGTGAAAATGTTAGTAAATACGTACTAAGTATGATGGAACAAAGAAAAATTACGAAAAAAAATTTTTGGAAAAATTTTTTTTTTTTTTGTGAAAATGTTAGTAAATACGTACTAAGTATGATGGAACAAAGAGAAATTACGAAAAAAAAATTTTTGGAAAATTTTTTTTTTTTTTGTGAAAATGTTAGTAAATACGTACTAAGTATGATGGAACAAAGAGAAATTACGAAAAAAATTTTTTGAAAAAAAATTGTTTTTTTTTGTGAAAATGTTAGTAAATACGTACTAAGTATGATTACGAAAAAAATTACGAAAAAAATTTTTTGGAAAATTTTTTTTTTTTTTGTGAAAATGTTAGTAAATACGTACTAAGTATGATGGAACAAAGAAAAATTACGAAGAAAAATTTTTGAAAAAAAATTGTTTTTTTTGTGAAAATGTTAGTAAATACGTGCTAAGTATGATGGAACAAAGAGAAATTACGAAAAAAATTTTTTGTGAAAATTTTTTTTTTTTTGTGAAAATGTTAGTAAATACGTACTAAGTATGATGGAACAAAGAAAAATTACGAAAAAAAATTTTTGGAAAAATTTTTTTTTTTTTGTGAAAATGTTAGTAAATACGTACTAAGTATGATGGAACAAAGAGAAATTACGAAAAAAATTTTTTGGAAAATTTTTTTTTTTTTGTGAAAATGTTAGTAAATACGTACTAAGTATGATGGAACAAAGAAAAATTACGAAGAAAAATTTTTGAAAAAAAATTGTTTTTTTTTGTGAAAATGTTAGTAAATACGTACTAAGTATGATGGAACAAAGAGAAATTACGAAAAAAATTTTTTGTGAAAATTTTTTTTTTTTTGTGAAAATGTTAGTAAATACGTACTAAGTATGATGGAACAAAGAAAAATTACGAAAAAAAATTTTTGGAAAAATTTTTTTTTTTTTTGTGAAAATGTTAGTAAATACGTACTAAGTATGATGGAACAAAGAGAAATTACGAAAATAATTTTTTGTGAAAATTTTTTTTTTTGTGAAAATGTTAGTAAATACGTACTAAGTATGATGGAACAAAGAAAAATGACGAAAAAAAAATTGTTTTTTTTGTGAAAATGTTAGTAAATACGTACTAAGTATGATGGAACAAAGAAAAATTACGAAAAAAAATTTTTGGAAAAATTTTTTTTTTTTTTGTGAAAATGTTAGTAAATACGTACTAAGTATGATGGAACAAAGAGAAATTACGAAAATAATTTTTTGTGAAAATTTTTTTTTTTTTGTGAAAATGTTAGTAAATACGTACTAAGTATGATGGAACAAAGAAAAATGACGAAAAAAAAATTTTGAAAAAAAATTGTTTTTTTTGTGAAAATGTTAGTAAATACGTACTAAGTATGATGGAACAAAGAAAAATGACGAAAAAAAATTTTGAAAAAAAATTGTTTTTTTTGTGAAAATGTTAGTAAATACGTACTAAGTATGATGGAACAAAGAAAAATTACGAAAAAAAAATTTTGAAAAAAAAATTTTTTTTTTGTGAAAATGTTAGTAAATACGTACTAAGTATGATGGAACAAATAAAAATTACGAAAAAAAGTTTTTGGAAAATTTTTTTTTTTTTTTGTGAAAATGTTAGTAAATACGTACTAAGTATGATGGAACAAAGAAAAATTACGAAAAAAAATTTTTGAAAAAAATATTTTTTTTTTGTGAAAATGTTAGTAAATACGTACTAAGTATGATGGAACAAAGAAAAATTACGAAAAAAATTTTTTGGAAAATTGTTTTTTTTTTGTGAAAATGTTAGTAAATACGTACTAAGTATGATGGAACAAAAAAAAATTACGAAACAAAATTTTTGGAAAATTTTTTTTTTTTTTGTGAAAATCTTAGTAAATACGTACTAAGTATGATGGAACAAAGAGAAATTACGAAAAAAAAATTTTTGGAAAATTGTTTTTTTTTTTGTGAAAATGTTAGTAAATACGTACTAAGTATGATGGAACAAAGAAAAATTACGAAAAAAAAATTTTGGAAAATTTTTTTTTTTTTTTGTGAAAATGTTAGTAAATACGTACTAAGTATGATGGAACAAAGAGAAATTACGAAAAAAAAATTTTTGGAAAATTGTTTTTTTTTTGTGAAAATGTTAGTAAATACGTACTAAGTATGATGGAACAAAGAAAAATTACGAAAAAAAATTTTTGGAAAAATTTTTTTTTTTTTTGTGAAAATGTTAGTAAATACGTACTAAGTATGATGGAACAAAGAGAAATTACGAAAAAAAAATTTTTGGAAAATTTTTTTTTTTTTTGTGAAAATGTTAGTAAATACGTACTAAGTATGATGGAACAAAGAGAAATTACGAAAAAAATTTTTTGAAAAAAAATTGTTTTTTTTTGTGAAAATGTTAGTAAATACGTACTAAGTATGATTACGAAAAAAATTACGAAAAAAATTTTTTGGAAAATTTTTTTTTTTTTTGTGAAAATGTTAGTAAATACGTACTAAGTATGATGGAACAAAGAAAAATTACGAAGAAAAATTTTTGAAAAAAAATTGTTTTTTTTGTGAAAATGTTAGTAAATACGTGCTAAGTATGATGGAACAAAGAGAAATTACGAAAAAAATTTTTTGTGAAAATTTTTTTTTTTTTGTGAAAATGTTAGTAAATACGTACTAAGTATGATGGAACAAAGAAAAATTACGAAAAAAAATTTTTGGAAAAATTTTTTTTTTTTTGTGAAAATGTTAGTAAATACGTACTAAGTATGATGGAACAAAGAGAAATTACGAAAAAAATTTTTTGGAAAATTTTTTTTTTTTTGTGAAAATGTTAGTAAATACGTACTAAGTATGATGGAACAAAGAAAAATTACGAAGAAAAATTTTTGAAAAAAAATTGTTTTTTTTTGTGAAAATGTTAGTAAATACGTACTAAGTATGATGGAACAAAGAGAAATTACGAAAAAAATTTTTTGTGAAAATTTTTTTTTTTTTGTGAAAATGTTAGTAAATACGTACTAAGTATGATGGAACAAAGAAAAATTACGAAAAAAAATTTTTGGAAAAATTTTTTTTTTTTTTGTGAAAATGTTAGTAAATACGTACTAAGTATGATGGAACAAAGAGAAATTACGAAAATAATTTTTTGTGAAAATTTTTTTTTTTGTGAAAATGTTAGTAAATACGTACTAAGTATGATGGAACAAAGAAAAATGACGAAAAAAAAATTGTTTTTTTTGTGAAAATGTTAGTAAATACGTACTAAGTATGATGGAACAAAGAAAAATTACGAAAAAAAATTTTTGGAAAAATTTTTTTTTTTTTTGTGAAAATGTTAGTAAATACGTACTAAGTATGATGGAACAAAGAGAAATTACGAAAATAATTTTTTGTGAAAATTTTTTTTTTTTTGTGAAAATGTTAGTAAATACGTACTAAGTATGATGGAACAAAGAAAAATGACGAAAAAAAAATTTTGAAAAAAAATTGTTTTTTTTGTGAAAATGTTAGTAAATACGTACTAAGTATGATGGAACAAAGAAAAATTACGAAATTTTTTTTTTTTTTTTGTGAAAATGTTAGTAAATACGTACTAAGTATGATCGAACAAAGAGAAAGTACGAAAAAAAAATTTTTGGTAAATTTTTTTTTTTTTTTTGTGAAAATGTTAGTAAATACGTACTAAGTATGATGGAACAAAGAAAAATTACGAAAATTTTTTTTTTTTTTTGTGAAAATGTTAGTAAATACGTACTAAGTATGATCGAACAAAGAGAAATTACGAAAAAAAAAATTTTGGAAATTTTTTTTTTTTTTTTTGTGAAAATGTTAGTAAATACGTACTAAGTATGATGGAACAAAGAAAAATTACGAAAAAAAATTTTTGGAAATTTTTTTTTTTTTTTTGTGAAAATATTAGTAAATACGTACTAAGTATGATGGAACAAAGAAAAATTACGAAAAAAATTTATTGTCAAAATTTTTTTTTTTTTGTGAAAATGTTAGTACATACGTACTAAGTATGATGGAACGAAGAAAAATGACGAAAAAAAAATTTTGAAAAAAAATTGTTTTTTTTGTGAAAATGTTAGTAAATACGTACTAAGTATGATGGAACAAAGAGAAATTACGAAAAAAAATTTGTGGAAAATTTTTTTTTTTTTTTGTTAAAATGTTAGATAATACGTACTAAGTATGATGGAACAAAGAAAAATTACGAAGAAAAATTTTTGAAAAAAAATTGTTTTTTTTGTGAAAATGTTAGTAAATACGTACTAAGTATGATGGAACAAAGAGAAATTACGAAAAAAATTTTTTGTGAAAAAATTTTTTTTTTTGTGAAAATGTTAGTAAATACGTACTAAGTATGATGGAACAAAGAAAAATGACGAAAAAAAAATTTGGAAAAAAAATTGTTTTTTTTGTGAAAATGTTAGTAAATACGTACTAAGTATGATGGAACAAAGAAAAATTACGAAAAATTTTTTTTTTTTTGTGAAAATGTTAGTAAATACGTACTAAGTATGATCGAACAAAGAGAAATTACGAAAAAAAAATTTTTGGAAATTTTTTTTTTTTTTTGTGAAAATGTTAGTAAATACGTACTAAATATGATGGAACAAAGAGAAATTACGAAAAAAAATTTTTGAAAAAAAATTGTTTTTTTTGTGAAAATGTTAGTAAATACGTACTAAGTATGATGGAACAAAGAAAAATTACGAAAAAAATTTTTTGGAAAATTTTTTTTTTTTTTGTGAAAATGTTAGTAAATACGTACTAAGTATGATGGAACAAAGAAAAATTACGAAGAAAAATTTTTGAAAAAAAATTGTTTTTTTTGTGAAAATGTTAGTAAATACGTACTAAGTATGATGGCACAAAGAGAAATTACGAAAAAAAATTTTTGTGAAAATTTTTTTTTTTGTGAAAATGTTAGTAAATACGTACTAAATATGATGGAACAAAGAGAAATTACGAAAAAAAATTTTTGAAAAAAAATTGTTTTTTTTGTGAAAATGTTAGTAAATACGTACTAAGTATGATGGAACAAAGAAAAATTACGAAAAAAAATTTTTGAAAAAAAATTGTTTTTTTTTGTGAAAATGTTAGTAAATACGTACTAAGTATGATGGAACAAAGAAAAATTACGAAGAAAAATTTTTGAAAAAAAATTGTTTTTTTTGTGAAAATGTTAGTAAATACGTACTAAGTATGATGGCACAAAGAGAAATTACGAAAAAAAATTTTTGTGAAAAATTTTTTTTTTGTGAAAATGTTAGTAAATACGTACTAAATATGATGGAACAAAGAGAAATTACGAAAAAAAATTTTTGAAAAAAAATTGTTTTTTTTGTGAAAATGTTAGTAAATACGTACTAAGTATGATGGAACAAAGAAAAATTACGAAAAAATTTTTTTGGAAAATTTTTTTTTTTTTTGTGAAAATGTTAGTAAATACGTACTAAGTATGATGGAACAAAGAAAAATTACGAAGAAAAATTTTTGAAAAAAAATTGTTTTTTTTGTGAAAATGTTAGTAAATACGTACTAAGTATGATGGCACAAAGAGAAATTACGAAAAAAAATTTTTGTGAAAATTTTTTTTTTTGTGAAAATGTTAGTAAATACGTACTAAGTATGATGGAACAAAGAAAAATTACGAAAAAAAATTTTTGGAAAAATTTTTTTTTTTTTGTGAAAATGTTAGTAAATACGTACTAAGTATGATGGAACAAAGAGAAATTACGAAAAAAAAATTTTTGGAAAATTGTTTTTTTTTTGTGAAAATGTTAGTAAATACGTACTAAGTATGATGGAACAAAGAAAAATTACGAAAAATTTTTTTTTTTTTTGTGAAAATGTTAGTAAATACGTACTAAGTATGATCGAACAAAGAGAAATTACGAAAAAAAAATTTTTGGAAATTTTTTTTTTTTTTTTTGTGAAAATGTTAGTAAATACGTACTAAGTATGATGGAACAAAGAAATATGACGAAAAAAAATTTTGAAAAAAAATTGTTTTTTTTGTGAAAATGTTAGTAAATACGTACTAAGTATGATGGAACAAAGAAAAATTACGAAAGGAAATTTTTTTTTTTTTTTGTGAAAATGTTAGTAAATATGTACTAAGTATGATGGAACAAAGAAAAATTACGAAAAAAAATTTTTGGAAATTTTTTTTTTTTTTTTGTGAAAATGTTAGTAAATACGTACTAAGTATGATGGAACAAAGAAAAATTACGAAAAATTTTTTTTTTTTTTGTGAAAATGTTAGTAAATACGTACTAAGTATGATCGAACAAAGAGAAATTACGAAAAAAAAATTTTTGGAAATTTTTTTTTTTTTTTTTGTGAAAATGTTAGTAAATACGTACTAAGTATGATGGAACAAAGAAATATGACGAAAAAAAATTTTGAAAAAAAATTGTTTTTTTTGTGAAAATGTTAGTAAATACGTACTAAGTATGATGGAACAAAGAGAAATTACGAAAAAAAAATTTTGGAAAATTTTTTTTTTTTTTTGTGAAAATGTTAGTAAATACGTACTAAGTATGATGGAACAAAGAAAAATGACGAAAAAAAATTTTGAAAAAAAATTGTTTTTTTTGTGAAAATGTTAGTAAATACGTACTAAGTATGATGGAACAAAGAAAAATTACGAAAAAAAATTTTTGAAAAAAAAATTTTTTTTTTGTGAAAATGTTAGTAAATACGTACTAAGTATGATGGAACAAATAAAAATTACGAAAAAAAGTTTTTGGAAAATTTTTTTTTTTTTTTGTGAAAATGTTAGTAAATACGTACTAAGTATGATGGAACAAAGAAAAATTACGAAAAAAAATTTTTGAAAAAAAAATTTTTTTTTTGTGAAAATGTTAGTAAATACGTACTAAGTATGATGGAACAAAGAAAAATTACGAAAAAAATTTTTTGGAAAATTTTTTTTTTTTTTGTAAAAATGTTAGTAAATACGTACTAAGTATGATGGAACAAAGAAAAATTACGAAAAAAAATTTTTGAAAAAAAATTGTTTTTTTTGTGAAAATGTTAGTAAATACGTACTAAGTATGATGGAACAAAGAGAAATTACGAAAAAATTTTTTTTTTTTGTAAAAATTTTTTTTTTTTTGTGAAAATGTTAGTAAATACGTACTAAGTATGATCGAACAAAGAGAAATTACGAAAAAAAATTTTTGGAAATTTTTTTTTTTTTTTTGTGAAAATGTTAGTAAATACGTACTAAGTATGATGGAACAAAGAGAAATTACGAAAAAAAAATTTTTGGAAAATTTTTTTTTTTTTTGTGAAAATGTTAGTAAATACGTACTAAGTATGATGGAACAAAGAAAAATGACGAACAAAAATTTTGGAAAAAAAATTGTTTTTTTTTGTGAAAATGTTAGTAAATACGTACTAAGTATGATGGAACAAAGAAAAATGACGAAAAAAAAATTTTGAAAAAAAATTGTTTTTTTTGTGAAAATGTTAGTAAATACGTCTAAGTATGATGGAACAAAAAAAAATTACGAAAAAAAATTTTTGTGAAAATTTTTTTTTTTTTGTGAAAATGTTAGTAAATACGTACTAAGTATGATGGAACAAAGAGAAATTACGAAAAAAAAATTTTTGGAAAATTGTTTTTTTTTTGTGAAAATGTTAGTAAATACGTACTAAGTATGATGGAACAAAAAAAAATTACGAAACAAAATTTTTGGAAAATTTTTTTTTTTTTTGTGAAAATCTTAGTAAATACGTACTAAGTATGATGGAACAAAGAGAAATTACGAAAAAAAAATTTTTGGAAAATTGTTTTTTTTTTTGTGAAAATGTTAGTAAATACGTACTAAGTATGATGGAACAAAGAAAAATTACGAAAAAAAAATTTTGGAAAATTTTTTTTTTTTTTTGTGAAAATGTTAGTAAATACGTACTAAGTATGATGGAACAAAGAGAAATTACGAAAAAAAAATTTTTGGAAAATTGTTTTTTTTTTGTGAAAATGTTAGTAAATACGTACTAAGTATGATGGAACAAAGAAAAATTACGAAAAAAAATTTTTGGAAAAATTTTTTTTTTTTTTGTGAAAATGTTAGTAAATACGTACTAAGTATGATGGAACAAAGAGAAATTACGAAAAAAAAATTTTTGGAAAATTTTTTTTTTTTTTGTGAAAATGTTAGTAAATACGTACTAAGTATGATGGAACAAAGAGAAATTACGAAAAAAATTTTTTGAAAAAAAATTGTTTTTTTTTGTGAAAATGTTAGTAAATACGTACTAAGTATGATTACGAAAAAAATTACGAAAAAAATTTTTTGGAAAATTTTTTTTTTTTTTGTGAAAATGTTAGTAAATACGTACTAAGTATGATGGAACAAAGAAAAATTACGAAGAAAAATTTTTGAAAAAAAATTGTTTTTTTTGTGAAAATGTTAGTAAATACGTGCTAAGTATGATGGAACAAAGAGAAATTACGAAAAAAATTTTTTGTGAAAATTTTTTTTTTTTTGTGAAAATGTTAGTAAATACGTACTAAGTATGATGGAACAAAGAAAAATTACGAAAAAAAATTTTTGGAAAAATTTTTTTTTTTTTGTGAAAATGTTAGTAAATACGTACTAAGTATGATGGAACAAAGAGAAATTACGAAAAAAATTTTTTGGAAAATTTTTTTTTTTTTGTGAAAATGTTAGTAAATACGTACTAAGTATGATGGAACAAAGAAAAATTACGAAGAAAAATTTTTGAAAAAAAATTGTTTTTTTTTGTGAAAATGTTAGTAAATACGTACTAAGTATGATGGAACAAAGAGAAATTACGAAAAAAATTTTTTGTGAAAATTTTTTTTTTTTTGTGAAAATGTTAGTAAATACGTACTAAGTATGATGGAACAAAGAAAAATTACGAAAATTTTTTTTTTTTTTTGTGAAAATGTTAGTAAATACGTACTAAGTATGATCGAACAAAGAGAAATTACGAAAAAAAAAATTTTGGAAATTTTTTTTTTTTTTTTTGTGAAAATGTTAGTAAATACGTACTAAGTATGATGGAACAAAGAAAAATTACGAAAAAAAATTTTTGGAAATTTTTTTTTTTTTTTTTGTGAAAATATTAGTAAATACGTACTAAGTATGATGGAACAAAGAAAAATTACGAAAAAAATTTATTGTCAAAATTTTTTTTTTTTTGTGAAAATGTTAGTACATACGTACTAAGTATGATGGAACGAAGAAAAATGACGAAAAAAAAATTTTGAAAAAAAATTGTTTTTTTTGTGAAAATGTTAGTAAATACGTACTAAGTATGATGGAACAAAGAGAAATTACGAAAAAAAATTTGTGGAAAATTTTTTTTTTTTTTTGTTAAAATGTTAGATAATACGTACTAAGTATGATGGAACAAAGAAAAATTACGAAGAAAAATTTTTGAAAAAAAATTGTTTTTTTTGTGAAAATGTTAGTAAATACGTACT
The DNA here is from genome assembly GCA_949752835.1 of Empis stercorea. Classification (NCBI taxonomy): domain Eukaryota; kingdom Metazoa; phylum Arthropoda; class Insecta; order Diptera; family Empididae; genus Empis; species Empis stercorea. The sequence goes on along the minus strand of OX457090.1, from coordinate 4,575,184 downwards.
AAGTATGATGGAACAAAGAGAAATTACGAAAAAAATTTTTTGTGAAAAAATTTTTTTTTTTGTGAAAATGTTAGTAAATACGTACTAAGTATGATGGAACAAAGAAAAATGACGAAAAAAAAATTTGGAAAAAAAATTGTTTTTTTTGTGAAAATGTTAGTAAATACGTACTAAGTATGATGGAACAAAGAAAAATTACGAAAAATTTTTTTTTTTTTGTGAAAATGTTAGTAAATACGTACTAAGTATGATCGAACAAAGAGAAATTACGAAAAAAAAATTTTTGGAAATTTTTTTTTTTTTTGTGAAAATGTTAGTAAATACGTACTAAATATGATGGAACAAAGAGAAATTACGAAAAAAAATTTTTGAAAAAAAATTGTTTTTTTTGTGAAAATGTTAGTAAATACGTACTAAGTATGATGGAACAAAGAAAAATTACGAAAAAAATTTTTTGGAAAATTTTTTTTTTTTTTGTGAAAATGTTAGTAAATACGTACTAAGTATGATGGAACAAAGAAAAATTACGAAGAAAAATTTTTGAAAAAAAATTGTTTTTTTTGTGAAAATGTTAGTAAATACGTACTAAGTATGATGGCACAAAGAGAAATTACGAAAAAAAAATTTTGTGAAAATTTTTTTTTTTGTGAAAATGTTAGTAAATACGTACTAAATATGATGGAACAAAGAGAAATTACGAAAAAAAATTTTTGAAAAAAAATTGTTTTTTTTGTGAAAATGTTAGTAAATACGTACTAAGTATGATGGAACAAAGAAAAATTACGAAAAAAAATTTTTGAAAAAAAATTGTTTTTTTTGTGAAAATGTTAGTAAATACGTACTAAGTATGATGGAACAAAGAAAAATTACGAAGAAAAATTTTTGAATAAAAATTGTTTTTTTTGTGAAAATGTTAGTAAATACGTACTAAGTATGATGGCACAAAGAGAAATTACGAAAAAAAATTTTTGTGAAAAATTTTTTTTTTGTGAAAATGTTAGTAAATACGTACTAAATATGATGGAACAAAGAGAAATTACGAAAAAAAATTTTTGAAAAAAAATTGTTTTTTTTGTGAAAATGTTAGTAAATACGTACTAAGTATGATGGAACAAAGAAAAATTACGAAAAAATTTTTTTGGAAAATTTTTTTTTTTTTTGTGAAAATGTTAGTAAATACGTACTAAGTATGATGGAACAAAGAAAAATTACGAAGAAAAATTTTTGAAAAAAAATTGTTTTTTTTGTGAAAATGTTAGTAAATACGTACTAAGTATGATGGCACAAAGAGAAATTACGAAAAAAAATTTTTGTGAAAATTTTTTTTTTTGTGAAAATGTTAGTAAATACGTACTAAGTATGATGGAACAAAGAAAAATTACGAAAAAAAATTTTTGGAAAAATTTTTTTTTTTTTGTGAAAATGTTAGTAAATACGTACTAAGTATGATGGAACAAAGAGAAATTACGAAAAAAAAATTTTTGGAAAATTGTTTTTTTTTTGTGAAAATGTTAGTAAATACGTACTAAGTATGATGGAACAAAGAAAAATTACGAAAAATTTTTTTTTTTTTTGTGAAAATGTTAGTAAATACGTACTAAGTATGATCGAACAAAGAGAAATTACGAAAAAAAAATTTTTGGAAATTTTTTTTTTTTTTTTTGTGAAAATGTTAGTAAATACGTACTAAGTATGATGGAACAAAGAAATATGACGAAAAAAAATTTTGAAAAAAAATTGTTTTTTTTGTGAAAATGTTAGTAAATACGTACTAAGTATGATGGAACAAAGAAAAATTACGAAAGGAAATTTTTTTTTTTTTTTGTGAAAATGTTAGTAAATATGTACTAAGTATGATGGAACAAAGAAAAATTACGAAAAAAAATTTTTGGAAATTTTTTTTTTTTTTTTGTGAAAATGTTAGTAAATACGTACTAAGTATGATGGAACAAAGAAAAATTACGAAAAATTTTTTTTTTTTTTGTGAAAATGTTAGTAAATACGTACTAAGTATGATCGAACAAAGAGAAATTACGAAAAAAAAATTTTTGGAAATTTTTTTTTTTTTTTTTGTGAAAATGTTAGTAAATACGTACTAAGTATGATGGAACAAAGAAATATGACGAAAAAAAATTTTGAAAAAAAATTGTTTTTTTTGTGAAAATGTTAGTAAATACGTACTAAGTATGATGGAACAAAGAGAAATTACGAAAAAAAAATTTTGGAAAATTTTTTTTTTTTTTTGTGAAAATGTTAGTAAATACGTACTAAGTATGATGGAACAAAGAAAAATGACGAAAAAAAATTTTGAAAAAAAATTGTTTTTTTTGTGAAAATGTTAGTAAATACGTACTAAGTATGATGGAACAAAGAAAAATTACGAAAAAAAATTTTTGAAAAAAAAATTTTTTTTTTGTGAAAATGTTAGTAAATACGTACTAAGTATGATGGAACAAATAAAAATTACGAAAAAAAGTTTTTGGAAAATTTTTTTTTTTTTTTGTGAAAATGTTAGTAAATACGTACTAAGTATGATGGAACAAAGAAAAATTACGAAAAAAAATTTTTGAAAAAAAAATTTTTTTTTTGTGAAAATGTTAGTAAATACGTACTAAGTATGATGGAACAAAGAAAAATTACGAAAAAAATTTTTTGGAAAATTTTTTTTTTTTTTGTAAAAATGTTAGTAAATACGTACTAAGTATGATGGAACAAAGAAAAATTACGAAAAAAAATTTTTGAAAAAAAATTGTTTTTTTTGTGAAAATGTTAGTAAATACGTCTAAGTATGATGGAACAAAGAAAAATTACGAAAATTTTTTTTTTTTTTTTTTGTGAAAATGTTAGTAAATACGTACTAAGTATGATCGAACAAAGAGAAATTACGAAAAAAAATTTTTGGAAATTTTTTTTTTTTTTTTGTGAAAATGTTAGTAAATACGTACTAAGTATGATGGAACAAAGAGAAATTACGAAAAAAAAATTTTTGGAAAATTTTTTTTTTTTTTGTGAAAATGTTAGTAAATACGTACTAAGTATGATGGAACAAAGAAAAATGACGAACAAAAATTTTGGAAAAAAAATTGTTTTTTTTTGTGAAAATGTTAGTAAATACGTACTAAGTATGATGGAACAAAGAAAAATGACGAAAAAAAAATTTTGAAAAAAAATTGTTTTTTTTGTGAAAATGTTAGTAAATACGTACTAAGTATGATGGAACAAAAAAAAATTACGAAACAAAATTTTTGGAAAAATTTTTATTTTTTTGTGAAAATCTTAGTAAATACGTACTAAGTATGATGGAACAAAGAGAAATTACGAAAAAAAAATTTTTGGAAAATTGTTTTTTTTTTTGTGAAAATGTTAGTAAATACGTACTAAGTATGATGGAACAAAGAAAAATTACGAAAAAAAAATTTTGGAAAATTTTTTTTTTTTTTTGTGAAAATGTTAGTAAATACGTACTAAGTATGATGGAACAAAGAGAAATTACGAAAAAAAATTTTTGGAAAATTGTTTTTTTTTTTGTGAAAATGTTAGTAAATACGTACTAAGTATGATGGAACAAAGAAAAATTACGAAAAAAAATTTTTGGAAAAATTTTTTTTTTTTTTGTGAAAATGTTAGTAAATACGTACTAAGTATGATGGAACAAAGAGAAATTACGAAAAAAAAATTTTTGGAAAATTTTTTTTTTTTTTGTGAAAATGTTAGTAAATACGTACTAAGTATGATGGAACAAAGAGAAATTACGAAAAAAATTTTTTGAAAAAAAATTGTTTTTTTTTGTGAAAATGTTAGTAAATACGTACTAAGTATGATTACGAAAAAAATTACGAAAAAAATTTTTTGGAAAATTTTTTTTTTTTTTGTGAAAATGTTAGTAAATACGTACTAAGTATGATGGAACAAAGAAAAATTACGAAGAAAAATTTTTGAAAAAAAATTGTTTTTTTTGTGAAAATGTTAGTAAATACGTACTAAGTATGATGGAACAAAGAGAAATTACGAAAAAAATTTTTTGTGAAAATTTTTTTTTTTTTGTGAAAATGTTAGTAAATACGTACTAAGTATGATGGAACAAAGAAAAATTACGAAAAAAAATTTTTGGAAAAATTTTTTTTTTTTTGTGAAAATGTTAGTAAATACGTACTAAGTATGATGGAACAAAGAGAAATTACGAAAAAAATTTTTTGGAAAATTTTTTTTTTTTTGTGAAAATGTTAGTAAATACGTACTAAGTATGATGGAACAAAGAAAAATTACGAAGAAAAATTTTTGAAAAAAAATTGTTTTTTTTTGTGAAAATGTTAGTAAATACGTACTAAGTATGATGGAACAAAGAGAAATTACGAAAAAATTTTTTTTTTTTGTAAAAATTTTTTTTTTTTTGTGAAAATGTTAGTAAATACGTACTAAGTATGATGGAACAAAGAAAAATTACGAAAAAAAATTTTTGGAAAAATTTTTTTTTTTTTTGTGAAAATGTTAGTAAATACGTTTTACGAAAAAAAATTTTTGGAAAAATTTTTTTTTTTTTTGTGAAAATGTTAGTAAATACGTACTAAGTATGATGGAACAAAGAGAAATTACGAAAATAATTTTTTGTGAAAATTTTTTTTTTTTTGTGAAAATGTTAGTAAATACGTACTAAGTATGATGGAACAAAGAAAAATGACGAAAAAAAAATTTTGAAAAAAAATTGTTTTTTTTGTGAAAATGTTAGTAAATACGTACTAAGTATGATGGAACAAAGAAAAATTACGAAATTTTTTTTTTTTTTTTGTGAAAATGTTAGTAAATACGTACTAAGTATGATCGAACAAAGAGAAAGTACGAAAAAAAAATTTTTGGTAAATTTTTTTTTTTTTTTTGTGAAAATGTTAGTAAATACGTACTAAGTATGATGGAACAAAGAAAAATTACGAAAATTTTTTTTTTTTTTTGTGAAAATGTTAGTAAATACGTACTAAGTATGATCGAACAAAGAGAAATTACGAAAAAAAAAATTTTGGAAATTTTTTTTTTTTTTTTTGTGAAAATGTTAGTAAATACGTACTAAGTATAATGGAACAAAGAAAAATTACGAAAAAAAATTTTTGGAAATTTTTTTTTTTTTTTTTGTGAAAATGTTAGTAAATACGTACTAAGTATGATGATGGAACAAAGAGAAATTACGAAAAAAATTTTTTGGAAAATTTTTTTTTTTTTGTGAAAATGTTAGTAAATACGTACTAAGTATGATGGAACAAAGAAAAATTACGAAGAAAAATTTTTGAAAAAAAATTGTTTTTTTTTGTGAAAATGTTAGTAAATACGTACTAAGTATGATGGAACAAAGAGAAATTACGAAAAAATTTTTTTTTTTTGTAAAAATTTTTTTTTTTTTGTGAAAATGTTAGTAAATACGTACTAAGTATGATGGAACAAAGAAAAATTACGAAAAAAAATTTTTGGAAAAATTTTTTTTTTTTTTGTGAAAATGTTAGTAAATACGTACTAAGTATGATGGAGCAAAGAGAAATTACGAAAATAATTTTTTGTGAAAATTTTTTTTTTTGTGAAAATGTTAGTAAATACGTACTAAGTATGATGGAACAAAGAAAAATGACGAAAAAAAAATTTTGAAAAAAAATTGTTTTTTTTGTGAAAATGTTAGTAAATACGTACTAAGTATGATGGAACAAAGAAAAATTACGAAAAAAAATTTTTGGAAAAATTTTTTTTTTTTTTGTGAAAATGTTAGTAAATACGTACTAAGTATGATGGAACAAAGAGAAATTACGAAAATAATTTTTTGTGAAAATTTTTTTTTTTTTGTGAAAATGTTAGTAAATACGTACTAAGTATGATGGAACAAAGAAAAATGACGAAAAAAAAATTTTGAAAAAAAATTGTTTTTTTTGTGAAAATGTTAGTAAATACGTACTAAGTATGATGGAACAAAGAAAAATTACGAAATTTTTTTTTTTTTTTTGTGAAAATGTTAGTAAATACGTACTAAGTATGATCGAACAAAGAGAAAGTACGAAAAAAAAATTTTTGGTAAATTTTTTTTTTTTTTTTGTGAAAATGTTAGTAAATACGTACTAAGTATGATGGAACAAAGAAAAATTACGAAAATTTTTTTTTTTTTTTGTGAAAATGTTAGTAAATACGTACTAAGTATGATCGAACAAAGAGAAATTGCGAAAAAAAAAATTTTGGAAATTTTTTTTTTTTTTTTTGTGAAAATGTTAGTAAATACGTACTAAGTATAATGGAACAAAGAAAAATTACGAAAAAAAATTTTTGGAAATTTTTTTTTTTTTTTTTGTGAAAATGTTAGTAAATACGTACTAAGTATGATGGAACAAAGAAAAATTACGAAAAAAATTTATTGTCAAAATTTTTTTTTTTTTGTGAAAATGTTAGTACATACGTACTAAGTATGATGGAACGAAGAAAAATGACAAAAAAAAAATTTTGAAAAAAAATTGTTTTTTTTGTGAAAATGTTAGTAAATACGTACTAAGTATGATGGAACAAAGAGAAATTACGAAAAAAAATTTGTGGAAAATTTTTTTTTTTTTTTGTTAAAATGTTAGATAATACGTACTAAGTATGATGGAACAAAGAAAAATTACGAAGAAAAATTTTTGAAAAAAAATTGTTTTTTTTGTGAAAATGTTAGTAAATACGTACTAAGTATGATGGAACAAAGAGAAATTACGAAAAAAATTTTTTGTGAAAAAATTTTTTTTTTTGTGAAAATGTTAGTAAATACGTACTAAGTATGATGGAACAAAGAAAAATGACGAAAAAAAAATTTGGAAAAAAAATTGTTTTTTTTGTGAAAATGTTAGTAAATACGTACTAAGTATGATGGAACAAAGAAAAATTACGAACATTTTTTTTTTTTTTGTGAAAATGTTAGTAAATACGTACTAAGTATGATCGAACAAAGAGAAATTACGAAAAAAAAATTTTTGGAAATTTTTTTTTTTTTTTGTGAAAATGTTAGTAAATACGTACTAAATATGATGGAACAAAGAGAAATTACGAAAAAAAATTTTTGAAAAAAAATTGTTTTTTTTTGTGAAAATGTTAGTAAATACGTACTAAGTATGATGGAACAAAGAAAAATTACGAAAAAAATTTTTTGGAAAATTTTTTTTTTTGTGTGAAAATGTTAGTAAATACGTACTAAGTATGATGGAACAAAGAAAAATTACGAAGAAAAATTTTTGAAAAAAAATTGTTTTTTTTGTGAAAATGTTAGTAAATACGTACTAAGTATGATGGCACAAAGAGAAATTACGAAAAAAAATTTTTGTGAAAATTTTTTTTTTTGTGAAAATGTTAGTAAATACGTACTAAGTATGATGGAACAAAGAAAAATTACGAAAAAAAATTTTTGGAAAAATTTTTTTTTTTTTTGTGAAAATGTTAGTAAATACGTACTAAGTATGATGGAACAAAGAGAAATTACGAAAAAAAAATTTTTGGAAAATTGTTTTTTTTTTGTGAAAATGTTAGTAAATACGTACTAAGTATGATGGAACAAAGAAAAATTACGAAAAATATTTTTTTTTTTGTGAAAATGTTAGTAAATACGTACTAAGTATGATGGAACAAAGAAATATGACGAAAAAAAATTTTGAAAAAAAATTGTTTTTTTTCTGAAAATGTTAGTAAATACGTACTAAGTATGATGGAACAAAGAAAAATTACGAAAGGAAATTTTTTTTTTTTTTTTTGTGAAAATGTTAGTAAATATGTACTAAGTATGATGGAACAAAGAAAAATTACGAAAAAAAATGTTTGGAAATTTTTTTTTTTTTTTTTGTGAAAATGTTAGTAAATACGTACTAAGTATGATGGAACAAAGAGAAATTACGAAAAAAATTTTTTGGAAAATTTTTTTTTTTTTTTTGTGAAAATGTTAGTAAATACGTACTAAGTATGATGGAACAAAGAGAAATTACGAAAAAAAATTTTTGGAAAATTTTTTTTTTTTTTTGTGAAAATGTTAGTAAATACGTACTAAGTATGATGGAACAAAGAAAAATGACGAAAAAAAATTTTGCAAAAAAATTGTTTTTTTTGTGAAAATGTTAGTAAATACGTACTAAGTATGATGGAACAAAGAAAAATTACGAAAAAAAATTTTTGAAAAAAAATTTTTTTTTTTGTGAAAATGTTAGTAAATACGTACTAAGTATGATGGAACAAATAAAAATTACGAAAAAAAGTTTTTGGAAAATTTTTTTTTTGTTTTTGTGAAAATGTTAGTAAATACGTACTAAGTATGATGGAACAAAGAAAAATTACGAAAAAAAATTTTTGAAAAAAAAAATTTTTTTTTGTGAAAATGTTAGTAAATACGTACTAAGTATGATGGAACAAAGAAAAATGACGAAAAAAAATTTTGAAAAAAAATTGTTTTTTTTGTGAAAATGTTAGTAAATACGTACTAAGTATGATGGAACAAAGAAAAATTACGAAAAAAAATTTTGAAAAAAAATTGTTTTTTTTGTGAAAATGTTAGTAAATACGTACTAAGTATGATGGAACAAAGAAAAATTACGAAAAAAAATGTTTGGAAAATTTTTTTTTTTTTTGTAAAAATGTTAGTAAATACGTACTAAGTATGATGGAACAAAGAAAAATTACGAAAAAAAATTTTTGAAAAAAAATTGTTTTTTTTGTGAAAATGTTAGTAAATACGTCTAAGTATGATGGAACAAAGAAAAATTACGAAAAAATTTTTTTTTTTTTTGTAAAATGTTAGTAAATACGTACTAAGTATGATGGAACAAAGAAAAATTACCAAAAAAAAATTTTGAAAAAAAATTGTTTTTTTTGTGAAAATGTTAGTAAATACATCTAAGTATGATGGAACAAAGAAAAATTACGAAAATTTTTTTTTTTTTTTTTTGTGAAAATGTTAGTAAATACGTACTAAGTATGATCGAACAAAGAGAAATTACGAAAAAAAATTTTTGGAAATTTTTTTTTTTTTTTTGTGAAAATGTTAGTAAATACGTACTAAGTATGATGGAACAAAGAGAAATTACGAAAAAAAAATTTTTGGAAAATTTTTTTTTTTTTTGTGAAAATGTTAGTAAATACGTACTAAGTATGATGGAACAAAGAAAAATGACGAACAAAAATTTTGGAAAAAAAATTGTTTTTTTTTGTGAAAATGTTAGTAAATACGTACTAAGTATGATGGAACAAAGAAAAATGACGAAAAAAAAATTTTGAAAAAAAATTGTTTTTTTTTGTGAAAATGTTAGTAAATACGTCTAAGTATGATGGAACAAAAAAAAATTACGAAAAAAAATTTTTGTGAAAATTTTTTTTTTTTTGTGAAAATGTTAGTAAATACGTACTAAGTATGATGGAACAAAGAGAAATTACGAAAAAAAAATTTTTGGAAAATTGTTTTTTTTTTGTGAAAATGTTAGTAAATACGTACTAAGTATGATGGAACAAAAAAAAATTACGAAACAAAATTTTTGGAAAAATTTTTTTTTTTTTGTGAAAATCTTAGTAAATACGTACTAAGTATGATGGAACAAAGAGAAATTACGAAAAAAAAATTTTTGGAAAATTGTTTTTTTTTTGTGAAAATGTTAGTAAATACGTACTAAGTATGATGGAACAAAGAAAAATTACGAAAAAAAAATTTTGGAAAATTTTTTTTTTTTTTTGTGAAAATGTTAGTAAATACGTACTAAGTATGATGGAACAAAGAGAAATTACGAAAATGTTAATTTTTGGAAAAATTTTTTTTTTTTTTGTGAAAATGTTAGTAAATACGTACTAAGTATGATGGAACAAAGAGAAATTACGAAAAAAAAATTTTTGGAAAATTTTTTTTTTTTTTGTGAAAATGTTAGTAAATACGTACTAAGTATGATGGAACAAAGAGAAATTACGAAAAAAATTTTTTGAAAAAAAATTGTTTTTTTTTGTGAAAATGTTAGTAAATACGTACTAAGTATGATTACGAAAAAAATTACGAAAAAAATTTTTTGGAAAATTTTTTTTTTTTTTGTGAAAATGTTAGTAAATACGTACTAAGTATGATGGAACAAAGAAAAATTACGAAGAAAAATTTTTGAAAAAAAATTGTTTTTTTTGTGAAAATGTTAGTAAATACGTACTAAGTATGATGGAACAAAGAGAAATTACGAAAAAAATTTTTTGTGAAAATTTTTTTTTTTTTGTGAAAATGTTAGTAAATACGTACTAAGTATGATGGAACAAAGAAAAATTACGAAAAAAAATTTTTGGAAAAATTTTTTTTTTTTTGTGAAAATGTTAGTAAATACGTACTAAGTATGATGGAACAAAGAGAAATTACGAAAAAAATTTTTTGGAAAATTTTTTTTTTTTTGTGAAAATGTTAGTAAATACGTACTAAGTATGATGGAACAAAGAAAAATTACGAAGAAAAATTTTTGAAAAAAAATTGTTTTTTTTTGTGAAAATGTTAGTAAATACGTACTAAGTATGATGGAACAAAGAGAAATTACGAAAAAAATTTTTTGTGAAAATTTTTTTTTTTTTGTGAAAATGTTAGTAAATACGTACTAAGTATGATGGAACAAAGAAAAATTACGAAAAAAAATTTTTGGAAAAATTTTTTTTTTTTTTGTGAAAATGTTAGTAAATACGTACTAAGTATGATGGAACAAAGAGAAATTACGAAAATAATTTTTTGTGAAAATTTTTTTTTTTGTGAAAATGTTAGTAAATACGTACTAAGTATGATGGAACAAAGAAAAATGACGAAAAAAAAATTTTGAAAAAAAATTGTTTTTTTTTGTGAAAATGTTAGTAAATACGTACTAAGTATGATGGAACAAAGAAAAATTACGAAAAAAAATTTTTGGAAAATTTTTTTTTTTTTTGTAAAAATGTTAGTAAATACGTACTAAGTATGATGGAACAAAGAAAAATTACGAAAAAAAATTTTTGAAAAAAAATTGTTTTTTTTGTGAAAATGTTAGTAAATACGTCTAAGTATGATGGAACAAAGAAAAATTACGAAAAATTTTTTTTTTTTTTTGTAAAATGTTAGTAAATACGTACTAAGTATGATGGAACAAAGAAAAATTACCAAAAAAAAATTTTGAAAAAAAATTGTTTTTTTTGTGAAAATGTTAGTAAATACATCTAAGTATGATGGAACAAAGAAAAATTACGAAAATTTTTTTTTTTTTTTTTTGTGAAAATGTTAGTAAATACGTACTAAGTATGATGGAACAAAGAGAAATTACGAAAAAAAAATTTTTGGAAAATTTTTTTTTTTTTTGTGAAAATGTTAGTAAATACGTACTAAGTATGATGGAACAAAGAAAAATTACGAAAAAAATTTATTGTCAAAATTTTTTTTTTTTTGTGAAAATGTTAGTACATACGTACTAAGTATGATGGAACGAAGAAAAATGACGAAAAAAAAATTTTGAAAAAAAATTGTTTTTTTTGTGAAAATGTTAGTAAATACGTACTAAGTATGATGGAACAAAGAGAAATTACGAAAAAAAATTTGTGGAAAATTTTTTTTTTTTTTGTTAAAATGTTAGATAATACGTACTAAGTATGATGGAACAAAGAAAAATTACGAAGAAAAATTTTTGAAAAAAAATTGTTTTTTTTGTGAAAATGTTAGTAAATACGTACTAAGTATGATGGAACAAAGAGAAATTACGAAAAAAATTTTTTGTGAAAAAATTTTTTTTTTTGTGAAAATGTTAGTAAATACGTACTAAGTATGATGGAACAAAGAAAAATGACGAAAAAAAAATTTGGAAAAAAAATTGTTTTTTTTGTGAAAATGTTAGTAAATACGTACTAAGTATGATGGAACAAAGAAAAATTACGAAAAATTTTTTTTTTTTTTGTGAAAATGTTAGTAAATACGTACTAAGTATGATCGAACAAAGAGAAATTACGAAAAAAAAATTTTTGGTAAATTTTTTTTTTTTTTTTGTGAAAATGTTATTAAATACGTACTAAGTATGATGGAACAAAGAGAAATTACGAAAATAATTTTTTGTGAAAATTTTTTTTTTTGTGAAAATGTTAGTAAATACGTACTAAGTATGATGGAACAAAGAAAAATGACGAAAAAAAAATTTTGAAAAAAAATTGTTTTTTTTGTGAAAATGTTAGTAAATACGTACTAAGTATGATGGAACAAAGAAAAATTACGAAAAAAAATTTTTGGAAAAATTTTTTTTTTTTTTGTGAAAATGTTAGTAAATACGTACTAAGTATGATGGAACAAAGAGAAATTACGAAAATAATTTTTTGTGAAAATTTTTTTTTTTTTGTGAAAATGTTAGTAAATACGTACTAAGTATGATGGAACAAAGAAAAATGACGAAAAAAAAATTTTGAAAAAAAATTGTTTTTTTTGTGAAAATGTTAGTAAATACGTACTAAGTATGATGGAACAAAGAAAAATTACGAAATTTTTTTTTTTTTTTTTGTGAAAATGTTAGTAAATACGTACTAAGTATGATCGAACAAAGAGAAAGTACGAAAAAAAAATTTTTGGTAAATTTTTTTTTTTTTTTTGTGAAAATGTTAGTAAATACGTACTAAGTATGATGGAACAAAGAAAAATTACGAAAATTTTTTTTTTTTTTTGTGAAAATGTTAGTAAATACGTACTAAGTATGATCGAACAAAGAGAAATTACGAAAAAAAAAATTTTGGAAATTTTTTTTTTTTTTTTTGTGAAAATGTTAGTAAATACGTACTAAGTATGATGGAACAAAGAAAAATTACGAAAAAAAATTTTTGGTAATTTTTTTTTTTTTTTTTGTGAAAATGTTAGTAAATACGTACTAAGTATGATGGAACAAAGAAAAATTACGAAAAAAATTTATTGTCAAAATTTTTTTTTTTTTGTGAAAATGTTAGTACATACGTACTAAGTATGATGGAACGAAGAAAAATGACGAAAAAAAAATTTTGAAAAAAAATTGTTTTTTTTGTGAAAATGTTAGTAAATACGTACTAAGTATGATGGAACAAAGAGAAATTACGAAAAAAAATTTGTGGAAAATTTTTTTTTTTTTTTGTTAAAATGTTAGATAATACGTACTAAGTATGATGGAACAAAGAAAAATTACGAAGAAAAATTTTTGAAAAAAAATTGTTTTTTTTGTGAAAATGTTAGTAAATACGTACTAAGTATGATGGAACAAAGAGAAATTACGAAAAAAATTTTTTGTGAAAAAATTTTTTTTTTTGTGAAAATGTTAGTAAATACGTACTAAGTATGATGGAACAAAGAAAAATGACGAAAAAAAAATTTGGAAAAAAAATTGTTTTTTTTGTGAAAATGTTAGTAAATACGTACTAAGTATGATGGAACAAAGAAAAATTACGAAAAATTTTTTTTTTTTTGTGAAAATGTTAGTAAATACGTACTAAGTATGATCGAACAAAGAGAAATTACGAAAAAAAAATTTTTGGAAATTTTTTTTTTTTTTTGTGAAAATGTTAGTAAATACGTACTAAATATGATGGAACAAAGAGAAATTACGAAAAAAAATTTTTGAAAAAAAATTGTTTTTTTTGTGAAAATGTTAGTAAATACGTACTAAGTATGATGGAACAAAGAAAAATTACGAAAAAAATTTTTTGGAAAATTTTTTTTTTTTTTGTGAAAATGTTAGTAAATACGTACTAAGTATGATGGAACAAAGAAAAATTACGAAGAAAAATTTTTGAAAAAAAATTGTTTTTTTTGTGAAAATGTTAGTAAATACGTACTAAGTATGATGGAACAAAGAAAAATTACGAAAAAAAATTTTTGGAAAAATTTTTTTTTTTTTTGTGAAAATGTTAGTAAATACGTACTAAGTATGATGGAACAAAGAGAAATTACGAAAAAAAAATTTTTGGAAAATTGTTTTTTTTTTTGTGAAAATGTTAGTAAATACGTACTAAGTATGATGGAACAAAGAAAAATTACGAAAATTTTTTTTTTTTTTTGTGAAAATGTTAGTAAATACGTACTAAGTATGATGGAACAAAGAAAAATGACGAAAAAAAATTTTGAAAAAAAATTGTTTTTTTTGTGAAAATGTTAGTAAATACGTACTAAGTATGATGGAACAAAGAAAAATTACGAAAAAAAATTTTGAAAAAAAATTGTTTTTTTTGTGAAAATGTTAGTAAATACGTACTAAGTATGATGGAACAAAGAAAAATTACGAAAAAAAATTTTTGGAAAATTTTTTTTTTTTTTGTAAAAATGTTAGTAAATACGTACTAAGTATGATGGAACAAAGAAAAATTACGAAAAAAAATTTTTGAAAAAAAATTGTTTTTTTTGTGAAAATGTTAGTAAATACGTCTAAGTATGATGGAACAAAGAAAAATTACGAAAAATTTTTTTTTTTTTTTGTAAAATGTTAGTAAATACGTACTAAGTATGATGGAACAAAGAAAAATTACCAAAAAAAAATTGTTTTTTTTGTGAAAATGTTAGTAAATACATCTAAGTATGATGGAACAAAGAAAAATTACGAAAATTTTTTTTTTTTTTTTTTTGTGAAAATGTTAGTAAATACGTACTAAGTATGATCGAACAAAGAGAAATTACGAAAAAAAATTTTTGGAAATTTTTTTTTTTTTTTTGTGAAAATGTTAGTAAATACGTACTAAGTATGATGGAACAAAGAGAAATTACGAAAAAAAAAATTTTGGAAAATTTTTTTTTTTTTTGTGAAAATGTTAGTAAATACGTACTAAGTATGATGGAACAAAGAAAAATGACGAACAAAAATTTTGGAAAAAAAATTGTTTTTTTTTGTGAAAATGTTAGTAAATACGTACTAAGTATGATGGAACAAAGAAAAATGACGAAAAAAAAATTTTGAAAAAAAATTGTTTTTTTTGTGAAAATGTTAGTAAATACGTCTAAGTATGATGGAACAAAAAAAAATTACGAAAAAAAATTTTTGTGAAAATTTTTTTTTTTTTGTGAAAATGTTAGTAAATACGTACTAAGTATGATGGAACAAAGAGAAATTACGAAAAAAAAATTTTTGGAAAATTGTTTTTTTTTTGTGAAAATGTTAGTTAATACGTACTAAGTATGATGGAACAAAAAAAAATTACGAAACAAAATTTTTGGAAAAATTTTTTTTTTTTTGTGAAAATCTTAGTAAATACGTACTAAGTATGATGGAACAAAGAGAAATTACGAAAAAAAAATTTTTGGAAAATTGTTTTTTTTTTTTGTGAAAATGTTAGTAAATACGTACTAAGTATGATGGAACAAAGAAAAATTACGAAAAAAAAATTTTGGAAAATTTTTTTTTTTTTTTGTGAAAATGTTAGTAAATACGTACTAAGTATGATGGAACAAAGAGAAATTACGAAAATGTTAATTTTTGGAAAAAATTTTTTTTTTTTTGTGAAAATGTTAGTAAATACGTACTAAGTATGATGGAACAAAGAGAAATTACGAAAAAAAAATTTTTGGAAAATTTTTTTTTTTTTTGTGAAAATGTTAGTAAATACGTACTAAGTATGATGGAACAAAGAGAAATTACGAAAAAAATTTTTTGAAAAAAAATTGTTTTTTTTTGTGAAAATGTTAGTAAATACGTACTAAGTATGATTACGAAAAAAATTACGAAAAAAATTTTTTGGAAAATTTTTTTTTTTTTTGTGAAAATGTTAGTAAATACGTACTAAGTATGATGGAACAAAGAAAAATTACGAAGAAAAATTTTTGAAAAAAAATTGTTTTTTTTGTGAAAATGTTAGTAAATACGTACTAAGTATGATGGAACAAAGAGAAATTACGAAAAAAATTTTTTGTGAAAATTTTTTTTTTTTTGTGAAAATGTTAGTAAATACGTACTAAGTATGAGGAACAAAGAAAAATTACGAAAAAAAATTTTTGGAAAAATTTTTTTTTTTTTGTGAAAATGTTAGTAAATACGTACTAAGTATGATGGAACAAAGAGAAATTACGAAAAAAATTTTTTGGAAAATTTTTTTTTTTTTGTGAAAATGTTAGTAAATACGTACTAAGTATGATGGAACAAAGAAAAATTACGAAGAAAAATTTTTGAAAAAAAATTGTTTTTTTTTGTGAAAATGTTAGTAAATACGTACTAAGTATGATGGAACAAAGAGAAATTACGAAAAAAATTTTTTGTGAAAATTTTTTTTTTTTTGTGAAAATGTTAGTAAATACGTACTAAGTATGATGGAACAAAGAAAAATTACGAAAAAAAAATTTTGGAAAAATTTTTTTTTTTTTTGTGAAAATGTTAGTAAATACGTACTAAGTATGATGGAACAAAGAGAAATTACGAAAATAATTTTTTGTGAAAATTTTTTTTTTTGTGAAAATGTTAGTAAATACGTACTAAGTATGATGGAACAAAGAAAAATGACGAAAAAAAAATTTTGAAAAAAAATTGTTTTTTTTTGTGAAAATGTTAGTAAATACATCTAAGTATGATGGAACAAAGAAAAATTACGAAAATTTTTTTTTTTTTTTTGTGAAAATGTTAGTAAATACGTACTAAGTATGATGGAACAAAGAAAAATTACGAAAAAAAATTTTTGGAAAATTTTTTTTTTTTTTGTAAAAATGTTAGTAAATACGTACTAAGTATGATGGAACAAAGAAAAATTACGAAAAAAAATTTTTGAAAAAAAATTGTTTTTTTTTGTGAAAATGTTAGTAAATACGTCTAAGTATGATGGAACAAAGAAAAATTACGAAAAATTTTTTTTTTTTTTTGTAAAATGTTAGTAAATACGTACTAAGTATGATGGAACAAAGAAAAATTACCAAAAAAAAATTTTGAAAAAAAATTGTTTTTTTTGTGAAAATGTTAGTAAATACATCTAAGTATGATGGAACAAAGAAAAATTACGAAAATTTTTTTTTTTTTTTTTTGTGAAAATGTTAGTAAATACGTACTAAGTATGATGGAACAAAGAGAAATTACGAAAAAAAAATTTTTGGAAAATTTTTTTTTTTTTTGTGAAAATGTTAGTAAATACGTACTAAGTATGATGGAACAAAGAAAAATGACGAACAAAAATTTTGGAAAAAAAATTGTTTTTTTTTGTGAAAATGTTAGTAAATACGTACTAAGTATGATGGAACAAAGAAAAATGACGAAAAAAAAATTTTGAAAAAAAATTGTTTTTTTTGTGAAAATGTTAGTAAATACGTCTAAGTATGATGGAACAAAAAAAAATTACGAAAAAAAATTTTTGTGAAAATTTTTTTTTTTTTGTGAAAATGTTAGTAAATACGTACTAAGTATGATGGAACAAAGAGAAATTACGAAAAAAAAATTTTTGGAAAATTGTTTTTTTTTTGTGAAAATGTTAGTAAATACGTACTAAGTATGATGGAACAAAAAAAAATTACGAAACAAAATTTTTGGAAAAATTTTTTTTTTTTTGTGAAAATCTTAGTAAATACGTACTAAGTATGATGGAACAAAGAGAAATTACGAAAAAAAAATTTTTGGAAAATTGTTTTTTTTTTTGTGAAAATGTTAGTAAATACGTACTAAGTATGATGGAACAAAGAAAAATTACGAAAAAAAAATTTTGGAAATTTTTTTTTTTTTTTTGTGAAAATGTTAGTAAATACGTACTAAGTATGATGGAACAAAGAAAAATTACGAAAAAAAATTTTTGGAAAATTTTTTTTTTTTTTTGTGAAAATGTTAGTAAATACGTACTAAGTATGATGGAACAAAGAGAAATTACGAAAAAAAAATTTTTGGAAAATTTTTTTTTTTTTTGTGAAAATGTTAGTAAATACGTACTAAGTATGATGGAACAAAGAGAAATTACGAAAAAAATTTTTTGAAAAAAAATTGTTTTTTTTTGTGAAAATGTTAGTAAATACGTACTAAGTATGATTACGAAAAAAATTACGAAAAAAATTTTTTGGAAAATTTTTTTTTTTTTTGTGAAAATGTTAGTAAATACGTACTAAGTATGATGGAACAAAGAAAAATTACGAAGAAAAATTTTTGAAAAAAAATTGTTTTTTTTGTGAAAATGTTAGTAAATACGTACTAAGTATGATGGAACAAAGAGAAATTACGAAAAAAATTTTTTGTGAAAATTTTTTTTTTTTTGTGAAAATGTTAGTAAATACGTACTAAGTATGATGGAACAAAGAAAAATTACGAAAAAAAATTTTTGGAAAAATTTTTTTTTTTTTGTGAAAATGTTAGTAAATACGTACTAAGTATGATGGAACAAAGAGAAATTACGAAAAAAATTTTTTGGAAAATTTTTTTTTTTTTGTGAAAATGTTAGTAAATACGTACTAAGTATGATGGAACAAAGAAAAATTACGAAGAAAAATTTTTGAAAAAAAATTGTTTTTTTTTGTGAAAATGTTAGTAAATACGTACTAAGTATGATGGAACAAAGAGAAATTACGAAAAAAATTTTTTGTGAAAATTTTTTTTTTTTGTGAAAATGTTAGTAAATACGTACTAAGTATGATGGAACAAAGAAAAATTACGAAAAAAAATTTTTGGAAAAATTTTTTTTTTTTTTGTGAAAATGTTAGTAAATACGTACTAAGTATGATGGAACAAAGAGAAATTACGAAAATATTTTTTTGTGAAAATTTTTTTTTTTGTGAAAATGTTAGTAAATACGTACTAAGTATGATGGAACAAAGAAAAATGACGAAAAAAAAATTTTGAAAAAAAATTGTTTTTTTTTGTGAAAATGTTAGTAAATACGTACTAAGTATGATGGAACAAAGAAAAATTACGAAAATTTTTTTTTTTTTTTTGTGAAAATGTTAGTAAATACGTACTTAGTATGATCGAACAAAGAGAAAGTACGAAAAAAAAATTTTTGGTAAATTTTTTTTTTTTTTTTTGTGAAAATGTTAGTAAATACGTACTAAGTATGATGGAACAAAGAAAAATTACGAAAAATTTTTTTTTTTTGTGAAAATGTTAGTAAATACGTACTAAGTATGATCGAACAAAGAGAAATTACGAAAAAAAAAATTTTGGAAATTTTTTTTTTTTTTGTGAAAATGTTAGTAAATACGTACTAAGTATGATGGAACAAAGAAAAATTACGAAAAAAAATTTGTGGAAATTTTTTTTTTTTGTGAAAATGTTAGTAAATACGTACTAAGTATGATGGAACAAAGAAAAATTACGAAAAAAATTTTTTGTCAAAATTTTTTATTTTTTGTGAAAATGTTAGTACATACGTACTAAGTATGATGGAACAAAGAAAAATGACGAAAAAAAAATTTTGAAAAAAAATTGTTTTTTTTGTGAAAATGTTAGTAAATACGTACTAAGTATGATGGAACAAAGAGAAGTCACGAAAAAAAATTTGTGGAAAATTTTTTTTTTTTTTTGTTAAAATGTTAGATAATACGTACTAAGTATGATGGAACAAAGAAAAATTACGAAGAAAAATTTTTGAAAAAAAATTGTTTTTTTTGTGAAAATGTTAGTAAATACGTACTAAGTATGATGGAACAAAGAGAAATTACGAAAAAAAATTTTTGTGAAAAATTTTTTTTTTTTGTGAAAATGTTAGTAAATACGTACTAAGTATGATGGAACAAAGAAAAATGACGAAAAAAAAATTTGGAAAAAAAATTGTTTTTTTTGTGAAAATGTTAGTAAATACGTACTAAGTATGATGGAACAAAGAAAAATTACGAAAAAATTTTTTTTTTTTTGTGAAAATGTTAGTAAATACGTACTAAGTATGATCGAACAAAGAGAAATTACGAAAAAAAAATTTTTGGAAAATTTTTTTTTTTTTTTGTGAAAATGTTAGTAAATACGTACTAAGTATGATGGAACAAAGAAAAATTACGAAAAAAAAATTTTGGGAAAATTTTTTTTTTTTTGTGAAAATGTTAGTAAATACGTACTAAGTATGATGGAACAAAGAGAAATTACGAAAAAAAAATTTTTGGAAAATTGTTTTTTTTTTTTGTGAAAATGTTAGTAAATACGTACTAAGTATGATGGAACAAAGAAAAATGACGAAAAAAAATTTTGGAAAAAAAATTGTTTTTTTTTTTTTGTGAAAATGTTAGTACATACGTACTAAGTATGATGGAACAAAGAAAAATTACGAAAAAAAATTTTTGGAAATTTTTTTTTTTTTTGTAAAAATGTTAGTAAATACGTACTAAGTATGATGGAACAAAGAGAAATTACGAAAAAAAATTTTTGGAAAATTTTTTTTTTTTTTGTGAAAATGTTAGTAAATACGTACTAAGTATGTTGGAACAAAGAAAAATTACGAAAAAAAATTTTTGAAAAAAAATTGTTTTTTTTGTGAAAATGTTAGTAAATACGTACTAAGTATGATGGAACAAAGAAAAATTACGAAAATTTTTTTTTTTTTTTGTGAAAATGTTAGTAAATACGTACTAAGTATGATCGAACAAAGAGAAATTACGAAAAAAAAATTTTTGGAAATTTTTTTTTTTTTTTTTTGTGAAAATGTTAGTAAATACGTACTAAGTATGATGGAACAAAGAAAAATTACGAAAAAAAAATTTTGGAAAATTTTTTTTTTTTTTTGTGAAAATGTTAGTAAATACGTACTAAGTATGATGGAACAAAGACAAATTACGAAAAAAAAATTTTTGGAAAATTGTTTTTTTTTTGTGAAAATGTTAGTAAATACGTACTAAGTATGATGGAACAAAGAAAAATGACGAAAAAAAATTTTGGAAAAAAAATTGTTTTTTTTTTTGTGAAAATGTTAGTAAATACGTACTAAGTATGATGGAACAAAGAAAAATGACGAAAAAAAAATTTTGAAAAAAAATTGTTTTTTTTGTGAAAATGTTAGTAAATACGTACTAAGTATGATGGAACAAAGAGAAATTACGAAAAATTTTTTTTGTGAAAATGTTAGTAAATACGTACTAAGTATGATGGAACAAAGAAAAATTACGAAAAAAAAAATTTTGAAAACAAATTGTTTTTTTTTGTGAAAATGTTAGTAAATACGTACTAAGTATGATGGAACAAAGAAAAATTACGAAAAAAAAAATTTTGAAAACAAATTGTTTTTTTTGTGAAAATGTTAGTAAATACGTACTAAGTATGATGGAACAAAGAGAAATTACGGAAAAAAAAGTTTTGGAAAATTGTTTTTTTTTTGTGAAAATGTTAGTAAATACGTACTAAGTATGATGGAACAAAGAAAAATGACGAAAAAAAATTTTGGAAAAAAAATTGTTTTTTTTTTTTGTGAAAATGTTAGTAAATACGTACTAAGTATGATGGAACAAAGAAAAATGACGAAAAAAAAATTTTGAAAAAAAATTGTTTTTTTTGTGAAAATGTTAGTAAATACGTACTAAGTATGATGGAACAAAGAGAAATTACGAAAAATTTTTTTTGTGAAAATGGTAGTAAATACGTACTAAGTATGATGGAACAAAGAGAAATTACGAAAAAAAATTTTTGGAAATTTTTTTTTTTTTTTGTGAAAATGTTAGTAAATACGTACTAAGTATGATGGAACAAAGAAAAATTACGAAGAAAAATTTTTGAAAAAAAATTGTTTTTTTTGTGAAAATGTTAGTAAATACGTACTAAGTATTATGGAACAAAGAGAAATTACGAAAATTTTTTTTTGTGAAAATGTTAGTAAATACGTACTAAGTATGATGGAACAAAGAAAAATTACGAAAAAAAAAATTTTGAAAACAAATTGTTTTTTTTGTGAAAATGTTAGTAAATACGTACTAAGTATGATGGAACAAAGAGAAATTACGCAAAAAAAAGTTTTGGAAAATTGGTTTTTTTTTGTGAAAATGTTAGTAAATACGTACTAAGTATGATGGAACAAAGAAAAATGACGAAAAAAAATTTTGGAAAAAAAATTGTTTTTTTTTTTTGTGAAAATGTTAGTAAATACGTACTAAGTATGATGGAACAAAGAAAAATGACGAAAAAAAAATTTTGAAAAAAAATTGTTTATTTTGTGAAAATGTTAGTAAATACGTACTAAGTATGATGGAACAAAGAGAAATTACGAAAAAAAATTTTTGAAAAAAAATTGTTTTTTTTGTGAAAATGTTAGTAAATACGTACTTAGTATGATGGAACAAAAAAAAATTACGAAAAAAAATTTTTGTAAAAATTTTTTTTTTTGTGAAAATGTTAGTAAATACGTACTAAGTATGATGGAACAAAGAAAAATGACGAAAAAAAAATTTGGAAAAAAAATTGTTTTTTTTTGTGAAAATGTTAGTAAATACGTACTAAGTATGATGGAACAAAGAAAAATTACGAAAAAAAATTTTTGGAAAATTTTTTTTTTTTTGTGAAAATGTTAGTAAATACGTACTAAGTATGATGGAACAAAGAAAAATTACGAAAAAAAAATTTTGAAAAAAAATAGTTTTTTTTTGTGAAAATGTTAGTAAATACGTACTAAGTATGATGGAACAAAGAAAAATTACGAAAAAAAATTTTTGGAAAATTTTTTTTTTTTTGTGAAAATGTTAGTAAATACGTACTAAGTATGATGGAACAAAGAAAAATTACGAAAAAAAAATTTTGAAAAAAAATAGTTTTTTTTTGTGAAAATGTTAGTAAATACGTACTAAGTATGATGGAACAAAGAAAAATTACGAAAAAAAATTTTTTGAAAATTTTTTTTTTTGTGAAAATGTTAGTAAATATGTACTAAGTATGATGTAACAAAGAAAAATTACGAAAAAAAATTTTTGGAAATTTTTTTTTTTTTGTGAAAATGTTAGTAAATACGTACTAAGTATGATGGAACAAAGAAAAATTACGAAAAAAAAATTTTGAAAAAAAATAGTTTTTTTTTGTGAAAATATTAGTAAATACGTACTAAGTATGATGGAACAAAGAAAAATTACGAAAAAAAAATTTTGAAAAAAAATAGTTTTTTTTTGTGAAAATGTTAGTAAATACGTACTAAGTATGATGGAACAAAGAAAAATGACGAAAAAAAAAATTTTGAAAACAAATTGTTTTTTTTGTGAAAATGTTAGTAAATACGTACTAAGTATGATGGAACAAAGAGAAATTACGCAAAAAAAAGTTTTGGAAAATTGGTTTTTTTTTGTGAAAATGTTAGTAAATACGTACTAAGTATGATGGAACAAAGAAAAATGACGAAAAAAAATTTTGGAAAAAAAATTGTTTTTTTTTTTTTGTGAAAATGTTAGTAAATACGTACTAAGTATGATGGAACAAAGAAAAATGACGAAAAAAAAATTTTGAAAAAAAATTGTTTTTTTTGTGAAAATGTTAGTAAATACGTACTAAGTATGATGGAACAAAGAGAAATTACGAAAATTTTTTTTTGTGAAAATGTTAGTAAATACGTACTAAGTATGATGGAACAAAGAGAAATTACGAAAAAAATTTTTTGGAAATTTTTTTTTTTTTTTGTGAAAATGTTAGTAAATACGTACTAAGTATGATGGAACAAAGAAAAATTACGAAGAAAAATTTTTGAAAAAAAATTGTTTTTTTTGTGAAAATGTTAGTAAATACGTACTAAGTATTATGGAACAAAGAGAAATTACGAAAAATTTTTTTTGTGAAAATGTTAGTAAATACGTACTAAGTATGATGGAACAAAGAAAAATTACGAAAAAAAAAATTTTGAAAACAAATTGTTTTTTTTGTGAAAATGTTAGTAAATACGTACTAAGTATGATGGAACAAAGAGAAATTACGCAAAAAAAAGTTTTGGAAAATTGGTTTTTTTTTGTGAAAATGTTAGTAAATACGTACTAAGTATGATGGAACAAAGAAAAATGACGAAAAAAAATTTTGGAAAAAAAATTGTTTTTTTTTTTTTGTGAAAATGTTAGTAAATACGTACTAAGTATGATGGAACAAAGAAAAATGACGAAAAAAAAATTTTGAAAAAAAATTGTTTATTTTGTGAAAATGTTAGTAAATACGTACTAAGTATGATGGAACAAAGAGAAATTACGAAAAAAAATTTTTGAAAAAAAATTGTTTTTTTTGTGAAAATGTTAGTAAATACGTACTTAGTATGATGGAACAAAGAAAAATTACGAAAAAAAAAAAATTTTTTGTAAAAATTTTTTTTTTTGTGAAAATGTTAGTAAATACGTACTAAGTATGATGGAACAAAGAAAAATGACGAAAAAAAATTTTGGAAAAAAAATTGTTTTTTTTTGTGAAAATGTTAGTAAATACGTACTAAGTATGATGGAACAAAGAAAAATTACGAAAAAAAATTTTTGGAAAATTTTTTTTTTTTTGTGAAAATGTTAGTAAATACGTACTAAGTATGATGGAACAAAGAAAAATTACGAAAAAAAATTTTGAAAAAAAATAGTTTTTTTTTGTGAAAATGTTAGTAAATACGTACTAAGTATGATGGAACAAAGAAAAATTACGAAAAAAAATTTTTGGAAAATTTTTTTTTTTGTGAAAATGTTAGTAAATATGTACTAAGTATGATGTAACAAAGAAAAATTACGAAAAAAAATTTTTGGAAATTTTTTTTGGTTTTTGTGAAAATGTTAGTAAATACGTACTAAGTATGATGGAACAAAGAGAAATTACGAAAAAAAATTGTTGGAAAATTTTTTTTTTTTTTTGTGAAAATGTTAGTAAATACGTACTAAGTATGATGGAACAAAGAGAAATTACGAAAAAATTTTTTTGGAAATTTTTTTTTTTTTGTGAAAATGTTAGTAAATACGTACTAAATATGATGGAACAAAGAAAAATTACGAAAAAAAATTTTGGAAAAAAAATCGTTTTTTTTGTGAAATTGTTAGTAAATACGTACTAAGTATGATGGAACAAAGAAAAATGAAGAAAAAAAATTTTGAAAAAAAATTGTTTTTTTTGTGAAAATGTTAGTAAATACGTACTAAGTATGATGGATTAAAGAAAAATTACGAAAAAAAATTTTTGGAAAATTCTTTTTTTTTTTGTGAAAATGTTAGTAAATACGTACTAAGTATGATGGAACAAAGAAAAATTACGAAAAAAAAATTTTGGAAATTTTTTTTTTTTTGTGAAAATGTTAGTAATTACGTACTAAGTATGATGGAACAAAGAGAAATTACGAAAAAAAATTTTTGAAAAAAAATTGTTTTTTTTGTGAAAATGTTAGTAAATACGTACTTAGTATGATGGAACAAAGAAAAATTACGAAAAAAATTTTTTGTAAAAATTTTTTTTTTGTGAAAATGTTAGTAAATACGTACTAAGTATGATGGAACAAAGAAAAATGACGAAAAAAAATTTTGGAAAAAAAATTGTTTTTTTTTGTGAAAATGTTAGTAAATACGTACTAAGTATGATGGAACAAAGAAAAATTACGAAAAAAAATTTTTGGAAAATTTTTTTTTTTTTATGAAAATGTTAGTAAATACGTACTAAGTATGATGGAACAAAGAAAAATTACGAAAAAAAAATTTTGAAAAAAAATAGTTTTTTTTTATGAAAATGTTAGTAAATACGTACTAAGTATGATGGAACAAAGAAAAATTACGAAAAAAAATTTTTGGAAAATTTTTTTTTTTGTGAAAATGTTAGTAAATATGTACTAAGTATGATGTAACAAAGAAAAATTACGAAAAAAAATTTTTGGAAATTTTTTTTTGTTTTTTGTGAAAATGTTAGTAAATACGTACTAAGTATGATGGAACAAAGAGAAATTACGAAAAAAAATTGTTGGAAAATTTTTTTTTTTTTTTGTGAAAATGTTAGTAAATACGTACTAAGTATGATGGAACAAAGAGAAATTACGAAAAAATTTTTTTGGAAATTTTTTTTTTTTTTGTGAAAATGTTAGTAAATACGTACTAAATATGATGGAACAAAGAAAAATTACGAAAAAAAATTTTGGAAAAAAAATCGTTTTTTTTGTGAAATTGTTAGTAAATACGTACTAAGTATGATGGAACAAAGAAAAATGCAGAAAAAAAATTTTGAAAAAAAATTGTTTTTTTTGTGAAAATGTTAGTAAATACGTACTAAGTATGATGGAACAAAGAAAAATGACGAAAAAAAAATTTTGAAAAAAAATTGTTTTTTTTGTGAAAATGTAAGTAAATACGTACTAAGTATGATGGAACAAAGAAAAATTACGAAAAAAATTTTTTGTCAAAATTTTTTATTTTTTGTGAAAATGTTAGTACATACGTACTAAGTATGATGGAACAAAGAAAAATGACGAAAAAAAAATTTTGAAAAAAAATTGTTTTTTTTTTGTGAAAATGTTAGTAAATACGTACTAAGTATGATGGAACAAAGAGAAATTACGAAAAAAATTTTTTGTGAAAAATTTTTTTTTTTTGTGAAAATGTTAGTAAATACGTACTAAGTATGATGGAACAAAGAGAAATTACGAAAAAAATTTTTTGTGAAAAATTTTTTTTTTTTGTGAAAATGTTAGTAAATACGTACTAAGTATGATGGAACAAAGAAAAATGACGAAAAAAAAATTTCGAAAAAAAATTGTTTTTTTTGTGAAAATGTTAGTAAATACGTACTAAGTATGATGGAACAAAGAAAAATTACGAAAAATTTTTTTTTTTTTTGTGAAAATGTTAGTAAATACGTACTAAGTATGATCGAACAAAGAGAAATTACGAAAAAAAAATTTTTGGAAAATTTTTTTTTTTTTTTGTGAAAATGTTAGTAAATACGTACTAAGTATGATGGAACAAAGAAAAATTACGAAAAAAAAATTTTGGGAAAATTTTTTTTTTTTTGTGAAAATGTTAGTAAATACGTACTAAGTATGATGGAACAAAGAGAAATTACGAAAAAAAAATTTTTGGAAAATTGTTTTTTTTTTTTGTGAAAATGTTAGTAAATACGTACTAAGTATGATGGAACAAAGAAAAATGACGAAAAAAAATTTTGGAAAAAAAATTGTTTTTTTTTTTTGTGAAAATGTTAGTACATACGTACTAAGTATGATGGAACAAAGAAAAATTACGAAAAAAAATTTTTGGAAATTTTTTTTTTTTTTGTAAAAATGTTAGATAATACGTACTAAGTATGATGGAACAAAGAAAAATTACGAAGAAAAATTTTTGAAAAAAAATTGTTTTTTTTGTGAAAATGTTAGTAAATACGTACTAAGTATGATGGAACAAAGAGAAATTACGAAAAAAATTTTTTGTGAAAAATTTTTTTTTTTTGTGAAAATGTTAGTAAATACGTACTAAGTATGATGGAACAAAGAAAAATGACGAAAAAAAAATTTGGAAAAAAAATTGTTTTTTTTGTGAAAATGTTAGTAAATACGTACTAAGTATGATGGAACAAAGAAAAATTACGAAAAAATTTTTTTTTTTTTGTGAAAATGTTAGTAAATACGTACTAAGTATGATCGAACAAAGAGAAATTACGAAAAAAAAATTTTTGGAAAATTTTTTTTTTTTTTTGTGAAAATGTTAGTAAATACGTACTAAGTATGATGGAACAAAGAAAAATTACGAAAAAAAAATTTTGGGAAAATTTTTTTTTTTTTGTGAAAATGTTAGATAATACGTACTAAGTATGATGGAACAAAGAAAAATGACGAAAAAAAAATTTGGAAAAAAAATTGTTTTTTTTGTGAAAATGTTAGTAAATACGTACTAAGTATGATGGAACAAAGAAAAATTACGAAAAAATTTTTTTTTTTTGTGAAAATGTTAGTAAATACGTACTAAGTATGATCGAACAAAGAGAAATTACGAAAAAAAAATTTTTGGAAAATTTTTTTTTTTTTTTGTGAAAATGTTAGTAAATACGTACTAAGTATGATGGAACAAAGAAAAATTACGAAAAAATTTTTTTTTTTTGTGAAAATGTTAGTAAATACGTACTAAGTATGATGGAACAAAGAAAAATTACGAAAAAATTTTTTTTTTTTGTGAAAATGTTAGTAAATACGTACTAAGTATGATGGAACAAAGAAAAATTACGAAAAAAAAATTTTGGGAAATTTTTTTTTTTTTTGTGAAAATGTTAGTAAATACGTACTAAGTATGATGGAACAAAGAGAAATTACGAAAAAAGAATTTTTGGAAAATTGTTTTTTTTTTTGTGAAAATGTTAGTAAATACGTACTAAGTATGATGGAACAAAGAAAAATGACGAAAAAAAATTTTGGAAAAAAAATTGTTTTTTTTTTTTGTGAAAATGTTAGTACATACGTACTAAGTATGATGGAACAAAGAAAAATTACGAAAAAAAATTTTTGGAAATTTTTTTTTTTTTTGTAAAAATGTTAGTAAATACGTACTAAGTATGATGGAACAAAGAGAAATTACGAAAAAAATTTTTTGGAAAATTTTTTTTTTTTTTGTGAAAATGTTAGTAAATACGTACTAAGTATGTTGGAACAAAGAAAAATTACGAAAAAAAATTTTTGAAAAAAAATTGTTTTTTTTGTGAAAATGTTAGTAAATACGTACTAAGTATGATGGAACAAAGAAAAATTACGAAAATTTTTTTTTTTTTTTGTGAAAATGTTAGTAAATACGTACTAAGTATGATCGAACAAAGAGAAATTACGAAAAAAAAATTTTTGGAAATTTTTTTTTTTTTTTTTTGTGAAAATGTTAGTAAATACGTACTAAGTATGATGGAACAAAGAAAAATTACGAAAAAAAAATTTTGGAAAAATTTTTTTTTTTTTTGTGAAAATGTTAGGAAATACGTACTAAGTATGATGGAACAAAGACAAATTACGAAAAAAAAATTTTTGGAAAATTGTTTTTTTTTTGTGAAAATGTTAGTAAATACGTACTAAGTATGATGGAACAAAGAAAAATGACGAAAAAAAATTTTGGAAAAAAAATTGTTTTTTTTTTTTGTGAAAATGTTAGTAAATACGTACTAAGTATGATGGAACAAAGAAAAATGACGAAAAAAAAATTTTGAAAAAAAATTGTTTTTTTTGTGAAAATGTTAGTAAATACGTACTAAGTATGATGGAACAAAGAGAAATTACGAAAAAATTTTTTTGTGAAAATGTTAGTAAATACGTACTAAGTATGATGGAACAAAGAAAAATTACGAAAAAAAAAATTTTGAAAACAAATTGTTTTTTTTGTGAAAATGTTAGTAAATACGTACTAAGTATGATGGAACAAAGAAAAATTACGAAAAAAAAAATTTTGAAAACAAATTGTTTTTTTTGTGAAAATGTTAGTAAATACGTACTAAGTATGATGGAACAAAGAGAAATTACGGAAAAAAAAGTTTTGGAAAATTGTTTTTTTTTTGTGAAAATGTTAGTAAATACGTACTAAGTATGATGGAACAAAGAAAAATGACGAAAAAAAATTTTGGAAAAAAAATTGTTTTTTTTTTTTGTGAAAATGTTAGTAAATACGTACTAAGTATGATGGAACAAAGAAAAATGACGAAAAAAAAATTTTGAAAAAAAATTGTTTTTTTTGTGAAAATGTTAGTAAATACGTACTAAGTATGATGGAACAAAGAGAAATTACGAAAAATTTTTTTTGTGAAAATGTTAGTAAATACGTACTAAGTATGATGGAACAAAGAGAAATTACGAAAAAAATTTTTTGGAAATTTTTTTTTTTTTTTTGTGAAAATGTTAGTAAATACGTACTAAGTATGATGGAACAAAGAAAAATTACGAAGAAAAATTTTTGAAAAAAAATTGTTTTTTTTGTGAAAATGTTAGTAAATACGTACTAAGTATTATGGAACAAAGAGAAATTACGAAAAATTTTTTTTGTGAAAATGTTAGTAAATACGTACTAAGTATGATGGAACAAAGAGAAATTACGCAAAAAAAAGTTTTGGAAAATTGGTTTTTTTTTGTGAAAATGTTAGTAAATACGTACTAAGTATGATGGAACAAAGAAAAATGACGAAAAAAAATTTTGGAAAAAAAATTGTTTTTTTTTTTTTGTGAAAATGTTAGTAAATACGTACTAAGTATGATGGAACAAAGAAAAATGACGAAAAAAAAATTTTGAAAAAAAATTGTTTATTTTGTGAAAATGTTAGTAAATACGTACTAAGTATGATGGAACAAAGAGAAATTACGAAAAAAAATTTTTGAAAAAAAAATGTTTTTTTTGTGAAAATGTTAGTAAATACGTACTTAGTATGATGGAACAAAGAAAAATTACGAAAAAAATTTTTTGTAAAAATTTTTTTTTTTGTGAAAATGTTAGTAAATACGTACTAAGTATGATGGAACAAAGAAAAATGACGAAAAAAAATTTTGGAAAAAAAATTGTTTTTTTTTGTGAAAATGTTAGTAAATACGTACTAAGTATGATGGAACAAAGAAAAATTACGAAAAAAAATTTTTGGAAAATTTTTTTTTTTTTGTGAAAATGTTAGTAAATACGTACTAAGTATGATGGAACAAAGAAAAATTACGAAAAAAAAATTTTGAAAAAAAATAGTTTTTTTTTGTGAAAATGTTAGTAAATACGTACTAAGTATGATGGAACAAAGAAAAATTACGAAAAAAAATTTTTGGAAAATTTTTTTTTTTGTGAAAATGTTAGTAAATATGTACTAAGTATGATGTAACAAAGAAAAATTACGAAAAAAAATTTTTGGAAATTTTTTTTTGTTTTTTGTGAAAATGTTAGTAAATACGTACTAAGTATGATGGAACAAAGAGAAATTACGAAAAAAAATTGTTGGAAACTTTTTTTTTTTTTTTGTGAAAATGTTAGTAAATACGTACTAAGTATGATGGAACAAAGAGAAATTACGAAAAAATTTTTTTGGAAATTTTTTTTTTTTTTGTGAAAATGTTAGTAAATACGTACTAAATATGATGGAACAAAGAGTAATTACGAAAAAAAATTTTGGAAAAAAAATCGTTTTTTTTTGTGAAATTGTTAGTAAATACGTACTAAGTATGATGGAACAAAGAAAAATGAAGAAAAAAAATTTTGAAAAAAAATTGTTTTTTTTGTGAAAATGTTAGTAAATACGTACTAAGTATGATGGATTAAAGAAAAATTACGAAAAAAAATTTTTGGAAAATTCTTTTTTTTTTTGTGAAAATGTTAGTAAATACGTACTAAGTATGATGGAACAAAGAAAAATTACGAAAAAAAAATTTTGGAAATTTTTTTTTTTTTGTGAAAATGTTAGTAATTACGTACTAAGTATGATGGAACAAAGAGAAATTACGAAAAAAAATTTTTGAAAAAAAATTGTTTTTTTTGTGAAAATGTTAGTAAATACGTACTTAGTATGATGGAACAAAGAAAAATTACGAAAAAAATTTTTTGTAAAAATTTTTTTTTTGTGAAAATGTTAGTAAATACGTACTAAGTATGATGGAACAAAGAAAAATGACGAAAAAAAATTTTGGAAAAAAAATTGTTTTTTTTTGTGAAAATGTTAGTAAATACGTACTAAGTATGATGGAACAAAGAAAAATTACGAAAAAAAATTTTTGGAAAATTTTTTTTTTTTTGTGAAAATGTTAGTAAATACGTACTAAGTATGATGGAACAAAGAAAAATTACGAAAAAAAAATTTTGAAAAAAAATAGTTTTTTTTTGTGAAAATGTTAGTAAATACGTACTAAGTATGATGGAACAAAGAAAAATTACGAAAAAAAATTTTTGGAAAATTTTTTTTTTTGTGAAAATGTTAGTAAATATGTACTAAGTATGATGTAACAAAGAAAAATTACGAAAAAAAATTTTTGGAAATTTTTTTTTGTTTTTTGTGAAAATGTTAGTAAATACGTACTAAGTATGATGGAACAAAGAGAAATTACGAAAAAAAATTGTTGGAAAATTTTTTTTTTTTTTTGTGAAAATGTTAGTAAATACGTACTAAGTATGATGGAACAAAGAGAAATTACGAAAAAATTTTTTTGGAAATTTTTTTTTTTTTTGTGAAAATGTTAGTAAATACGTACTAAATATGATGGAACAAAGAAAAATTACGAAAAAAAATTTTGGAAAAAAAATCGTTTTTTTTGTGAAATTGTTAGTAAATACGTACTAAGTATGATGGAACAAAGAAAAATGAAGAAAAAAAATTTTGAAAAAAAATTGTTTTTTTTGTGAAAATGTTAGTAAATACGTACTAAGTATGATGGATTAAAGAAAAATTACGAAAAAAAAATTTTGGAAAATTCTTTTTTTTTTTGTGAAAATGTTAGTAAATACGTACTAAGTATGATGGAACAAAGAAAAATTACGAAAAAAAAATTTTGGAAATTTTTTTTTTTTTGTGAAAATGTTAGTAATTACGTACTAAGTATGATGGAACAAGGAAAAATGTCAAAAAAAAATTTTTAAAAATTTTTTTTTTTTTTTTGTGAAAATGTTAGTAAATACGTACTAAGTATGATGGAACAAAGAAAAATTACGAAAAATACGTACTAAGTATGATGGAACAAAGAAAAATGACGAAAAAAAAATTTTGAAAAAAAATTGTTTTTTTTTGTGAAAATGTTAGTAAATACGTACTAAGTATGATGGAACAAAGAGAAATTACGAAAAAAAATTTTTGAAAAAAAATTGTTTTTTTTTGTGAAAATGTTAGTAAATACGTACTAAGTATGATGGAACAAAGAAAAATTACGAAAAAATTTTTTTGGTAAAATTTTTTTTTTTTTTGTGAAAATGTTAGTAAATACGTACTAAGTATGATGGAACAAAGAAAAATTACGAAGAAAAATTTTTGAAAAAAAATTGTTTTTTTTTGTGAAAATGTTAGTAAATACGTACTAATCATGATGGAACAAAAAAAAATTACGAAAAAAAATTTTTGTAAAAATTTTTTTTTTTTGTGAAAATGTTAGTAAATACGTACTAAGTATGATGGAACAAAGAACAATTACGAAAAAAAATTTTTGGAAATTTTTTTTTTTTTTTTTGTGAAAATGTTAGTAAATACGTACTAAGTATGATGGAACAAAGAGAAATTACCAAAAAAATTTTTTGGAAATTTTTTTTTTTTTTTGTGAAAATGTTAGTAAATACGTACTAAGTATGATGGAACAAAGAAAAATGACGAAAAAAATTTTTGAAAAAAAATTGTTTTTTTTGTGAAAATGTTAGTAAATACGTACTAAGTATGATGGAACAAAGAAAAATTACGAAAAAAAATTTTTGGAAAATTTTTTTTTTTTTGTGAAAATGTTAGTAAATACGTACTAAGTATGATGGAACAAAGAAAAATTACGAAAAAAATTTTTGAAAAAAAATTGTTTTTTTTGTGAAAATGTTAGTAAATACGTACTAAGTATGATGGAACAAAGAGAAATTACGAAAAAAAAATTTTGGAAATTTTTTTTTTTTTTTGTGAAAATGTTAGTAAATACGTACTAAGTATGATGGAACAAAGAGAAATTACCAAAAAAATTTTTTGGAAATTTTTTTTTTTTTTTGTGAAAATGTTAGTAAATACGTACTAAGTATGATGGAACAAAGAAAAATGACGAAAAAAAATTTTTGAAAAAAAATTGTTTTTTTTTGTGAAAATGTTAGTAAATACGTACTTAGTATGATAGAACAAAGAAAAATTACGAAAAAAATTTTTTGTAAAAATTTTTTTTTTTTTGTGAAAATGTTAGTAAATACGTACTAAGTATGATGGAACAAAGAAAAATGACGAAAAAAAATTTTGGAAAAAAAATTGTTTTTTTTTGTGAAAATGTTAGTAAATACGTACTAAGTATGATGGAACAAAGAAAAATTACGAAAAAAAATTTTTGGAAAATTTTTTTTTTTTGTGAAAATGTTAGTAAATACGTACTAAGTATGATGGAACAAAGAAAAATTACGAAAAAAAAATTTTGAAAAAAAATAGTTTTTTTTTGTGAAAATGTTAGTAAATACGTACTAAGTATGATGGAACAAAGAAAAATTACGAAAAAAAATTTTTGGAAAATTTTTTTTTTTTGTGAAAATGTTAGTAAATACGTACTAAGTATGATGGAACAAAGAAAAATTACGAAAAAAAATTTTTGGAAAATTTTTTTTTTTGTGAAAATGTTAGTAAATATGTACTAAGTATGATGTAACAAAGAAAAATGACGAAAAAAAATTTTGGAAAAAAAATTGTTTTTTTTTGTGAAAATGTTAGTAAATACGTACTAAGTATGATGGAACAAAGAAAAATTACGAAAAAAAATTTTTGGAAAATTTTTTTTTTTTGTGAAAATGTTAGTAAATACGTACTAAGTATGATGGAACAAAGAAAAATTACGAAAAAAAATTTTTGGAAAATTTTTTTTTTTGTGAAAATGTTAGTAAATACGTACTAAGTATGATGGAACAAAGAAAAATTACGAAAAAAAATTTTTGGAAAATTTTTTTTTTTTGTGAAAATGTTAGTAAATACGTACTAAGTATGATGTAACAAAGAAAAATGACGAAAAAAAATTTTGGAAAAAAAATTTTTTTTTTTTGTGAAAATGTTAGTAAATACGTACTAAGTATGATGGAACAAAGAAAAATGACGAAAAAAAATTTTGGAAAAAAAATTGTTTTTTTTTGTGAAAATGTTAGTAAATACGTACTAAGTATGATGGAACAAAGAAAAATTACGAAAAAAAATTTTTGGAAAATTTTTTTTTTTTGTGAAAATGTTAGTAAATACGTACTAAGTATGATGGAACAAAGAAAAATTACGAAAAAAAATTTTTGGAAAATTTTTTTTTTTGTGAAAATGTTAGTAAATATGTACTAAGTATGATGTAACAAAGAAAAATTACGAAACAAAATTTTTGGAAATTTTTTTTTGTTTTTTGTGAAAATGTTAGTAAATACGTACTAAGTATGATGGAACAAAGAGAAATTACGAAAAAAAATTGTTGGAAAATTTTTTTTTTTTTTTGTGAAAATGTTAGTAAATACGTACTAAGTATGATGGAACAAAGAGAAATTACGAAAAAAAATTTTTGGAAATTTTTTTTTTTTTTGTGAAAATGTTAGTAAATACGTACTAAATATGATGGAACAAAGAAAAATTACGAAAAAAAATTTTGGAAAAAAAATCGTTTTTTTTGTGAAATTGTTAGTAAATACGTACTAAGTATGATGGAACAAAGAAAAATGAAGAAAAAAAATTTTGAAAAAAAATTGTTTTTTTTGTGAAAATGTTAGTAAATACGTACTAAGTATGATGGAACAAAGAAAAATTACGAAAAATACGTACTAAGTATGATGGAACAAAGAAAAATGACGAAAAAAAATTTTGGAAAAAAAATCGTTTTTTTTGTGAAATTGTTAGTAAATACGTACTAAGTATGATGGAACAAAGAAAAATGAAGAAAAAAATTTTTGAAAAAAAATTGTTTTTTTTTGTGAAAATGTTAGTAAATACGTACTAAGTATGATGGAACAAAGAAAAATTACGAAAAATACGTACTAAGTATGATGGAACAAAGAAAAATGACGAAAAAAAATTTTTGAAAAAAAATTGTTTTTTTTGTGAAAATGTTAGTAAATACGTACTAAGTATGATGGAACAAAGAGAAATTACGAAAAAAAAATTTTGGAAAATTCTTTTTTTTTTTGTGAAAATGTTAGTAAATACGTACTAAGTATGATGGAACAAAGAAAAATTACGAAAAAAAAAATTTTGGAAATTTTTTTTTTTTTGTGAAAATGTTAGTAATTACGTACTAAGTATGATGGAACAAGGAAAAATATCAAAAAAAAATTTTTAAAAATTTTTTTTTTTTTTTTGTGAAAATGTTAGTAAATACGTACTAAGTATGATGGAACAAAGAAAAATTACGAAAAATACGTACTAAGTATGATGGAACAAAGAAAAATGACGAAAAAAAAATTTTGAAAAAAAATTGTTTTTTTTGTGAAAATGTTAGTAAATACGTACTAAGTATGATGGAACAAAGAGAAATTACGAAAAAAATTTTTTGAAAAAAAATTGTTTTTTCTTGTGAAAATGTTAGTAAATACGTACTAAGTATGATGGAACAAAGAAAAATTACGAAAAAATTTTTTTGGAAAAATTTTTTTTTTTTTTGTGAAAATGTTAGTAAATACGTACTAAGTATGATGGAACAAAGAAAAATTACGAAGAAAAATTTTTGAAAAAAAATTGTTTTTTTTTGTGAAAATGTTAGTAAATACGTACTAATCATGATGGAACAAAAAAAAATTACGAAAAAAAATTTTTGTACGTACTAAGTATGATGGAACAAAGAAAAATTACGAAAAAAATTTTTTGGAAAAATTTTTTTTTTTGTGAAAATGTTAGTAAATATGTACTAAGTATGATGGAACAAAGAGAAATTACGAAAAAAATTTTTTGAAAAAAAATTGTTTTTTCTTGTGAAAATGTTAGTAAATACGTACTAAGTATGATGGAACAAAGAAAAATTACGAAAAAATTTTTTTGGAAAAATTTTTTTTTTTTTTGTGAAAATGTTAGTAAATACGTACTAAGTATGATGGAACAAAGAAAAATTACGAAGAAAAATTTTTGAAAAAAAATTGTTTTTTTTTGTGAAAATGTTAGTAAATACGTACTAATCATGATGGAACAAAAAAAAATTACGAAAAAAAATTTTTGTAAAAATTTTTTTTTTTTGTGAAAATGTTAGTAAATACGTACTAAGTATGATGGAACAAAGAAAAATTACGAAAAAAATTTTTTGGAAAAATTTTTTTTTTTGTGAAAATGTTAGTAAATATGTACTAAGTATGATGGAACAAAGAAAAATTACGAAAAAAAATTTTTGGAAATTTTTTTTTTTTTTTTTGTGAAAATGTTAGTAAATACGTACTAAGTATGATGGAACAAAGAGAAATTACCAAAAAAATTTTTTGGAAATTTTTTTTTTTTTTGTGAAAATGTTAGTAAATACGTACTAAGTATGATGGAACAAAGAAAAATGACGAAAAAAATTTTTGAAAAAAAATTGTTTTTTTTTGTGAAAATGTTAGTAAATACGTACTAAGTATGATGGAACAAAGAGAAATTACGAAAAAAAAATTTTGGAAAATTCTTTTTTTTTTGTGAAAATGTTAGTAAATACGTACTAAGTATGATGGAACAAAGAAAAATTACGAAAAAAAATTTTTGGAAAATTTTTTTTTTTTGTGAAAATGTTAGTAAATACGTACTAAGTATGATGGAACAAAGAAAAATTACGAAAAAAAAATTTTGAAAAAAAATAGTTTTTTTTTGTGAAAATGTTAGTAAATACGTACTAAGTATGATGGAACAAAGAAAAATTACGAAAAAAAATTTTTGGAAAATTTTTTTTTTTGTGAAAATGTTAGTAAATATGTACTAAGTATGATGTAACAAAGAAAAATTACGAAACAAAATTTTTGGAAATTTTTTTTTCTTTTTTGTGAAAATGTTAGTAAATACGTACTAAGTATGATGGAACAAAGAGAAATTACGAAAAAAAATTGTTGGAAAATTTTTTTTTTTTTTTGTGAAAATGTTAGTAAATACGTACTAAGTATGATGGAACAAAGAGAAATTACGAAAAAAAATTTTTGGAAATTTTTTTTTTTTTTGTGAAAATGTTAGTAAATACGTACTAAATATGATGGAACAAAGAAAAATTACGAAAAAAAATTTTGGAAAAAAAATCGTTTTTTTTGTGAAATTGTTAGTAAATACGTACTAAGTATGATGGAACAAAGAAAAATGAAGAAAAAAAATTTTGAAAAAAAATTGTTTTTTTTGTGAAAATGTTAGTAAATACGTACTAAGTATGATGGAACAAAGAAAAATTACGAAGAAAAATTTTTGAAAAAAATTTGTTTTTTTTTTGTGAAAATGTTAGTAAATACGTACTAAGTATGATGGAACAAAAAAAAATTACGAAAAAAAAATTTTGGAAATTTTTTTTTTTTTGTGAAAATGTTAGTAATTACGTACTAAGTATGATGGAACAAGGAAAAATGTCAAAAAAAAATTTTTAAAAATTTTTTTTTTTGTTTTGTGAAAATGTTAGTAAATACGTACTAAGTATGATGGAACAAAGAAAAATTACGAAAAATACGTACTAAGTATGATGGAACAAAGAAAAATGACGAAAAAAAAATTTTGAAAAAAAATTGTTTTTTTTGTGAAAATGTTAGTAAATACGTACTAAGTATGATGGAACAAAGAGAAATTACGAAAAAAAAATTTTGGAAAATTCTTTTTTTTTTTGTGAAAATGTTAGTAAATACGTACTAAGTATGATGGAACAAAGAAAAATTACGAAAAAAAAATTTTGGAAATTTTTTTTTTTTTGTGAAAATGTTAGTAATTACGTACTAAGTATGATGGAACAAGGAAAAATGTCAAAAAAAAATTTTTAAAAATTTTTTTTTTTTTTTTGTGAAAATGTTAGTAAATACGTACTAAGTATGATGGAACAAAGAAAAATTACGAAAAATACGTACTAAGTATGATGGAACAAAGAAAAATGACGAAAAAAAAATTTTGAAAAAAAATTGTTTTTTTTTGTGAAAATGTTAGTAAATACGTACTAAGTATGATGGAACAAAGAGAAATTACGAAAAAAATTTTTTGAAAAAAAATTGTTTTTTCTTGTGAAAATGTTAGTAAATACGTACTAAGTATGATGGAACAAAGAAAAATTACGAAAAAATTTTTTTGGAAAAATTTTTTTTTTTTTTGTGAAAATGTTAGTAAATACGTACTAAGTATGATGGAACAAAGAAAAATTACGAAGAAAAATTTTTGAAAAAAAATTGTTTTTTTTTGTGAAAATGTTAGTAAATACGTACTAATCATGATGGAACAAAAAAAAATTACGAAAAAAAATTTTTGTAAAAATTTTTTTTTTTTGTGAAAATGTTAGTAAATACGTACTAAGTATGATGGAACAAAGAAAAATTACGAAAAAAATTTTTTGGAAAAATTTTTTTTTTTGTGAAAATGTTAGTAAATATGTACTAAGTATGATGGAACAAAGAAAAATTACGAAAAAAAATTTTTGGAAATTTTTTTTTTTTTTTTTGTGAAAATGTTAGTAAATACGTACTAAGTATGATGGAACAAAGAGAAATTACGAAAAAAAAATTTTGGAAATTTTTTTTTTTTTTTTGTGAAAATGTTAGTAAATACGTACTAAGTATGATGGAACAAAGAGAAATTACCAAAAAAATTTTTTGGAAATTTTTTTTTTTTTTGTGAAAATGTTAGTAAATACGTACTAAGTATGATGGAACAAAGAAAAATGACGAAAAAAATTTTTGAAAAAAAATTGTTTTTTTTGTGAAAAGTTAGTAAATACGTACTAAGTATGATGGAACAAAGAAAAATTACGAAAAAAAAATTTTGGAAATTTTTTTTTTTTTTTGTGAAAATGTTAGTAAATACGTACTAAGTATGATGGAACAAAGAGAAATTACCAAAAAAATTTTTTGGAAATTTTTTTTTTTTTGTGAAAATGTTAGTAAATACGTACTAAGTATGATGGAACAAAGAAAAATGACGAAAAAAATTTTTGAAAAAAAATTGTTTTTTTTGTGAAAATGTTAGTAAATACGTACTAAGTATGATGGAACAAAGAAAAATGACGAAAAAAATTTTTGAAAAAAAATTGTTTTTTTTGTGAAAAGTTAGTAAATACGTACTAAGTATGATGGAACAAAGAGAAATTACCAAAAAAATTTTTTGGAAATTTTTTTTTTTTTTGTGAAAATGTTAGTAAATACGTACTAAGTATGATGGAACAAAGAAAAATGACGAAAAAAATTTTTGAAAAAAAATTGTTTTTTTTGTGAAAAGTTAGTAAATACGTACTAAGTATGATGAAACAAAGAGAAATTACGGAAAAAAAAGTTTTGGAAAATTGTTTTTTTTTTGTGAAAATGTTAGTAAATAGGTACTAAGTATGATGGAACAAAGAAAAATGACGAAAAAAAATTTTGGAAAAAAAATTGTTTTTTTTTTTTGTGAAAATGTTAGTAAATA
This sequence comes from Empis stercorea, assembly GCA_949752835.1. NCBI lineage: Eukaryota > Metazoa > Arthropoda > Insecta > Diptera > Empididae > Empis > Empis stercorea. The sequence continues at coordinate 4,535,231 of OX457090.1, read as the reverse complement.
CGTACTAAGTATGATGGAACAAAGAAAAATGACGAAAAAAAAATTTTGAAAAAAAATTGTTTTTTTTGTGAAAATGTTAGTAAATACGTACTAAGTATGATGGAACAAAGAGAAATTACGAAAAAAAATTTTTGAAAAAAAATTGTTTTTTTTGTGAACATGTTAGTAAATGCGTACTTAGTATGATGGAACAAAGAAAAATTACGAAAAAAATTTTTTGTAAAAATTTTTTTTTTTTGTGAAAATGTTAGTAAATACGTACTAAGTATGATGGAACAAAGAAAAATGACGAAAAAAAATTTTGGAAAAAAAATTGTTTTTTTTTGTGAAAATGTTAGTAAATACGTACTAAGTATGATGGAACAAAGAAAAATTACGAAAAAAAATTTTTGGAAAATTTTTTTTTTTTTGTGAAAATGTTAGTAAATACGTACTAAGTATGATGGAACAAAGAAAAATTACGAAAAAAAAATTTTGAAAAAAAATAGTTTTTTTTTGTGAAAATGTTAGTAAATACGTACTAAGTATGATGGAACAAAGAAAAATTACGAAAAAAAATTTTTGGAAAATTTTTTTTTTTGTGAAAATGTTAGTAAATATGTACTAAGTATGATGTAACAAAGAAAAATTACGAAAAAAAATTTTTGGAAATTTTTTTTTGTTTTTTGTGAAAATGTTAGTAAATACGTACTAAGTATGATGGAACAAAGAGAAATTACGAAAAAAAATTGTTGGAAAATTTTTTTTTTTTTTTGTGAAAATGTTAGTAAATACGTACTAAGTATGATGGAACAAAGAGAAATTACGAAAAAAATTTTTTGGAAATTTTTTTTTTTTTTGTGAAAATGTTAGTAAATACGTACTAAGTATGATGGAACAAAGAAAAATGAAGAAAAAAAATTTTGAAAAAAAATTGTTTTTTTTGTGAAAATGTTAGTAAATACGTACTAAGTATGATGGAACAAAGAAAAATTACGAAAAAAAATTTTTTTTTTTGTGAAAATGTTAGTAAATACGTACTAAGTATGATGGAACAAAGAAAAATTACGAAAAAAAGTTTTTGGAAATTTTTTTTTTTTTTTGTGAAAATGTTAGTAAATACGTACTAAGTATGATGGAACAAAGAAAAATTACAAAAAAAAATTTTTGGAAAAAAAATTTTTTTTTTTTGTGAAAATGTTAGTAAATACGTACTAGTATGATGGATTAAAGAAAAATTACGAAAAAAAAATTTTGGAAAATTTTTTTTTTTTTTGTGAAAATGTTAGTAAATACGTACTAAGTATGATGGAACAAAGAAAAATTACGAAAAAAAAATTTTGGAAATTTTTTTTTTTTTGTGAAAATGTTAGTAAATACGTACTAAGTATGATGGAACAATAAGAAATTACCAAAAAAATTTTTTGGAAATTTTTTTTTTTTTTTGTGAAAATGTTAGTAAATACGTACTAAGTATGATGGAACAAAGAAAAATGACGAAAAAAATTTTTGAAAAAAAATTGTTTTTTTTGTGAAAATGTTAGTAAATACGTACTAAGTATGATGGAACAAAGAAAAATTACAAAAAAAAATTTTGGAAAATTTTTTTTTTTTTTGTGAAAATGTTAGTAAATACGTACTAAGTATGATGGAACAAAGAAAAATTACAAAAAAAAATTTTTGGAATAAAATTTTTTTTTTTTTTGTGAAAATGTTAGTAAATACGTACTAAGTATGATGGAACAAAGAGAAATTACGAAAAAAAAATTTTGGAAAATTTTTTTTTTTTTTGTGAAAATGTTAGTAAATACGTACTAAGTATGATGGAACAAAGAAAAATTACGAAAAAAAAATTTTGGAAATTTTTTTTTTTTTGTGAAAATGTTAGTAAATACGTACTAAGTATGATGGAACAATAAGAAATTACCAAAAAAATTTTTTGGAAATTTTTTTTTTTTTTTGTGAAAATGTTAGTAAATACGTACTAAGTATGATGGAACAAAGAAAAATGACGAAAAAATTTTTGAAAAAAAATTGTTTTTTTTGTGAAAATGTTAGTAAATACGTACTAAGTATGATGGAACAAAGAAAAATTACGAAAAAAAATTTTTTTTTTTTGTGAAAATGTTAGTAAATACGTACTAAGTATGATGGAACAAAGAAAAATTACGAAAAAAAGTTTTTGGAAATTTTTTTTTTTTTGTGAAAATGTTAGTAAATACGTACTAAGTATGATGGAACAAAGAAAAATTACAAAAAAAAATTTTTGGAAAAAATTTTTTTTTTTTGTTGTGAAAATGTTAGTAAATACGTACTAAGTATGATGGAACAAAGAGAAATTACCAAAAAAATTTTTTGGAAATTTTTTTTTTTTTTTGTGAAAATGTTAGTAAATACGTACTAAGTATGATGGAACAAAGAAAAATGACGAAAAAAATTTTTGAAAAAAAATTGTTTTTTTTGTGAAAATGTTAGTAAATACGTACTAAGTATGATGGAACAAAGAAAAATTACAAAAAAAAATTTTGGAAAATTTTTTTTTTTTTGTGAAAATGTTAGTAAATACGTACTAAGTATGATGGAACAAAGAAAAATTACAAAAAAAAATTTTTGGAATAAAATTTTTTTTTTTTTTGTGAAAATGTTAGTAAATACGTACTAAGTATGATGGAACAAAGAGAAATTACGAAAAAAAAATTTTGGAAATTTTTTTTTTTTTTTTGTGAAAATGTTAGTAAATACGTACTAAGTATGATGGAACAAAGAGAAATTACCAAAAAAATTTATTGGAAATTTTTTTTTTTTTTTGTGAAAATGTTAGTAAATACGTACTAAGTATGATGGAACAAAGAAAAATGACGAAAAAAATTTTTGAAAAAAAATTGTTTTTTTTGTGAAAATGTTAGTAAATACGTACTAAGTATGATGGAACAAAGAGAAATTACCAAAAAAATTTTTTGGAAATTTTTTTTTTTTTTTGTGAAAATGTTAGTAAATACGTACTAAGTATGATGGAACAAAGAGAAATTACCAAAAAAATTTTTTGGAAATTTTTTTTTTTTTTTGTGAAAATGTTAGTAAATACGTACTAAGTATGATGGAACAAAGAAAAATGACGAAAAAAATTTTTGAAAAAAAATTGTTTTTTTTGTGAAAATGTTAGTAAATACGTACTAAGTATGATGGAACAAAGAAAAATTACAAAAAAAAATTTTGGAAAATTTTTTTTTTTTTGTGAAAATGTTAGTAAATACGTACTAAGTATGATGGAACAAAGAAAAATTACAAAAAAAAATTTTTGGAATAAAATTTTTTTTTTTTTTGTGAAAATGTTAGTAAATACGTACTAAGTATGATGGAACAAAGAGAAATTACGAAAAAAAAATTTTGGAAATTTTTTTTTTTTTTTTGTGAAAATGTTAGTAAATACGTACTAAGTATGATGGAACAAAGAGAAATTACCAAAAAAATTTTTTGGAAATTTTTTTTTTTTTTTTGTGAAAATGTTAGTAAATACGTACTAAGTATGATGGAACAAAGAGAAATTACCAAAAAAATTTTTTGGAAATTTTTTTTTTTTTTTGTGAAAATGTTAGTAAATACGTACTAAGTATGATGGAACAAAGAAAAATGACGAAAAAAATTTTTGAAAAAAAATTGTTTTTTTTGTGAAAATGTTAGTAAATACGTACTAAGTATGATGGAACAAAGAAAAATTACAAAAAAAAATTTTGGAAAATTTTTTTTTTTTTGTGAAAATGTTAGTAAATACGTACTAAGTATGATGGAACAAAGAAAAATTACAAAAAAAAATTTTTGGAATAAAATTTTTTTTTTTTTTGTGAAAATGTTAGTAAATACGTACTAAGTATGATGGAACAAAGAGAAATTACGAAAAAAAAATTTTGGAAATTTTTTTTTTTTTTTTGTGAAAATGTTAGTAAATACGTACTAAGTATGATGGAACAAAGAGAAATTACCAAAAAAATTTATTGGAAATTTTTTTTTTTTTTTGTGAAAATGTTAGTAAATACGTACTAAGTATGATGGAACAAAGAAAAATGACGAAAAAAATTTTTGAAAAAAAATTGTTTTTTTTGTGAAAATGTTAGTAAATACGTACTAAGTATGATGGAACAAAGAAAAATTACAAAAAAAAATTTTGGAAAATTTTTTTTTTTTTGTGAAAATGTTAGTAAATACGTACTAAGTATGATGGAACAAAGAAAAATTACAAAAAAAAATTTTTGGAATAAAATTTTTTTTTTTTTTGTGAAAATGTTAGTAAATACGTACTAAGTATGATGGAACAAAGAGAAATTACGAAAAAAAAATTTTGGAAATTTTTTTTTTTTTTTTGTGAAAATGTTAGTAAATACGTACTAAGTATGATGGAACAAAGAGAAATTACCAAAAAAATTTATTGGAAATTTTTTTTTTTTTTTGTGAAAATGTTAGTAAATACGTACTAAGTATGATGGAACAAAGAAAAATGACGAAAAAAATTTTTGAAAAAAAATTGTTTTTTTTGTGAAAATGTTAGTAAATACGTACTAAGTATGATGGAACAAAGAGAAATTACGGAAAAAAAAGTTTTGGAAAATTGTTTTTTTTTTGTGAAAATGTTAGTAAATACGTACTAAGTATGATGGAACAAAGAAAAATGACGAAAAAAATGTTTGAAAAAAAATTGTTTTTTTTTGTGAAAATGTTAGTAAATACGTACTAAGTATGATGGAACAAAGAAAAATTACAAAAAAAAATTTTTGGAATAAAATTTTTTTTTTTTTTGTGAAAATGTTAGTAAATACGTACTAAGTATGATGGATTAAAGAAAAATTACGAAAAAAAATTTTTGGAAATTTTTTTTTTTTTTTTGTGAAAATGTTAGTAAATACGTACTAAGTATGATGGAACAAAGAGAAATTACGAAAAAAAAATTTTGGAAATTTTTTTTTTTTTTTTGTGAAAATGTTAGTAAATACGTACTAAGTATGATGGAACAAAGAGAAATTACCAAAAAAATTTTTTGGAAATTTTTTTTTTTTTTGTGAAAATGTTAGTAAATACGTACTAAGTATGATGGAACAAAGAAAAATGACGAAAAAAATTTTTGAAAAAAAATTGTTTTTTTTGTGAAAATGTTAGTAAATACGTACTAAGTATGATGGAACAAAGAGAAATTACGGAAAAAAAAGTTTTGGAAAATTGTTTTTTTTTTGTGAAAATGTTAGTAAATACGTACTAAGTATGATGGAACAAAGAGAAATTACCAAAAAAATTTTTTGGAAATTTTTTTTTTTTTTGTGAAAATGTTAGTAAATACGTACTAAGTATGATGGAACAAAGAAAAATGACGAAAAAAATTTTTGAAAAAAAATTGTTTTTTTTGTGAAAATGTTAGTAAATACGTACTAAGTATGATGGAACAAAGAGAAATTACGAAAAAAAAAATTTTGGAAAATTTTTTTTTTTTTTGTGAAAATGTTAGTAAATACGTACTAAGTATGATGGAACAAAGAGAAATTACGAAAAAAAATTTTTTGAAAATTTTTTTTTTTTTTTGTGAAAATGTTAGTAAATACGTACTAAGTATGATGGAACAAAGAAAAATGACGAAAAAAAAATTTGGAAAAAAAATTGTTTTTTTTTTTTTGTGAAAATGTTAGTAAATGCGTACTAAGTATGATGGAACAAAGAGAAATTACGAAAAAAAATTTTTTGAAAATTTTTTTTTTTTTTTGTGAAAATGTTAGTAAATACGTACTAAGTATGATGGAACAAAGAAAAATGACGAAAAAAATTTTTGAAAAAAAATTGTTTTTTTTTTTTTGTGAAAATGTTAGTAAATACGTACTAAGTATGATGGAACAAAGAAAAATGACGAAAAAAAAATTTTGAAAAAAAATTGTTTTTTTTGTGAAAATGTTAGTAAATACGTACTAAGTATGATGGAACAAAGAGAAATTACGAAAAAAAATTTTTGAAAAAAAATTGTTTTTTTTTGTGAAAATGTTAGTAAATACGTACTTAGTATGATGGAACAAAGAAAAATTACGAAAAAAATTTTTTGTAAAAATTTTTTTTTTTTTGTGAAAATGTTAGTAAATACGTACTAAGTATGATGGAACAAAGAAAAATGACGAAAAAAAATTTTGGAAAAAAAATTGTTTTTTTTTGTGAAAATGTTAGTAAATACGTACTAAGTATGATGGAACAAAGAAAAATTACGAAAAAAAAATTTTGAAAAAAAATAGTTTTTTTTTGTGAAAATGTTAGTAAATACGTACTAAGTATGATGGAACAAAGAAAAATAACGAAAAAAAATTTTGGAAAAAAAATTGTTTTTTTTTTTTTGTGAAAATGTTAGTAAATACGTACTAAGTATGATGGAACAAAGAAAAATGACGAAAAAAAAATTTTGAAAAAAAATTGTTTTTTTTGTGAAAATGTTAGTAAATACGTACTAAGTATGATGGAACAAAGAGAAATTACGAAAAAAAATTTTTGAAAAAAAATTGTTTTTTTTTGTGAAAATGTTAGTAAATACGTACTTAGTATGATGGAACAAAGAAAAATTACGAAAAAAATTTTTTGTAAAAATTTTTTTTTTTTTGTGAAAATGTTAGTAAATACGTAGTAAGTATGATGGAACAAAGAAAAATGACGAAAAAAAATTTTGGAAAAAAAATTGTTTTTTTTTGTGAAAATGTTAGTAAATACGTACTAAGTATGATGGAACAAAGAAAAATTACGAAAAAAAATTTTTGGAAAATTTTTTTTTTTTGTGAAAATGTTAGTAAATACGTACTAAGTATGATGGAACAAAGAAAAATTACGAAAAAAAAATTTTGAAAAAAAATAGTTTTTTTTTGTGAAAATGTTAGTAAATACGTACTAAGTATGATGGAACAAAGAAAAATTACGAAAAAAAATTTTTGGAAAATTTTTTTTTTTGTGAAAATGTTAGTAAATATGTACTAAGTATGATGAACAAAGAAAAATTACGAAAAAAAATTTTTGGAAATTTTTTTTTGTTTTTTGTGAAAATGTTAGTAAATACGTACTAAGTATGATGGAACAAAGAGAAATTACGAAAAAAAATTGTTGGAAAATTTTTTTTTTTTTTTGTGAAAATGTTAGTAAATACGTACTAAGTATGATGGAACAAAAAGAAATTACGAAAAAAATTTTTTGGAAAATTTTTTTTTTTTTTTGTGAAAATGTTAGTAAATACGTACTAAGTATGATGGAACAAAGAGAAATTACGAGGAAATTTTTTTTTTTTTTGTGAAAATGTTAGTAAATACGTACTAAATATGATGGAACAAAGAAAAATTACGAAAAAAAATTTTGGAAAAAAAATCGTTTTTTTTGTGAAATTGTTAGTAAATACGTACTAAGTATGATGGAACAAAGAAAAATGAAGAAAAAAAATTTTGAAAAAAAATTGTTTTTTTTGTGAAAATGTTAGTAAATACGTACTAAGTATGATGGAACAAAGAAAAATTACGAAGAAAAATTTTTGAAAAAAATTTGTTTTTTTTTTGTGAAAATGTTAGTAAATACGTACTAAGTATGATGGAACAAAAAAAAATTACGAAAAAAAAATTTTGGAAATTTTTTTTTTTTTGTGAAAATGTTAGTAATTACGTACTAAGTATGATGGAACAAGGAAAAATGTCAAAAAAAAATTTTTAAAAATTTTTTTTTTTGTTTTGTGAAAATGTTAGTAAATACGTACTAAGTATGATGGAACAAAGAAAAATTACGAAAAATACGTACTAAGTATGATGGAACAAAGAAAAATGACGAAAAAAAAATTTTGAAAAAAAATTGTTTTTTTTGTGAAAATGTTAGTAAATACGTACTAAGTATGATGGAACAAAGAGAAATTACGAAAAAAAAATTTTGGAAAATTCTTTTTTTTTTTGTGAAAATGTTAGTAAATACGTACTAAGTATGATGGAACAAAGAAAAATTACGAAAAAAAAATTTTGGAAATTTTTTTTTTTTTGTGAAAATGTTAGTAATTACGTACTAAGTATGATGGAACAAGGAAAAATGTCAAAAAAAAATTTTTAAAAATTTTTTTTTTTTTTTTGTGAAAATGTTAGTAAATACGTACTAAGTATGATGGAACAAAGAAAAATTACGAAAAATACGTACTAAGTATGATGGAACAAAGAAAAATGACGAAAAAAAAATTTTGAAAAAAAATTGTTTTTTTTTGTGAAAATGTTAGTAAATACGTACTAAGTATGATGGAACAAAGAGAAATTACGAAAAAAATTTTTTGAAAAAAAATTGTTTTTTCTTGTGAAAATGTTAGTAAATACGTACTAAGTATGATGGAACAAAGAAAAATTACGAAAAAATTTTTTTGGAAAAATTTTTTTTTTTTTTGTGAAAATGTTAGTAAATACGTACTAAGTATGATGGAACAAAGAAAAATTACGAAGAAAAATTTTTGAAAAAAAATTGTTTTTTTTTGTGAAAATGTTAGTAAATACGTACTAATCATGATGGAACAAAAAAAAATTACGAAAAAAAATTTTTGTAAAAATTTTTTTTTTTTGTGAAAATGTTAGTAAATACGTACTAAGTATGATGGAACAAAGAAAAATTACGAAAAAAATTTTTTGGAAAAATTTTTTTTTTTGTGAAAATGTTAGTAAATATGTACTAAGTATGATGGAACAAAGAAAAATTACGAAAAAAAATTTTTGGAAATTTTTTTTTTTTTTTTTGTGAAAATGTTAGTAAATACGTACTAAGTATGATGGAACAAAGAGAAATTACGAAAAAAAAATTTTGGAAATTTTTTTTTTTTTTTTGTGAAAATGTTAGTAAATACGTACTAAGTATGATGGAACAAAGAGAAATTACCAAAAAAATTTTTTGGAAATTTTTTTTTTTTTTGTGAAAATGTTAGTAAATACGTACTAAGTATGATGGAACAAAGAAAAATGACGAAAAAAATTTTTGAAAAAAAATTGTTTTTTTTGTGAAAAGTTAGTAAATACGTACTAAGTATGATGGAACAAAGAGAAATTACGAAAAAAAATTTTTGAAAAAAAATTGTTTTTTTTGTGAACATGTTAGTAAATGCGTACTTAGTATGATGGAACAAAGAAAAATTACGAAAAAAATTTTTTGTAAAAATTTTTTTTTTTTTGTGAAAATGTTAGTAAATACGTACTAAGTATGATGGAACAAAGAAAAATGACGAAAAAAAATTTTGGAAAAAAAATTGTTTTTTTTTGTGAAAATGTTAGTAAATACGTACTAAGTATGATGGAACAAAGAAAAATTACGAAAAAAAATTTTTGGAAAATTTTTTTTTTTTTGTGAAAATGTTAGTAAATACGTACTAAGTATGATGGAACAAAGAAAAATTACGAAAAAAAAATTTTGAAAAAAAATAGTTTTTTTTTGTGAAAATGTTAGTAAATACGTACTAAGTATGATGGAACAAAGAAAAATTACGAAAAAAAATTTTTGGAAAATTTTTTTTTTTGTGAAAATGTTAGTAAATATGTACTAAGTATGATGTAACAAAGAAAAATTACGAAAAAAAATTTTTGGAAATTTTTTTTTGTTTTTTGTGAAAATGTTAGTAAATACGTACTAAGTATGATGGAACAAAGAGAAATTACGAAAAAAAATTGTTGGAAAATTTTTTTTTTTTTTTGTGAAAATGTTAGTAAATACGTACTAAGTATGATGGAACAAAGAGAAATTACGAAAAAAATTTTTTGGAAATTTTTTTTTTTTTTGTGAAAATGTTAGTAAATACGTACTAAGTATGATGGAACAAAGAAAAATGAAGAAAAAAAATTTTGAAAAAAAATTGTTTTTTTTGTGAAAATGTTAGTAAATACGTACTAAGTATGATGGAACAAAGAAAAATTACGAAAAAAAATTTTTTTTTTTGTGAAAATGTTAGTAAATACGTACTAAGTATGATGGAACAAAGAAAAATTACGAAAAAAAGTTTTTGGAAATTTTTTTTTTTTTTTGTGAAAATGTTAGTAAATACGTACTAAGTATGATGGAACAAAGAAAAATTACAAAAAAAAATTTTTGGAAAAAAAATTTTTTTTTTTTGTGAAAATGTTAGTAAATACGTACTAGTATGATGGATTAAAGAAAAATTACGAAAAAAAAATTTTGGAAAATTTTTTTTTTTTTTGTGAAAATGTTAGTAAATACGTACTAAGTATGATGGAACAAAGAAAAATTACGAAAAAAAAATTTTGGAAATTTTTTTTTTTTTGTGAAAATGTTAGTAAATACGTACTAAGTATGATGGAACAATAAGAAATTACCAAAAAAATTTTTTGGAAATTTTTTTTTTTTTTTGTGAAAATGTTAGTAAATACGTACTAAGTATGATGGAACAAAGAAAAATGACGAAAAAAATTTTTGAAAAAAAATTGTTTTTTTTGTGAAAATGTTAGTAAATACGTACTAAGTATGATAAAACAAAGAAAAATTACAAAAAAAAATTTTGGAAAATTTTTTTTTTTTTTGTGAAAATGTTAGTAAATACGTACTAAGTATGATGGAACAAAGAAAAATTACAAAAAAAAATTTTTGGAATAAAATTTTTTTTTTTTTTGTGAAAATGTTAGTAAATACGTACTAAGTATGATGGAACAAAGAGAAATTACGAAAAAAAAATTTTGGAAAATTTTTTTTTTTTTTGTGAAAATGTTAGTAAATACGTACTAAGTATGATGGAACAAAGAAAAATTACGAAAAAAAAATTTTGGAAATTTTTTTTTTTTTGTGAAAATGTTAGTAAATACGTACTAAGTATGATGGAACAATAAGAAATTACCAAAAAAATTTTTTGGAAATTTTTTTTTTTTTTTGTGAAAATGTTAGTAAATACGTACTAAGTATGATGGAACAAAGAAAAATGACGAAAAAATTTTTGAAAAAAAATTGTTTTTTTTGTGAAAATGTTAGTAAATACGTACTAAGTATGATGGAACAAAGAAAAATTACGAAAAAAAATTTTTTTTTTTTGTGAAAATGTTAGTAAATACGTACTAAGTATGATGGAACAAAGAAAAATTACGAAAAAAAGTTTTTGGAATTTTTTTTTTTGTTGTGAAAATGTTAGTAAATACGTACTAAGTATGATGGAACAAAGAAAAATTACAAAAAAAAATTTTTGGAAAAAATTTTTTTTTTTTGTTGTGAAAATGTTAGTAAATACGTACTAAGTATGATGGATTAAAGAAAAATTACGAAAAAAAATTTTTGGAAATTTTTTTTTTTTTTTTGTGAAAATGTTAGTAAATACGTACTAAGTATGATGGAACAAAGAGAAATTACCAAAAAAATTTTTTGGAAATTTTTTTTTTTTTTTGTGAAAATGTTAGTAAATACGTACTAAGTATGATGGAACAAAGAAAAATGACGAAAAAAATTTTTGAAAAAAAATTGTTTTTTTTGTGAAAATGTTAGTAAATACGTACTAAGTATGATGGAACAAAGAAAAATTACAAAAAAAAATTTTGGAAAATTTTTTTTTTTTTTGTGAAAATGTTAGTAAATACGTACTAAGTATGATGGAACAAAGAAAAATTACAAAAAAAAATTTTTGGAATAAAATTTTTTTTTTTTTTGTGAAAATGTTAGTAAATACGTACTAAGTATGATGGAACAAAGAGAAATTACGAAAAAAAAATTTTGGAAATTTTTTTTTTTTTTTTGTGAAAATGTTAGTAAATACGTACTAAGTATGATGGAACAAAGAGAAATTACCAAAAAAATTTATTGGAAATTTTTTTTTTTTTTTGTGAAAATGTTAGTAAATACGTACTAAGTATGATGGAACAAAGAAAAATGACGAAAAAAATTTTTGAAAAAAAATTGTTTTTTTTGTGAAAATGTTAGTAAATACGTACTAAGTATGATGGAACAAAGAGAAATTACGGAAAAAAAAGTTTTGGAAAATTGTTTTTTTTTTGTGAAAATGTTAGTAAATACGTACTAAGTATGATGGAACAAAGAAAAATGACGAAAAAAATGTTTGAAAAAAAATTGTTTTTTTTTGTGAAAATGTTAGTAAATACGTACTAAGTATGATGGAACAAAGAAAAATTACAAAAAAAAATTTTTGGAATAAAATTTTTTTTTTTTTTGTGAAAATGTTAGTAAATACGTACTAAGTATGATGGATTAAAGAAAAATTACGAAAAAAAATTTTTGGAAATTTTTTTTTTTTTTTTGTGAAAATGTTAGTAAATACGTACTAAGTATGATGGAACAAAGAGAAATTACGAAAAAAAAATTTTGGAAATTTTTTTTTTTTTTTTGTGAAAATGTTAGTAAATACGTACTAAGTATGATGGAACAAAGAGAAATTACCAAAAAAATTTTTTGGAAATTTTTTTTTTTTTTGTGAAAATGTTAGTAAATACGTACTAAGTATGATGGAACAAAGAAAAATGACGAAAAAAATTTTTGAAAAAAAATTGTTTTTTTTGTGAAAATGTTAGTAAATACGTACTAAGTATGATGGAACAAAGAGAAATTACGGAAAAAAAAGTTTTGGAAAATTGTTTTTTTTTTGTGAAAATGTTAGTAAATACGTACTAAGTATGATGGAACAAAGAGAAATTACCAAAAAAATTTTTTGGAAATTTTTTTTTTTTTTGTGAAAATGTTAGTAAATACGTACTAAGTATGATGGAACAAAGAAAAATGACGAAAAAAATTTTTGAAAAAAAATTGTTTTTTTTGTGAAAATGTTAGTAAATACGTACTAAGTATGATGGAACAAAGAGAAATTACGAAAAAAAAAATTTTGGAAAATTTTTTTTTTTTTTGTGAAAATGTTAGTAAATACGTACTAAGTATGATGGAACAAAGAGAAATTACGAAAAAAAATTTTTTGAAAATTTTTTTTTTTTTTTGTGAAAATGTTAGTAAATACGTACTAAGTATGATGGAACAAAGAAAAATGACGAAAAAAAAATTTGGAAAAAAAATTGTTTTTTTTTTTTTGTGAAAATGTTAGTAAATGCGTACTAAGTATGATGGAACAAAGAGAAATTACGAAAAAAAATTTTTTGAAAATTTTTTTTTTTTTTTGTGAAAATGTTAGTAAATACGTACTAAGTATGATGGAACAAAGAAAAATGACGAAAAAAATTTTTGAAAAAAAATTGTTTTTTTTTTTTTGTGAAAATGTTAGTAAATACGTACTAAGTATGATGGAACAAAGAAAAATGACGAAAAAAAAATTTTGAAAAAAAATTGTTTTTTTTGTGAAAATGTTAGTAAATACGTACTAAGTATGATGGAACAAAGAGAAATTACGAAAAAAAATTTTTGAAAAAAAATTGTTTTTTTTTGTGAAAATGTTAGTAAATACGTACTTAGTATGATGGAACAAAGAAAAATTACGAAAAAAATTTTTTGTAAAAATTTTTTTTTTTTTGTGAAAATGTTAGTAAATACGTACTAAGTATGATGGAACAAAGAAAAATGACGAAAAAAAATTTTGGAAAAAAAATTGTTTTTTTTTGTGAAAATGTTAGTAAATACGTACTAAGTATGATGGAACAAAGAAAAATTACGAAAAAAAAATTTTGAAAAAAAATAGTTTTTTTTTGTGAAAATGTTAGTAAATACGTACTAAGTATGATGGAACAAAGAAAAATAACGAAAAAAAATTATGGAAAAAAAATTGTTTTTTTTTTTTTGTGAAAATGTTAGTAAATACGTACTAAGTATGATGGAACAAAGAAAAATGACGAAAAAAAAATTTTGAAAAAAAATTGTTTTTTTTGTGAAAATGTTAGTAAATACGTACTAAGTATGATGGAACAAAGAGAAATTACGAAAAAAAATTTTTGAAAAAAAATTGTTTTTTTTTGTGAAAATGTTAGTAAATACGTACTTAGTATGATGGAACAAAGAAAAATTACGAAAAAAATTTTTTGTAAAAATTTTTTTTTTTTTGTGAAAATGTTAGTAAATACGTAGTAAGTATGATGGAACAAAGAAAAATGACGAAAAAAAATTTTGGAAAAAAAATTGTTTTTTTTTGTGAAAATGTTAGTAAATACGTACTAAGTATGATGGAACAAAGAAAAATTACGAAAAAAAATTTTTGGAAAATTTTTTTTTTTTGTGAAAATGTTAGTAAATACGTACTAAGTATGATGGAACAAAGAAAAATTACGAAAAAAAAATTTTGAAAAAAAATAGTTTTTTTTTGTGAAAATGTTAGTAAATACGTACTAAGTATGATGGAACAAAGAAAAATTACGAAAAAAAATTTTTGGAAAATTTTTTTTTTTGTGAAAATGTTAGTAAATATGTACTAAGTATGATGAACAAAGAAAAATTACGAAAAAAAATTTTTGGAAATTTTTTTTTGTTTTTTGTGAAAATGTTAGTAAATACGTACTAAGTATGATGGAACAAAGAGAAATTACGAAAAAAAATTGTTGGAAAATTTTTTTTTTTTTTTGTGAAAATGTTAGTAAATACGTACTAAGTATGATGGAACAAAAAGAAATTACGAAAAAAATTTTTTGGAAATTTTTTTTTTTTTTGTGAAAATGTTAGTAAATACGTACTAAATATGATGGAACAAAGAAAAATTACGAAAAAAAATTTTGGAAAAAAAATTGTTTTTTTTTGTGAAAATGTTAGTAAATACGTACTTAGTATGATGGAACAAAGAAAAATTACGAAAAAAATTTTTTGTAAAAATTTTTTTTTTTTTGTGAAAATGTTAGTAAATACGTACTAAGTATGATGGAACAAAGAAAAATGACGAAAAAAAATTTTGGAAAAAAAATTGTTTTTTTTTGTGAAAATGTTAGTAAATACGTACTAAGTATGATGGAACAAAGAAAAATTACGAAAAAAAATTTTTGGAAAATTTTTTTTTTTTGTGAAAATGTTAGTAAATACGTACTAAGTATGATGGAACAAAGAAAAATTACGAAAAAAAAATTTTGAAAAAAAATAGTTTTTTTTTGTGAAAATGTTAGTAAATACGTACTAAGTATGATGGAACAAAGAAAAATTACGAAAAAAAATTTTTGGAAATTTTTTTTTTTTTTCTTGTGAAAATGTTAGTAAATACGTACTAAATATGATGGAACAAAGAAAAATTACGAAAAAAAATTTTGGAAAAAAAATTGTTTTTTTTGTGAAATTGTTAGTAAATACGTACTAAGTATGATGGAACAAAGAAAAATTACGAAAAAAAATTTTTGGAAAATTTTTTTTTTTGTGAAAATGTTAGTAAATACGTACTAAGTATGATGGAACAAAGAAAAATTACGAAAAAAAATTTTTGGAAATTTTTTTTTTTTTTCTTGTGAAAATGTTAGTAAATACGTACTAAATATGATGGAACAAAGAAAAATTACGAAAAAAAATTTTGGAAAAAAAATTGTTTTTTTTGTGAAATTGTTAGTAAATACGTACTAAGTATGATGGAACAAAGAAAAATGACGAAAAAAAAATTTTGAAAAAAAATTGTTTTTTTTGTGAAAATGTTAGTAAATGCGTACTAAGTATGATGGAACAAAGAGAAATTACGAAAAAAAATTTTTTGAAATTTTTTTTTTTTTTTTGTGAAAATGTTAGTAAATACGTACTAAGTATGATGGAACAAAGAGAAATTACGAAAAAAAAAATTTTGGAAAATTTTTTTTTTTTTTGTGAAAATGTTAGTAAATACGTACTAAGTATGATGGAACAAAGAGAAATTACGAAAAAAAATTTTTTGAAAATTTTTTTTTTTTTTTGTGAAAATGTTAGTAAATACGTACTAAGTATGATGGAACAAAGAAAAATGACGAAAAAAAAATTTGGAAAAAAAATTGTTTTTTTTGTGAAAATGTTAGTAAATGCGTACTAAGTATGATGGAACAAAGAGAAATTACGAAAAAAAATTTTTTGAAAATTTTTTTTTTTTTTTGTGAAAATGTTAGTAAATACGTACTAAGTATGATGGAACAAAGAAAAATGACGAAAAAAATTTTTGAAAAAAAATTGTTTTTTTTTTTTTGTGAAAATGTTAGTAAATACGTACTAAGTATGATGGAACAAAGAAAAATGACGAAAAAAAAATTTTGAAAAAAAATTGTTTTTTTTGTGAAAATGTTAGTAAATACGTACTAAGTATGATGGAACAAAGAGAAATTACGAAAAAAAATTTTTGAAAAAAAATTGTTTTTTTTTGTGAAAATGTTAGTAAATACGTACTAAGTATGATGGAACAAAGAAAAATTACGAAAAAAAAATTTTGAAAAAAAATAGTTTTTTTTTGTGAAAATGTTAGTAAATACGTACTAAGTATGATGGAACAAAGAAAAATAACGAAAAAAAATTTTGGAAAAAAAATTGTTTTTTTTTTTTTGTGAAAATGTTAGTAAATACGTACTAAGTATGATGGAACAAAGAAAAATGACGAAAAAAAAATTTTGAAAAAAAATTGTTTTTTTTGTGAAAATGTTAGTAAATACGTACTAAGTATGATGGAACAAAGAGAAATTACGAAAAAAAATTTTTGAAAAAAAATTGTTTTTTTTTGTGAAAATGTTAGTAAATACGTACTTAGTATGATGGAACAAAGAAAAATTACGAAAAAAATTTTTTGTAAAAATTTTTTTTTTTTTGTGAAAATGTTAGTAAATACGTACTAAGTATGATGGAACAAAGAAAAATGACGAAAAAAAATTTTGGAAAAAAAATTGTTTTTTTTTGTGAAAATGTTAGTAAATACGTACTAAGTATGATGGAACAAAGAAAAATTACGAAAAAAAATTTTTGGAAAATTTTTTTTTTTTGTGAAAATGTTAGTAAATACGTACTAAGTATGATGGAACAAAGAAAAATTACGAAAAAAAAATTTTGAAAAAAAATAGTTTTTTTTTGTGAAAATGTTAGTAAATACGTACTAAGTATGATGGAACAAAGAAAAATTACGAAAAAAAATTTTTGGAAAATTTTTTTTTTTGTGAAAATGTTAGTAAATATGTACTAAGTATGATGAACAAAGAAAAATTACGAAAAAAAATTTTTGGAAATTTTTTTTTGTTTTTTGTGAAAATGTTAGTAAATACGTACTAAGTATGATGGAACAAAGAGAAATTACGAAAAAAAATTGTTGGAAAATTTTTTTTTTTTTTTGTGAAAATGTTAGTAAATACGTACTAAGTATGATGGAACAAAAAGAAATTACGAAAAAAATTTTTTGGAAATTTTTTTTTTTTTTGTGAAAATGTTAGTAAATACGTACTAAATATGATGGAACAAAGAAAAATTACGAAAAAAAATTTTGGAAAAAAAATTGTTTTTTTTTGTGAAAATGTTAGTAAATACGTACTTAGTATGATGGAACAAAGAAAAATTACGAAAAAAATTTTTTGTAAAAATTTTTTTTTTTTTGTGAAAATGTTAGTAAATACGTACTAAGTATGATGGAACAAAGAAAAATGACGAAAAAAAATTTTGGAAAAAAAATTGTTTTTTTTTGTGAAAATGTTAGTAAATACGTACTAAGTATGATGGAACAAAGAAAAATTACGAAAAAAAATTTTTGGAAAATTTTTTTTTTTTGTGAAAATGTTAGTAAATACGTACTAAGTATGATGGAACAAAGAAAAATTACGAAAAAAAAATTTTGAAAAATTTTTTTTGTTGTGAAAATGTTAGTAAATACGTACTAAGTATGATGGAACAAAGAAAAATTACGAAAAAAAAATTTTGGAAAATTTTTTTTTTTGTGAAAATGTTAGTAAATATGTACTAAGTATGATGAACAAAGAAAAATTACGAAAAAAAATTTTTGGAAATTTTTTTTTGTTTTTTGTGAAAATGTTAGTAAATACGTACTAAGTATGATGGAACAAAGAGAAATTACGAAAAAAAATTGTTGGAAAATTTTTTTTTTTTTTTGTGAAAATGTTAGTAAATACGTACTAAGTATGATGGAACAAAGAAAAATGACGAAAAAAAATTTTGGAAAAAAAATTGTTTTTTTTTGTGAAAATGTTAGTAAATACGTACTAAGTATGATGGAACAAAGAAAAATTACGAAAAAAAAATTTTGGAAAATTTTTTTTTTTGTGAAAATGTTAGTAAATACGTACTAAGTATGATGGAACAAAGAAAAATTACGAAAAAAAAATTTTGGAAAATTTTTTTTTTTGTGAAAATGTTAGTAAATACGTACTAAGTATGATGGAACAAAGAAAAATTACGAAAAAAAAATTTTGGAAATTTTTTTTTTTTTGTGAAAATGTTAGTAATTACGTACTAAGTATGATGGAACAAGGAAAAATGTCAAAAAAAAATTTTTAAAAAATTTTTTTTTTTTTTTGTGAAAATGTTAGTAAATACGTACTAAGTATGATGGAACAAAGAAAAATTACGAAAAATACGTACTAAGTATGATGGAACAAAGAAAAATGACGAAAAAAAAATTTTGAAAAAAAATTGTTTTTTTTTGTGAAAATGTTAGTAAATACGTACTAATCATGATGGAACAAAAAAAAATTACGAAAAAAAATTTTTGTAAAAATTTTTTTTTTTTGTGAAAATGTTAGTAAATACGTACTAAGTATGATGGAACAAAGAAAAATTACGAAAAAAATTTTTTGGAAATTTTTTTTTTTTTTTTGTGAAAATGTTAGTAAATATGTACTAAGTATGATGGAACAAAGAAAAATTACGAAAAAAAATTTTTGGAAATTTTTTTTTTTTTTTTTGTGAAAATGTTAGTAAATACGTACTAAGTATGATGGAACAAAGAGAAATTACGAAAAAAAAATTTTGGAAATTTTTTTTTTTTTTTTTGAAAATGTTAGTAAATACGTACTAAGTATGATGGAACAAAGAGAAATTACCAAAAAAAATTTTTGGAAATTTTTTTTTTTTTTTGTGAAAATGTTAGTAAATACGTACTAAGTATGATGGAACAAAGAAAAATGACGAAAAAAATTTTTGAAAAAAAAATTGTTTTTTTTGTGAAAATGTTAGTAAATACGTACTAAGTATGATGGAACAAAGAAAAATGACGAAAAAAATTTTTGAAAAAAAATTGTTTTTTTTGTGAAAATGTTAGTAAATACGTACTAAGTATGATGGAACAAAGAGAAATTACGAAAAAAATTTTTTGAAAAAAAATTGTTTTTTTTGTGAAAATGTTAGTAAATACGTACTAAGTATGATGGAACAAAGAAAAATTACGAAAAAATTTTTTTGGAAAATTTTTTTTTTTTTTTGTGAAAATGTTAGTAAATACGTACTAAGTATGATGGAACAAAGAAAAATTACGAAGAAAAATTTTTGAAAAAAACTTGTTTTTTTTGTGAAAATGTTAGTAAATACGTACTAATCATGATGGAACAAAAAAAAATTACGAAAAAAAATTTTTGTAAAAATTTTTTTTTTTTGTGAAAATGTTAGTAAATACGTACTAAGTATGATGGAACAAAGAAAAATTACGAAAAAAATTTTTTGGAAAATTTTTTTTTTTTTTTTGTGAAAATGTTAGTAAATATGTACTAAGTATGATGGAACAAAAAAAAATTACGAAAAAAAATTTTTGGAAATTTTTTTTTTTTTTTTTGTGAAAATGTTAGTAAATACGTACTAAGTATGATGGAACAAAGAGAAATTACGAAAAAAAAATTTTGGAAATTTTTTTTTTTTTTGTGAAAATGTTAGTAAATACGTACTAAGTATGATGGAACAAAGAGAAATTACCAAAAAAATTTTTTGGAAATTTTTTTTTTTTTTTGTGAAAATGTTAGTAAATACGTACTAAGTATGATGGAACAAAGAAAAATGACGAAAAAAATTTTTGAAAAAAAATTGTTTTTTTTGTGAAAATGTTAGTAAATACGTACTAAGTATGATGGAACAAAGAAAAATTACGAAAAAAAATTTTTGGAAAATTTTTTTTTTTTTGTGAAAATGTTAGTAAATACGTACTAAGTATGATGGAACAAAGAAAAATTACGAAAAAAATTTTTGAAAAAAAATTGTTTTTTTTGTGAAAATGTTAGTAAATACGTACTAAGTATGATGGAACAAAGAAAAATTACGAAAAAAAATTTTTGGAAATTTTTTTTTTTTTTTTTGTGCAAATGTTAGTAAATATGTACTAAGTATGATGGAACAAAGAAAAATTACGAAAAAAAATTTTTGGAAATTTTTTTTTTTTTTCTTGTGAAAATGTTAGTAAATACGTACTAAATATGATGGAACAAAGAAAAATTACGAAAAAAAATTTTGGAAAAAAAATTGTTTTTTTTGTGAAATTGTTAGTAAATACGTACTAAGTATGATGGAACAAAGAAAAATGACGAAAAAAAAATTTTGAAAAAAAATTGTTTTTTTTTGTGAAAATGTTAGTAAATGCGTACTAAGTATGATGGAACAAAGAGAAATTACGAAAAAAAATTTTTTGAAAATTTTTTTTTTTTTTTTGTGAAAATGTTAGTAAATACGTACTAAGTATGATGGAACAAAGAGAAATTACGAAAAAAAAAATTTTGGAAAATTTTTTTTTTTTGTGAAAATGTTAGTAAATACGTACTAAGTATGATGGAACAAAGAAAAATGACGAAAAAAAAATTTTGAAAAAAAATGGTTTTTTTTGTGAAAATGTTAGTAAATATGTACTAAGTATGATGGAACAAAGAGAAATTACGGAAAAAATTTTTTGAAAAAAAATTGTTTTTTTTTTGTGAAAATGTTAGTAAATACGTACTAAGTATGATGGAACAAAGAAAAATGACGAAAAAAAAATTTTGAAAAAAAATGGTTTTTTTTGTGAAAATGTTAGTAAATATGTACTAAGTATGATGGAACAAAGAAAAATTACGAAAAATTTTTTTTTTTTTTTGTGAAAATGTTAGTAAATACGTACTAAGTATGATGGAACAAAGAAAAATTACGAAAAAAAAATTTTGAAAAAAAATGGTTTTTTTTGTGAAAATGTTAGTAAATATGTACTAAGTATGATGGAACAAAGAAAAATTACGAAAAATTTTTTTTTTTTTTTGTGAAAATGTTAGTAAATACGTACTAAGTATGATGGAACAAAGAAAAATTACGAAAAAAAATTTTTGGAAATTTTTTTTTTTTTTTTGTGAAAATGTTAGTAAATACGTACTAAGTATGATGGAACAAAGAGAAATTACGAAAAAAAATTTTTTGGAAAATTGTTTTTTTTTTGTGAAAATGTTAGTAAATACGTACTAAGTATGATGGAACAAAGAAAAATGACGAAAAAAAATTTTGGAAAAAAAATTGTTTTTTTTTTTTGTGAAAATGTTAGTACATACGTACTAAGTATGATGGAACAAAGAAAAATGACGAAAAAAAAATTTTGAAAAAAAATTGTTTTTTTTGTGAAAATGTTAGTAAATACGTACTAAGTATGATGAAACAAAGAGAAATTACGAAAAAAAAATTTTTGAAAATTTTTTTTTTTTTTTTGTGAAAATGTTAGTAAATACGTACTAAGTATGATGGAACAAAGAGAAATTACGAAAAAAAAAATTTTGAAAATTTTTTTTTTTTTTTTGTGAAAATGTTAGTAAATACGTACTAAGTATGATGGAACAAAGAGAAATTACGAAAAAAAAAATTTTGGAAAAAATTTTTTTTTTTGTGAAAATGTTAGTACATACGTACTAAGTATGATGGAACAAAGAAAAATGACGAAAAAAAATTTTGGAAAAAAAATTGTTTTTTTTTTTGTGAAAATGTTAGTACATACGTACTAAGTATGATGGAACAAAGAAAAATGACGAAAAAAAATTTTGGAAAAAAAATTGTTTTTTTTTTGTGAAAATGTTAGTAAATACGTACTAAGTATGATGGAACAAAGAAAAATGACGAAAAAAAATTTTTGAAAAAAAATTGTTTTTTTTTGTGAAAATGTTAGTAAATACGTACTAAGTATGATGGAACAAAGAGAAATTACGAAAAAAATTTTTTGAAAAAAAATTGTTTTTTTTGTGAAAATGTTAGTAAATACGTACTAAGTATGATGAAACAAAGAAAAATTACGAAAAATTTTTTTTGGAAAATTTTTTTTTTTTTTTGTGAAAATGTTAGTAAATACGTACTAAGTATGATGGAACAAAGAAAAATTACGAAGAAAAATTTTTGAAAAAAAATTGTTTTTTTTGTGAAAATGTTAGTAAATACGTACTAATCATGATGGAACAAAAAATAATTACGAAAAAAAATTTTTGTAAAAATTTTTTTTTTTTGTGAAAATGTTAGTAAATACGTACTAAGTATGATGGAACAAAGAAAAATTACGAAAAAAAATTTTTGGCAAATTTTTTTTTTTTTTGTGAAAATGTTAGTAAATATGTACTAAGTATGATGGAACAAAGAAAAATTACGAAAAAAAATTTTTGGAAATTTTTTTTTTTTTTTTTTGTGAAAATGTTAGTAAATACGTACTAAGTATGATGGAACAAAGAGAAATTACGAAAAAAAAATTTTGGAAAATTTTTTTTTTTTTTTGTGAAAATGTTAGTAAATACGTACTAAGTATGATGGAACAAAGAGAAATTATGAAAAATACGTACTAAGTATGATGGAACAAAGAAAAATGACGAAAAAAAAATTTTGAAAAAAAATTGTTTTTTTTTGTGAAAATGTTAGTAAATACGTACTAAGTATGATGGAACAAAGAAAAATGACGAAAAAAAAATTTTGAAAAAAAATTGTTTTTTTTTGTGAAAATGTTAGTAAATACGTACTAAGTATGATGGAACAAAGAAAAATTACGAAAAAAAATTTTGAAAAAAAATTGTTTTTTTTGTGAAAATGTTAGTAAATACGTACTAAGTATGATGGAACAAAGAAAAATTATGAAAAATACGTACTAAGTATGATGGAACAAAGAAAAATGACGAAAAAAAAATTTTGAAAAAAAATTGTTTTTTTTTGTGAAAATGTTAGTAAATACGTACTAAGTATGATGGAACAAAGAAAAATGACGAAAAAAAAATTTTGAAAAAAAATTGTTTTTTTTTGTGAAAATGTTAGTAAATACGTACTAAGTATGATGGAACAAAGAGAAATTACGAAAAAAATTTTTTGAAAAAAAATTGTTTTTTTTGTGAAAATGTTAGTAAATACGTACTACGTATGATGGAACAAAGAAAAATTACGAAAAATTTTTTTTGGAAAAATTTTTTTTTTTTTTGTGAAAATGTTAGTAAATACGTACTAAGTATGATGGAACAAAGAGAAATTACGAAAAAAAAATTTTGGAAATTTTTTTTTTTTTTTTGTGAAAATGTTAGTAAATACGTACTAAGTATGATGGAACAAAGAGAAATTATGAAAAATACGTACTAAGTATGATGGAACAAAGAAAAATGACGAAAAAAAAATTTTGAAAAAAAATTGTTTTTTTTTGTGAAAATGTTAGTAAATACGTACTAAGTATGATGGAACAAAGAAAAATGACGAAAAAAAAATTTTGAAAAAAAATTGTTTTTTTTTGTGAAAATGTTAGTAAATACGTACTAAGTATGATGGAACAAAGAAAAATTACGAAAAAAAATTTTGAAAAAAAATTGTTTTTTTTGTGAAAATGTTAGTAAATACGTACTAAGTATGATGGAACAAAGAAAAATTATGAAAAATACGTACTAAGTATGATGGAACAAAGAAAAATGACGAAAAAAAAATTTTGAAAAAAAATTGTTTTTTTTTGTGAAAATGTTAGTAAATACGTACTAAGTATGATGGAACAAAGAAAAATGACGAAAAAAAAATTTTGAAAAAAAATTGTTTTTTTTTGTGAAAATGTTAGTAAATACGTACTAAGTATGATGGAACAAAGAGAAATTACGGAAAAAATTTTTTGAAAAAAAATTGTTTTTTTTTTGTGAAAATGTTAGTAAATACGTACTAAGTATGATGGAACAAAGAAAAATGACGAAAAAAAAATTTTGAAAAAAAATGGTTTTTTTTGTGAAAATGTTAGTAAATATGTACTAAGTATGATGGAACAAAGAAAAATTACGAAAAATTTTTTTTTTTTTTTGTGAAAATGTTAGTAAATACGTACTAAGTATGATGGAACAAAGAAAAATTACGAAAAAAAATTTTTGGAAATTTTTTTTTTTTTTTTGTGAAAATGTTAGTAAATACGTACTAAGTATGATGGAACAAAGAGAAATTACGAAAAAAAATTTTTTGGAAAATTGTTTTTTTTTTGTGAAAATGTTAGTAAATACGTACTAAGTATGATGGAACAAAGAAAAATGACGAAAAAAAATTTTGGAAAAAAAATTGTTTTTTTTTTTTGTGAAAATGTTAGTACATACGTACTAAGTATGATGGAACAAAGAAAAATGACGAAAAAAAAATTTTGAAAAAAAATTGTTTTTTTTGTGAAAATGTTAGTAAATACGTACTAAGTATGATGAAACAAAGAGAAATTACGAAAAAAAAATTTTTGAAAATTTTTTTTTTTTTTTTGTGAAAATGTTAGTAAATACGTACTAAGTATGATGGAACAAAGAGAAATTACGAAAAAAAAAATTTTGAAAATTTTTTTTTTTTTTTTGTGAAAATGTTAGTAAATACGTACTAAGTATGATGGAACAAAGAGAAATTACGAAAAAAAAAATTTTGGAAAAAAATTTTTTTTTTGTGAAAATGTTAGTACATACGTACTAAGTATGATGGAACAAAGAAAAATGACGAAAAAAAATTTTGGAAAAAAAATTGTTTTTTTTTTTTGTGAAAATGTTAGTACATACGTACTAAGTATGATGGAACAAAGAAAAATGACGAAAAAAAATTTTGGAAAAAAAATTGTTTTTTTTTTGTGAAAATGTTAGTAAATACGTACTAAGTATGATGGAACAAAGAAAAATGACGAAAAAAAATTTTTGAAAAAAAATTGTTTTTTTTTGTGAAAATGTTAGTAAATACGTACTAAGTATGATGGAACAAAGAGAAATTACGAAAAAAATTTTTTGAAAAAAAATTGTTTTTTTTGTGAAAATGTTAGTAAATACGTACTAAGTATGATGAAACAAAGAAAAATTACGAAAAATTTTTTTTGGAAAATTTTTTTTTTTTTTTGTGAAAATGTTAGTAAATACGTACTAAGTATGATGGAACAAAGAAAAATTACGAAGAAAAATTTTTGAAAAAAAATTGTTTTTTTTGTGAAAATGTTAGTAAATACGTACTAATCATGATGGAACAAAAAATAATTACGAAAAAAAATTTTTGTAAAAATTTTTTTTTTTTGTGAAAATGTTAGTAAATACGTACTAAGTATGATGGAACAAAGAAAAATTACGAAAAAAAATTTTTGGAAAATTTTTTTTTTTTTTGTGAAAATGTTAGTAAATATGTACTAAGTATGATGGAACAAAGAAAAATTACGAAAAAAAATTTTTGGAAATTTTTTTTTTTTTTTTTTGTGAAAATGTTAGTAAATACGTACTAAGTATGATGGAACAAAGAGAAATTACGAAAAAAAAATTTTGGAAAATTTTTTTTTTTTTTTGTGAAAATGTTAGTAAATACGTACTAAGTATGATGGAACAAAGAGAAATTATGAAAAATACGTACTAAGTATGATGGAACAAAGAAAAATGACGAAAAAAAAATTTTGAAAAAAAATTGTTTTTTTTTGTGAAAATGTTAGTAAATACGTACTAAGTATGATGGAACAAAGAAAAATGACGAAAAAAAAATTTTGAAAAAAAATTGTTTTTTTTTGTGAAAATGTTAGTAAATACGTACTAAGTATGATGGAACAAAGAAAAATTACGAAAAAAAATTTTGAAAAAAAATTGTTTTTTTTGTGAAAATGTTAGTAAATACGTACTAAGTATGATGGAACAAAGAAAAATTATGAAAAATACGTACTAAGTATGATGGAACAAAGAAAAATGACGAAAAAAAAATTTTGAAAAAAAATTGTTTTTTTTTGTGAAAATGTTAGTAAATACGTACTAAGTATGATGGAACAAAGAAAAATGACGAAAAAAAAATTTTGAAAAAAAATTGTTTTTTTTTGTGAAAATGTTAGTAAATACGTACTAAGTATGATGGAACAAAGAGAAATTACGAAAAAAATTTTTTGAAAAAAAATTGTTTTTTTTGTGAAAATGTTAGTAAATACGTACTACGTATGATGGAACAAAGAAAAATTACGAAAAATTTTTTTTGGAAAAATTTTTTTTTTTTTTTGTGAAAATGTTAGTAAATACGTACTAAGTATGATGGAACAAAGAAAAATTACGAAGAAAAATTTTTGAAAAAAAATTGTTTTTTTTGTGAAAATGTTAGTAAATACGTACTAATCATGATGGAACAAAAAAAAATTACGAAAAAAAATTTTTTGGAAAATTGTTTTTTTTTTGTGAAAATGTTAGTAAATACGTACTAAGTATGATGAAACAAAGAAAAATTACGAAAAATTTTTTTTGGAAAAATTTTTTTTTTTTTTGTGAAAATGTTAGTAAATACGTACTAAGTATGATGGAACAAAGAAAAATTACGAAGAAAAATTTTTGAAAAAAAATTGTTTTTTTTGTGAAAATGTTAGTAAATACGTACTAATCATGATGGAACAAAAAATAATTACGAAAAAAAATTTTTGTAAAAATTTTTTTTTTTTGTGAAAATGTTAGTAAATACGTACTAAGTATGATGGAACAAAGAAAAATTACGAAAAAAAATTTTTGGAAAATTTTTTTTTTTTTTTGTGAAAATGTTAGTAAATATGTACTAAGTATGATGGAACAAAGAAAAATTACGAAAAAAAATTTTTGGAAATTTTTTTTTTTTTTTTTTGTGAAAATGTTAGTAAATACGTACTAAGTATGATGGAACAAAGAGAAATTACGAAAAAAAAATTTTGGAAAATTTTTTTTTTTTTTTGTGAAAATGTTAGTAAATACGTACTAAGTATGATGGAACAAAGAGAAATTATGAAAAATACGTACTAAGTATGATGGAACAAAGAAAAATGACGAAAAAAAAATTTTGAAAAAAAATTGTTTTTTTTTGTGAAAATGTTAGTAAATACGTACTAAGTATGATGGAACAAAGAAAAATTACGAAGAAAAATTTTTGAAAAAAAATTGTTTTTTTTGTGAAAATGTTAGTAAATACGTACTAAGTATGATGGAACAAAGAAAAATTACGAAAAAAAATTTTGGAAAAAAAATTGTTTTTTTTTTTTGTGAAAATGTTAGTACATACGTACTAAGTATGATGGAACAAAGAAAAATGACGAAAAAAAAATTTTGAAAAAAAATTGTTTTTTTTGTGAAAATGTTAGTAAATACGTACTAAGTATGATGAAACAAAGAGAAATTACGAAAAAAAAATTTTTGAAAATTTTTTTTTTTTTTTTGTGAAAATGTTAGTAAATACGTACTAAGTATGATGGAACAAAGAGAAATTACGAAAAAAAAAATTTTGAAAATTTTTTTTTTTTTTTTGTGAAAATGTTAGTAAATACGTACTAAGTATGATGGAACAAAGAGAAATTACGAAAAAAAAAATTTTGGAAAAAATTTTTTTTTTTTGTGAAAATGTTAGTACATACGTACTAAGTATGATGGAACAAAGAAAAATGACGAAAAAAAATTTTGGAAAAAAAATTGTTTTTTTTTTTTGTGAAAATGTTAGTACATACGTACTAAGTATGATGGAACAAAGAAAAATGACGAAAAAAAATTTTGGAAAAAAAATTGTTTTTTTTTTGTGAAAATGTTAGTAAATACGTACTAAGTATGATGGAACAAAGAAAAATGACGAAAAAAAATTGTTTTTTTTTGTGAAAATGTTAGTAAATACGTACTAAGTATGATGGAACAAAGAGAAATTACGAAAAAAATTTTTTAAAAAAAAATTGTTTTTTTTGTGAAAATGTTAGTAAATACGTACTAAGTATGATGAAACAAAGAAAAATTACGAAAAATTTTTTTTGGAAAAATTTTTTTTTTTTTTGTGAAAATGTTAGTAAATACGTACTAAGTATGATGGAACAAAGAAAAATTACGAAGAAAAATTTTTGAAAAAAAATTGTTTTTTTTGTGAAAATGTTAGTAAATACGTACTAATCATGATGGAACAAAAAATAATTACGAAAAAAAATTTTTGTAAAAATTTTTTTTTTTTGTGAAAATGTTAGTAAATACGTACTAAGTATGATGGAACAAAGAAAAATTACGAAAAAAAATTTTTGGAAAATTTTTTTTTTTTTTTGTGAAAATGTTAGTAAATATGTACTAAGTATGATGGAACAAAGAAAAATTACGAAAAAAAATTTTTGGAAATTTTTTTTTTTTTTTTTTGTGAAAATGTTAGTAAATACGTACTAAGTATGATGGAACAAAGAGAAATTACGAAAAAAAAATTTTGGAAAATTTTTTTTTTTTTTTGTGAAAATGTTAGTAAATACGTACTAAGTATGATGGAACAAAGAGAAATTATGAAAAATACGTACTAAGTATGATGGAACAAAGAAAAATGACGAAAAAAAAATTTTGAAAAAAAATTGTTTTTTTTTGTGAAAATGTTAGTAAATACGTACTAAGTATGATGGAACAAAGAAAAATTACGAAGAAAAATTTTTGAAAAAAAATTGTTTTTTTTGTGAAAATGTTAGTAAATACGTACTAAGTATGATGGAACAAAGAAAAATTACGAAAAAAAATTTTTGGAAATTTTTTTTTTTTTTTTTTGTGAAAATGTTAGTAAATATGTACTAAGTATGATGGAACAAAGAAAAATTACGAAAAAAAATTTTTGGAAATTTTTTTTTTTTTTTTTTGTGAAAATGTTAGTAAATACGTACTAAGTATGATGGAACAAAGAGAAATTACGAAAAAAAAATTTTGGAAAATTTTTTTTTTTTTTTGTGAAAATGTTAGTAAATACGTACTAAGTATGATGGAACAAAGAGAAATTATGAAAAATACGTACTAAGTATGATGGAACAAAGAAAAATGACGAAAAAAAAATTTTGAAAAAAAATTGTTTTTTTTTGTGAAAATGTTAGTAAATACGTACTAAGTATGATGGAACAAAGAAAAATTACGAAGAAAAATTTTTGAAAAAAAATTGTTTTTTTTGTGAAAATGTTAGTAAATACGTACTACGTATGATGGAACAAAGAAAAATTACGAAAAATTTTTTTTGGAAAAATTTTTTTTTTTTTTGTGAAAATGTTAGTAAATACGTACTAATCATGATGGAACAAAAAAAAATTACGAAAAAAAATTTTTGTAAAAATTTTTTTTTTTTGTGAAAATGTTAGTAAATACGTACTAAGTATGATGGAACAAAGAAAAATTACGAAAAAAATTTTTTGAAAAAAAATTGTTTTTTTTTGTGAAAATGTTAGTAAATACGTACTAAGTATGATGGAACAAAGAGAAATTACGAAAAAAAATTTTTGAAAAAAAATTGTTTTTTTTGTGAAAATGTTAGTAAATACGTACTACGTATGATGGAACAAAGAAAAATTACGAAAAATTTTTTTTGGAAAAATTTTTTTTTTTTTTGTGAAAATGTTAGTAAATACGTACTAAGTATGATGGAACAAAGAGAAATTACGAAAAAAATTTGTTGAAAAAAAATTGTTTTTTTTGTGAAAATGTTAGTAAATACGTACTACGTATGATGGAACAAAGAAAAATTACGAAAAATTTTTTTTGGAAAAATTTTTTTTTTTTTTGTGAAAATGTTAGTAAATACGTACTACGTATGATGGAACAAAGAAAAATTACGAAAAATTTTTTTTGGAAAAATTTTTTTTTTTTTTGTGAAAATGTTAGTAAATACGTACTAAGTATGATGGAACAAAGAAAAATTACGAAGAAAAATTTTTGAAAAAAAATTGTTTTTTTTGTGAAAATGTTAGTAAATACGTACTACGTATGATGGAACAAAGAAAAATTACGAAAAATTTTTTTTGGAAAAATTTTTTTTTTTTTTGTGAAAATGTTAGTAAATACGTACTAATCATGATGGAACAAAAAAAAATTACGAAAAAAAATTTTTGTAAAAATTTTTTTTTTTTGTGAAAATGTTAGTAAATACGTACTAAGTATGATGGAACAAAGAAAAATTACGAAAAAAATTTTTTGAAAAAAAATTGTTTTTTTTTGTGAAAATGTTAGTAAATACGTACTAAGTATGATGGAACAAAGAGAAATTACGAAAAAAATTTTTTGAAAAAAAATTGTTTTTTTTGTGAAAATGTTAGTAAATACGTACTACGTATGATGGAACAAAGAAAAATTACGAAAAATTTTTTTTGGAAAAATTTTTTTTTTTTTGTGAAAATGTTAGTAAATACGTACTAATCATGATGGAACAAAAAAAAATTACGAAAAAAAATTTTTGTAAAAATTTTTTTTTTTTGTGAAAATGTTAGTAAATACGTACTAAGTATGATGGAACAAAGAAAAATTACGAAAAAAAAATTTTGGAAATTTTTTTTTTTTTTTTGTGACAATGTTAGTAAATATGTACTAAGTATGATGGAACAAAGAAAAATTACGAAAAAAAATTTTTGGAAATTTTTTTTTTTTTTTTTGTGAAAATGTTAGTAAATACGTACTAAGTATGATGGAACAAAGAGAAATTACGAAAAAAAAATTTTGGAAATTTTTTTTTTTTTTTGTGAAAATGTTAGTAAATACGTACTAAGTATGATGGAACAAAGAGAAATTACCAAAAAAAATTTTTGGAAAATTTTTTTTTTTTTTTGTGAAAATGTTAGTAAATACGTACTAAGTATGATGGAACAAAGAAAAATGACGAAAAAAAATTTTGAAAAAAAATTGTTTTTTTTGTGAAAATGTTAGTAAATACGTACTAAGTATGATGGAACAAAGAAAAATTACGAAAAAAAATGTTTGGAAAATTTTTTTTTTTTTGTGAAAATGTTAGTAAATACGTACTAAGTATGATGGAACAAAGAGAAATTACGAAAACAAAAATTTTGGAAAAAATTTTTTTTTTTGTGAAAATGTTAGTAAATACGTACTAAGTATGATGGAACAAAGAAAAATGACGAAAAAAAATTTTGGAAAAAAAATTGTTTTTTTTTTGTGAAAATGTTAGTAAATACGTACTAAGTATGATGGAACAAAGAAAAATGACGAAAAAAAAATTTTGAAAAAAAATGGTTTTTTTTTGTGAAAATGTTAGTAAATATGTACTAAGTATGATGGAACAAAGAGAAATTACGAAAAAAATTTTTTGAAAAAAAATTGTTTTTTTTGTGAAAATGTTAGTAAATACGTACTAAGTATGATGGAACAAAGAAAAATTACGAAAAATTTTTTTTTTTTTTTGTGAAAATGTTAGTAAATACGTACTAAGTATGATCGAACAAAGAGAAATTACGAAAAAAAAAATTTTGGAAAATTGTTTTTTTTTTTTGTGAAAATGTTAGTAAATACGTACTAAGTATGATGGAACAAAGAAAAATTACGAAAAAAAATTTTTGGAAAATTTTTTTTTTTTTTGTGAAAATGTTAGTAAATACGTACTAAGTATGATGGAACAAAGAGAAATTACGAAAAAAAAATTTTTGGAAAATTGTTTTTTTTTTGTGAAAATGTTAGTAAATACGTACTAAGTATGATGGAACAAAGAAAAATGACGAAAAAAAATTTTCGAAAAAAAATTGTTTTTTTTTTTTTGTGAAAATGTTAGTACATACGTACTAAGTATGATGGAACAAAGAAAAATGACGAAAAAAAATTTTGAAAAAAAATTGTTTTTTTTGTGAAAATGTTAGTAAATACGTACTAAGTATGATGGAACAAAGAGAAATTACGAAAAAAAAATTTTTGAAAAATTTTTTTTTTTTTTTGTGAAAATGTTAGTAAATACGTACTAAGTATGATGGAACAAAGAAAAATGACGAAAAAAAATTTTGGAAAAAAAATTGTTTTTTTTTTGTGAAAATGTTAGTAAATATGTACTAAGTATGATGGAACAAAGAAAAATTACGAAAATTTTTTTTTTTTTTGTGAAAATGTTAGTAAATACGTACTAAGTATGATCGAACAAAGAGAAATTACGAAAAAAAAATTTTTGGAAATTTTTTTTTTTTTTTTTGTGAAAATGTTAGTAAATACGTACTAAGTATGATGGAACAAAGAAAAATTACGAAAAAAAATTTTTGGAAAATTTTTTTTTTTTTTGTGAAAATGTTAGTAAATACGTCTAAGTATGATGGAACAAAGATAAATTACGAAAAAAAAATTTTTGGAAAATTGTTTTTTTTTTGTGAAAATGTTAGTAAATACGTACTAAGTATGATGGAACAAAGAAAAATGACGAAAAAAAATTTTGGAAAAAAAATTGTTTTTTTTTTTTGTGAAAATGTTAGTAAATACGTACTAAGTATGATGGAACAAAGAAAAATGACGAAAAAAAAATTTTGAAAAAAAATTGTTTTTTTTTGTGAAAATGTTAGTAAATACGTACTAAGTATGATGGAACAAAGAGAAATTACGAAAAAAAATTTTTGAAAAAAAATTGTTTTTTTTGTGAAAATGTTAATAAATACGTACTAAGTATGATGGAACAAAGAAAAATTACGAAAAAAATTTTTTGGAAATTTTTTTTTTTTTTTTTTGTGAAAATGTTAGTAAATACGTACTAAGTATGATGGAACAAAGAGAAATTACGAAAAAAATTTTTTGAAAAAAAATTGTTTTTTTTGTGAAAATGTTAGTAAATACGTACTAAGTATGATGGAACAAAGAAAAATGACGAAAAAAAATTTTGGAAAAAAAATTGTTTTTTTTTTTGTGAAAATGTTAGTACATACGTACTAAGTATGATGGAACAAAGAAAAATGACGAAAAAAAAATTTTGAAAAAAGATTGTTTTTTTTGTGAAAATGTTAGTAAATACGTACTAAGTATGATGGAACAAAGAGAAATTACGAAAAAAAAATTTTTGAAAATTTTTTTTTTTTTTTTGTGAAAATGTTAGTAAATACGTACTAAGTATGATGGAACAAAGAAAAATTACGAAAAAAAATTTTTGGAAAATTTTTTTTTTTTTTTGTGAAAATGTTAGTAAATATGTACTAAGTATGATGGAACAAAGAAAAATTACGAAAAAAAATTTTTGGAAATTTTTTTTTTTTTTTTTGTGAAAATGTTAGTAAATACGTACTAAGTATGATGGAACAAAGAGAAATTACGAAAAAAAAATTTTGGAAAATTTTTTTTTTTTTTTGTGAAAATGTTAGTAAATACGTACTAAGTATGATGGAACAAAGAGAAATTACCAAAAAAAATTTTTGTAAATTTTTTTTTTTTTTGTGAAAATGTTAGTAAATACGTACTAAGTATGATGGAACAAAGAAAAATTACGAAAAAAAATTTTGAAAAAAAATTGTTTTTTTTGTGAAAATGTTAGTAAATACGTACTAAGTATGATGGAACAAAGAAAAATTATGAAAAATACGTACTAAGTATGATGGAACAAAGAGAAATTACCAAAAAAAATTTTTGGAAAATTTTTTTTTTTTTTTGTGAAAATGTTAGTAAATACGTACTAAGTATGATGGAACAAAGAAAAATGACGAAAAAAAATTTTGAAAAAAAATTGTTTTTTTTGTGAAAATGTTAGTAAATACGTACTAAGTATGATGGAACAAAGAAAAATTACGAAAAAAAATGTTTGGAAAATTTTTTTTTTTTTGTGAAAATGTTAGTAAATACGTACTAAGTATGATGGAACAAAGAGAAATTACGAAAAAAAAAATTTTGGAAAAATTTTTTTTTTTTGTGAAAATGTTAGTAAATACGTACTAAGTATGATGGAACAAAGAAAAATGACGAAAAAAAATTTTGGAAAAAAAATTGTTTTTTTTTTTGTGAAAATGTTAGTAAATACGTACTAAGTATGATGGAACAAAGAAAAATGACGAAAAAAAAATTTTGAAAAAAAATGGTTTTTTTTTGTGAAAATGTTAGTAAATATGTACTAAGTATGATGGAACAAAGAGAAATTACGAAAAAAATTTTTTGAAAAAAAATTGTTTTTTTTGTGAAAATGTTAGTAAATACGTACTAAGTATGATGGAACAAAGAAAAATTACGAAAAAATTTTTTTTTTTTTTTGTGAAAATGTTAGTAAATACGTACTAAGTATGATCGAACAAAGAGAAATTACGAAAAAAAAAATTTTGGAAAATTTTTTTTTTTTTTTATGAAAATGTTAGTAAATACGTACTAAGTATGATGGAACAAAGAAAAATTACGAAAAAAAATTTTTGGAAAATTTTTTTTTTTTTTTGTGAAAATGTTAGTAAATACGTACTAAGTATGATGGAACAAAGAGAAATTACGAAAAAAAAATTTTTGGAAAATTGTTTTTTTTTTGTGAAAATGTTAGTAAATACGTACTAAGTATGATGGAACAAAGAAAAATGACGAAAAAAAATTTTGGAAAAAAAATTGTTTTTTTTTTTTTGTGAAAATGTTAGTACATACGTACTAAGTATGATGGAACAAAGAAAAATGACGAAAAAAAATTTTGAAAAAAAATTGTTTTTTTTGTGAAAATGTTAGTAAATACGTACTAAGTATGATGGAACAAAGAGAAATTACGAAAAAAAAATTTTTGAAAAAATTTTTTTTTTTTTTGTGAAAATGTTAGTAAATACGTACTAAGTATGATGGAACAAAGAAAAATGACGAAAAAAAATTTTGGAAAAAAAATTGTTTTTTTTTTGTGAAAATGTTAGTAAATATGTACTAAGTATGATGGAACAAAGAAAAATTACGAAAATTTTTTTTTTTTTTTGTGAAAATGTTAGTAAATACGTACTAAGTATGATCGAACAAAGAGAAATTACGAAAAAAAAATTTTTGGAAATTTTTTTTTTTTTTTTTGTGAAAATGTTAGTAAATACGTACTAAGTATGATGGAACAAAGAAAAATTACGAAAAAAAATTTTTGGAAAATTTTTTTTTTTTTTTGTGAAAATGTTAGTAAATACGTCTAAGTATGATGGAACAAAGATAAATTACGAAAAAAAAATTTTTGGAAAATTGTTTTTTTTTTGTGAAAATGTTAGTAAATACGTACTAAGTATGATGGAACAAAGAAAAATGACGAAAAAAAATTTTGGAAAAAAAATTGTTTTTTTTTTTTGTGAAAATGTTAGTAAATACGTACTAAGTATGATGGAACAAAGAAAAATGACGAAAAAAAAATTTTGAAAAAAAATTGTTTTTTTTTGTGAAAATGTTAGTAAATACGTACTAAGTATGATGGAACAAAGAGAAATTACGAAAAAAAATTTTTGAAAAAAAATTGTTTTTTTTGTGAAAATGTTAATAAATACGTACTAAGTATGATGGAACAAAGAAAAATTACGAAAAAAATTTTTTGGAAATTTTTTTTTTTTTTTGTGAAAATGTTAGTAAATACGTACTAAGTATGATGGAACAAAGAGAAATTACGAAAAAAATTTTTTGAAAAAAAATTGTTTTTTTTGTGAAAATGTTAGTAAATACGTACTAAGTATGATGGAACAAAGAAAAATGACGAAAAAAAATTTTGGAAAAAAAATTGTTTTTTTTTTTGTGAAAATGTTAGTACATACGTACTAAGTATGATGGAACAAAGAAAAATGACGAAAAAAAAATTTTGAAAAAAGATTGTTTTTTTTGTGAAAATGTTAGTAAATACGTACTAAGTATGATGGAACAAAGAGAAATTACGAAAAAAAAATTTTTGAAAATTTTTTTTTTTTTTTTGTGAAAATGTTAGTAAATACGTACTAAGTATGATGGAACAAAGAAAAATGACAAAAAAAAATTTTGGAAAAAAAAGTGTTTTTTTTTGTGAAAATGTTAGTAAATACGTACTAAGTATGATGGAACAAAGAAAAATGACGAAAAAAAATTTTGGAAAAAAAATTGTTTTTTTTTGTGAAAATGTTAGTAAATACGTACTAAGTATGATGGAACAAAGAAAAATGACGAAAAAAAAATTTTGAAAAAAAATTGTTTTTTTTTGTGAAAATGTTAGTAAATACGTACTAAGTATGATGGAACAAAGAGAAATTACGAAAAAAAATTTTTGAAAAAAAATTGTTTTTTTTTGTGAAAATGTTAGTAAATACGTACTAAGTATGATGGAACAAAGAAAAATTACGAAGAAAAATTTTTGAAAAAAAATTGTTTTTTTTGTGAAAATGTTAGTAAATACGTACTAATCATGATGGAACAAAAAAAAATTACGAAAAAAAATTTTTGTAAAATTTTTTTTTTTTTGTGAAAATGTTAGTAAATACGTACTAAGTATGATGGAACAAAGAAAAATGACGAAAAAAAATTTTGGAAAAAAAATTGTTTTTTTTTGTGAAAATGTTAGTAAATACGTACTAAGTATGATGGAACAAAGAAAAATGACGAAAAAAAAATTTTGAAAAAAAATGGTTTTTTTTGTGAAAATGTTAGTAAATATGTACTAAGTATGATGGAACAAAGAGAAATTACGAAAAAAATTTTTTGAAAAAAAATTGTTTTTTTTTTGTGAAAATGTTAGTAAATACGTACTAAGTATGATGGAACAAAGAAAAATGACGAAAAAAAAATTTTGAAAAAAAATGGTTTTTTTTGTGAAAATGTTAGTAAATATGTACTAAGTATGATGGAACAAAGAAAAATTACGAAAAATTTTTTTTTTTTTTTGTGAAAATGTTAGTAAATACGTACTAAGTATGATCGAACAAAGAGAAATTACGAAAAAAAAATTTTTGGAAAATTTTTTTTTTTTTTTGTGAAAATGTTAGTAAATACGTACTAAGTATGATGGAACAAAGAAAAATTACGAAAAAAAATTTTTGGAAATTTTTTTTTTTTTTTTGTGAAAATGTTAGTAAATACGTACTAAGTATGATGGAACAAAGAGAAATTACGAAAAAAAATTTTTTGGAAAATTGTTTTTTTTTTGTGAAAATGTTAGTAAATACGTACTAAGTATGATGGAACAAAGAAAAATGACGAAAAAAAATTTTGGAAAAAAAATTGTTTTTTTTTTTTGTGAAAATGTTAGTACATACGTACTAAGTATGATGGAACAAAGAAAAATGACGAAAAAAAAATTTTGAAAAAAAATTGTTTTTTTTTGTGAAAATGTTAGTAAATACGTACTAAGTATGATGAAACAAAGAGAAATTACGAAAAAAAAAATTTTGAAAATTTTTTTTTTTTTTTGTGAAAATGTTAGTAAATACGTACTAAGTATGATGGAACAAAGAGAAATTACGAAAAAAAAAATTTTGAAAATTTTTTTTTTTTTTTTGTGAAAATGTTAGTAAATACGTACTAAGTATGATGGAACAAAGAGAAATTACGAAAAAAAAAATTTTGGAAAAAATTTTTTTTTTTTGTGAAAATGTTAGTACATACGTACTAAGTATGATGGAACAAAGAAAAATGACGAAAAAAAATTTTGGAAAAAAAATTGTTTTTTTTTTTTGTGAAAATGTTAGTACATACGTACTAAGTATGATGGAACAAAGAAAAATGACGAAAAAAAATTTTGGAAAAAAAATTGTTTTTTTTTTGTGAAAATGTTAGTAAATACGTACTAAGTATGATGGAACAAAGAAAAATGACGAAAAAAAATTGTTTTTTTTTGTGAAAATGTTAGTAAATACGTACTAAGTATGATGGAACAAAGAGAAATTACGAAAAAAATTTTTTGAAAAAAAATTGTTTTTTTTGTGAAAATGTTAGTAAATACGTACTAAGTATGATGAAACAAAGAAAAATTACGAAAAATTTTTTTTGGAAAAATTTTTTTTTTTTTGTGAAAATGTTAGTAAATACGTACTAAGTATGATGGAACAAAGAAAAATTACGAAGAAAAATTTTTGAAAAAAAATTGTTTTTTTTTGTGAAAATGTTAGTAAATACGTACTAATCATGATGGAACAAAAAAAAATTACGAAAAAAAATTTTTGTAAAATTTTTTTTTTTTTGTGAAAATGTTAGTAAATACGTACTAAGTATGATGGAACAAAGAAAAATTACGAAAAAAAATTTTTGGAAAATTTTTTTTTTTTTTTGTGAAAATGTTAGTAAATATGTACTAAGTATGATGGAACAAAGAAAAATTACGAAAAAAAATTTTTGGAAATTTTTTTTTTTTTTTTGTGAAAATGTTAGTAAATACGTACTAAGTATGATGGAACAAAGAGAAATTACGAAAAAAAAATTTTGGAAAATTTTTTTTTTTTTTTGTGAAAATGTTAGTAAATACGTACTAAGTATGATGGAACAAAGAAAAATTACGAAAAAAAATTTTGAAAAAAAATTGTTTTTTTTGTGAAAATGTTAGTAAATACGTACTAAGTATGATGGAAAAAAGAAAAATTATGAAAAATACGTACTAAGTATGATGGAACAAAGAAAAATGACGAAAAAAAAATTTTGAAAAAAAATTGTTTTTTTTTGTGAAAATGTTAGTAAATACGTACTAAGTATGATGGAACAAAGAAAAATGACGAAAAAAAAATTTTGAAAAAAAATTGTTTTTTTTTGTGAAAATGTTAGTAAATACGTACTAAGTATGATGGAACAAAGAGAAATTACGAAAAAAATTTTTTGAAAAAAAATTGTTTTTTTTTTGTGAAAATGTTAGTAAATACGTACTAAGTATGATGGAACAAAGAAAAATGACGAAAAAAAAATTTTGAAAAAAAATGGTTTTTTTTGTGAAAATGTTAGTAAATATGTACTAAGTATGATGGAACAAAGAAAAATTACGAAAATTTTTTTTTTTTTTTTGTGAAAATGTTAGTAAATACGTACTAAGTATGATCGAACAAAGAGAAATTACGAAAAAAAAATTTTTGGAAAATTTTTTTTTTTTTTTGTGAAAATGTTAGTAAATACGTACTAAGTATGATGGAACAAAGAAAAATTACGAAAAAAAATTTTTGGAAATTCTTTTTTTTTTTTTTGTGAAAATGTTAGTAAATACGTACTAAGTATGATGGAACAAAGAAAAATGACGAAAAAAAATTTTGAAAAAAAATTGTTTTTTTTTGTGAAAATGTTAGTAAATACGTACTAAGTATGATGAAACAAAGAGAAATTACGAAAAAAAAATGTTTGAAAATTTTTTTTTTTTTTTTGTGAAAATGTTAGTAAATACGTACTAAGTATGATCGAACAAAGAGAAATTACGAAAAAAAAATTTTTGGAAAATTTTTTTTTTTTTTTGTGAAAATGTTAGTAAATACGTACTAAGTATGATGGAACAAAGAAAAATTACGAAAAAAAATTTTTGGAAATTTTTTTTTTTTTTTTGTGAAAATGTTAGTAAATACGTACTAAGTATGATGGAACAAAGAAAAATTACGAAAAAAAATTTTTGGAAATTTTTTTTTTTTTTTTGTGAAAATGTTAGTAAATACGTACTAAGTATGATGAAACAAAGAGAAATTAGGAAAAAAAAATTTTTGGAAAATTTTTTTTTTTTTTTGTGAAAATGTTAGTAAATACGTACTAAGTATGATGGAACAAAGAAAAATGACGAAAAAAAATTTTGAAAAAAAATTGTTTTTTTTGTGAAAATGTTAGTAAATACGTACTAAGTATGATGGAACAAAGAAAAATTACGAAAAAAAATGTTTGGAAAATTTTTTTTTTTTTGTGAAAATGTTAGTAAATACGTACTAAGTATGATGGAACAAAGAGAAATTACGAAAAAAAAAATTTTGGAAAAATTTTTTTTTTTTGTGAAAATGTTAGTAAATACGTACTAAGTATGATGGAACAAAGAAAAATGACGAAAAAAAATTTTGGAAAAAAAATTGTTTTTTTTTTTGTGAAAATGTTAGTAAATACGTACTAAGTATGATGGAACAAAGAAAAATGACGAAAAAAAAATTTTGAAAAAAAATGGTTTTTTTTTGTGAAAATGTTAGTAAATATGTACTAAGTATGATGGAACAAAGAGAAATTACGAAAAAAATTTTTTGAAAAAAAATTGTTTTTTTTGTGAAAATGTTAGTAAATACGTACTAAGTATGATGGAACAAAGAAAAATTACGAAAAAATTTTTTTTTTTTTTTGTGAAAATGTTAGTAAATACGTACTAAGTATGATCGAACAAAGAGAAATTACGAAAAAAAAAATTTTGGAAAATTTTTTTTTTTTTTTATGAAAATGTTAGTAAATACGTACTAAGTATGATGGAACAAAGAAAAATTACGAAAAAAAATTTTTGGAAAATTTTTTTTTTTTTTTGTGAAAATGTTAGTAAATACGTACTAAGTATGATGGAACAAAGAGAAATTACGAAAAAAAAATTTTTGGAAAATTGTTTTTTTTTTGTGAAAATGTTAGTAAATACGTACTAAGTATGATGGAACAAAGAAAAATGACGAAAAAAAATTTTGGAAAAAAAATTGTTTTTTTTTTTTTGTGAAAATGTTAGTACATACGTACTAAGTATGATGGAACAAAGAAAAATGACGAAAAAAAATTTTGAAAAAAAATTGTTTTTTTTGTGAAAATGTTAGTAAATACGTACTAAGTATGATGGAACAAAGAGAAATTACGAAAAAAAAATTTTTGAAAAAATTTTTTTTTTTTTTGTGAAAATGTTAGTAAATACGTACTAAGTATGATGGAACAAAGAAAAATGACGAAAAAAAATTTTGGAAAAAAAATTGTTTTTTTTTTGTGAAAATGTTAGTAAATATGTACTAAGTATGATGGAACAAAGAAAAATTACGAAAATTTTTTTTTTTTTTTGTGAAAATGTTAGTAAATACGTACTAAGTATGATCGAACAAAGAGAAATTACGAAAAAAAAATTTTTGGAAATTTTTTTTTTTTTTTTTGTGAAAATGTTAGTAAATACGTACTAAGTATGATGGAACAAAGAAAAATTACGAAAAAAAATTTTTGGAAAATTTTTTTTTTTTTTTGTGAAAATGTTAGTAAATACGTCTAAGTATGATGGAACAAAGATAAATTACGAAAAAAAAATTTTTGGAAAATTGTTTTTTTTTTGTGAAAATGTTAGTAAATACGTACTAAGTATGATGGAACAAAGAAAAATGACGAAAAAAAATTTTGGAAAAAAAATTGTTTTTTTTTTTTGTGAAAATGTTAGTAAATACGTACTAAGTATGATGGAACAAAGAAAAATGACGAAAAAAAAATTTTGAAAAAAAATTGTTTTTTTTTGTGAAAATGTTAGTAAATACGTACTAAGTATGATGGAACAAAGAGA
Organism: Empis stercorea; assembly: GCA_949752835.1. Lineage (NCBI taxonomy): Eukaryota > Metazoa > Arthropoda > Insecta > Diptera > Empididae > Empis > Empis stercorea. Next base: position 4,493,927 of record OX457090.1, on the reverse strand, counting down.
AATTACGAAAAAAAATTTTTGAAAAAAAATTGTTTTTTTTGTGAAAATGTTAATAAATACGTACTAAGTATGATGGAACAAAGAAAAATTACGAAAAAAATTTTTTGGAAATTTTTTTTTTTTTTTGTGAAAATGTTAGTAAATACGTACTAAGTATGATGGAACAAAGAGAAATTACGAAAAAAATTTTTTGAAAAAAAATTGTTTTTTTTGTGAAAATGTTAGTAAATACGTACTAAGTATGATGGAACAAAGAAAAATGACGAAAAAAAATTTTGGAAAAAAAATTGTTTTTTTTTTTGTGAAAATGTTAGTACATACGTACTAAGTATGATGGAACAAAGAAAAATGACGAAAAAAAAATTTTGAAAAAAGATTGTTTTTTTTGTGAAAATGTTAGTAAATACGTACTAAGTATGATGGAACAAAGAGAAATTACGAAAAAAAAATTTTTGAAAATTTTTTTTTTTTTTTTGTGAAAATGTTAGTAAATACGTACTAAGTATGATGGAACAAAGAAAAATGACAAAAAAAAATTTTGGAAAAAAAAGTGTTTTTTTTTGTGAAAATGTTAGTAAATACGTACTAAGTATGATGGAACAAAGAAAAATGACGAAAAAAAATTTTGGAAAAAAAATTGTTTTTTTTTGTGAAAATGTTAGTAAATACGTACTAAGTATGATGGAACAAAGAAAAATGACGAAAAAAAAATTTTGAAAAAAAATTGTTTTTTTTTGTGAAAATGTTAGTAAATACGTACTAAGTATGATGGAACAAAGAGAAATTACGAAAAAAAATTTTTGAAAAAAAATTGTTTTTTTTTGTGAAAATGTTAGTAAATACGTACTAAGTATGATGGAACAAAGAAAAATTACGAAGAAAAATTTTTGAAAAAAAATTGTTTTTTTTGTGAAAATGTTAGTAAATACGTACTAATCATGATGGAACAAAAAAAAATTACGAAAAAAAATTTTTGTAAAATTTTTTTTTTTTTGTGAAAATGTTAGTAAATACGTACTAAGTATGATGGAACAAAGAAAAATGACGAAAAAAAATTTTGGAAAAAAAATTGTTTTTTTTTGTGAAAATGTTAGTAAATACGTACTAAGTATGATGGAACAAAGAAAAATGACGAAAAAAAAATTTTGAAAAAAAATGGTTTTTTTTGTGAAAATGTTAGTAAATATGTACTAAGTATGATGGAACAAAGAGAAATTACGAAAAAAATTTTTTGAAAAAAAATTGTTTTTTTTTTGTGAAAATGTTAGTAAATACGTACTAAGTATGATGGAACAAAGAAAAATGACGAAAAAAAAATTTTGAAAAAAAATGGTTTTTTTTGTGAAAATGTTAGTAAATATGTACTAAGTATGATGGAACAAAGAAAAATTACGAAAAATTTTTTTTTTTTTTTGTGAAAATGTTAGTAAATACGTACTAAGTATGATCGAACAAAGAGAAATTACGAAAAAAAAATTTTTGTAAAATTTTTTTTTTTTTTTGTGAAAATGTTAGTAAATACGTACTAAGTATGATGGAACAAAGAAAAATTACGAAAAAAAATTTTTGGAAATTTTTTTTTTTTTTTTGTGAAAATGTTAGTAAATACGTACTAAGTATGATGGAACAAAGAGAAATTACGAAAAAAAATTTTTTGGAAAATTGTTTTTTTTTTGTGAAAATGTTAGTAAATACGTACTAAGTATGATGGAACAAAGAAAAATGACGAAAAAAAATTTTGGAAAAAAAATTGTTTTTTTTTTTTGTGAAAATGTTAGTACATACGTACTAAGTATGATGGAACAAAGAAAAATGACGAAAAAAAAATTTTGAAAAAAAATTGTTTTTTTTTGTGAAAATGTTAGTAAATACGTACTAAGTATGATGAAACAAAGAGAAATTACGAAAAAAAAAATTTTGAAAATTTTTTTTTTTTTTTGTGAAAATGTTAGTAAATACGTACTAAGTATGATGGAACAAAGAGAAATTACGAAAAAAAAAATTTTGAAAATTTTTTTTTTTTTTTTGTGAAAATGTTAGTAAATACGTACTAAGTATGATGGAACAAAGAGAAATTACGAAAAAAAAAATTTTGGAAAAAATTTTTTTTTTTTGTGAAAATGTTAGTACATACGTACTAAGTATGATGGAACAAAGAAAAATGACGAAAAAAAATTTTGGAAAAAAAATTGTTTTTTTTTTTTGTGAAAATGTTAGTACATACGTACTAAGTATGATGGAACAAAGAAAAATGACGAAAAAAAATTTTGGAAAAAAAATTGTTTTTTTTTTGTGAAAATGTTAGTAAATACGTACTAAGTATGATGGAACAAAGAAAAATGACGAAAAAAAATTGTTTTTTTTTGTGAAAATGTTAGTAAATACGTACTAAGTATGATGGAACAAAGAGAAATTACGAAAAAAATTTTTTGAAAAAAAATTGTTTTTTTTGTGAAAATGTTAGTAAATACGTACTAAGTATGATGAAACAAAGAAAAATTACGAAAAATTTTTTTTGGAAAAATTTTTTTTTTTTTGTGAAAATGTTAGTAAATACGTACTAAGTATGATGGAACAAAGAAAAATTACGAAGAAAAATTTTTGAAAAAAAATTGTTTTTTTTTGTGAAAATGTTAGTAAATACGTACTAATCATGATGGAACAAAAAAAAATTACGAAAAAAAATTTTTGTAAAATTTTTTTTTTTTTGTGAAAATGTTAGTAAATACGTACTAAGTATGATGGAACAAAGAAAAATTACGAAAAAAAATTTTTGGAAAATTTTTTTTTTTTTTTGTGAAAATGTTAGTAAATATGTACTAAGTATGATGGAACAAAGAAAAATTACGAAAAAAAATTTTTGGAAATTTTTTTTTTTTTTTTGTGAAAATGTTAGTAAATACGTACTAAGTATGATGGAACAAAGAGAAATTACGAAAAAAAAATTTTGGAAAATTTTTTTTTTTTTTTGTGAAAATGTTAGTAAATACGTACTAAGTATGATGGAACAAAGAAAAATTACGAAAAAAAATTTTGAAAAAAAATTGTTTTTTTTGTGAAAATGTTAGTAAATACGTACTAAGTATGATGGAAAAAAGAAAAATTATGAAAAATACGTACTAAGTATGATGGAACAAAGAAAAATGACGAAAAAAAAATTTTGAAAAAAAATTGTTTTTTTTTGTGAAAATGTTAGTAAATACGTACTAAGTATGATGGAACAAAGAAAAATGACGAAAAAAAAATTTTGAAAAAAAATTGTTTTTTTTTGTGAAAATGTTAGTAAATACGTACTAAGTATGATGGAACAAAGAGAAATTACGAAAAAAATTTTTTGAAAAAAAATTGTTTTTTTTTTGTGAAAATGTTAGTAAATACGTACTAAGTATGATGGAACAAAGAAAAATGACGAAAAAAAAATTTTGAAAAAAAATGGTTTTTTTTGTGAAAATGTTAGTAAATATGTACTAAGTATGATGGAACAAAGAAAAATTACGAAAATTTTTTTTTTTTTTTTGTGAAAATGTTAGTAAATACGTACTAAGTATGATCGAACAAAGAGAAATTACGAAAAAAAAATTTTTGGAAAATTTTTTTTTTTTTTTGTGAAAATGTTAGTAAATACGTACTAAGTATGATGGAACAAAGAAAAATTACGAAAAAAAATTTTTGGAAATTCTTTTTTTTTTTTTTGTGAAAATGTTAGTAAATACGTACTAAGTATGATGGAACAAAGAAAAATGACGAAAAAAAATTTTGAAAAAAAATTGTTTTTTTTTGTGAAAATGTTAGTAAATACGTACTAAGTATGATGAAACAAAGAGAAATTACGAAAAAAAAATTTTTGAAAATTTTTTTTTTTTTTTTGTGAAAATGTTAGTAAATACGTACTAAGTATGATCGAACAAAGAGAAATTACGAAAAAAAAATTTTTGGAAAATTTTTTTTTTTTTTTGTGAAAATGTTAGTAAATACGTACTAAGTATGATGGAACAAAGAAAAATTACGAAAAAAAATTTTTGGAAATTTTTTTTTTTTTTTTGTGAAAATGTTAGTAAATACGTACTAAGTATGATGGAACAAAGAAAAATTACGAAAAAAAATTTTTGGAAATTTTTTTTTTTTTTTTGTGAAAATGTTAGTAAATACGTACTAAGTATGATGAAACAAAGAGAAATTAGGAAAAAAAAATTTTTGGAAAATTTTTTTTTTTTTTGTGAAAATGTTAGTAAATACGTACTAAGTATGATGGAACAAAGAGAAATTACGAAAAAAAATTTTTTGGAAAATTGTTTTTTTTTTGTGAAAATGTTAGTAAATACGTACTAAGTATGATGGAACAAAGAAAAATGACGAAAAAAAATTTTGGAAAAAAAATTGTTTTTTTTTTTGTGAAAATGTTAGTACATACGTACTAAGTATGATGGAACAAAGAAAAATGACGAAAAAAAAATTTTGAAAAAAAATTGTTTTTTTTTGTGAAAATGTTAGTAAATACGTACTAAGTATGATGAAACAAAGAGAAATTACGAAAAAAAAATTTTTGAAAATTTTTTTTTTTTTTTTGTGAAAATGTTAGTAAATACGTACTAAGTATGATGGAACAAAGAGAAATTACGAAAAAAAAAATTTTGAAAATTTTTTTTTTTTTTTTGTGAAAATGTTAGTAAATACGTACTAAGTATGATGGAACAAAGAGAAATTACGAAAAAAAAAATTTTGGAAAAAATTTTTTTTTTTGTGAAAATGTTAGTACATACGTACTAAGTATGATGGAACAAAGAAAAATGACGAAAAAAAATTTTGGAAAAAAAATTGTTTTTTTTTTTGTGAAAATGTTAGTACATACGTACTAAGTATGATGGAACAAAGAAAAATGACGAAAAAAAATTTTGGAAAAAAAATTGTTTTTTTTTTGTGAAAATGTTAGTAAATACGTACTAAGTATGATGGAACAAAGAAAAATGACGAAAAAAAATTTTTGAAAAAAAATTGTTTTTTTTTGTGAAAATGTTAGTAAATACGTACTAAGTATGATGGAACAAAGAGAAATTACGAAAAAAATTTTTTGAAAAAAAATTGTTTTTTTTGTGAAAATGTTAGTAAATACGTACTAAGTATGATGAAACAAAGAAAAATTACGAAAATTTTTTTTTGGAAAATTTTTTTTTTTTTTTGTGAAAATGTTAGTAAATACGTACTAAGTATGATGGAACAAAGAAAAATTACGAAGAAAAATTTTTGAAAAAAAATTGTTTTTTTTGTGAAAATGTTAGTAAATACGTACTAATCATGATGGAACAAAAAAAAATTACGAAAAAAAATTTTTGTAAAATTTTTTTTTTTTTGTGAAAATGTTAGTAAATACGTACTAAGTATGATGGAACAAAGAAAAATTACGAAAAAAAATTTTTGGAAATTTTTTTTTTTTTTTTGTGAAAATGTTAGTAAATATGTACTAAGTATGATGGAACAAAGAAAAATTACGAAAAAAAATTTTTGGAAATTTTTTTTTTTTTTTTTTTGTGAAAATGTTAGTAAATACGTACTAAGTATGATGGAACAAAGAGAAATTACGAAAAAAAAATTTTGGAAAATTTTTTTTTTTTTTTTGTGAAAATGTTAGTAAATACGTACTAAGTATGATGGAACAAAGAGAAATTACCAAAAAAAATTTTTGTAAATTTTTTTTTTTTTTGTGAAAATGTTAGTAAATACGTACTAAGTATGATGGAACAAAGAAAAATTACGAAAAAAAATTTTGAAAAAAAATTGTTTTTTTTGTGAAAATGTTAGTAAATACGTACTAAGTATGATGGAACAAAGAAAAATTATGAAAAATACGTACTAAGTATGATGGAACAAAGAAAAATGACGAAAAAAAAATTTTGAAAAAAAATTGTTTTTTTTTGTGAAAATGTTAGTAAATACGTACTAAGTATGATGGAACAAAGAAAAATGACGAAAAAAAAATTTTGAAAAAAAATTGTTTTTTTTTGTGAAAATGTTAGTAAATACGTACTAAGTATGATGGAACAAAGAGAAATTACGAAAAAAATTTTTTGAAAAAAAATTGTTTTTTTTGTGAAAATGTTAGTAAATACGTACTAAGTATGATGGAACAAAGAAAAATTACGAAAAATTTTTTTTGGAAAAATTTTTTTTTTTTTTGTGAAAATGTTAGTAAATACGTACTAAGTATGATGGAACAAAGAAAAATTACGAAAAAAAAATTTTGGAAAATTTTTTTTTTTTTTTTGTGACAATGTTAGTAAATATGTACTAAGTATGATGGAACAAAGAAAAATTACGAAAAAAAATTTTTGGAAATTTTTTTTTTTTTTTTTGTGAAAATGTTAGTAAATACGTACTAAGTATGATGGAACAAAGAGAAATTACGAAAAAAAAATTTTGGAAATTTTTTTTTTTTTTTTGTGAAAATGTTAGTAAATACGTACTAAGTATGATGGAACAAAGAGAAATTACCAAAAAAAATTTTTGGAAAATTTTTTTTTTTTTTTGTGAAAATGTTAGTAAATACGTACTAAGTATGATGGAACAAAGAAAAATGACGAAAAAAAATTTTGAAAAAAAATTGTTTTTTTTGTGAAAATGTTAGTAAATACGTACTAAGTATGATGGAACACAGAAAAATTACGAAAAAAAATGTTTGGAAAATTTTTTTTTTTTGTGAAAATGTTAGTAAATACGTACTAAGTATGATGGAACAAAGAGAAATTACGAAAAAAAAAATTTTGGAAAAATTTTTTTGTTTTGTGAAAATGTTAGTAAATACGTACTAAGTATGATGGAACAAAGAAAAATGACGAAAAAAAATTTTGGAAAAAAAATTGTTTTTTTTTTGTGAAAATGTTAGTAAATACGTACTAAGTATGATGGAACAAAGAAAAATGACGAAAAAAAATTTTTGAAAAAAAATTGTTTTTTTTGTGAAAATGTTAGTAAATACGTACTAAGTATGATGGAAAAAAGAAAAATTATGAAAAATACGTACTAAGTATGATGGAACAAAGAAAAATGACGAAAAAAAAATTTTGAAAAAAAATTGTTTTTTTTTGTGAAAATGTTAGTAAATACGTACTAAGTATGATGGAACAAAGAAAAATGACGAAAAAAAAATTTTGAAAAAAAATTGTTTTTTTTTGTGAAAATGTTAGTAAATACGTACTAAGTATGATGGAACAAAGAGAAATTACGAAAAAAATTTTTTGAAAAAAAATTGTTTTTTTTTTGTGAAAATGTTAGTAAATACGTACTAAGTATGATGGAACAAAGAAAAATGACGAAAAAAAAATTTTGAAAAAAAATGGTTTTTTTTGTGAAAATGTTAGTAAATATGTACTAAGTATGATGGAACAAAGAAAAATTACGAAAATTTTTTTTTTTTTTTTGTGAAAATGTTAGTAAATACGTACTAAGTATGATCGAACAAAGAGAAATTACGAAAAAAAAATTTTTGGAAAATTTTTTTTTTTTTTTGTGAAAATGTTAGTAAATACGTACTAAGTATGATGGAACAAAGAAAAATTACGAACAAAAATTTTTGGAAATTCTTTTTTTTTTTTTTGTGAAAATGTTAGTAAATACGTACTAAGTATGATGGAACAAAGAAAAATGACGAAAAAAAATTTTGAAAAAAAATTGTTTTTTTTTGTGAAAATGTTAGTAAATACGTACTAAGTATGATGAAACAAAGAGAAATTACGAAAAAAAAATTTTTGAAAATTTTTTTTTTTTTTTTGTGAAAATGTTAGTAAATACGTACTAAGTATGATCGAACAAAGAGAAATTACGAAAAAAAAATTTTTGGAAAATTTTTTTTTTTTTTTGTGAAAATGTTAGTAAATACGTACTAAGTATGATGGAACAAAGAAAAATTACGAAAAAAAATTTTTGGAAATTTTTTTTTTTTTTTTGTGAAAATGTTAGTAAATACGTACTAAGTATGATGGAACAAAGAAAAATTACGAAAAAAAATTTTTGGAAATTTTTTTTTTTTTTTTGTGAAAATGTTAGTAAATACGTACTAAGTATGATGAAACAAAGAGAAATTACGAAAAAAAAATTTTTGGAAAATTTTTTTTTTTTTTTGTGAAAATGTTAGTAAATACGTACTAAGTATGATGGAACAAAGAGAAATTACGAAAAAAAATTTTTTGGAAAATTGTTTTTTTTTTGTGAAAATGTTAGTAAATACGTACTAAGTATGATGGAACAAAGAAAAATGACGAAAAAAAATTTTGGAAAAAAAATTGTTTTTTTTTTTGTGAAAATGTTAGTACATACGTACTAAGTATGATGGAACAAAGAAAAATGACGAAAAAAAAATTTTGAAAAAAAATTGTTTTTTTTTGTGAAAATGTTAGTAAATACGTACTAAGTATGATGAAACAAAGAGAAATTACGAAAAAAAAATTTTTGAAAATTTTTTTTTTTTTTTTGTGAAAATGTTAGTAAATACGTACTAAGTATGATGGAACAAAGAGAAATTACGAAAAAAAAAATTTTGAAAATTTTTTTTTTTTTTTTGTGAAAATGTTAGTAAATACGTACTAAGTATGATGGAACAAAGAGAAATTACGAAAAAAAAAATTTTGGAAAAAATTTTTTTTTTTGTGAAAATGTTAGTACATACGTACTAAGTATGATGGAACAAAGAAAAATGACGAAAAAAAATTTTGGAAAAAAAATTGTTTTTTTTTTTGTGAAAATGTTAGTACATACGTACTAAGTATGATGGAACAAAGAAAAATGACGAAAAAAAATTTTGGAAAAAAAATTGTTTTTTTTTTGTGAAAATGTTAGTAAATACGTACTAAGTATGATGGAACAAAGAAAAATGACGAAAAAAAATTTTTGAAAAAAAATTGTTTTTTTTTGTGAAAATGTTAGTAAATACGTACTAAGTATGATGGAACAAAGAGAAATTACGAAAAAAATTTTTTGAAAAAAAATTGTTTTTTTTGTGAAAATGTTAGTAAATACGTACTAAGTATGATGAAACAAAGAAAAATTACGAAAATTTTTTTTTGGAAAATTTTTTTTTTTTTTTGTGAAAATGTTAGTAAATACGTACTAAGTATGATGGAACAAAGAAAAATTACGAAGAAAAATTTTTGAAAAAAAATTGTTTTTTTTGTGAAAATGTTAGTAAATACGTACTAATCATGATGGAACAAAAAAAAATTACGAAAAAAAATTTTTGTAAAATTTTTTTTTTTTTGTGAAAATGTTAGTAAATACGTACTAAGTATGATGGAACAAAGAAAAATTACGAAAAAAAATTTTTGGAAATTTTTTTTTTTTTTTTGTGAAAATGTTAGTAAATATGTACTAAGTATGATGGAACAAAGAAAAATTACGAAAAAAAATTTTTGGAAATTTTTTTTTTTTTTTTTTTGTGAAAATGTTAGTAAATACGTACTAAGTATGATGGAACAAAGAGAAATTACGAAAAAAAAATTTTGGAAAATTTTTTTTTTTTTTTTGTGAAAATGTTAGTAAATACGTACTAAGTATGATGGAACAAAGAGAAATTACCAAAAAAAATTTTTGTAAATTTTTTTTTTTTTTGTGAAAATGTTAGTAAATACGTACTAAGTATGATGGAACAAAGAAAAATTACGAAAAAAAATTTTGAAAAAAAATTGTTTTTTTTGTGAAAATGTTAGTAAATACGTACTAAGTATGATGGAACAAAGAAAAATTATGAAAAATACGTACTAAGTATGATGGAACAAAGAAAAATGACGAAAAAAAAATTTTGAAAAAAAATTGTTTTTTTTTGTGAAAATGTTAGTAAATACGTACTAAGTATGATGGAACAAAGAAAAATGACGAAAAAAAAATTTTGAAAAAAAATTGTTTTTTTTTGTGAAAATGTTAGTAAATACGTACTAAGTATGATGGAACAAAGAGAAATTACGAAAAAAATTTTTTGAAAAAAAATTGTTTTTTTTGTGAAAATGTTAGTAAATACGTACTAAGTATGATGGAACAAAGAAAAATTACGAAAAATTTTTTTTGGAAAAATTTTTTTTTTTTTTGTGAAAATGTTAGTAAATACGTACTAAGTATGATGGAACAAAGAAAAATTACGAAAAAAAAATTTTGGAAAATTTTTTTTTTTTTTTTGTGACAATGTTAGTAAATATGTACTAAGTATGATGGAACAAAGAAAAATTACGAAAAAAAATTTTTGGAAATTTTTTTTTTTTTTTTTGTGAAAATGTTAGTAAATACGTACTAAGTATGATGGAACAAAGAGAAATTACGAAAAAAAAATTTTGGAAATTTTTTTTTTTTTTTTGTGAAAATGTTAGTAAATACGTACTAAGTATGATGGAACAAAGAGAAATTACCAAAAAAAATTTTTGGAAAATTTTTTTTTTTTTTTGTGAAAATGTTAGTAAATACGTACTAAGTATGATGGAACAAAGAAAAATGACGAAAAAAAATTTTGAAAAAAAATTGTTTTTTTTGTGAAAATGTTAGTAAATACGTACTAAGTATGATGGAACACAGAAAAATTACGAAAAAAAATGTTTGGAAAATTTTTTTTTTTTGTGAAAATGTTAGTAAATACGTACTAAGTATGATGGAACAAAGAGAAATTACGAAAAAAAAAATTTTGGAAAAATTTTTTTGTTTTGTGAAAATGTTAGTAAATACGTACTAAGTATGATGGAACAAAGAAAAATGACGAAAAAAAATTTTGGAAAAAAAATTGTTTTTTTTTTGTGAAAATGTTAGTAAATACGTACTAAGTATGATGGAACAAAGAAAAATGACGAAAAAAAAATTTTGAAAAAAAATGGTTTTTTTTTGTGAAAATGTTAGTAAATATGTACTAAGTATGATGGAACAAAGAGAAATTACGAAAAAAGTTTTTTGAAAAAAAATTGTTTTTTTTGTGAAAATGTTAGTAAATACGTACTAAGTATGATGGAACAAAGAAAAATTACGAAAAATTTTTTTTTTTTTTTGTGCAAATGTTAGTAAATACGTACTAAGTATGATCGAACAAAGAGAAATTACGAAAAAAAAATTTTTGGAAATTTTTTTTTTTTTTTTTGTGAAAATGTTAGTAAATACGTACTAAGTATGATGGAACAAAGAAAAATTACGAAAAAAAAATTTTTGGAAAATTGTTTTTTTTTCTGAAAATGTTAGTAAATACGTACTAAGTATGATGGAACAAAGAAAAATTAGGAAAAAAAAATTTTTGAAAAAATTTTTTTTTTTTTTGTGAAAATGTTAGTAAATACGTACTAAGTATGATGGAACAAAGAAAAATGACGAAAAAAAATTTTGGAAAAAAAATTGTTTTTTTTTTTGTGAAAATGTTAGTAAATATGTACTAAGTATGATGGAACAAAGAAAAATTACGAAAAAAAATTTTTGGAAATTTTTTTTTTTTTTTTTGTGAAAATGTTAGTAAATACGTACTAAGTATGATCGAACAAAGAGAAATTACGAAAAAAAAAATTTTGGAAATTTTTTTTTTTTTTTTTGTGAAAATGTTAGTAAATACGTACTAAGTATGATGGAACAAAGAAAAATGACGAAAAAAAATTTTGAAAAAAAATTGTTTTTTTTGTGAAAATGTTAGTAAATACGTACTAAGTATGATGGAACAAAGAGAAATTACGAAAAAAAAATTTTTGAAAAAATTTTTTTTTTTTTTGTGAAAATGTTAGTAAATACGTACTAAGTATGATGGAACAAAGAAAAATGACGAAAAAAAATTTTGGAAAAAAAATTGTTTTTTTTTTTGTGAAAATGTTAGTAAATATGTACTAAGTATGATGGAACAAAGAAAAATTACGAAAATTTTTTTTTTTTTTTGTGAAAATGTTAGTAAATACGTACTAAGTATGATCGAACAAAGAGAAATTACGAAAAAAAAATTTTTGGAAATTTTTTTTTTTTTTTTTGTGAAAATGTTAGTAAATACGTACTAAGTATGATGGAACAAAGAAAAATTACGAAAAAAAATTTTTGGAAAATTTTTTTTTTTTTTTGTGAAAATGTTAGTAAATACGTCTAAGTATGATGGAACAAAGATAAATTACGAAAAAAAAATTTTTGGAAAATTGTTTTTTTTTTGTGAAAATGTTAGTAAATACGTACTAAGTATGATGGAACAAAGAAAAATGACGAAAAAAAATTTTGGACAAAAAATTGTTTTTTTTTTTGTGAAAATGTTAGTAAATACGTACTAAGTATGATGGAACAAAGAAAAATGACGAAAAAAAAATTTTGAAAAAAAATTGTTTTTTTTGTGAAAATGTTAGTAAATACGTACTAAGTATGATGGAACAAAGAAAAATGACGAAAAAAAATTTTGGAAAAAAAATTGTTTTTTTTTTTGTGAAAATGTTAGTACATACGTACTAAGTATGATGGAACAAAGAAAAATGACGAAAAAAAAATTTTGAAAAAAGATTGTTTTTTTTGTGAAAATGTTAGTAAATACGTACTAAGTATGATGGAACAAAGAGAAATTACGAAAAAAAAATTTTTGAAAATTTTTTTTTTTTTTTTGTGAAAATGTTAGTAAATACGTACTAAGTATGATGGAACAAAGAAAAATGACGAAAAAAAATTTTGGAAAAAAAATTGTTTTTTTTTGTGAAAATGTTAGTAAATACGTACTAAGTATGATGGAACAAAGAAAAATGACGAAAAAAAAATTTTGAAAAAAAATTGTTTTTTTTTGTGAAAATGTTAGTAAATACGTACTAAGTATGATGGAACAAAGAGAAATTACGAAAAAAATTTTTTGAAAAAAAATTGTTTTTTTTTGTGAAAATGTTAGTAAATACGTACTAAGTATGATGGAACAAAGAAAAATTACGAAGAAAAATTTTTGAAAAAAAATTGTTTTTTTTGTGAAAATGTTAGTAAATACGTACTAATCATGATGGAACAAAAAAAAATTACGAAAAAAAATTTTTGTAAAATTTTTTTTTTTTTGTGAAAATGTTAGTAAATACGTACTAAGTATGATGGAACAAAGAAAAATGACGAAAAAAAAATTTTGAAAAAAAATTGTTTTTTTTTGTGAAAATGTTAGTAAATACGTACTAAGTATGATGGAACAAAGAGAAATTACGAAAAAAATTTTTTGAAAAAAAATTGTTTTTTTTGTGAAAATGTTAGTAAATACGTACTAAGTATGATGGAACAAAGAAAAATTACGAAAAAATTTTTTTGGAAAAATTTTTTTTTTTTTTGTGAAAATGTTAGTAAATACGTACTAAGTATGATGGAACAAAGAAAAATTACGAAGAAAAATTTTTGAAAAAAAATTGTTTTTTTTGTGAAAATGTTAGTAAAAACGTACTAATCATGATGGAACAAAAAAAAATTACGAAAAAAAATTTTTGTAAAATTTTTTTTTTTTTGTGAAAATGTTAGTAAATACGTACTAAGTATGATGGAACAAAGAAAAATTACGAAAAACAAATTTTGGAAAATTTTTTTTTTTTTTTGTGAAAATGTTAGTAAATATGTACTAAGTATGATGGAACAAAGAAAAATTACGAAAAAAAATTTTTGGAAATTTTTTTTTTTTTTTTTTGTGAAAATGTTAGTAAATACGTACTAAGTATGATGGAACAAAGAGAAATTACGAAAAAAAAATTTTGGAAAATTTTTTTTTTTTTTTTGTGAAAATGTTAGTAAATACGTACTAAGTATGATGGAACAAAGAGAAATTACCAAAAAAAAATTTTGGAAAATTTTTTTTTTTTTTGTGAAAATGTTAGTAAATACGTACTAAGTATGATGGAACAAAGAAAAATGACGAAAAAAAATTTTGAAAAAAAATTGTTTTTTTTGTGAAAATGTTAGTAAATACGTACTAAGTATGATGGAACAAAGAAAAATTATGAAAAATACGTACTAAGTATGATGGAACAAAGAAAAATGACGAAAAAAAAATTTTGAAAAAAAATTGTTTTTTTTTGTGAAAATGTTAGTAAATACGTACTAAGTATGATGGAACAAAGAAAAATGACGAAAAAAAAATTTTGAAAAAAAATTGTTTTTTTTTGTGAAAATGTTAGTAAATACGTACTAAGTATGATGGAACAAAGAGAAATTACGAAAAAAATTTTTTGAAAAAAAATTGTTTTTTTTGTGAAAATGTTAGTAAATACGTACTAAGTATGATGGAACAAAGAAAAATTACGAAAAAATTTTTTTGGAAAAATTTTTTTTTTTTTTGTGAAAATGTTAGTAAATACGTACTAAGTATGATGGAACAAAGAAAAATTATGAAGAAAAATTTTTGAAAAAAAATTGTTTTTTTTGTGAAAATGTTAGTAAATACGTACTAATCATGATGGAACAAAAAAAAATTACGAAAAAAAATTTTTGTAAAAATTTTTTTTTTTTGTGAAAATGTTAGTAAATACGTACTAAGTATGATGGAACAAAGAAAAATTACGAAAAAAAATTTTTGGAAAATTTTTTTTTTTTTTTTGTGAAAATGTTAGTAAATATGTACTAAGTATGATGGAACAAAGAAAAATTACGAAAAAAAATTTTTGGAAATTTTTTTTTTTTTTTTTGTGAAAATGTTAGTAAATACGTACTAAGTATGATGGAACAAAGAGAAATTACGAAAAAAAAATTTTGGAAATTTTTTTTTTTTTTTTGTGAAAATGTTAGTAAATACGTACTAAGTATGATGGAACAAAGAGAAATTACCAAAAAAAAATTTTGGAAAATTTTTTTTTTTTTTGTGAAAATGTTAGTAAATACGTACTAAGTATGATGGAACAAAGAAAAATGACGAAAAAAAATTTTGAAAAAAAATTGTTTTTTTTGTGAAAATGTTAGTAAATACGTACTAAGTATGATGGAACAAAGAAAAATTACGAAAAAAAAATTTTGGAAAATTTTTTTTTTTTTTTCTGAAAATGTTAGTAAATACGTACTAAGTATGATGGAACAAAGAGAAATTACGAAAAAAAATGTTTGGAAAATTTTTTTTTTTTGTGAAAATGTTAGTAAATACGTACTAAGTATGATGGAACAAAGAAAAATTACGAAAAAAAATTTTTGAAAAAAAATTGTGTTTTTTGTGAAAATGTTAGTAAATACGTACTAAGTATGATGGAACAAAGAAAAATTACGAAAAAAAAATTTTGGAAAATTTTTTTTTTTTTTTCTGAAAATGTTAGTAAATACGTACTAAGTATGATGGAACAAAGAGAAATTACGAAAAAAAAAATTTTGGAAAAATTTTTTTTTTTTTGTGAAAATGTTAGTAAATACGTACTAAGTATGATGGAACAAAGAAAAATGACGAAAAAAAATTTTGGAAAAAAAATTGTTTTTTTTTTGTGAAAATGTTAGTAAATACGTACTAAGTATGATGGAACAAAGAAAAATGACGAAAAAAAAATTTTGAAAAAAAATGGTTTTTTTTGTGAAAATGTTAGTAAATATGTACTAAGTATGATGGAACAAAGAGAAATTACGAAAAAAATTTTTTGAAAAAAAATTGTTTTTTTTGTGAAAATGTTAGTAAATACGTACTAAGTATGATGGAACAAAGAAAAATTACGAAAATTTTTTTTTTTTTTTTTTGTGAAAATGTTAGTAAATACGTACTAAGTATGATCGAACAAAGAGAAATTACGAAAAAAAATTTTTGGAAAATTTTTTTTTTTTTTTGTGAAAATGTTAGTAAATACGTACTAAGTATGATGGAACAAAGAGAAATTACGAAAAAAAAATTTTTGGAAAATTGTTTTTTTTTTGTGAAAATGTTAGTAAATACGTACTAAGTATGATGGAACAAAGAAAAATGACGAAAAAAAATTTTGGAAAAAAAATTGTTTTTTTTTTTGTGAAAATGTTAGTACATACGTACTAAGTATGATGGAACAAAGAAAAATGACGAAAAAAAATTTTGAAAAAAAATTGTTTTTTTTGTGAAAATGTTAGTAAATACGTACTAACTATGATGGAACAAAGAGAAATTACGAAAAAAAAATTTTTGAAAAAAATTTTTTTTTTTTTGTGAAAATGTTAGTAAATACGTACTAAGTATGATGGAACAAAGAAAAATGACGAAAAAAAATTTTGGAAAAAAAATTGTTTTTTTTTTGTGAAAATGTTAGTAAATATGTACTAAGTATGATGGAACAAAGAGAAATTACGAAAAAAATTTTTGGAAAAAAATTGTTTTTTTTGTGAAAATGTTAGTAAATACGTACTAAGTATGATGGAACAAAGAAAAATTACGAAAAAAAATTTTTGGAAATTTTTTTTTTTTTTTGTAAAAATGTTAGTAAATACGTACTAAGTATGATGGAACAAAGAGAAATTACGAAAAAAATTTTTTGGAAATTTTTTTTTTTTTTGTGAAAATGTTAGTAAATACGTACTAAGTATGTTGGAACAAAGAAAAATTACGAAAAAAAATTTTTGAAAAAAAATTGTTTTTTTTTGTGAAAATGTTAGTAAATACGTACTAAGTATGATGGAACAAAGAAAAATTACGAAAATTTTTTTTTTTTTTTGTGAAAATGTTAGTAAATACGTACTAAGTATGATCGAACAAAGAGAAATTACGAAAAAAAAATTTTTGGAAAATTTTTTTTTTTTTTTTGTGAAAATGTTAGTAAATACGTACTAAGTATGATGGAACAAAGAAAAATTACGAAAAAAAATTTTTGGAAACATTTTTTTTTTTTTTGTGAAAATGTTAGTAAATACGTCTAAGTATGATGGAACAAAGAGAAATTACGAAAAAAAAATTTTTGGAAAATTGTTTTTTTTTTGTGAAAATGTTAGTAAATACGTACTAAGTATGATGGAACAACGAAAAATGACGAAAAAAAATTTTGGAAAAAAAATTGTTTTTTTTTTTTGTGAAAATGTTAGTAAATACGTACTAAGTATGATGGAACAAAGAAAAATGACGAAAAAAAATTTTTGAAAAAAAATTGTTTTTTTTGTGAAAATGTTAGTAAATACGTACTAAGTATGATGGAACAAAGAGAAATTACGAAAAAAATTTTTTAAAAAAAAATTGTTTTTTTTGTGAAAATGTTAGTAAATACGTACTAAGTATGATGGAACAAAGAAAAATTACGAAAAAATTTTTTTGGAAAAATTTTTTTTTTTTTTGTGAAAATGTTAGTAAATACGTACTAAGTATGATGGAACAAAGAAAAATTACGAAGAAAAATTTTTGAAAAAAAATTGTTTGTTTTGTGAAAATGTTAGTAAATACGTACTAATCATGATGGAACAAAAAAAAATTACGAAAAAAAATTTTTGTAAAATTTTTTTTTTTTTGTGAAAATGTTAGTAAATACGTACTAAGTATGATGGAACAAAGAAAAATTACGAAAAAAAATTTTTGGAAAATTTTTTTTTTTTTTTGTGAAAATGTTAGTAAATATGTACTAAGTATGATGGAACAAAGAAAAATTACGAAAAAAAAATTTTGGAAATTTTTTTTTTTTTTTTTGTGAAAATGTTAGTAAATACGTACTAAGTATGATGGAACAAAGAGAAATTACGAAAAAAAAATTTTGGAAAATTTTTTTTTTTTTTTGTGAAAATGTTAGTAAATACGTACTAAGTATGATGGAACAAAGAGAAATTACCAAAAAAAATTTTTGGAAATTTTTTTTTTTTTTTTGTGAAAATGTTAGTAAATACGTACTAAGTATGATGGAACAAAGAAAAATGACGAAAAAAAATTTTGAAAAAAAATTGTTTTTTTTGTGAAAATGTTAGTAAATACGTACTAAGTATGATGGAACAAAGAAAAATTATGAAAAATACGTACTAAGTATGATGGAACAAAGAAAAATGACGAAAAAAAAATTTTGAAAAAAAATTGTTTTTTTTTGTGAAAATGTTAGTAAATACGTACTAAGTATGATGGAACAAAGAAAAATGACGAAAAAAAAATTTTGAAAAAAAATTGTTTTTTTTTGTGAAAATGTTAGTAAATACGTACTAAGTATGATGGAACAAAGAGAAATTACGAAAAAAATTTTTTGAAAAAAAATTGTTTTTTTTGTGAAAATGTTAGTAAATACGTACTAAGTATGATGGAACAAAGAAAAATTACGAAAAATTTTTTTTGGAAAAATTTTTTTTTTTTTTGTGAAAATGTTAGTAAATACGTACTAAGTATGATGGAACAAAGAAAAATTACGAAGAAAAATTTTTGAAAAAAAATTGTTTTTTTTGTGAAAATGTTAGTAAATACGTACTAATCATGATGGAACAAAAAAAAATTACGAAAAAAATTTTTTGTAAAAATTTTTTTTTTTTGTGAAAATGTTAGTAAATACGTACTAAGTATGATGGAACAAAGAAAAATTACGAAAAAAAATTTTTGGAAAATTTTTTTTTTTTTTTGTGAAAATGTTAGTAAATATGTACTAAGTATGATGGAACAAAGAAAAATTACGAAAAAAAATTTTTGGAAAATTTTTTTTTTTTTTTGTGAAAATGTTAGTAAATATGTACTAAGTATGATGGAACAAAGAAAAATTACGAAAAAAAAATTTTGGAAATTTTTTTTTTTTTTTGTGAAAATGTTAGTAAATACGTACTAAGTATGATGGAACAAAGAGAAATTACCAAAAAAAATTTTTGGAAAATTTTTTTTTTTTTTTGTGAAAATGTTAGTAAATACGTACTAAGTATGATGGAACAAAGAAAAATGACGAAAAAAAATTTTGAAAAAAAATTGTTTTTTTTGTGAAAATGTTAGTAAATACGTACTAAATATGATGGAACAAAGAAAAATTATGAAAAATACGTACTAAGTATGATGGAACAAAGAAAAATGACGAAAAAAAAATTTTGAAAAAAAATTGTTTTTTTTTGTGAAAATGTTAGTAAATACGTACTAAGTATGATGGAACAAAGAAAAATGACGAAAAAAAAATTTTGAAAAAAAATTGTTTTTTTTTTGTGAAAATGTTAGTAAATACGTACTAAGTATGATGGAACAAAGAGAAATTACGAAAAAAATATTTTTGGAAAATTGTTTTTTTTTTTTGTGAAAATGTTAGTAAATACGTACTAAGTATGATGGAACAAAGAAAAATGACGAAAAAAAATTTTGGAAAAAAAATTGTTTTTTTTTTTTGTGAAAATGTTAGTACATACGTACTAAGTATGATGGAACAAAGAAAAATGACGAAAAAAAATTTTGAAAAAAAATTGTTTTTTTTTGTGAAAATGTTAGTAAATACGTACTAAGTATGATGGAACAAAGAAAAATGACGAAAAAAAAATTTTGAAAAAAAATTGTTTTTTTTTGTGAAAATGTTAGTAAATACGTACTAAGTATGATGGAACAAATAAAAATTACGAAAATTTTTTTTTTTTTTTGTGAAAATGTTAGTAAATACGTCTAAGTATGATCGAACAAAGAGAAATTACGAAAAAAAAATTTTTGGAAAATTTTTTTTTTTTTTTTTGTGAAAATGTTAGTAAATACGTACTAAGTATGATGGAACAAAGAAAAATTACGAAAAAAAATTTTTGGAAAAATTTTTTTTTTTTTTGTGAAAATGTTAGTAAATACGTCTAAGTATGATGGAACAAAGAGAAATTACGAAAAAAAAATTTTTGGAAAATTGTTTTTTATTTGTGAAAATGTTAGTAAATACGTACTAAGTATGATGGAACAAAGAAAAATGACGAAAAAAAATTTTGGAAAAAAAATTGTTTTTTTTTTTGTGAAAATGTTAGTAAATACGTACTAAGTATGATGGAACAAAGAAAAATGACGAAAAAAAAAATTTGAAAAAAAATTGTTTTTTTTGTGAAAATGTTAGTAAATACGTACTAAGTATGATGGAACAAAGAGAAATTACGAAAAAAAATTTTTGAAAAAAAATTGTTTTTTTTGTGAAAATGTTAGTAAATACGTACTAAGTATGATGGAACAAAGAAAAATTACGAAAAAATTTTTTTGGAAATTTTTTTTTTTTTTGTGAAAATGTTAGTAAATACGTACTAAGTATGATGGAACAAAGAAAAATTACGAAGAAAAATTTTTGAAAAAAAATTGTTTTTTTTTGTGAAAATGTTAGTAAATACGTACTAAGTATGATGGAACAAAGAGAAATTACGAAAATTTTTTTTTGTGAAAATGTTAGTAAATACGTACTAAGTATGATGGAACAAAGAAAAATTACGAAAAAAAAAATTTTGAAAACAAATTGTTTTTTTTTGTGAAAATGTTAGTAAATACGTACTAATCATGATGGAACAAAGAAAAATTACGAAAAAAAATTTTTGTAAAAATTTTTTTTTTTTTGTGAAAATGTTAGTAAATACGTACTAAGTAAGATGGAACAAAGAAAAATGACGAAAAAAAATTTTGGAAAAAAAATTGTTTTTTTTTGTGAAAATGTTAGTAAATACGTACTAAGTATGATGGAACAAAGAAAAATTACGAAAAAAAAATTTTGAAAAAAATTTTTTTTTTTTTGTGAAAATGTTAGTAAATACGTACTAAGTATGATGGAACAAAGAGAAATTACGAAGAAAAATTTTTGAAAAAAAATTGTTTTTTTTTGTGAAAATGTTAGTAAATACGTACTAATCATGATGGAACAAAAAAAAATTACGAAAAAAAAATTTTGTAAAAAAATTGTTTTTTTTGTGAAAATGTTAGTAAATACGTACTAATCATGATGGAACAAAAAAAAATTACGAAAAAAAATTTTTGTAAAAATTTTTTTTTTTTGTGAAAATGTTAGTAAATACGTACTAAGTATGATGGAACAAAGAAAAATTACGAAAAAAAATTTTTGGAAAATTTTTTTTTTTTTTTGTGAAAATGTTAGTAAATATGTACTAAGTATGATGGAACAAAGAAAAATTACGAAAAAAAATTTTTGGAAATTTTTTTTTTTTTTTTTGTGAAAATGTTAGTAAATACGTACTAAGTATGATGGAACAAAGAAAAATGACGAAAAAAAATTTTTGAAAAAAAATTGTTTTTTTTTGTGAAAATGTTAGTAAATACGTACTAAGTATGATGGAACAAAGAAAAATTACGAAAAAAAATTTTTGGAAAATTTTTTTTTTTTTGTGAAAATGTTAGTAAATACGTACTAAGTATGATGGAACAAAGAAAAATTACGAAAAAAAATTTTTGAAAAAAAAAAATTTTTTTTGGTGAAACTGTTAGTAAATACGTACTAAGTATGATGGAACAAAGAAAAATTACGAAAAAAAGTTTTTGGAAATTTTTTTTTTTTTTTGTGAAAATGTTAGTAAATACGTACTAAGTATGATGGAACAAAGAAAAATTAAAAAAAAAAATTTTTGGAAAAAATTTTTTTTTTTTTTGTGAAAATGTTAGTAAATACGTACTAAGTATGATGGAACAAAGAAAAATGACGAAAAAAAATTTTTGAAAAAAAATTGTTTTTTTTTGTGAAAATGTTAGTAAATACGTACTAAGTATGATGGAACAAAGAAAAATTACGAAAAAAAATTTTTGGAAAATTTTTTTTTTTTTGTGAAAATGTTAGTAAATACGTACTAAGTATGATGGAACAAAGAAAAATTACGAAAAAAAATTTTTGAAAAAAAAAAAATTTTTTTGGTGAAACTGTTAGTAAATACGTACTAAGTATGATGGAACAAAGAAAAATTACGAAAAAAAGTTTTTGGAAATTTTTTTTTTTTTTTTGTGAAAATGTTAGTAAATACGTACTAAGTATGATGGAACAAAAAAAAATTAAAAAAAAAAATTTTTGGAAAAAATTTTTTTTTTTTTTGTGAAAATGTTAGTAAATACGTACTAAGTATGATGGATTAAAGAAAAATTACGAAAAAAAAATTTTGGAAAATTTTTTTTTTTTTGTGAAAATGTTAGTAAATACTTACTAAGTATGATGGAACAAAGAAAAATTACGAAAAAAAAATTTTGGAAATTTTTTTTTTTTTGTGAAAATGTTAGTAATTACGTACTAAGTATGATGGAACAAAGAAAAATGTCAAAAAAAAATTTTTAAAAAAATTTTTTTTTTTTTTGTGAAAATGTTAGTAAATACGTACTAAGTATGATGGAACAAAGAAAAATTACGAAAAAAAATGTTTGAAAAAAAATTGTTTTTTTTTGTGAAAATGTTAGTAAATACGTACTAAGTATGATGGAACAAAGAAAAATTACGAAAAATACGTACTAAGTATGATGGAACAAAGAAAAATGACGAAAAAAAAATTTTGAAAAAAAATTGTTTTTTTTTGTGAAAATGTTAGTAAATACGTACTAAGTATGATGGAACAAAGAGAAATTACGAAAAAAAATTTTTGAAAAAAAATTGTTTTTTTTGTGAAAATGTTAGTAAATACGTACTAAGTATGATGGAACAAAGAAAAATTACGAAAAAATTTTTTTGGAAATTTTTTTTTTTTTGTGTGAAAATGTTAGTAAACTAAGTATGATGGAACGTACTAAGTATGATGGAACAAAGAAAAATTACGAAGAAAAATTTTTGAAAAAAAATTGTTTTTTTTGTGAAAATGTTAGTAAATACGTACTAATCATGATGGAACAAAAAAAAATTACGAAAAAAAAATTTTGTAAAAATTTTTTTTTTTTGTGAAAATGTTAGTAAATACGTACTAAGTATGATGGAACAAAGAAAAATTACGAAAAAAAATTTTTGGAAAATTTTTTTTTTTTTGTGAAAATGTTAGTAAATATGTACTAAGTATGATGGAACAAAGAAAAATTACGAAAAAAAAATTTTTTGGAAATTTTTTTTTTTTTTTTTGTGAAAATGTTAGTAAATACGTACTAAGTATGATGGAACAAAGAGAAATTACGAAAAAAAAATTTTGGAAAATTTTTTTTTTTTTTGTGAAAATGTTAGTAAATACGTACTAAGTATGATGGAACAAAGAGAAATTACGAAGAAAAATTTTTGAAAAAATTTTTTTTTTTTTGTGAAAATGTTAGTAAATACGTACTAAGTAAGATGGAACAAAGAAAAATGACGAAAAAAAATTTTGAAAACAAATTGTTTTTTTTTGTGAAAATGTTAGTAAATACGTACTAATCATGATGGAACAAAGAAAAATTACGAAAAAAAATTTTTGTAAAAATTTTTTTTTTTTTGTGAAAATGTTAGTAAATACGTACTAAGTAAGATGGAACAAAGAAAAATGACGAAAAAAAATTTTGGAAAAAAAATTGTTTTTTTTTGTGAAAATGTTAGTAAATACGTACTAAGTATGATGGAACAAAGAAAAATTACGAAAAAAAAATTTTGAAAAAAATTTTTTTTTTTTTGTGAAAATGTTAGTAAATACGTACTAAGTATGATGGAACAAAGAGAAATTACGAAGAAAAATTTTTGAAAAAAAATTGTTTTTTTTTGTGAAAATGTTAGTAAATACGTACTAATCATGATGGAACAAAAAAAAATTACGAAAAAAAAATTTTGTAAAAAAATTGTTTTTTTTGTGAAAATGTTAGTAAATACGTACTAATCATGATGGAACAAAAAAAAATTACGAAAAAAAATTTTTGTAAAAATTTTTTTTTTTTGTGAAAATGTTAGTAAATACGTACTAAGTATGATGGAACAAAGAAAAATTACGAAAAAAAATTTTTGGAAAATTTTTTTTTTTTTTTGTGAAAATGTTAGTAAATATGTACTAAGTATGATGGAACAAAGAAAAATTACGAAAAAAAATTTTTGGAAATTTTTTTTTTTTTTTTTGTGAAAATGTTAGTAAATACGTACTAAGTATGATGGAACAAAGAAAAATGACGAAAAAAAATTTTTGAAAAAAAATTGTTTTTTTTTGTGAAAATGTTAGTAAATACGTACTAAGTATGATGGAACAAAGAAAAATTACGAAAAAAAATTTTTGGAAAATTTTTTTTTTTTTGTGAAAATGTTAGTAAATACGTACTAAGTATGATGGAACAAAGAAAAATTACGAAAAAAAATTTTTGAAAAAAAAAAATTTTTTTTGGTGAAACTGTTAGTAAATACGTACTAAGTATGATGGAACAAAGAAAAATTACGAAAAAAAGTTTTTGGAAATTTTTTTTTTTTTTTGTGAAAATGTTAGTAAATACGTACTAAGTATGATGGAACAAAGAAAAATTAAAAAAAAAAATTTTTGGAAAAAATTTTTTTTTTTTTTGTGAAAATGTTAGTAAATACGTACTAAGTATGATGGAACAAAGAAAAATGACGAAAAAAAATTTTTGAAAAAAAATTGTTTTTTTTTGTGAAAATGTTAGTAAATACGTACTAAGTATGATGGAACAAAGAAAAATTACGAAAAAAAATTTTTGGAAATTTTTTTTTTTTTTGTGAAAATGTTAGTAAATACGTACTAAGTATGATGGAACAAAGAAAAATTACGAAAAAAAATTTTTGAAAAAAAAAAAATTTTTTTGGTGAAACTGTTAGTAAATACGTACTAAGTATGATGGAACAAAGAAAAATTACGAAAAAAAGTTTTTGGAAATTTTTTTTTTTTTTTTGTGAAAATGTTAGTAAATACGTACTAAGTATGATGGAACAAAAAAAAATTAAAAAAAAAAATTTTTGGAAAAAATTTTTTTTTTTTTTGTGAAAATGTTAGTAAATACGTACTAAGTATGATGGATTAAAGAAAAATTACGAAAAAAAAATTTTGGAAAATTTTTTTTTTTTTGTGAAAATGTTAGTAAATACTTACTAAGTATGATGGAACAAAGAAAAATTACGAAAAAAAAATTTTGGAAATTTTTTTTTTTTTGTGAAAATGTTAGTAATTACGTACTAAGTATGATGGAACAAAGAAAAATGTCAAAAAAAAATTTTTAAAAAAATTTTTTTTTTTTTTGTGAAAATGTTAGTAAATACGTACTAAGTATGATGGAACAAAGAAAAATTACGAAAAAAAATGTTTGAAAAAAAATTGTTTTTTTTTGTGAAAATGTTAGTAAATACGTACTAAGTATGATGGAACAAAGAAAAATTACGAAAAATACGTACTAAGTATGATGGAACAAAGAAAAATGACGAAAAAAAAATTTTGAAAAAAAATTGTTTTTTTTTGTGAAAATGTTAGTAAATACGTACTAAGTATGATGGAACAAAGAGAAATTACGAAAAAAAATTTTTGAAAAAAAATTGTTTTTTTTGTGAAAATGTTAGTAAATACGTACTAAGTATGATGGAACAAAGAAAAATTACGAAAAAATTTTTTTGGAAATTTTTTTTTTTTTGTGTGAAAATGTTAGTAAACTAAGTATGATGGAACGTACTAAGTATGATGGAACAAAGAAAAATTACGAAGAAAAATTTTTGAAAAAAAATTGTTTTTTTTGTGAAAATGTTAGTAAATACGTACTAATCATGATGGAACAAAAAAAAATTACGAAAAAAAAATTTTGTAAAAATTTTTTTTTTTTGTGAAAATGTTAGTAAATACGTACTAAGTATGATGGAACAAAGAAAAATTACGAAAAAAAATTTTTGGAAAATTTTTTTTTTTTTGTGAAAATGTTAGTAAATATGTACTAAGTATGATGGAACAAAGAAAAATTACGAAAAAAAAATTTTTTGGAAATTTTTTTTTTTTTTTTTGTGAAAATGTTAGTAAATACGTACTAAGTATGATGGAACAAAGAGAAATTACGAAAAAAAAATTTTGGAAAATTTTTTTTTTTTTTGTGAAAATGTTAGTAAATACGTACTAAGTATGATGGAACAAAGAGAAATTACCAAAAAAAATTTTTGGAAATTTTTTTTTTTTTTCGTGAAAATGTTAGTAAATACGTACTAAGTATGATGGAACAAAGAAAAATGACGAAAAAAAAATTTTGAAAAAAAATTGTTTTTTTTGTGAAAATGTTAGTAAATACGTACTAAGTATGATGGAACAAAGAAAAATTACGAAAAAAAAATTTTGGAAAATTTTTTTTTTTTTGTTAAAATGTTAGTAAATACGTACTAAGTATGATGGAACAAAGAAAAATTACGAAAAAAAAAATTTTGAAAACAAATTGTTTTTTTTGTGAAAATGTTAGTAAATACGTACTAATCATGATGGAACAAAGAAAAATTACGAAAAAAAATTTTTGTAAAAATTTTTTTTTTTTTGTGAAAATGTTAGTAAATACGTACTAAGTATGATGGAACAAAGAAAAATGACGAAAAAAAATTTTGGAAAAAAAATTGTTTTTTTTTGTGAAAATGTTAGTAAATACGTACTAAGTATGATGGAAAAAAGAAAAATTACGAAAAAAAATTTTTGGAAAATTTTTTTTTTTGTGAAAATGTTAGTAAATACGTACTAAGTATGATGGAACAAAGAAAAATTACGAAAAAAAAATTTTGAAAAAAAATAGTTTTTTTTTGTGAAAATGTTAGTAAATACGTACTAAGTATGATGGAACAAAGAAAAATTACGAAAAAAAATTTTTGGAAAATTTTTTTTTGTAAAGATGTTAGTAAATATGTACTAAGTATGATGTAACAAAGAAAAATTACGAAAAAAAATTTTTGGAAATTTTTTTTTGTTTTTTGTGAAAATGTTAGTAAATACGTACTAAGTATGATGGAACAAAGAGAAATTACGAAAAAAAATTGTTGGAAAATTTTTTTTTTTTTTGTGAAAATGTTAGTAAATACGTACTAAGTATGAAGGAACAAAGAGAAATTACGAAAAAAATTTTTGGAAAATTTTTTTTTTTTTTTGTGAAAAGTTAGTAAATACGTACTAAATATGATGGAACAAAGAAAAATTACGAAAAAAAATTTTGGAAAAAAAATTGTTTTTTTTGTGAAATTGTTAGTAAATACGTACTAAGTATGATGGAACAAAGAAAAATGAAGAAAAAAAATTTTGAAAAAAAATTGTTTTTTTTTGTGAAAATGTTAGTAAATACGTACTAAGTATGATGGAACAAAGAAAAATTACGAAAAAAAATTTTTGGAAATTTTTTTTTTTTTTTGTGAAAATGTTAGTAAATATGTACTAAGTATGATGGAACAAAGAAAAATTACATTTTTGTGAAAATGTTAGTAAATACGTACTAAGTATGATGGATTAAAGAAAAATTACGAAAAAAAAAATTTTGGAAAATTTTTTTTTTTTTTGTGAAAATGTTAGTAAATACGTACTAAGTATGATGGAACAAAGAAAAATTACGAAAAAAAAATTTTGGAA
Organism: Empis stercorea; assembly: GCA_949752835.1. NCBI lineage: Eukaryota > Metazoa > Arthropoda > Insecta > Diptera > Empididae > Empis > Empis stercorea. Next base: position 4,466,705 of record OX457090.1, on the reverse strand, counting down.
ATTTTTTTTTTTTTGTGAAAATGTTAGTAATTACGTACTAAGTATGATGGAACAAAGAAAAATGTCAAAAAAAAATTTTTAAAAAATTTTTTTTTTTTTTGTGAAAATGTTAGTAAATACGTACTAAGTATGATGGAACAAAGAAAAATTACGAAAAAAAATTTTTGAAAAAAAATTGTTTTTTTTTGTGAAAATGTTAGTAAATACGTACTAAGTATGATGGAACAAAGAAAAATTACGAAAAATACGTACTAAGTATGATGGAACAAAGAAAAATGACGAAAAAAAAATTTTGAAAAAAAATTGTTTTTTTTTGTGAAAATGTTAGTAAATACGTACTAAGTATGATGGAACAAAGAAAAATTACGAAAAAAAATTTTTGTAAAAATTTTTTTTTTTTGTGAAAATGTTAGTAAATACGTACTAAGTATGATGGAACAAAGAAAAATGACGAAAAAAAATTGTTTTTTTTTGTGAAAATGTTAGTAAATACGTACTAAGTATGATGGAACAAAGAAAAATTACGAAAAAAAATTTTTGGAAAATTTTTTTTTTTTGTGAAAATGTTAGTAAATACGTACTAAGTATGATGGAACAAAGAAAAATTACTAAAAAAAAATTTTGAAAAAAAATAGTTTTTTTTTGTGAAAATGTTAGTAAATACGTACTAAGTATGATGGAACAAAGAAAAATTACGAAAAAAAAATTTTGGAAATTTTTTTTTTTTTGTGAAAATGTTAGTAATTACGTACTAAGTATGATGGAACAAAGAAAAATGTCAAAAAAAAATTTTTAAAAAATTTTTTTTTTTTTTGTGAAAATGTTAGTAAATACGTACTAAGTATGATGGAACAAAGAAAAATTACGAAAAAAAATTTTTGAAAAAAAATTGTTTTTTTTTGTGAAAATGTTAGTAAATACGTACTAAGTATGATGGAACAAAGAAAAATTACGAAAAATACGTACTAAGTATGATGGAACAAAGAAAAATGACGAAAAAAAAATTTTGAAAAAAAATTGTTTTTTTTTGTGAAAATGTTAGTAAATACGTACTAAGTATGATGGAACAAAGAAAAATTACGAAAAAAAATTTTTGTAAAAATTTTTTTTTTTTGTGAAAATGTTAGTAAATACGTACTAAGTATGATGGAACAAAGAAAAATGACGAAAAAAAATTGTTTTTTTTTGTGAAAATGTTAGTAAATACGTACTAAGTATGATGGAACAAAGAAAAATTACGAAAAAAAATTTTTGGAAAATTTTTTTTTTTTGTGAAAATGTTAGTAAATACGTACTAAGTATGATGGAACAAAGAAAAATTACTAAAAAAAAATTTTGAAAAAAAATAGTTTTTTTTTGTGAAAATGTTAGTAAATACGTACTAAGTATGATGGAACAAAGAAAAATTACGAAAAAAAATTTTTGGAAATTTTTTTTTGTTTTTTGTGAAAATGTTAGTAAATACGTACTAAGTATGATGGAACAAAGAGAAATTACGAAAAAAAATTGTTGGAAAATTTTTTTTTTTTTTGTGAAAATGTTAGTAAATACGTACTAAGTATGATGGAACAAAGAGAAATTACGAAAAAAAATTGTTGGAAAATTTTTTTTTTTTTTGTGAAAATGTTAGTAAATACGTACTAAATATGATGGAACAAAGAAAAATTACGAAAAAAAATTTTGGAAAAAAAATTGTTTTTTTTGTGAAATTGTTAGTAAATACGTACTAAGTATGATGGAACAAAGAAAAATGAAGAAAAAAAATTTTGAAAAAAAATTGTTTTTTTTTGTGAAAATGTTAGTAAATACGTACTAAGTATGATGGAACAAAGAAAAATTACGAAAAAAAATTTTTGGAAATTTTTTTTTTTTTTGTGAAAATGTTAGTAAATACGTACTAAGTATGATGGAACAAAGAAAAATTACATTTTTGTGAAAATGTTAGTAAATACGTACTAAGTATGATGGATTAAAGAAAAATTACGAAAAAAAAAATTTTGGAAAATTTTTTTTTTTTTTGTGAAAATGTTAGTAAATACGTACTAAGTATGATGGAACAAAGAAAAATTACGAAAAAAAAATTTTGGAAATTTTTTTTTTTTGTGAAAATGTTAGTAATTACGTACTAAGTATGATGGAACAAAGAAAAATGTCAAAAAAAAATTTTTAAAAAATTTTTTTTTTTTTTGTGAAAATGTTAGTAAATACGTACTAAGTATGATGGAACAAAGAAAAATTACGAAAAAAAATTTTTGAAAAAAAATTGTTTTTTTTTGTGAAAATGTTAGTAAATACGTACTAAGTATGATGGAACAAAGAAAAATTACGAAAAATACGTACTAAGTATGATGGAACAAAGAAAAATGACGAAAAAAAAATTTTGAAAAAAAATTGTTTTTTTTTGTGAAAATGTTAGTAAATACGTACTAAGTATGATGGAACAAAGAAAAATTACGAAAAAAAATTTTTGTAAAAATTTTTTTTTTTTGTGAAAATGTTAGTAAATACGTACTAAGTATGATGGAACAAAGAAAAATGACGAAAAAAAATTGTTTTTTTTTGTGAAAATGTTAGTAAATACGTACTAAGTATGATGGAACAAAGAAAAATTACGAAAAAAAATTTTTGGAAAATTTTTTTTTTTTGTGAAAATGTTAGTAAATACGTACTAAGTATGATGGAACAAAGAAAAATTACTAAAAAAAAATTTTGAAAAAAAATAGTTTTTTTTTGTGAAAATGTTAGTAAATACGTACTAAGTATGATGGAACAAAGAAAAATTACGAAAAAAAAATTTTGGAAATTTTTTTTTTTTTGTGAAAATGTTAGTAATTACGTACTAAGTATGATGGAACAAAGAAAAATGTCAAAAAAAAATTTTTAAAAAATTTTTTTTTTTTTTGTGAAAATGTTAGTAAATACGTACTAAGTATGATGGAACAAAGAAAAATTACGAAAAAAAATTTTTGAAAAAAAATTGTTTTTTTTTGTGAAAATGTTAGTAAATACGTACTAAGTATGATGGAACAAAGAAAAATTACGAAAAATACGTACTAAGTATGATGGAACAAAGAAAAATGACGAAAAAAAAATTTTGAAAAAAAATTGTTTTTTTTTGTGAAAATGTTAGTAAATACGTACTAAGTATGATGGAACAAAGAAAAATTACGAAAAAAAATTTTTGTAAAAATTTTTTTTTTTTGTGAAAATGTTAGTAAATACGTACTAAGTATGATGGAACAAAGAAAAATGACGAAAAAAAATTGTTTTTTTTTGTGAAAATGTTAGTAAATACGTACTAAGTATGATGGAACAAAGAAAAATTACGAAAAAAAATTTTTGGAAAATTTTTTTTTTTTGTGAAAATGTTAGTAAATACGTACTAAGTATGATGGAACAAAGAAAAATTACTAAAAAAAAATTTTGAAAAAAAATAGTTTTTTTTTGTGAAAATGTTAGTAAATACGTACTAAGTATGATGGAACAAAGAAAAATTACGAAAAAAAATTTTTGGAAATTTTTTTTTGTTTTTTGTGAAAATGTTAGTAAATACGTACTAAGTATGATGGAACAAAGAGAAATTACGAAAAAAAATTGTTGGAAAATTTTTTTTTTTTTTGTGAAAATGTTAGTAAATACGTACTAAGTATGATGGAACAAAGAGAAATTACGAAAAAAAATTGTTGGAAAATTTTTTTTTTTTTTGTGAAAATGTTAGTAAATACGTACTAAATATGATGGAACAAAGAAAAATTACGAAAAAAAATTTTGGAAAAAAAATTGTTTTTTTTGTGAAATTGTTAGTAAATACGTACTAAGTATGATGGAACAAAGAAAAATGAAGAAAAAAAATTTTGAAAAAAAATTGTTTTTTTTTGTGAAAATGTTAGTAAATACGTACTAAGTATGATGGAACAAAGAAAAATTACGAAAAAAAATTTTTGGAAATTTTTTTTTTTTTTGTGAAAATGTTAGTAAATACGTACTAAGTATGATGGAACAAAGAAAAATTACATTTTTGTGAAAATGTTAGTAAATACGTACTAAGTATGATGGATTAAAGAAAAATTACGAAAAAAAAAATTTTGGAAAATTTTTTTTTTTTTTGTGAAAATGTTAGTAAATACGTACTAAGTATGATGGAACAAAGAAAAATTACGAAAAAAAAATTTTGGAAATTTTTTTTTTTTGTGAAAATGTTAGTAATTACGTACTAAGTATGATGGAACAAAGAAAAATGTCAAAAAAAAATTTTTAAAAAATTTTTTTTTTTTTTGTGAAAATGTTAGTAAATACGTACTAAGTATGATGGAACAAAGAAAAATTACGAAAAAAAATTTTTGAAAAAAAATTGTTTTTTTTTGTGAAAATGTTAGTAAATACGTACTAAGTATGATGGAACAAAGAAAAATTACGAAAAATACGTACTAAGTATGATGGAACAAAGAAAAATGACGAAAAAAAAATTTTGAAAAAAAATTGTTTTTTTTTGTGAAAATGTTAGTAAATACGTACTAAGTATGATGGAACAAAGAAAAATTACGAAAAATACGTACTAAGTATGATGGAACAAAGAAAAATGACGAAAAAAAAATTTTGAAAAAAAATTGTTTTTTTTTGTGAAAATGTTAGTAAATACGTACTAAGTATGATGGAACAAAGAGAAATTACGAAAAAAAATTTTTGAAAAAAAATTGTTTTTTTTGTGAAAATGTTAGTAAATACGTACTAAGTATGATGGAACAAAGAAAAATTACGAAAAAGTTTTTTTGGAAAAATTTTTTTTTTTTTTGTGAAAATGTTAGTAAATACGTACTAAGTATGATGGAACAAAGAAAAATTACGAAGAAAAATTTTTGAAAAAAAATTGTTTTTTTTGTGAAAATGTTAGTAAATACGTACTAATCATGATGGAACAAAGAAAAATTACGAAAAAAAATTTTTGGAAAAAAAATTGTTTTTTTTTTGTGAAAATGTTAGTAAATACGTACTAAGTATGATGGAACAAAGAAAAATTACAAAAAAAAATTTTTGGAAAATTTTTTTTTTTTTTTGTGAAAATGTTAGTAAATATGTACTAAGTATGATGGAACAAAGAAAAATTACGAAAAAAAAATTTTGGAATTTTTTTTTTTTTTTTTTGTGAAAATGTTAGTAAATACGTACTAAGTATGATGGAACAAAGAGAAATTACGAAAAAAAAATTTTGGAAAATTTTTTTTTTTTTTTGTGAAAATGTTAGTAAATACGTACTAAGTATGATGGAACAAAGAAAAATTACGAAAAAAAAATTTTGGAAAATTTTTTTTTTTTTGTGAAAATGTTAGTAAATACGTACTAAGTATGATGGAACAAAGAAAAATTACGAAAAAAAATTTTGGAAAATTTTTTTTTTTTGTGAAAATGTTAGTAAATACGTACTAAGTATGATGGAACAAAGAGAAATTACGAAAAAAAAATTTTGGAAAATTTTTTTTTTTTTTGTGAAAATGTTAGTAAATACGTACTAAGTATGATGGAACAAAGAAAAATTACGAAAAAAAAATTTTGGAAAATTTTTTTTTTTTTGTGAAAATGTTAGTAAATACGTACTAAGTATGATGGAACAAAGAGAAATTACGAAAAAAAAATTTTGGAAAATTTTTTTTTTTTTTTGTGAAAATGTTAGTTAATACGTACTAAGTATGATGGAACAAAGAAAAATTACGAAAAAAAAATTTTGGAAAATTTTTTTTTTTTTGTAAAAATGTTAGTAAATACGTACTAAGTATGATGGAACAAAGAAAAATTACGAAAAAAAATTTTTGAAAAAAAATTGTTTTTTTTGTGAAAATGTTAGTAAATACGTACTAAGTATGATGGAACAAAGAAAAATTACGAAAAAAAATTTTTGGAAAATTTTTTTTTTTTTTTGTGAAAATGTTAGTAAATACGTACTAAGTATGATGGAACAAAGAGAAATTACGAAAAAAAAATTTTGAAAAAAAATAGTTTTTTTTGTGAAAATGTTAGTAAATACGTACTAAGTATGATGGAACAAAGAAAAATTACGAAAAAAAATTTTTGGAAAATTTTTTTTTTGTGAAAATGTTAGTAAATATGTACTAAGTATGATGTAACAAAGAAAAATTACGAAAAAAAATTTTTGGAAATTTTTTTTTGTTTTTTGTGAAAATGTTAGTAAATACGTACTAAGTATGATGGAACAAAGAGAAATTACGAAAAAAAATTGTTGGAAAATTTTTTTTTTTTTTTGTGAAAATGTTAGTAAATACGTACTAAGTATGATGGAACAAAGAGAAATTACGAAAAAAAATTTTTGGAAATTTTTTTTTTTTTTTTGTGAAAATGTTAGTAAATACGTACTAAATATGATGGAACAAAGAAAAATTACGAAAAAAAATTTTGGAAAAAAAATTGTTTTTTTTGTGAAATTGTTAGTAAATACGTACTAAGTATGATGGAACAAAGAAAAATGAAGAAAAAAAATTTTGAAAAAAAATTGTTTTTTTTGTGAAAATGTTAGTAAATACGTACTAAGTAAGATGGAACAAAGAGAAATTACGAAAAAAAGTTTTTGGAAATTTTTTTTTTTTTTGTGAAAATGTTAGTAAATACGTACTAAGTATGATGGAACAAAGAAAAATTACATTTTTGTGAAAATGTTAGTAAATACGTACTAAGTATGATGGATTAAAGAAAAATTACGAAAAAAAAAATTTTGGAAAATTTTTTTTTTTTTTTGTGAAAATGTTAGTAAATACGTACTAAGTATGATGGAACAAAGAAAAATTACGAAAAAAAAATTTTGGAAATTTTTTTTTTTTTGTGAAAATGTTAGTAATTACGTACTAAGTATGATGGAACAAAGAAAAATGTCAAAAAAAAATTTTTAAAAAATTTTTTTTTTTTTTGTGAAAATGTTAGTAAATACGTACTAAGTATGATGGAACAAAGAAAAATTACGAAAAAAAATTTTGAAAAAAAATTGTTTTTTTGTGAAAATGTTAGTAAATACGTACTAAGTATGATGGAACAAAGAAAAATTACGAAAAAAAATTTTTGGGAAATTTTTTTTTTTTTGTGAAAATGTTAGTAAATACGTACTAAGTATGATGGAACAAAGAAAAATGACGAAAAAAAATTTTTGAAAAAAAATTGTTTTTTTTTTGTGAAAATGTTAGTAAATACGTACTAAGTATGATGGAACAAAGAAAAATTACGAAAAAAAATTTTTGGAAAAATTTTTTTTTTTGTGAAAATGTTAGTAAATACGTACTAAGTATGATGGAACAAAGAAAAATTACGAAAAAAAATTTTTGAAAAAAAAAATTTTTTTTTGGTGAAAATGTTAGTAAATACGTACTAAGTATGATGGAACAAAGAAAAATTACGAAAAAAAGTTTTTGGAAATTTTTTTTTTTTTTTGTGAAAATGTTAGTAAATACGTACTAAGTATGATGGAACAAAGAAAAATTAAAAAAAAAATTTTTGGAAAAAAATTTTTTTTTTTTTTGTGAAAATGTTAGTAAATACGTACTAAGTATGATGGAACAAAGAAAAATTACGAAAAAAAAATTTTGGAAATTTTTTTTTTTTTGTGAAAATGTTAGTAATTACGTACTAAGTATGATGGAACAAAGAAAAATGTCAAAAAAAAATTTTTTAAAAATTTTTTTTTTTTTTTGTGAAAATGTTAGTAAATACGTACTAAGTATGATGGAACAAAGAAAAATTACGAAAAAAAATGTTTGAAAAAAAATTGTTTTTTTTTGTGAAAATGTTAGTAAATACGTACTAAGTATGATGGAACAAAGAAAAATTACGAAAAATACGTACTAAGTATGATGGAACAAAGAAAAATGACGAAAAAAAAATTTTGAAAAAAAATTGTTTTTTTTTGTGAAAATGTTAGTAAATACGTACTAAGTATGATGGAACAAAGAGAAATTACGAAAAAAATTTTTTGAAAAAAAATTGTTTTTTTTGTGAAAATGTTAGTAAATACGTACTAAGTATGATGGAACAAAGAAAAATTACGAAAAAATTTTTTTGGAAATTTTTTTTTTTTTTTTGTGAAAATGTTAGTAAACTAAGTATGATGGAACGTACTAAGTATGATGGAACAAAGAAAAATTACGAAGAAAAATTTTTGAAAAAAAATTGTTTTTTTTTGTGAAAATGTTAGTAAATACGTACTAATCATGATGGAACAAAAAAAAATTACGAAAAAAAATTTTTGTAAAAATTTTTTTTTTTTGTGAAAATGTTAGTAAATACGTACTAAGTATGATGGAACAAAGAAAAATTACGAAAAAAAATTTTTGGAAAATTTTTTTTTTTTTGTGAAAATGTTAGTAAATATGTACTAAGTATGATGGAACAAAGAAAAATTACGAAAAAAAAAATTTTTGGAAATTTTTTTTTTTTTTTTTGTGAAAATGTTAGTAAATACGTACTAAGTATGATGGAACAAAGAAAAATTACGAAAAAAAATTTTTGAAAAAAAAATTTTTTTTTTGTGAAAATGTTAGTAAATACGTACTAAGTAAGATGGAACAAAGAAAAATTACGAAAAAAAGTTTTTGGAAATTTTTTTTTTTTTTTGTGAAAATGTTAGTAAATACGTACTAAGTATGATGGAACAAAGAAAAATTACATTTTTGTGAAAATGTTAGTAAATACGTACTAAGTATGATGGATTAAAGAAAAATTACGAAAAAAAAAATTTTGGAAATTTTTTTTTTTTTTTGTGAAAATGTTAGTAAATACGTACTAAGTATGATGGAACAAAGAAAAATTACGAAAAAAAAATTTTGGAAATTTTTTTTTTTTTGTGAAAATGTTAGTAATTACGTACTAAGTATGATGGAACAAAGAAAAATGTCAAAAAAAAATTTTTAAAAATTTTTTTTTTTTTTTGTGAAAATGTTAGTAAATACGTACTAAGTATGATGGAACAAAGAAAAATTACGAAAAAAAATTTTTGAAAAAAAATTGTTTTTTTTTGTGAAAATGTTAGTAAATACGTACTAAGTATGATGGAACAAAGAAAAATTAGGAAAAAAAATTTTTGAAAAAAATTTTTGAAAAAAATTTTTGAAAAAAAATTTTTGAAAAAAAATTTTTTTTTTTGTGAAAATGTTAGAAAATACGTACTAAGTATGATGGAACAAAGAAATATGTCAAAAAAAAAATTTAAAAAAAAATTTTTTTTTTTTGTGAAAATGTTAGTAAATACGTACTAAGTATGATGGAACAAAGAGAAATGACGAAAAAAAAAATTTGGAAAAATTTTTTTTTTTGTGGAAATGTTAGTAAATACGTACTAAGTATGATGGAACAAAGAAAAATTACGAAAAAAAAATTTTGGAAATTTTTTTTTTTTTGTGAAAATGTTAGTAATTACGTACTAAGTATGATGGAACAAAGAAAAATGTCAAAAAAAAATTTTTAAAAAATTTTTTTTTTTTTTGTGAAAATGTTAGTAAATACGTACTAAGTATGATGGAACAAAGAAAAATTACGAAAAAAAATTTTTGAAAAAAAATTGTTTTTTTTTGTGAAAATGTTAGTAAATACGTACTAAGTATGATGGAACAAAGAAAAATTACGAAAAATACGTACTAAGTATGATGGAACAAAGAAAAATGACGAAAAAAAAATTTTGAAAAAAATTTTTGAAAAAAATTTTTGAAAAAAATTTTTGAAAAAAAATTTTTTTTTTGTGAAAATGTTAGAAAATACGTACTAAGTATGATGGAACAAAGAAAAATTACGAAAAAAAATTTTTGAAAAAAATTTTTGAAAAAAAATTTTTTTTTTTGTGAAAATGTTAGAAAATACGTACTAAGTATGATGGAACAAAGAAATATGTCAAAAAAAAAATTTAAAAAAAAATTTTTTTTTTTGTGAAAATGTTAGTAAATACGTACTAAGTATGATGGAACAAAGAGAAATGACGAAAAAAAAAATTTGGAAAATTTTTTTTTTTTTGTGAAAATGTTAGTAAATACGTACTAAGTATGATGGAACAAAGAAAAATTACGAAAAAAAAATTTTGGAAATTTTTTTTTTTTTGTGAAAATGTTAGTAATTACGTACTAAGTATGATGGAACAAAGAAAAATGTCAAAAAAAAATTTTTAAAAAATTTTTTTTTTTTTTGTGAAAATGTTAGTAAATACGTACTAAGTATGATGGAACAAAGAAAAATTACGAAAAAAAGTTTTTGGAAATTTTTTTTTTTTTTTGTGAAAATGTTAGTAAATACGTACTAAGTATGATGGAACAAAGAAAAATTACATTTTTGTGAAAATGTTAGTAAATACGTACTAAGTATGATGGATTAAAGAAAAATTACGAAAAAAAAAATGTTGGAAATTTTTTTTTTTTTTTGTGAAAATGTTAGTAAATACGTACTAAGTATGATGGAACAAAGAAAAATTACGAAAAAAAAATTTTGGAAATTTTTTTTTTTTTGTGAAAATGTTAGTAATTACGTACTAAATATGATGGAACAAAGAAAAATGTCAAAAAAAAATTTTTAAAAAATTTTTTTTTTTTTTGTGAAAATGTTAGTAAATACGTACTAAGTATGATGGAACAAAGAAAAATTACGAAAAAAAATTTTTGAAAAAAAATTGTTTTTTTTTGTGAAAATGTTAGTAAATACGTACTAAGTATGATGGAACAAAGAAAAATTACAAAAAATACGTACTAAGTATGATGGAACAAAGAAAAATGACGAAAAAAAAATTTTGAAAAAAAATTGTTTTTTTTTTGTGAAAATGTTAGTAAATACGTACTAAGTATGATGGAACAAAGAGAAATTACGAAAAAAAATTTTTGAAAAAAAATTGTTTTTTTTGTGAAAATGTTAGTAAATACGTACTAAGTATGATGGAACAAAGAAAAATTACGAAAAAATTTTTTTGGAAAATTTTTTTTTTTTTTTGTGAAAATGTTAGTAAATACGTACTAAGTATGATGGAACAAAGAAAAATTACGAAGAAAAATTTTTGAAAAAAATTACGAAAAAAAATTTTTGAAAAAAAATTGTTTTTTTTGTGAAAATGTTAGTAAATACGTACTAAGTATGATGGAACAAAGAGAAATTACGAAAAAATTTTTTTGGAAAAATTTTTTTTTTTTTTGTGAAAATGTTAGTAAATACGTACTAAGTATGATGGAACAAAGAAGAATTACATTTTTGTGAAAATGTTAGTAAATACGTACTAAGTATGATGGATTAAAGAAAAATTACGAAAAAAAAAATTTTGGAAATTTTTTTTTTTTTTGTGAAAATGTTAGTAAATACGTACTAAGTATGATGGAACAAAGAAAAATTACGAAAAAAAAATTTTGGAAATTTTTTTTTTTTTGTGAAAATGTTAGTAATTACGTACTAAGTATGATGGAACAAAGAAAAATGTCAAAAAAAAAATTTTAAAAAATTTTTTTTTTTTTGTGAAAATGTTAGTAAATACGTACTAAGTATGATGGAACAAAGAAAAATTACGAAAAAAAATTTTTGAAAAAAAATTGTTTTTTTTTGTGAAAATGTTAGTAAATACGTACTAAGTATGATGGAACAAAGAAAAATTACGAAAAAAAAATTTTGGATATTTTTTTTTTTTTTTGTGAAAATGTTAGTAATTACGTACTAAGTATGATGGAACAAAGAAAAATGACGAAAAAAAATTTTTGAAAAAAAAATTTTTTTTTTGTGAAAATGTTAGTAAATACGTACTAAGTATGATGGAACAAAGAAAAATGTCAAAAAAAAAATTTAAAAAAAAATTTTTTTTTTTTTGTGGAAATGTTAGTAAATACGTACTAAGTATGATTGAACAAAGAAAAATTAAGAAAAAAAATTTTTGAAAAAAAATTGTTTTTTTTTGTGAAAATGTTAGTAAATACGTACTAAGTATGATGGAACAAAGAAAAATGACAAAAAAAAATGTGAAAAAATTTTTTTTTTTTTTTTTGTGAAAATGTTAGTAAATACGTACTAAGTATGATGGAACAAAGAAAAATTACGAAAATGTTAGTAAATACGTACTAAATATGATGGAACAATGAAAAATTACGAAAAAAAATTTTTGAAAAAAAATTGTTTTTTTTTTGTGAAAATGTTAGTAAATACGTACTCAGTATGATGGAACAAAGAAAAATTACGAAAAATTTTTTTTTTTTTTTTTTGTGAAAATGTTAGTAAATACGTACTAAGTATGATGGAACAAAGAAAAATTACGAAAAAAAAATTTTGGAAATTTTTTTTTTTTTGTGAAAATGTTAGTAATTACGTACTAAGTATGATGGAACAAAGAAAAATGTCAAAAAAAAATTTTTAAAAAATTTTTTTTTTTTTTGTGAAAATGTTAGTAAATACGTACTAAGTATGATGGAACAAAGAAAAATTACGAAAAAAAGTTTTTGGAAATTTTTTTTTTTTTTTGTGAAAATGTTAGTAAATACGTACTAAGTATGATGGAACAAAGAAAAATTACATTTTTGTGAAAATGTTAGTAAATACGTACTAAGTATGATGGATTAAAGAAAAATTACGAAAAAAAAAATGTTGGAAATTTTTTTTTTTTTTTGTGAAAATGTTAGTAAATACGTACTAAGTATGATGGAACAAAGAAAAATTACGAAAAAAAAATTTTGGAAATTTTTTTTTTTTTGTGAAAATGTTAGTAATTACGTACTAAATATGATGGAACAAAGAAAAATGTCAAAAAAAAATTTTTAAAAAATTTTTTTTTTTTTTGTGAAAATGTTAGTAAATACGTACTAAGTATGATGGAACAAAGAAAAATTACGAAAAAAAATTTTTGAAAAAAAATTGTTTTTTTTTGTGAAAATGTTAGTAAATACGTACTAAGTATGATGGAACAAAGAAAAATTACGAAAAATACGTACTAAGTATGATGGAACAAAGAAAAATGACGAAAAAAAAATTTTGGAAAAATTTTTTTTTTTTGTTAAAATGTTAGTAAATACGTACTAAGTATGATGGAACAAAGAAAAATTACGAAAAAAAAATTTTGGATATTTTTTTTTTGTTTGTGAAAATGTTAGTAATTACGTACTAAGTATGATGGAACAAAGAAAAATGACGAAAAAAAATTTTTGAATAAAAAATTTTTTTTTTGTGAAAATGTTAGTAAATACGTACTAAGTATGATGGAACAAAGAAAAATGTCAAAAAAAAAATTTAAAAAAAAATTTTTTTTTTTTTGTGGAAATGTTAGTAAATACGTACTAAGTATGATGGAACAAAGAAAAATTAAGAAAAAAAATTTTTGAAAAAAAATTGTTTTTTTTGTGAAAATGTTAGTAAATACGTACTAAGTATGATGGAACAAAGAAAAATGACAAAAAAAAATGTGAAAAAAAATTTTTTTTTTTTTTTGTGAAAATGTTAGTAAATACGTACTAAGTATGATGGAACAAAGAAAAATTACGAAAATGTTAGTAAATACGTACTAAATATGATGGAACAATGAAAAATTACGAAAAAAAATTTTTGAAAAAAAATTGTTTTTTTTTTGTGAAAATGTTAGTAAATACGTACTCAGTATGATGGAACAAAGAAAAATTACGAAAAATTTTTTTTTTTTTTTTTTGTGAAAATGTTAGTAAATACGTACTAAGTATGATCGAACAAAGAGAAATTACGAAAAAAAAATTTTTGGAAAATTTTTTTTTTTTTTTTTGTGAAAATGTTAGTAAATACGTACTAAGTATGATGGAACAAAGAAAAATTACGAAAAAAAATTTTTGGAAAATTTTTTTTTTTTTTGTGAAAATGTTAGTAAATACGTACTAAGTATGATGGAACAAAGAGAAATTACGAAAAAAAAATTTTTGGAAATTTTTTTTTTTTTTGTGAAAATGTTAGTAAATACGTACTAAGTATGATGGAACAAAGAAAAATGATGAAAAAAAATTTTGAAAAAAATTGTTTTTTTTTGTGAAAATGTTAGTAAATACGTACTAAGTATGATGGAACAAAGAGAAATTACGAAAAAAATTTTTTGAAAAAAAATTGTTTTTTTTGTGAAAATGTTAGTAAATACGTACTAAGTATGATGGAACAAAGAAAAATTACGAAAAAAATTTTTTAAAAAAAATTGTTTTTTTTTGTGAAAATGTTAGTAAATACGTACTAAGTATGATGGAACAAAGAGAAATTACGAAAAATTTTTTTTGTGAAAATGTTAGTAAATACGTACTAAGTATGATGGAGCAAAGAAAAATTACGAAAAAAAAAAGTTTGGAAAAATTTTATTTTTTTTTTGTGAAAATGTTAGTAAATACGTACTAAGTATGATGGACCAAAGAAAAATGACGAAAAAAAAAAGTTTGGAAAAATTTTATTTTTTTTTTGTGAAAATGTTAGTAAATACGTACTAAGTATGATGGAACAATGAAAAATTACGAAAAAATATTTGGAAAAATTTTTCTTTTTTGTGAAAATGTTAGTAAATACGTACTAAGTATGATGGAACAAAGAAAAATTACAAAAAAAAAATTTTGGAAAATTTTTTTTTTTTGTGAAAATGTTAGTAAATACGTACTAAGTATGATGGAACAAAGAGAAATGACGAAAAAAATTGTTTTTTTTTTGTGAAAATGTTAGTAAATACGTACTAAGTATGATGGAACAAAGAAAAATTACGAAAAAAAAATTTTGGAAAAATTTTTTTTTTTTGTGAAAATGTTAGTAAATACGTACTAAGTATGATGGAACAAAGAAAAATTACGAAAAAAAAATTTTGGAAATTTTTTTTTTTTTTGTGAAAATGTAAGTAATTACGTACTAAGTATGATGGAACAAAGAAAAATGACGAAAAAACATTTTTGAAAAAAAAATTTTTTTTTTGTGAAAATGTTAGTAAATACGTACTAAGTATGATGGAACAAAGAAAAATGACAAAAAAAAAAATTTAAAAAAAAAATTTTTTTTGTTTGTGGAAATGTTAGTAAATACGTACTAAGTATGATGGAACAAAGAAAAATTAAGAAAAAAAATTTTTGAAAAAAAATTGTTTTTTTTGTGAAAATGTTAGTAAATACGTACTAAGTATGATGGAACAAAGAAAAATTACGAAAAAAAATTTTTTTTTTTTTTTGTGAAAATGTTAGTAAATACGTACTAAGTATGATCGAACAAAGAGAAATTTTTGGAAAATTTTTTTTTTTTTGTGAAAATGTTAGTAAATACGTACTAAGTATGACGGAACAAAGAGAAATTACGAAAAAAAAATGTTTGGAAAATTTTTTTTTTTTTGTGAAAATGTTAGTAAATACGTACTAAGTATGATGGAACAAAGAAAAATGATGAAAAAAAATTTTGGAAAAAAAATTGTTTTTTTTTGTGAAAATGTTAGTAAATACGTACTAAGTATGATGGAACAAAGAGAAATTACGAAAAAAAATTTTTGAAAAAAAATTGTTTTTTTTGTGAAAATGTTAGTAAATACGTACTAAGTATGATGGAACAAAGAAAAATTACGAAAAAAATTTTTGAAAAAAAATAGTTTTTTTTTGTGAAAATGTTAGTAAATACGTACTAAGTATGATGGAACAAAGAAAAATGACGAAAAAAAAATTTTGAAAAAAAATTGTTTTTTTTTGTGAAAATGTTAGTAAATACGTACTAAGTATGATGGAACAAAGAGAAATTACGAAAAAAAATTTTTGAAAAAAAATTGTTTTTTTTGTGAAAATGTTAGTAAATACGTACTAAGTATGATGGAACAAAGAAAAATTACGAAAAAATTTTTGAAAAAAAATAGTTTTTTTTTGTGAAAATGTTAGTAAATACGTACTAAGTATGATGGAACAAATAGAAATTACGAAAAAATTTTTTTGTGAAAATGTTAGTAAATACGTACTAAGTATGATGGAACAAAGAAAAATTACGAAAAAAAAAATTTTGAAAAAAAATTGTTTTTTTTTGTGAAAATGTTAGTAAATACGTACTAATCATGATGGAACAAAGAAAAATTACGAAAAAAAATTTTTGTAAATTTTTTTTTTTTTGTGAAAATGTTAGTAAATACGTACTAAGTATGATGGAACAAAGAAAAATGACGAAAAAAAATTTTGGAAAAAAAATTGTTTTTTTTTTGTGAAAATGTTAGTAAATACGTACTAAGTATGATGGAACAAAGAAAAATTACGAAAAAAAATTTTTGGAAATTTTTTTTTTTGTAAAAATGTTAGTAAATACGTACTAAGTATGATGGAACAAAGAGAAATGACGAAAAAAAAATTTTGGAAAAAATTGTTTTTTTTTGTGAAAATGTTAGTAAATACGTACTAAGTATGATGGAACAAAGAAAAATGACAAAAAAAAATGTGAAAAATTTTTTTTTTTTTTGTGAAAATGTTAGTAAATACGTACTAAGTATGATGGAACAAAGAAAAATGACAAAAAAAAATGTGAAAAAAATTTTTTTTTTTTTTGTGAAAATGTTAGTAAATACGTACTATGTATGATGGAACAAAGCAAAATTACGAAAAAAAAAAGTTTGGAAAAATTTTATTTTTTTTTTGTGAAAATGTTAGTAAATACGTACTAAGTATGATGGACCAAAAAAAAATTACGAAAAAAAAAATTTGGAAAAATTTTATTTTTTTTTGTGAAAATGTTAGTAAATACGTACTAAGTATGATGGAACAAAGAAAAATGACAAAAAAAAATGTGAAAATTTTTTTTTTTTTTTGTGTGAAAATGTTAGTAAATACGTACTAAGTATGATGGAACAAAGAAAAATTACGAAAAAAAATTTTTGAAAAAAAATTGTTTTTTTTTGTGAAAATGTTAGTAAATACGTACTAAGTATGATGGAACAAAGAAAAATTAGGAAAAAAAATTTTTGGAAATTTTTTTTTTTTTGTAAAAATGTTAGTAAATACGTACTAAGTATGATGGAACAAAGAAAAATTACGAAAATGTTAGTAAATACGTACTAAGTATGATGGAACAAAGAAAAATTACGAAAAAAAAGTTTTGGAAATTTTTTTTTTTTTGTAAAAATGTTAGTAAATACGTACTAAGTATGATGGAACAAAGAAAAATGACAAAAAAAAATGTGAAAATTTTTTTTTTTTTTTGTGAAAATATTAGTAAATACGTACTAAGTATGATGGACCAAAGAAAAATTACGAAAAAAAAAAGTTTGGAAAAATTTTATTTTTTTTTGTGAAAATGTTAGTAAATACGTACTAAGTATGATGGAACAAAGAAAAATGACAAAAAAAAATGTGAAAAATTTTTTTTTTTTTGTGTGAAAATGTTAGTAAATACGTACTAAGTATGATGGAACAAAGAAAAATTACGAAAAAAAAATTTTGAAAAAAAAATGTTTTTTTTTGTGAAAATGTTAGTAAATACGTACTAAGTATGATGGAACAAAGAAAAATTACGAAAAAAAATTTTTGGAAATTTTTTTTTTTTTTGTAAAAATGTTAGTAAATACGTACTAAGTATGATGGAACAAAGAAAAATTACGAAAAAAAATTTTTGGAAAAAAAATGTTTTTTTTTGTGAAAATGTTAGTAAATACGTACTAAGTATGATGGAACAAAGAAAAATGATGAAAAAAAATTTTGGAAAAAAAATTGTTTTTTTTTGTGAAAATGTTAGTAAATACGTACTAAGTATGATGGAACAAAGAAAAATGACGAAAAAAAAATTTTGAAAAAAAATTGTTTTTTTTGTGAAAATGTTAGTAAATACGTACTAAGTATGATGGAACAAAGAGAAATTACGAAAAAAATTTTTTGAAAAAAAATTGTTTTTTTTGTGAAAATGTTAGTAAATACGTACTAAGTATGATGGAACAAAGAAAAATTACGAAAAAAATTTTTTGTGAAAATGTTAGTAAATACGTACTAAGTATGATGGAACAAAGAGAAATTACGAAAAAAATTTTTTGTGAAAATGTTAGTAAATACGTACTAAGTATGATGGAACAAAGAAAAATTACGAAAAAAAAAATTTTGAAAAAAAATTGTTTTTTTTTGTGAAAATGTTAGTAAATACGTACTAATCATGATGGAACAAAGAAAAATTACGAAAAAAAATTTTTGTAAATTTTTTTTTTTTTTTGTGAAAATGTTAGTAAATACGTACTAAGTATGATGGAACAAAGAAAAATGACGAAAAAAAATTTTGGAAAAAAAATTGTTTTTTTTTTGTGAAAATGTTAGTAAATACGTACTAAGTATGATGGAACAAAGAAAAATTACGAAAAAAAATTTTTGGAAATTTTTTTTTTTGTAAAAATGTTAGTAAATACGTACTAAGTATGATGGAACAAAGAGAAATGACGAAAAAAAAATTTTGGAAAAAATTGTTTTTTTTTGTGAAAATGTTAGTAAATACGTACTAAGTATGATGGAACAAAGAAAAATGACAAAAAAAAATGTGAAAAATTTTTTTTTTTTTTTGGTGAAAATGTTAGTAAATACGTACTAAGTATGATGGAACAAAGAAAAATTACGAAAATGTTAGTAAATACGTACTAAGTATGATGGAACAAAGAAAAATTACGAAAAAAAATTTTTGGAAATTTTTTTTTTTTTGTAAAAATGTTAGTAAATACGTACTAAGTATGATGGAACAAAGAAAAATGACAAAAAAAAATGTGAAAAAATTTTTTTTTTTTTGTGTGAAAATGTTAGTAAATACGTACTAAGTATGATGGAACAAAGAAAAATTACGAAAAAAAATTTTTGGAAATTTTTTTTTTTTTTGTAAAAATGTTAGTAAATACGTACTAAGTATGATGGAACAAAGAAAAATTACGAAAAAAAATTTTGAAAAAAAATTGTTTTTTTTTGTGAAAATGTTAGTAAATACGTACTAAGTATGATGGAACAAAGAAAAATTACGAAAAAAAATTTTTGGAAATTTTTTTTTTTTTTGTAAAAATGTTAGTAAATACGTACTAAGTATGATGGAACAAAGAAAAATTACGAAAAAAAAATTTTGAAAAAAAATTGTTTTTTTTTGTGAAAATGTTAGTAAATACGTACTAAGTATGATGGAACAAAGAAAAATTACGAAAAAATTTTTTTTTTTTTTTTGTGAAAATGTTAGTAAATACGTACTAAGTATGATCGAACAAAGAAAAATTACGAAAAAAAAATTTTTGGAAATTTTTTTTTTTTTTTTGTGAAAATGTTAGTAAATACGTACTAAGTATGATGTAACAAAGAAAATTTACGAAAAAAAAATTTTGGAAAATTTTTTTTTTTTTTGTGAAAATGTTAGTAAATACGTACTAAGTATGATGGAACAAAGAAAAATTACGAAAATGTTAGTAAATACGTACTAAGTATGATGGAACAAAGAAAAATTACGAAAAAAAAATTTTGAAAAAAAATTGTTTTTTTTGTGAAAATGTTAGTAAATACGTACTAAGTATGATGGAACAAAGAAAAATTACGAAAAAAATTTTTTTTTTTTTTGTGAAAATGTTAGTAAATACGTACTAAGTATGATGGAACAAAGAGAAATTACGAAAAAAAAATTTTTGGAAAATTTTTTTTTTTTTTGTGAAAATGTTAGTAAATACGTACTAAGTATGATGGAACAAAGAAAAATTACGAAAAAAATTTTTTTTTTTTTTGTGAAAATGTTAGTAAATACGTACTAAGTATGATGGAACAAAGAGAAATTACGAAAAAAAAATTTTTGGAAAATTTTTTTTTTTTTTGTGAAAATGTTAGTAAATACGTACTAAGTATGATGTAACAAAGAAAAATTACGAAAAAAAAATTTTGGAAAATTTTTTTTTTTTTTGGTGAAAATGTTAGTAAATACGTACTAAGTATGATGGAACAAAGAGAAATTACGAAAAAAAAATTTTTGGAAAATTTTTTTTTTTTTTTGTGAAAATGTTAGTAAATACGTACTAAGTATGATGGAACAAAGAAAAATTACGAAAATGTTAGTAAATACGTACTAAATATAATGGAACAATGAAAAATTACGAAAAAAAATTTTTGAAAAAAAATTGTTTTTTTTTGTGAAAATGTTAGTAAATACGTACTAAGTATGATGGAACAAAGAAAAATGTCAAAAAAAAAATTTTAAAAAAAATTTTTTTTTTTTTGTGGAAATGTTAGTAAATACGTACTAAGTATGATGGAACAAAGAAAAATTAAGAAAAAAAATTTTTGAAAAAAAATTGTTTTTTTTGTGAAAATGTTAGTAAATACGTACTAAGTATGATGGAACAAAGAAAAATGACAAAAAAAAATGTGAAAAAAATTTTTTTTTTTTTTTTGTGAAAATGTTAGTAAATACGTACTAAGTATGATGGAACAAAGAAAAATTACGAAAATGTTAGTAAATACGTACTAAATATGATGGAACAATGAAAAATTACGAAAAAAAATTTTTGAAAAAAAACTGTTTTTTTTTTGTGAAAATGTTAGTAAATACGTACTCAGTATGATGGAACAAAGAAAAATTACGAAAAATTTTTTTTTTTTTTTTGTGAAAATGTTAGTAAATACGTACTAAGTATGATCGAACAAAGAGAAATTACGAAAAAAAAATTTTTGGAAAAATTTTATTTTTTTTTTGTGAAAATGTTAGTAAATACGTACTAAGTATGATGGACCAAAGAAAAATTACGAAAGAAAAAATTTGGAAAAATTTTATTTTTTTTTGTGAAAATGTTAGTAAATACGTACTAAGTATGATGGAACAAAGAAAAATGACAAAAAAAAATGTGAAAATTTTTTTTTTTTTTTGTGTGAAAATGTTAGTAAATACGTACTAAGTATGATGGAACAAAGAAAAATTACGAAAAAAAATTTTTGAAAAAAAATTGTTTTTTTTTGTGAAAATGTTAGTAAATACGTACTAAGTATGATGGAACAAAGAAAAATTAGGAAAAAAAATTTTTGGAAATTTTTTTTTTTTTGTAAAAATGTTAGTAAATACGCACTAAGTATGATGGAACAAAGAAAAATGACAAAAAAAAATGTGAACAAATTTTTTTTTTTTTTTGTGAAAATGTTAGTAAATACGTACTAAGTATGATGGAACAAAGAAAAATTACGAAAATGTTAGTAAATACGTACTAAGTATGATGGAACAAAGAAAAATTACGAAAAAAAAGTTTTGGAAATTTTTTTTTGTTGTAAAAATGTTAGTAAATACGTACTAAGTATGATGGAACAAAGAAAAATGACAAAAAAAAATGTGAAAATTTTTTTTTTTTTTTTGTGAAAATATTAGTAAATACGTACTAAGTATGATGGACCAAAGAAAAATTACGAAAAAAAAAAGTTTGGAAAAATTTTATTTTTTTTTGTGAAAATGTTAGTAAATACGTACTAAGTATGATGGAACAAAGAAAAATGACAAAAAAAAATGTGAAAAAATTTTTTTTTTTTGTGTGAAAATGTTAGTAAATACGTACTAAGTATGATGGAACAAAGAAAAATTACGAAAAAAAAATTTTGAAAAAAAATTGTTTTTTTTTGTGAAAATGTTAGTAAATACGTACTAAGTATGATGGAACAAAGAAAAATTACGAAAAAAAATTTTTGGAAATTTTTTTTTTTTTTGTAAAAATGTTAGTAAATACGTACTAAGTATGATGGAACAAAGAAAAATTACGAAAAAAAATTTTTGGAAAATTTTTTTTTTTTTGTGAAAATGTTAGTAAATACGTACTAAGTATGATGGAACAAAGAAAAATGATGAAAAAAAATTTTGGAAAAAAAATTGTTTTTTTTTGTGAAAATGTTAGTAAATACGTACTAAGTATGATGGAACAAAGAAAAATGACGAAAAAAAAATTTTGAAAAAAAATTGTTTTTTTTGTGAAAATGTTAGTAAATACGTACTAAGTATGATGGAACAAAGAGAAATTACGAAAAAAATTTTTTGAAAAAAAATTGTTTTTTTTGTGAAAATGTTAGTAAATACGTACTAAGTATGATGGAACAAAGAAAAATTACGAAAAAAATTTTTGAAAAAAAATAGTTTTTTTTTGTGAAAATGTTAGTAAATACGTACTAAGTATGATGGAACAAAGAGAAATTACGAAAAAAATTTTTTGTGAAAATGTTAGTAAATACGTACTAAGTATGATGGAACAAAGAAAAATTACGAAAAAAAAAATTTTGAAAAAAAATTGTTTTTTTTTGTGAAAATGTTAGTAAATACGTACTAATCATGATGGAACAAAGAAAAATTACGAAAAAAAATTTTTGTAAATTTTTTTTTTTTTTTGTGAAAATGTTAGTAAATACGTACTAAGTATGATGGAACAAAGAAAAATGACGAAAAAAAATTTTGGAAAAAAAATTGTTTTTTTTTTGTGAAAATGTTAGTAAATACGTACTAAGTATGATGGAACAAAGAAAAATTACGAAAAAAAATTTTTGGAAATTTTTTTTTTTGTAAAAATGTTAGTAAATACGTACTAAGTATGATGGAACAAAGAGAAATGACGAAAAAAAAATTTTGGAAAAAATTGTTTTTTTTTGTGAAAATGTTAGTAAATACGTACTAAGTATGATGGAACAAAGAAAAATGACAAAAAAAAATGTGAAAAATTTTTTTTTTTTTTTGGTGAAAATGTTAGTAAATACGTACTAAGTATGATGGAACAAAGAAAAATTACGAAAATGTTAGTAAATACGTACTAAGTATGATGGAACAAAGAAAAATTACGAAAAAAAATTTTTGCAAATTTTTTTTTTTTTGTAAAAATGTTAGTAAATACGTACTAAGTATGATGGAACAAAGAAAAATGACAAAAAAAAATGTGAAAAAATTTTTTTTTTTTTTTGTGAAAATGTTAGTAAATACGTACTAAGTATGATGGAACAAAGAAAAATGACAAAAAAAAATGTGAAAAAAATTTTTTTTTTTTGTGTGAAAATGTTAGTAAATACGTACTAAGTATGATGGAACAAAGAAAAATTACGAAAAAAAATTTTGAAAAAAAATTGTTTTTTTTTGTGAAAATGTTAGTAAATACGTACTAAGTATGATGGAACAAAGAAAAATTACGAAAAAAAATTTTTGGAAATTTTTTTTTTTTTTGTAAAAATGTTAGTAAATACGTACTAAGTATGATGGAACAAAGAAAAATTACGAAAAAAAAAATTTGAAAAAAAATTGTTTTTTTTTGTGAAAATGTTAGTAAATACGTACTAAGTATGATGGAACAAAGAAAAATTACGAAAAAATTTTTTTTTTTTTTTTGTGAAAATGTTAGTAAATACGTACTAAGTATGATCGAACAAAGAAAAATTACGAAAAAAAAATTTTTGGAAAATTTTTTTTTTTTTTTGTGAAAATGTTAGTAAATACGTACTAAGTATGATGGAACAAAGAAAAATTACGAAAAAAAATTTTTGGAAATTTTTTTTTTTTTTTGTGAAAATGTTAGTAAATACGTACTAAGTATGATGGAACAAAGAAAAATTACGAAAATGTTAGTAAATACGTACTAAGTATGATGGAACAAAGAAAAATTACGAAAAAAAAATTTTGAAAAAAAATTGTTTTTTTTTGTGAAAATGTTAGTAAATACGTACTAAGTATGATGGAACAAAGAAAAATTACGAAAAAAATTTTTTTTTTTTTTTGTGAATATGTTAGTAAATACGTACTAAGTATGATGGAACAAAGAGAAATTACGAAAAAAAAATTTTTGGAAAATTTTTTTTTTTTTTGTGAAAATGTTAGTAAATACGTACTAAGTATGATGTAACAAAGAAAAATTACGAAAAAAAAATTTTGGAAAATTTTTTTTTTTTTTGGTGAAAATGTTAGTAAATACGTACTAAGTATGATGGAACAAAGAGAAATTACGAAAAAAAAATTTTTGGAAAATTTTTTTTTTTTTTGTGAAAATGTTAGTAAATACGTACTAAGTATGATGGAACAAAGAAAAATTACGAAAATGTTAGTAAATACGTACTAAGTATGATGGAACAAAGAAAAATTACGAAAAAAAAATTTTGAAAAAAAATTGTTTTTTTTTGTGAAAATGTTAGTAAATACGTACTAAGTATGATGGAACAAAGAAAAATTACGAAAAATTTTTTTTTTTTTTTTTGTGAAAATGTTAGTAAATACGTACTAAGTATGATCGAACAAAGAAAAATTACGAAAAAAAAATTTTTGGAAAATTTTTTTTTTTTTTTGTGAAAATGTTAGTAAATACGTACTAAGTATGATGTAACAAAGAAAATTTACGAAAAAAAAATTTTGGAAAATTTTTTTTTTTTTTGTGAAAATGTTAGTAAATACGTACTAAGTATGATGGAACAAAGAAAAATTACGAAAATGTTAGTAAATACGTACTAAGTATGATGGAACAAAGAAAAAGTACGAAAAAAAAATTTTGAAAAAAAATTGTTTTTTTTTGTGAAAATGTTAGTAAATACGTACTAAGTATGATGGAACAAAGAAAAATTACGAAAAAAATTTTGTTTTTTTTTTGTGAAAATGTTAGTAAATACGTACTAAGTATGATGGAACAAAGAGAAATTACGAAAAAAAAATTTTTGGAAAATTTTTTTTTTTTTTGTGAAAATGTTAGTAAATACGTACTAAGTATGATGTAACAAAGAAAAATTACGAAAAAAAAATTTTGGAAAATTTTTTTTTTTTTTGGTGAAAATGTTAGTAAATACGTACTAAGTATGATGGAACAAAGAGAAATTACGAAAAAAAAATTTTTGGAAAATTTTTTTTTTTTTTTGTGAAAATGTTAGTAAATACGTACTAAGTATGATGGAACAAAGAAAAATTACGAAAATGTTAGTAAATACGTACTAAATATAATGGAACAATGAAAAATTACGAAAAAAAATTTTTGAAAAAAAATTGTTTTTTTTTGTGAAAATGTTAGTAAATACGTACTAAGTATGATGGAACAAAGAAAAATGTCAAAAAAAAAATTTTAAAAAAAAATTTTTCTTTTTTGTGGAAATGTTAGTAAATACGTACTCAGTATGATGGAACAAAGAAAAATTACGAAAAATTTTTTTTTTTTTTTGTGAAAATGTTAGTAAATACGTACTAAGTATGATCGAACAAAGAGAAATTACGAAAAAAAAATTTTTGGAAAATTTTTTTTTTTTTTTTGTGAAAATGTTAGTAAATACGTACTAAGTATGATGGAACAAAGAAAAATTACGAAAAAAATTTTTTGGAAAATTTTTTTTTTTTTTGTGAAAATGTTAGTAAATACGTACTAAGTATGATGGAACAAAGAGAAATTACGAAAAAAAAATTTTTGGAAAATTTTTTTTTTTTTTGTGAAAATGTTAGTAAATACGTACTAAGTATGATGGAACAAAGAAAAATGACGAAAAAAAATTTTGAAAAAAAATTGTTTTTTTTTGTGAAAATGTTAGTAAATACGTACTAAGTATGATGGAACAAAGAGAAATGACGAAAAAAAAATTTTGGAAAAAATTGTTTTTTTTTGTGAAAATGTTAGTAAATACGTACTAAGTATGATGGAACAAAGAAAAATAAAGAAAAAAAATTTTTGAAAAAAAATTGTTTTTTTTGTGAAAATGTTAGTAAATACGTACTAAGTATGATGGAACAAAGAAAAATGACAAAAAAAAATGTGAAAAAAATTTTTTTTTTTTTTTTTGTGAAAATGTTAGTAAATACGTACTAAGTATGATGGAACAAAGAAAAATTACGAAAATGTTAGTAAATACGTACTAAATATGATGGAACAATGAAAAATTACGAAAAAAAATTTTTGAAAAAAAACTGTTTTTTTTTTGTGAAAATGTTAGTAAATACGTACTCAGTATGATGGAACAAAGAAAAATTACGAAAAATTTTTTTTTTTTTTTGTGAAAATGTTAGTAAATACGTACTAAGTATGATCGAACAAAGAGAAATTACGAAAAAAAAATTTTTGGAAAATTTTTTTTTTTTTTTTGTGAAAATGTTAGTAAATACGTACTAAGTATGATGGAACAAAGAAAAATTACGAAAAAAATTTTTTGGAAAATTTTTTTTTTTTTTGTGAAAATGTTAGTAAATACGTACTAAGTATGATGGAACAAAGAGAAATTACGAAAAAAAAATTTTTGGAAAATTTTTTTTTTTTTTGTGAAAATGTTAGTAAATACGTACTAAGTATGATGGAACAAAGAAAAATGACGAAAAAAAATTTTGAAAAAAAATTGTTTTTTTTTGTGAAAATGTTAGTAAATACGTACTAAGTATGATGGAACAAAGAGAAATTACGAAAAAAATTTTTTGAAAAAAAATTGTTTTTTTTGTGAAAATGTTAGTAAATACGTACTAAGTATGATGGAACAAAGAAAAATTACGAAAAAAAATTTTTGGAAATTTTTTTTTTGTAAAAATGTTAGTAAATACGTACTAAGTATGATGGAACAAAGAGAAATGACGAAAAAAAAATTTTGGAAAAAATTGTTTTTTTTTGTGAAAATGTTAGTAAATACGTACTAAGTATGATGGAACAAAGAAAAATGACAAAAAAAAATGTGAAAAATTTTTTTTTTTTTTTTGTGAAAATGTTAGTAAATACGTACTAAGTATGATGGAACAAAGAAAAATGACAAAAAAAAATGTGAAAAAAATTTTTTTTTTTTTTGTGAAAATGTTAGTAAATACGTACTATGTATGATGGAACAAAGCAAAATTACGAAAAAAAAAAGTTTGGAAAAATTTTATTTTTTTTTTGTGAAAATGTTAGTAAATACGTACTAAGTATGATGGACCAAAGAAAAATTACGAAAAAAAATTTTTGAAAAAAAATTGTTTTTTTTTGTGAAAATGTTAGTAAATACGTACTAAGTATGATGGAACAAAGAAAAATTACGAAAAAAAATTTTTGGAAATTTTTTTTTTTTTTGTAAA
The DNA here is from genome assembly GCA_949752835.1 of Empis stercorea. Lineage (NCBI taxonomy): Eukaryota > Metazoa > Arthropoda > Insecta > Diptera > Empididae > Empis > Empis stercorea. The sequence continues at coordinate 4,439,783 of OX457090.1, read as the reverse complement.
AATGTTAGTAAATACGTACTAAGTATGATGGAACAAAGAAAAATGACAAAAAAAAATTTTGAAAAAAAATTGTTTTTTTTTGTGAAAATGTTAGTAAATACGTACTAAGTATGATGGAACAAAGAGAAATTACGAAAAAAATTTTTTGAAAAAAAATTGTTTTTTTTGTGAAAATGTTAGTAAATACGTACTAAGTATGATGGAACAAAGAAAAATTACGAAAAAAAATTTTTGGAAATTTTTTTTTTGTAAAAATGTTAGTAAATACGTACTAAGTATGATGGAACAAAGAGAAATGACGAAAAAAAAATTTTGGAAAAAATTGTTTTTTTTTGTGAAAATGTTAGTAAATACGTACTAAGTATGATGGAACAAAGAAAAATGACAAAAAAAAATGTGAAAAAATTTTTTTTTTTTTTTGTGAAAATGTTAGTAAATACGTACTAAGTATGATGGAACAAAGAAAAATTACGAAAAAAAATTTTTGAAAAAAAATTGTTTTTTTTTGTGAAAATGTTAGTAAATACGTACTAAGTATGATGGAACAAAGAAAAATTACGAAAAAAAATTTTTGGAAATTTTTTTTTTTTTGTAAAAATGTTAGTAAATACGTACTAAGTATGATGGAACAAAGAAAAATGACAAAAAAAAATGTGAACAAATTTTTTTTTTTTTTTGTGAAAATGTTAGTAAATACGTACTAAGTATGATGGAACAAAGAAAAATTACGAAAATGTTAGTAAATACGTACTAAGTATGATGGAACAAAGAAAAATTACGAAAAAAAATTTTTGGAAATTTTTTTTTTTTTGTAAAAATGTTAGTAAATACGTACTAAGTATGATGGAACAAAGAAAAATGACAAAAAAAATGTGAAAATTTTTTTTTTTTTTTTTGTGAAAATGTTAGTAAATACGTACTAAGTATGATGGACCAAAGAAAAATTACGAAAAAAAAAAGTTTGGAAAAATTTTATTTTTTGTTGTGAAAATGTTAGTAAATACGTACTAAGTATGATGGAACAAAGAAAAATGACAAAAAAAATGTGAAAAAAATTTTTTTTTTTTGTGTGAAAATGTTAGTAAATACGTACTAAGTATGATGGAACAAAGAAAAATTACGAAAAAAAATTTTTGGAAATTTTTTTTTTTTTTGTAAAAATGTTAGTAACTACGTACTAAGTATGATGGAACAAAGAAAAATTACGAAAAACAAATTTTGGAAAATTTGTTTTTTTTTTGTGAAAATGTTAGTAAATACGTACTAAGTATGATGGAACAAAGAGAAATTACGAAAAAAATTTTTTGAAAAAAAATTGTTTTTTTTTGTGAAAATGTTAGTAAATACGTACTAAGTATGATGGAACAAAGAAAAATTACGAAAAAAATTTTTGAAAAAAAATAGTTTTTTTTTGTGAAAATGTTAGTAAATACGTACTAAGTATGATGGAACAAAGAGAAATTACGAAAAAAATTTTTTGTGAAAATGTTAGTAAATACGTACTAAGTATGATGGAACAAAGAAAAATTACGAAAAAAAAAAATTTGAAAAAAAATTGTTTTTTTTTGTGAAAATGTTAGTAAATACGTACTAATCATGATGGAACAAAGAGAAATTACGAAAAAAAAATTTTGAAAAAAAATTGTTTTTTTTTGTGAAAATGTTAGTAAATACGTACTAAGTATGATGGAACAAAGAAAAATGACGAAAAAAAAATTTTGAAAAAAAATTGTTTTTTTTGTGAAAATGTTAGTAAATACGTACTAAGTATGATGGCACAAAGAGAAATTACGAAAAAAATTTTTTGAAAAAAAATTGTTTTTTTTTGTGAAAATGTTAGTAAATACGTACTAAGTATGATGGAACAAAGAAAAATTACGAAAAAAATTTTTGAAAAAAAATAGTTTTTTTTTGTGAAAATGTTAGTAAATACGTACTAAGTATGATGGAACAAAGAGAAATTACGAAAAAAAATTTTTGTGAAAATGTTAGTAAATACGTACTAAGTATGATGGAACAAAGAAAAATTACGAAAAAAAAAATTTTGAAAAAAAATTGTTTTTTTTTGTGAAAATGTTAGTAAATACGTACTAATCATGATGGAACAAAGAAAAATTACGAAAAAAAATTTTTGTAAATTTTTTTTTTTTTTTGTGAAAATGTTAGTAAATACGTACTAAGTATGATGGAACAAAGAAAAATGACGAAAAAAAATTTTGGAAAAAAAATTGTTTTTTTTTTGTGAAAATGTTAGTAAATACGTACTAAGTATGATGGAACAAAGAGAAATGACGAAAAAAAATTTTTGGAAAAAATTGTTTTTTTTTGTGAAAATGTTAGTAAATACGTACTAAGTATGATGGAACAAAGAAAAATGACAAAAAAAAATGTGAAAATTTTTTTTTTTTTTTTTGTGAAAATGTTAGTAAATACGTACTAAGTATGATGGAACAAAGAAAAATGACAAAAAAAAATGTGAAAAAATTTTTTTTTTTTTTTGTGAAAATGTTAGTAAATACGTACTATGTATGATGGAACAAAGCAAAATTACGAAAAAAAAAAGTTTGGAAAAATTTTATTTTTTTTTTGTGAAAATGTTAGTAAATACGTACTAAGTATGATGGACCAAAGAAAAATTACGAAAAAAAAAATTTGGAAAAATTTTATTTTTTTTTGTGAAAATGTTAGTAAATACGTACAGTTGCGAACATGAAAATAGCAGTAGCAGTGAAAAAAATGGTTACATATCATTCAGATTTGGTTTGAGCTGAATATAAATTATTCCTAATTGAAATGTTTTTTATTAAGTAATTTAAAAATTGTATCCGAAAATTAATTATTTCAATTCTAACTTTATAATGGCACAAAATTATAACAAATATTAGTTTTTTAATATTGCTACAGCTACTGCTATTTTAGTGTTCACAGCTGTACTAAGTATGATGGAACAAAGAAAAATGACAAAAAAAAATGTGAAATTTTTTTTTTTTTTTTGTGTGAAAATGTTAGTAAATACGTACTAAGTATGATGGAACAAAGAAAAATTACGAAAAAAAATTTTTGAAAAAAAATTGTTTTTTTTTGTGAAAATGTTAGTAAATACGTACTAAGTATGATGGAACAAAGAAAAATTACGAAAAAAAATTTTTGGAAATTTTTTTTTTTTTTGTAAAAATGTTAGTAAATACGTACTAAGTATGATGGAACAAAGAAAAATGACAAAAAAAAATGTGAACAAATTTTTTTTTTTTTGTGAAAATGTTAGTAAATACGTACTAAGTATGATGGAACAAAGAAAAATTACGAAAATGTTAGTAAATACGTACTAAGTATGATGGAACAAAGAAAAATTACGAAAAAAAATTTTTGGAAATTTTTTTTTTTTTGTAAAAATGTTAGTAAATACGTACTAAGTATGATGGAACAAAGAAAAATGACAAAAAAAAATGTGAAAAAATTTTTTTTTTTTTTTGTGAAAATGTTAGTAAATACGTACTAAGTATGATGGACCAAAGAAAAATTACGAAAAAAAAAAGTTCGGAAAAATTTTATTTTTTTTTGTGAAAATGTTAGTAAATACGTACTAAGTATGATGGAACAAAGAAAAATGACAAAAAAAAATGTGAAAAAATTTTTTTTTTTTTGTGTGAAAATGTTAGTAAATACGTACTAAGTATGATGGAACAAAGAAAAATTACGAAAAAAAAATTTTGAAAAAAAATTGTTTTTTTTGTGAAAATGTTAGTAAATACGTACTAAGTATGATGGAACAAAGAAAAATTACGAAAAAAAATTTTTGGAAATTTTTTTTTTTTTTGTAAAAATGTTAGTAAATACGTACTAAGTATGATGGAACAAAGAAAAATTACGAAAATTTTTTTTTTTTTTTTGTTGTGAAAATGTTAGTAAATACGTACTAAGTATGATCGAACAAAGAGAAATTACGAAAAAAAAATTTTTGGAAAATTTTTTTTTTTTTTGTGAAAATGTTAGTAAATACGTACTAAGTATGATGGAACAAAGAAAAATTACGAAAAAAATTTTTGCAAAAAAATAGTTTTTTTTGTGAAAATGTTAGTAAATACGTACTAAGTATGATGGAACAAAGAGAAATTACGAAAAAAATTTTTGAAAAAAAATAGTTTTTTTTGTGAAAATGTTAGTAAATACGTACTAAGTATGATGGAACAAAGAGAAATTACGAAAAAAATTTTTTGTGAAAATGTTAGTAAATACGTACTAAGTATGATGGAACAAAGAAAAATTACGAAAAAAAAAATTTTGAAAAAAAATTGTTTTTTTTTGTGAAAATGTTAGTAAATACGTACTAATCATTCGTAAAAGAAAAATTACGAAAAAAAATTTTTGTAAATTTTTTTTTTTTTTTGTGAAATGTTAGTAAATACGTACTAAGTATGATGGAACAAAGAAAAATGACGAAAAAAAATTTTGGAAAAAAAATTGTTTTTTTTTTGTGAAAATGTTAGTAAATACGTACTAAGTATGATGGAACAAAGAAAAATTACGAAAAAAAATTTTTGGAAATTTTTTTTTTTTTTGTAAAAATGTTAGTAAATACGTACTAAGTATGATGCAACAAAGAGAAATGACGAAAAAAAAATTTTGGAAAAAAATTGTTTTTTTTTTGTGAAAATGTTAGTAAATACGTACTAAGTATGATGGAACAAAGAAAAATTACGAAAAAAAATTTTTGGAAATTTTTTTTTTTTTGTAAAAATGTTAGTAAATACGTACTAAGTATGATGGAACAAAGAGAAATGACGAAAAAAAAATTTTGGAAAAAATTGTTTTTTTTTGTGAACATGTTAGTAAATACGTACTAAGTATGATGGAACAAAGAAAAATGACAAAAAAAAATGTGAAAAAATTTTTTTTTTTTTTTGTGAAAATGTTAGTAAATACGTACTATGTATGATGGAACAAAGCAAAATTACGAAAAAAAAAAGTTTGGAAAAATTTTATTTTTTTTTTGTGAAAATGTTAGTAAATACGTACTAAGTATGATGGACCAAAGAAAAATTACGAAAAAAAAAATTTGGAAAAATTTTATTTTTTTTTGTGAAAATGTTAGTAAATACGTACTAAGTATGATGGAACAAAGAAAAATTACGAAAAAAAATGTGAAAATTTTTTTTTTTTTTTGTGTGAAAATGTTAGTAAATACGTACTAAGTATGATGGAACAAAGAAAAATTACGAAAAAAAATTTTTGAAAAAAAATTGTTTTTTTTTGTGAAAATGTTAGTAAATACGTACTAAGTATGATGGAACAAAGAAAAATGACAAGAAAAAATGTGAAAAAAAATTTTTTTTTTTGTGTGAAAATGTTAGTAAATACGTACTAAGTATGATGGAACAAAGAAAAATTACGAAAAAAAAATTTTGAAAAAAAATTGTTTTTTTTTGTGAAAATGTTAGTAAATACGTACTAAGTATGATGGAACAAAGAAAAATTACGAAAAAAAATTTTTGGAAATTTTTTTTTTTTTTGTAAAAATGTTAGTAAATACGTACTAAGTATGATGGAACAAAGAAAAATTACGAAAAAAAAAAGTTCGGAAAAATTTTATTTTTTTTTGTGAAAATGTTAGTAAATACGTACTAAGTATGATGGAACAAAGAAAAATGACAAAAAAAAATGTGAAAAAATTTTTTTTTTTTTGTGTGAAAATGTTAGTAAATACGTACTAAGTATGATGGAACAAAGAAAAATTACGAAAAAAAAATTTTGAAAAAAAATTGTTTTTTTTTGTGAAAATGTTAGTAAATACGTACTAAGTATGATGGAACAAAGAAAAATTACGAAAAAAAATTTTTGGAAATTTTTTTTTTTTTGTAAAAATGTTAGTAAATACGTACTAAGTATGATGGAACAAAGAAAAATGACAAGAAAAAATGTGAAAAAAATTTTTTTTTTTTTTGTGAAAATGTTAGTAAATACGTACTAAGTATGATGGACCAAAGAAAAATTACGAAAAAAAAAAGTTCGGAAAAATTTTATTTTTTTTTGTGAAAATGTTAGTAAATACGTACTAAGTATGATGGAACAAAGAAAAATGACAAAAAAAAATGTGAAAAAATTTTTTTTTTTTTGTGTGAAAATGTTAGTAAATACGTACTAAGTATGATGGAACAAAGAAAAATTACGAAAAAAAAATTTTGAAAAAAAATTGTTTTTTTTTGTGAAAATGTTAGTAAATACGTACTAAGTATGATGGAACAAAGAAAAATTACGAAAAAAAATTTTTGGAAATTTTTTTTTTTTTTGTAAAAATGTTAGTAAATACGTACTAAGTATGATGGAACAAAGAAAAATTACGAAAAAAAAATTTTGAAAAAAAATTGTTTTTTTTTGTGAAAATGTTAGTAAATACGTACTAAGTATGATGGAACAAAGAAAAATTACGAAAAATTTTTTTTTTTTTTTGTGTGAAAATGTTAGTAAATACGTACTAAGTATGATCGAACAAAGAGAAATTACGAAAAAAAAATTTTTGGAAAATTTTTTTTTTTTTTGTGAAAATGTTAGTAAATACGTACTAAGTATGATGGAACAAAGAAAAATTACGAAAAAAATTTTTGAAAAAAAATAGTTTTTTTTGTGAAAATGTTAGTAAATACGTACTAAGTATGATGGAACAAAGAGAAATTACGAAAAAAATTTTTGAAAAAAAATAGTTTTTTTTGTGAAAATGTTAGTAAATACGTACTAAGTATGATGGAACAAAGAGAAATTACGAAAAAAATTTTTTGTGAAAATGTTAGTAAATACGTACTAAGTATGATGGAACAAAGAAAAATTACGAAAAAAATTTTTTGGAAAATTTTTTTTTTTTTTGTGAAAATGTTAGTAAATACGTACTAAGTATGATGGAACAAAGAGAAATTACGAAAAAAAAATTTTTGGAAAATTTTTTTTTTTTTTGTGAAAATGTTAGTAAATACGTACTAAGTATGATGGAACAAAGAAAAATGACGAAAAAAAATTTTGAAAAAAAATTGTTTTTTTTTGTGAAAATGTTAGTAAATACGTACTAAGTATGATGGAACAAAGAGAAATGACGAAAAAAAAATTTTGGAAAAAATTGTTTTTTTTTGTGAAAATGTTAGTAAATACGTACTAAGTATGATGGAACAAAGAAAAATAAAGAAAAAAAATTTTTGAAAAAAAATTGTTTTTTTTGTGAAAATGTTAGTAAATACGTACTAAGTATGATGGAACAAAGAAAAATGACAAAAAAAAATGTGAAAAAATTTTTTTTTTTTTTTTTTGTGAAAATGTTAGTAAATACGTACTAAGTATGATGGAACAAAGAAAAATTACGAAAATGTTAGTAAATACGTACTAAATATGATGGAACAATGAAAAATTACGAAAAAAAATTTTTGAAAAAAAACTGTTTTTTTTTTGTGAAAATGTTAGTAAATACGTACTCAGTATGATGGAACAAAGAAAAATTACGAAAAATTTTTTTTTTTTTTTGTGAAAATGTTAGTAAATACGTACTAAGTATGATCGAACAAAGAGAAATTACGAAAAAAAAATTTTTGGAAAATTTTTTTTTTTTTTTTGTGAAAATGTTAGTAAATACGTACTAAGTATGATGGAACAAAGAAAAATTACGAAAAAAATTTTTTGGAAAATTTTTTTTTTTTTTGTGAAAATGTTAGTAAATACGTACTAAGTATGATGGAACAAAGAGAAATTACGAAAAAAAAATTTTTGGAAAATTTTTTTTTTTTTTGTGAAAATGTTAGTAAATACGTACTAAGTATGATGGAACAAAGAAAAATGACGAAAAAAAATTTTGAAAAAAAATTGTTTTTTTTTGTGAAAATGTTAGTAAATACGTACTAAGTATGATGGAACAAAGAGAAATTACGAAAAAAATTTTTTGAAAAAAAATTGTTTTTTTTGTGAAAATGTTAGTAAATACGTACTAAGTATGATGGAACAAAGAAAAATTACGAAAAAAAATTTTTGGAAATTTTTTTTTTGTAAAAATGTTAGTAAATACGTACTAAGTATGATGGAACAAAGAGAAATGACGAAAAAAAAATTTTGGAAAAAATTGTTTTTTTTTGTGAAAATGTTAGTAAATACGTACTAAGTATGATGGAACAAAGAAAAATGACAAAAAAAAATGTGAAAAATTTTTTTTTTTTTTTTGTGAAAATGTTAGTAAATACGTACTAAGTATGATGGAACAAAGAAAAATGACAAAAAAAAATGTGAAAAAATTTTTTTTTTTTTTTTGTGAAAATGTTAGTAAATACGTACTATGTATGATGGAACAAAGCAAAATTACGAAAAAAAAAAGTTTGGAAAAATTTTATTTTTTTTTTGTGAAAATGTTAGTAAATACGTACTAAGTATGATGGACCAAAGAAAAATTACGAAAAAAAATTTTTGAAAAAAAATTGTTTTTTTTTGTGAAAATGTTAGTAAATACGTACTAAGTATGATGGAACAAAGAAAAATTACGAAAAAAAATTTTTGGAAATTTTTTTTTTTTTTGTAAAAATGTTAGTAAATACGTACTAAGTATGATGGAACAAAGAAAAATGACAAAAAAAAATTTTTGGAAAATTTTTTTTTTTTTTTTTGTGAAAATGTTAGTAAATACGTACTAAGTATGATGGAACAAAGAAAAATTACGAAAAAAAATTTTTGAAAAAAAATTGTTTTTTTTTGTGAAAATGTTAGTAAATACGTACTAAGTATGATGGAACAAAGAAAAATTACGAAAAAAAATTTTTGGAAATTTTTTTTTTTTTGTAAAAATGTTAGTAAATACGTACTAAGTATGATGGAACAAAGAAAAATGACAAAAAAAAATGTGAACAAATTTTTTTTTTTTTTTGTGAAAATGTTAGTAAATACGTACTAAGTATGATGGAACAAAGAAAAATTACGAAAATGTTAGTAAATACGTACTAAGTATGATGGAACAAAGAAAAATTACGAAAAAAAATTTTTGGAAATTTTTTTTTTTTTGTAAAAATGTTAGTAAATACGTACTAAGTATGATGGAACAAAGAAAAATGACAAAAAAAATGTGAAAATTTTTTTTTTTTTTTTTGTGAAAATGTTAGTAAATACGTACTAAGTATGATGGACCAAAGAAAAATTACGAAAAAAAAAAGTTTGGAAAAATTTTATTTTTTGTTGTGAAAATGTTAGTAAATACGTACTAAGTATGATGGAACAAAGAAAAATGACAAAAAAAATGTGAAAAAAATTTTTTTTTTTTGTGTGAAAATGTTAGTAAATACGTACTAAGTATGATGGAACAAAGAAAAATTACGAAAAAAAATTTTTGGAAATTTTTTTTTTTTTTGTAAAAATGTTAGTAACTACGTACTAAGTATGATGGAACAAAGAAAAATTACGAAAAACAAATTTTGGAAAATTTGTTTTTTTTTTGTGAAAATGTTAGTAAATACGTACTAAGTATGATGGAACAAAGAGAAATTACGAAAAAAATTTTTTGAAAAAAAATTGTTTTTTTTTGTGAAAATGTTAGTAAATACGTACTAAGTATGATGGAACAAAGAAAAATTACGAAAAAAATTTTTGAAAAAAAATAGTTTTTTTTTGTGAAAATGTTAGTAAATACGTACTAAGTATGATGGAACAAAGAGAAATTACGAAAAAAATTTTTTGTGAAAATGTTAGTAAATACGTACTAAGTATGATGGAACAAAGAAAAATTACGAAAAAAAAAATTTTGAAAAAAAATTGTTTTTTTTTGTGAAAATGTTAGTAAATACGTACTAATCATGATGGAACAAAGAGAAATTACGAAAAAAAAATTTTGAAAAAAAATTGTTTTTTTTTGTGAAAATGTTAGTAAATACGTACTAAGTATGATGGAACAAAGAAAAATGACGAAAAAAAAATTTTGAAAAAAAATTGTTTTTTTTGTGAAAATGTTAGTAAATACGTACTAAGTATGATGGAACAAAGAGAAATTACGAAAAAAATTTTTTGAAAAAAAATTGTTTTTTTTTGTGAAAATGTTAGTAAATACGTACTAAGTATGATGGAACAAAGAAAAATTACGAAAAAAATTTTTGAAAAAAAATAGTTTTTTTTTGTGAAAATGTTAGTAAATACGTACTAAGTATGATGGAACAAAGAGAAATTACGAAAAAAATTTTTTGTGAAAATGTTAGTAAATACGTACTAAGTATGATGGAACAAAGAAAAATTACGAAAAAAAAAATTTTGAAAAAAAATTGTTTTTTTTTGTGAAAATGTTAGTAAATACGTACTAATCATGATGGAACAAAGAAAAATTACGAAAAAAAATTTTTGTAAATTTTTTTTTTTTTTTGTGAAAATGTTAGTAAATACGTACTAAGTATGATGGAACAAAGAAAAATGACGAAAAAAAATTTTGGAAAAAAAATTGTTTTTTTTTTGTGAAAATGTTAGTAAATACGTACTAAGTATGATGGAACAAAGAGAAATGACGAAAAAAAATTTTTGGAAAAAATTGTTTTTTTTTGTGAAAATGTTAGTAAATACGTACTAAGTATGATGGAACAAAGAAAAATGACAAAAAAAAATGTGAAAAATTTTTTTTTTTTTTTTGTGAAAATGTTAGTAAATACGTACTAAGTATGATGGAACAAAGAAAAATGACAAAAAAAAATGTGAAAAAATTTTTTTTTTTTTTTTGAAAATGTTAGTAAATACGTACTATGTATGATGGAACAAAGCAAAATTACGAAAAAAAAAAGTTTGGAAAAATTTTATTTTTTTTTTGTGAAAATGTTAGTAAATACGTACTAAGTATGATGGACCAAAGAAAAATTACGAAAAAAAAAATTTGGAAAAATTTTATTTTTTTTTGTGAAAATGTTAGTAAATACGTACAGTTGCGAACATGAAAATAGCAGTAGCAGTGAAAAAAATGGTTACATATCATTCAGATTTGGTTTGAGCTGAATATAAATTATTCCTAATTGAAATGTTTTTTATTAAGTAATTTAAAAATTGTATCCGAAAATTAATTATTTCAATTCTAACTTTATAATGGCACAAAATTATAACAAATATTAGTTTTTTAATATTGCTACAGCTACTGCTATTTTAGTGTTCACAGCTGTACTAAGTATGATGGAACAAAGAAAAATGACAAAAAAAAATGTGAAATTTTTTTTTTTTTTTTGTGTGAAAATGTTAGTAAATACGTACTAAGTATGATGGAACAAAGAAAAATTACGAAAAAAAATTTTTGAAAAAAAATTGTTTTTTTTTGTGAAAATGTTAGTAAATACGTACTAAGTATGATGGAACAAAGAAAAATTACGAAAAAAAATTTTTGGAAATTTTTTTTTTTTTTGTAAAAATGTTAGTAAATACGTACTAAGTATGATGGAACAAAGAAAAATGACAAAAAAAAATGTGAACAAATTTTTTTTTTTTTGTGAAAATGTTAGTAAATACGTACTAAGTATGATGGAACAAAGAAAAATTACGAAAATGTTAGTAAATACGTACTAAGTATGATGGAACAAAGAAAAATTACGAAAAAAAATTTTTGGAAATTTTTTTTTTTTTGTAAAAATGTTAGTAAATACGTACTAAGTATGATGGAACAAAGAAAAATGACAAAAAAAAATGTGAAAAAATTTTTTTTTTTTTTTGTGAAAATGTTAGTAAATACGTACTAAGTATGATGGACCAAAGAAAAATTACGAAAAAAAAAAGTTCGGAAAAATTTTATTTTTTTTTGTGAAAATGTTAGTAAATACGTACTAAGTATGATGGAACAAAGAAAAATGACAAAAAAAAATGTGAAAAAATTTTTTTTTTTTTGTGTGAAAATGTTAGTAAATACGTACTAAGTATGATGGAACAAAGAAAAATTACGAAAAAAAAATTTTGAAAAAAAATTGTTTTTTTTTGTGAAAATGTTAGTAAATACGTACTAAGTATGATGGAACAAAGAAAAATTACGAAAAAAAATTTTTGGAAATTTTTTTTTTTTTTGTAAAAATGTTAGTAAATACGTACTAAGTATGATGGAACAAAGAAAAATTACGAAAATTTTTTTTTTTTTTTTGTTGTGAAAATGTTAGTAAATAGGTACTAAGTATGATCGAACAAAGAGAAATTACGAAAAAAAAATTTTTGGAAAATTTTTTTTTTTTTTGTGAAAATGTTAGTAAATACGTACTAAGTATGATGGAACAAAGAAAAATTACGAAAAAAATTTTTGCAAAAAAATAGTTTTTTTTGTGAAAATGTTAGTAAATACGTACTAAGTATGATGGAACAAAGAGAAATTACGAAAAAAATTTTTGAAAAAAAATAGTTTTTTTTGTGAAAATGTTAGTAAATACGTACTAAGTATGATGGAACAAAGAGAAATTACGAAAAAAATTTTTTGTGAAAATGTTAGTAAATACGTACTAAGTATGATGGAACAAAGAAAAATTACGAAAAAAAAAATTTTGAAAAAAAATTGTTTTTTTTTGTGAAAATGTTAGTAAATACGTACTAATCATTCGTAAAAGAAAAATTACGAAAAAAAATTTTTGTAAATTTTTTTTTTTTTTTGTGAAATGTTAGTAAATACGTACTAAGTATGATGGAACAAAGAAAAATGACGAAAAAAAATTTTGGAAAAAAAATTGTTTTTTTTTTGTGAAAATGTTAGTAAATACGTACTAAGTATGATGGAACAAAGAAAAATTACGAAAAAAAATTTTTGGAAATTTTTTTTTTTTTTGTAAAAATGTTAGTAAATACGTACTAAGTATGATGCAACAAAGAGAAATGACGAAAAAAAAATTTTGGAAAAAAATTGTTTTTTTTTTGTGAAAATGTTAGTAAATACGTACTAAGTATGATGGAACAAAGAAAAATTACGAAAAAAAATTTTTGGAAATTTTTTTTTTTTTGTAAAAATGTTAGTAAATACGTACTAAGTATGATGGAACAAAGAGAAATGACGAAAAAAAAATTTTGGAAAAAATTGTTTTTTTTTGTGAACATGTTAGTAAATACGTACTAAGTATGATGGAACAAAGAAAAATGACAAAAAAAAATGTGAAAAAATTTTTTTTTTTTTTTGTGAAAATGTTAGTAAATACGTACTATGTATGATGGAACAAAGCAAAATTACGAAAAAAAAAAGTTTGGAAAAATTTTATTTTTTTTTTGTGAAAATGTTAGTAAATACGTACTAAGTATGATGGACCAAAGAAAAATTACGAAAAAAAAAATTTGGAAAAATTTTATTTTTTTTTGTGAAAATGTTAGTAAATACGTACTAAGTATGATGGAACAAAGAAAAATTACGAAAAAAAATGTGAAAATTTTTTTTTTTTTTTGTGTGAAAATGTTAGTAAATACGTACTAAGTATGATGGAACAAAGAAAAATTACGAAAAAAAATTTTTGAAAAAAAATTGTTTTTTTTTGTGAAAATGTTAGTAAATACGTACTAAGTATGATGGAACAAAGAAAAATTACGAAAAAAAATTTTTGGAAATTTTTTTTTTTTTTTTAAAAATGTTAGTAAATACGTACTAAGTATGATGGAACAAAGAAAAATGACAAAAAAAAATGTGAACAAATTTTTTTTTTTTTTGTGAAAATGTTAGTAAATACGTACTAAGTATGATGGAACAAAGAAAAATTACGAAAATGTTAGTAAATACGTACTAAGTATGATGGAACAAAGAAAAATTACGAAAAAAAATTTTTGGAAATTTTTTTTTTTTTGTAAAAATGTTAGTAAATACGTACTAAGTATGATGGAACAAAGAAAAATGACAAAAAAAAATGTGAAAAAATTTTTTTTTTTTTTTGTGAAAATGTTAGTAAATACGTACTAAGTATGATGGACCAAAGAAAAATTACGAAAAAAAAAAGTTCGGAAAAATTTTATTTTTTTTTGTGAAAATGTTAGTAAATACGTACTAAGTATGATGGAACAAAGAAAAATGACAAAAAAAAATGTGAAAAAATTTTTTTTTTTTTGTGTGAAAATGTTAGTAAATACGTACTAAGTATGATGGAACAAAGAAAAATTACGAAAAAAAAATTTTGAAAAAAAATTGTTTTTTTTTGTGAAAATGTTAGTAAATACGTACTAAGTATGATGGAACAAAGAAAAATTACGAAAAAAAATTTTTGGAAATTTTTTTTTTTTTTGTAAAAATGTTAGTAAATACGTACTAAGTATGATGGAACAAAGAAAAATTACGAAAAAAAAATTTTGAAAAAAAATTGTTTTTTTTTGTGAAAATGTTAGTAAATACGTACTAAGTATGATGGAACAAAGAAAAATTACGAAAAATTTTTTTTTTTTTTTGTGTGAAAATGTTAGTAAATACGTACTAAGTATGATCGAACAAAGAGAAATTACGAAAAAAAAATTTTTGGAAAATTTTTTTTTTTTTTGTGAAAATGTTAGTAAATACGTACTAAGTATGATGGAACAAAGAAAAATTACGAAAAAAATTTTTGAAAAAAAATATTTTTTTTTGTGAAAATGTTAGTAAATACGTACTAAGTATGATGGAACAAAGAGAAATTACGAAAAAAATTTTTGAAAAAAAATAGTTTTTTTTGTGAAAATGTTAGTAAATACGTACTAAGTATGATGGAACAAAGAGAAATTACGAAAAAAATTTTTTGTGAAAATGTTAGTAAATACGTACTAAGTATGATGGAACAAAGAAAAATTACGAAAAAAAAAATTTTGAAAAAAAATTGTTTTTTTTTGTGAAAATGTTAGTAAATACGTACTAATCATTCGTAAAAGAAAAATTACGAAAAAAAATTTTTGTAAATTTTTTTTTTTTTTGTGAAATGTTAGTAAATACGTACTAAGTATGATGGAACAAAGAAAAATGACGAAAAAAAATTTTGGAAAAAAAATTGTTTTTTTTTTGTGAAAATGTTAGTAAATACGTACTAAGTATGATGGAACAAAGAAAAATTACGAAAAAAAATTTTTGGAAATTTTTTTTTTTTTTGTAAAAATGTTAGTAAATACGTACTAAGTATGATGCAACAAAGAGAAATGACGAAAAAAAAATTTTGGAAAAAAATTGTTTTTTTTTTGTGAAAATGTTAGTAAATACGTACTAAGTATGATGGAACAAAGAAAAATTACGAAAAAAAATTTTTGGAAATTTTTTTTTTTTTGTAAAAATGTTAGTAAATACGTACTAAGTATGATGGAACAAAGAGAAATGACGAAAAAAAAATTTTGGAAAAAATTGTTTTTTTTTGTGAAAATGTTAGTAAATACGTACTAAGTATGATGGAACAAAGAAAAATGACAAAAAAAAATGTGAAAAAATTTTTTTTTTTTTTTGTGAAAATGTTAGTAAATACGTACTAAGTATGATGGAACAAAGAAAAATGACAAAAAAAAATGTGAAAAAAATTTTTTTTTTTTTTGTGAAAATGTTAGTAAATACGTACTAAGTATGATGGAACAAAGAAAAATTACGAAAAAAAAAGTTTGGAAAAATTTTATTTTTTTTTTGTGAAAATGTTAGTAAATACGTACTAAGTATGATGGACCAAAGAAAAATTACGAAAAAAAAAAGTTTGGAAAAATTTTATTTTTTTTTGTGAAAATGTTAGTAAATACGTACTATGATGGAACAAAGAAAAATTACGAAAAAAAAATTTTTGGAAAATTTTTTTTTTTTTTTTGTGAAAATGTTAGTAAATACGTACTAAGTATGATGGAACAAAGAAAAATTACGAAAAAAAAAAGTTTGGAAAAATTTTATTTTTTTTTGTGAAAATGTTAGTAAATACGTACTAAGTATGATGGAACAAAGAAAAATTACGAAAAAAAAAGTTTGGAAAAATTTTATTTTTTTTTTGTGAAAATGTTAGTAAATACGTACTAAGTATGATGGACCAAAGAAAAATTACGAAAAAAAAAAGTTTGGAAAAATTTTATTTTTTTTTGTGAAAATGTTAGTAAATACGTACTAAATATGATGGAACAAAGAAAAATTACGAAAAAAAATTTTTGAAAAAAAATTGTTTTTTTTTGTGAAAATGTTAGTAAATACGTACTAAGTATGATGGAACAAAGAAAAATTACGAAAAATTTTTTTTTTTTTTTGTTGTGAAAATGTTAGTAAATACGTACTAAGTATGATCGAACAAAGAGAAATTACGAAAAAAAAATTTTTGGAAAATTTTTTTTTTTTTTTGTGAAAATGTTAGTAAATACGTACTAAGTATGATGGAACAAAGAAAAATTACGAAAAAAAAAAGTTTGGAAAAATTTTATTTTTTTTTGTGAAAATGTTAGTAAATACGTACTAAGTATGATGGAACAAAGAAAAATTACGAAAAAAAATTTTTGAAAAAAAATTGTTTTTTTTTGTGAAAATGTTAGTAAATACGTACTAAGTATGATGGAACAAAGAGAAATTACGAAAAAAAAATTTTTGGAAAATTTTTTTTTTTTTTGTGAAAATGTTAGTAAATACGTACTAAGTATGATGGAACAAAGAAAAATGACGAAAAAAAATTTTGGAAAAAAAATTGTTTTTTTTTGTGAAAATGGTAGTAAATACGTACTAAGTATGATGGAACAAAGAAAAATGACGAAAAAAAAATTTTGAAAAAAAATTGTTTTTTTTGTGAAAATGTTAGTAAATACGTACTAAGTGTGATCGAACAAAGAGAAATTACGAAAAAAAAATTTTGAAAAAAAATTGTTTTTTTTGTGAAAATGTTAGTAAATACGTACTAAGTATGATGGAACAAAGAGAAATTACGAAAAAAATTTTTTGTAAAAATGTTAGTAAATACGTACTAAGTATGATGGAACAAAGAGAAATGACGAAAAAAAAATTTTGGAAAAAATTGTTTTTTTTTGTGAAAATGTTAGTAAATACGTACTAAGTATGATGGAACAAAGAAAAATGACAAAAAAAAATGTGAAAAAATTTGTTTTTTTTTTGTGAAAATGTTAGTAAATACGTACTAAGTATGATGGACCAAAGAAAAATTACGAAAAAAAAAGTTTGGAAAAATTTTATTTTTTTTTTGTGAAAATGTTAGTAAATACGTACTAAGTATGATGGAACAAAGAAAAATGACAAAAAAAAATGTGAAAAATTTTTTTTTTTTTTTGTGAAAATGTTAGTAAATACGTACTAAGTATGATGGAACAAAGAAAAATTACGAAAAAAAATTTTTGGAAATTTTTTTTTTTTTGTAAAAATGTTAGTAAATACGTACTAAGTATGATCGAACAAAGAAAAATGACGAAAAAAAATTTTGGAAAAAAAATTGTTTTTTTTTGTGAAAATGGTAGTAAATACGTACTAAGTATGATGGAACAAAGAAAAATGACAAAAAAAAATGTGAAAAAATTTGTTTTTTTTTTGTGAAAATGTTAGTAAATACGTACTAAGTATGATGGAACAAAGAAAAATTACGAAAAAAAATTTTTGGAAATTTTTTTTTTTTTGTAAAAATGTTAGTAAATACGTACTAAGTATGATGGAACAAAGAAAAATGACGAAAAAAAATTTGGGAAAAAAAAATGTTTTTTTTTGTGAAAATGTTAGTAAATACGTACTAAGTGTGATAGAACAAAGAAAAATTACGAAAAAAAATTTTTGGAAAAATTTTACTAACATCAGATGGAACAAAGAAAAATTACGAAAAAAAAATTTTTAAAAAAAATTGTTTTTTTTTGTGAAAATGTTAGTAAATACGTACTAAGTATGATGGAACAAAGAAAAATTACGAAAAAAAAATTTTGAAAAAAAATTGTTTTTTTTTGTGAAAATGTTAGTAAATACGTACTAAGTATGATGGAACAAAGAAAAATTACGAAAAAAAAATTTTGAAAAAAAATTGTTGTTTTTTGTGAAAATGTTAGTAAATACGTACTAAGTATGATGGAACAAAGAAAAATTACAAAAAAAAATTTTGGAAATTTTTTTTTTTTTGTAAAAATGTTAGTAAATACGTACTAAGTATGATGGAACAAAGAAAAATGACGAAAAAAAATTTGGGAAAAAAAAATGTTTTTTTTTGTGAAAATGTTAGTAAATACGTACTAAGTGTGATAGAACAAAGAAAAATTACGAAAAAAAATTTTTGGAAAAATTTTACTAACATCAGATGGAACAAAGAAAAATTACGAAAAAAAAATTTTTAAAAAAAATTGTTTTTTTTTGTGAAAATGTTAGTAAATACGTACTAAGTATGATGGAACAAAGAAAAATTACGAAAAAAAAATTTTGAAAAAAAATTGTTTTTTTTTGTGAAAATGTTAGTAAATACGTACTAAGTATGATGGAACAAAGAAAAATTACGAAAAAAAATTTTTGGAAAATTTTTTTTTTTTTTATGTGAAAATGTTAGTAAATATGTACTAAGTATGATGGAAGAAAAAAAAATTACGAAAAAAAAATTTTGGAAAATTTTTTTTTTTTTTGTGAAAATGTTAGTAAATACGTACTAAGTATGATGGAACAAAAAAAAATTACGAAAAAAAATTTTTGGAAAATATGTACTAAGTATGATGGAACAAAAAAAAATTACGAAAAAAAAATTTTGGAAAATTTTTTTTTTTTTGTGAAAATGTTAGTAAATACGTACTAAGTATGATGGAACAAAGAAAAATTACGAAAAAAAATTTTTGGAAAAATTTTTTTTTTTTTTTGTGAAAATGTTAGTAAATATGTACTAAGTATGATGGAACAAAAAAAAATTACGAAAAAAAATTTTTGGAAAATTTTTTTTTTTTTTTTTGTGAAAATGTTAGTAAATATGTACTAAGTATGATGGAACAAAAAAAAATTACGAAAAAAAAATTTTGGAAATTTTTTTTTTTTTTTTTGTGAAAATGTTAGTAAATATGTACTAAGTATGATGGAACAAAAAAAAATTACGAAAAAAAAATTTTGGAAAATTTTTGGAAATTTTTTTTTTTTTTTTTTGTGAAAATGTTAGTAAATATGTACTAAGTATGATGGAACAAAAAAAAATTACGAAAAAAAATTTTTGGAAATTTTTTTTTTTTTTTTTTGTGAAAATGTTAGTAAATATGTACTAAGTATGATGGAACAAAAAAAAATTACGAAAAAAAAATTTTGGAAAAATTTTTTTTTTTTGTGAAAATGTTAGTAAATACGTACTAAGTATGATGGAACAAAGAGAAATTACGAAAAAAAATTTTTGGAAATTTTTTTTTTTTTTTTGTGAAAATGTTAGTAAATACGTACTAAGTATGATGGAACAAAAAAAAATTACGAACAAAGAAAAACTACGAAAAATTTACGAAAACTTTTTTTTTTACGAAAAAAACTACGAAAAACAAAGAAAAACTACGAAAAATTTTTTTTTTTTTTTTTGTGAAAATGTTAGTAAATACGTACTAAGTATGATGGAACAAAGAGAAATTACGAAAAAAAAATTTTGGAAAATTTTTTTTTTTTTGTGAAAATGTTAGTAAATACGTACTAAGTGTGATGGAACAAAGAGAAATTACGAAAAAAAATTTTTGGAAAATTTTTTTTTTTTTTTGTGAAAATGTTAGTAAATACGTACTAAGTATGATGGAACAAAGAAAAATTACGAAAAAAAAATTTTGAAAAAAAAATTTTTTTTTTGTGAAAATGTTAGTAAATACGTACTAAGTATGATGGAACAAAGAAAAACTACGAAAAATTTTTTGGAAAAAATTTTTTTTTTTGTGAAAATGTTAGTAAATACGTACTAAGTATGATGGAACAAAGAAAAATTACGAAAAAAAAATTTTGGAAAATTTTTTTTTTTTGTTAAATGTTAGTAAATACGTACTAAGTATGATGGAACAAAGAGAAATGACGAAAAAAAAATTTTGAAAAATTTTTTTTTTTTTTTTTGTGAAAATGTTAGTAAATACGTACTAAGTATGATGGAACAAAGAAAAATTACGAAAAAAAAATTTTAGAAAAATTTTTTTTTTTTTGTGAAAATGTTAGTAAATACGTACTAAGTATGATGGAACAAAGAAAAATGACGAAAAAAAACTGTGGAAAAAAAATTGTTTTTTTTTGTGAAAATGTTAGTAAATACGTACTAAGTATGACAAAGAAAAATTACGAAAAAAAATTTTTGGAAATTTTTTTTTTTTTTTTGTGAAAATGTTAGTAAATACGTACTAAGTATGATGGAACAAAGAGAAATTACGAAAAAAAAATTTTGGAAATTTTTTTTTTTTTTTGTGAAAATGTTAGTAAATACGTACTAAGTATGATGGAACAAAGAAAAATTACGAAAAAAAAATTTTTGGAAAAATTTTTTTTTTTTGAGAAAATGTTAGTAAATGCGTACTAAGTATGATGGAACAAAGAAAAATTACGAAAAAAAATTTTTTGGAAAAATTTTTTTTTTTTGTGAAAATATTAGTAAATACGTACTAAGTATGATGGAACAAAGAAAAATGACGAAAAAAATTTTTGAAAAAAAATTGTTGTTTTTTGTGAAAATGTTAGTAAATACGTACTAAGTATGATGAAACAAAGAAAAATGACAAAAAAAAAATTTGAAAAAAATTTTTTTTTTTTTTGTGAAAATGTTAGTAAATACGTACTAAGTATGGTGGAACAAGGAAAAATTACGAAAAAAAATTTTTGGAAAAAAATTACGTTAGAAATACGAAAAAAAAATTTAGTAAATACGTACTAAGTATGATGCAACAAAGAAAAATTACGAAAAAAAATTTTTGGAAATTTTTTTTTTTTTGTAAAAATGTTAGTAAATACGTACTAAGTATGATGGAACAAAGAGAAATGACGAAAAAAAAATTTTGGAAAAAAATTGTTTTTTTTTTGTGAAAATGTTAGTAAATACGTACTAAGTATGATGGAACAAAGAAAAATTACGAAAAAAAATTTTTGGAAATTTTTTTTTTTTTTGTAAAAATGTTAGTAAATACGTACTAAGTATGATGGAACAAAGAGAAATACGAAAAAAAAATTTTGGAAAAAATTGCTTTTTTTTGTGAAAATGTTAGTAAATACGTACTAAGTATGATGGAACAAAGAAAAATTACGAAAAAAAAAAGTTTGGAAAAATTTTATTTTTTTTTTGTGAAAATGTTAGTAAATACGTACTAAGTATGATGGACCAAAGAAAAATTACGAAAAAAAAAAGTTTGGAAAAATTTTATTTTTTTTTGTGAAAATGTTAGTAAATACGTACTAACTATGATGGACCAAAGAAAAATTACGAAAAAAAAAAGTTTGGAAAAATTTTATTTTTTTTTTGTGAAAATGTTAGTACTAAGTATGATGGACCAAAGAAAAATTACTAAGTATGATGGACCAAAGAAAAAATCATACTTAGTACGTATTTACTAACATTTTCACAAAAAAAAAAATTTTTTCCAAAAATTTTTTCGTAATTTTTCTTTGTTCCATCATACTTAGTACGTACTATGGAACAAAGAAAAATTACGAAAAAAAAATTTTGGAAAATTTTTTTTTTTTTTTGTGAAAATGTTAGTAAATACGTACTAAGTATGATGGAACAAAGAGAAATGACGAAAAAAATTGTTTTTTTTTTGTGAAAATGTTAGTAAATACGTACTAAGTATGATGGAACAAAGAAAAATTACAAAAAAAAATTTTGGAAATTTTTTTTTTTTTGTAAAAATGTTAGTAAATACGTACTAAGTATGATGGAACAAAGAAAAATTACGAAAAAAAATTTTTGGAAATTTTTTTTTTTTTGTAAAAATGTTAGTAAATACGTACTAAGTATGATGGAACAAAGAAAAATTACGAAAAAAAATTTTTGGAAATTTTTTTTTTTTGTAAAAATGTTAGTAAATACGTACGTATTATGGAACAAAGAAAAATTACGAAAAAAAATTTTTGAAAAAAAATTGTTTTTTTTTGTGAAAATGTTAGTAAATACGTACTAAGTATGATGGAACAAAGAAAAATTACAAAAAAAAATTTTGGAAATTT
Organism: Empis stercorea; assembly: GCA_949752835.1. NCBI lineage: Eukaryota > Metazoa > Arthropoda > Insecta > Diptera > Empididae > Empis > Empis stercorea. Next base: position 4,417,783 of record OX457090.1, on the reverse strand, counting down.
TTTTTTTTTTGTAAAAATGTTAGTAAATACGTACTAAGTATGATGGAACAAAGAAAAATTACGAAAAAAAATTTTTGGAAATTTTTTTTTTTTTGTAAAAATGTTAGTAAATACGTACGTATTATGGAACAAAGAAAAATTACGAAAAAAAATTTTTGAAAAAAAATTGTTTTTTTTTGTGAAAATGTTAGTAAATACGTACTAAGTATGATGGAACAAAGAAAAATTACAAAAAAAAATTTTGGAAATTTTTTTTTTTTTGTAAAAATGTTAGTAAATACGTACTAAGTATGATGGAACAAAGAAAAATGACGAAAAAAAATTTGGGAAAAAAAAATGTTTTTTTTTGTGAAAATGTTAGTAAATACGTACTAAGTATGATAGAACAAAGAAAAATTACGAAAAAAAATTTTTGGAAAAATTTTACTAACATCAGATGGAACAAAGAGAAATTACGAAAAAAAAATTTTGAAAAAAAATTGTTTTTTTTGTGAAAATGTTAGTAAATACGTACTAAGTATGATGTAACAAAGAGAAATTACGAAAAAAAAAAGTTTGGAAAAATTTTATTTTTTTTTGTGAAAATGTTAGTAAATACGTACTAACTATGATGGACCAAAGAAAAATTACGAAAAAAAAAAGTTTGGAAAAATTTTATTTTTTTTTTGTGAAAATGTTAGTACTAAGTATGATGGACCAAAGAAAAATTACTAAGTATGATGGACCAAAGAAAAAATCATACTTAGTACGTATTTACTAACATTTTCACAAAAAAAAAAATTTTTTCCAAAAATTTTTTCGTAATTTTTCTTTGTTCCATCATACTTAGTACGTACTATGGAACAAAGAAAAATTACGAAAAAAAAATTTTGGAAAATTTTTTTTTTTTTTTGTGAAAATGTTAGTAAATACGTACTAAGTATGATGGAACAAAGAGAAATGACGAAAAAAATTGTTTTTTTTTTGTGAAAATGTTAGTAAATACGTACTAAGTATGATGGAACAAAGAAAAATTACGAAAAAAAATTTTTGGAAATTTTTTTTTTTTTGTAAAAATGTTAGTAAATACGTACGTATTATGGAACAAAGAAAAATTACGAAAAAAAATTTTTGAAAAAAAATTGTTTTTTTTTGTGAAAATGTTAGTAAATACGTACTAAGTATGATGGAACAAAGAAAAATTACAAAAAAAAATTTTGGAAATTTTTTTTTTTTTGTAAAAATGTTAGTAAATACGTACTAAGTATGATGGAACAAAGAAAAATTACGAAAAAAATTTTTGGAAATTTTTTTTTTTTTTGTAAAAATGTTAGTAAATACGTACGTATTATGGAACAAAGAAAAATTACGAAAAAAAATTTTTGAAAAAAAATTGTTTTTTTTTGTGAAAATGTTAGTAAATACGTACTAAGTATGATGGAACAAAGAAAAATTACAAAAAAAAATTTTGGAAATTTTTTTTTTTTTGTAAAAATGTTAGTAAATACGTACTAAGTATGATGGAACAAAGAAAAATGACGAAAAAAAATTTGGGAAAAAAAAATGTTTTTTTTTGTGAAAATGTTAGTAAATACGTACTAAGTATGATAGAACAAAGAAAAATTACGAAAAAAAATTTTTGGAAAAATTTTACTAACATCAGATGGAACAAAGAGAAATTACGAAAAAAAAATTTTGAAAAAAAATTGTTTTTTTTGTGAAAATGTTAGTAAATACGTACTAAGTATGATGGAACAAAGAGAAATTACGAAAAAAAATTTTTGGAAATGTTTTTTTTTTTTGTAAAAATGTTAGTAAATACGTACTAAGTATGATGGAACAAAAAAAAATTACGAAAAAAAATTTTTGGAAAATTTTTTTTTTTTTTGTGAAAATGTTAGTAAATATGTACTAAGTATGATGGAACAAAGAAAAATTACGAAAAAAAATTTTTGGAAATTTTTTTTTTTTTGTAAAAATGTTAGTAAATACGTACTAAGTATGATGGAACAAAGAAAAATGACAAAAAAAATGTGAAAAAATTTTTTTTTTTTGTGTGAAAATGTTAGTAAATACGTACTAAGTATGATGGAACAAAGAAAAATTACGAAAAAAAAATTTTGAAAAAAAATTGTTTTTTTTTGTGAAAATGTTAGTAAATACGTACTAAGTATGATGGAACAAAGAAAAATTACGAAAAAAAATTTTTGGAAATTTTTTTTTTTTTTGTAAAAATGTTAGTAAATACGTACTAAGTATGATGGAACAAAGAAAAATGACAAAAAAAAATGTGAACAAATTTTTTTTTTTTTTTGTGAAAATGTTAGTAAATACGTACTAAGTATGATGGAACAAAGAAAAATTACGAAAATGTTAGTAAATACGTACTAAGTATGATGGAACAAAGAAAAATTACGAAAAAAAATTTTTGGAAATTTTTTTTTTTTTGTAAAAATGTTAGTAAATACGTACTAAGTATGATGGAACAAAGAAAAATGACAAAAAAAATGTGAAAATTTTTTTTTTTTTTTTTGTGAAAATGTTAGTAAATACGTACTAAGTATGATGGACCAAAGAAAAATTACGAAAAAAAAAAGTTTGGAAAAATTTTATTTTTTGTTGTGAAAATGTTAGTAAATACGTACTAAGTATGATGGAACAAAGAAAAATGACAAAAAAAATGTGAAAAAATTTTTTTTTTTTTGTGTGAAAATGTTAGTAAATACGTACTAAGTATGATGGAACAAAGAAAAATTACGAAAAAAAAATTTTGAAAAAAAATTGTTTTTTTTTGTGAAAATGTTAGTAAATACGTACTAAGTATGATGGAACAAAGAAAAATTACGAAAAAAAATTTTTGGAAATTTTTTTTTTTTTTTGTAAAATGTTAGTAACTACGTACTAAGTATGATGGAACAAAGAAAAATTACGAAAAAAAAATTTTGGAAAATTTGTTTTTTTTTTGTGAAAATGTTAGTAAATACGTACTAAGTATGATGGAACAAAGAAAAATGATGAAAAAAAATTTTGGAAAAAAAATTGTTTTTTTTTGTGAAAATGTTAGTAAATACGTACTAAGTATGATGGAACAAAGAGAAATTACGAAAAAAATTTTTTGAAAAAAAATTGTTTTTTTTTGTGAAAATGTTAGTAAATACGTACTAAGTATGATGGAACAAAGAAAAATTACGAAAAAAATTTTTGAAAAAAAATAGTTTTTTTTTGTGAAAATGTTAGTAAATACGTACTAAGTATGATGGAACAAAGAGAAATTACGAAAAAAAATTTTTGTGAAAATGTTAGTAAATACGTACTAAGTATGATGGAACAAAGAAAAATTACGAAAAAAAAAATTTTGAAAAAAAATTGTTTTTTTTTGTGAAAATGTTAGTAAATACGTACTAATCATGATGGAACAAAGAAAAATTACGAAAAAAAATTTTTGTAAATTTTTTTTTTTTTTTGTGAAAATGTTAGTAAATACGTACTAAGTATGATGGAACAAAGAAAAATGACGAAAAAAAATTTTGGAAAAAAAATTGTTTTTTTTTTGTGAAAATGTTAGTAAATACGTACTAAGTATGATGGAACAAAGAGAAATGACGAAAAAAAAATTTTGGAAAAAATTGTTTTTTTTTTGTGAAAATGTTAGTAAATACGTACTAAGTATGATGGAACAAAGAAAAATTACGAAAAAAAATTTTTGGAAATTTTTTTTTTTTTGTAAAAATGTTAGTAAATACGTACTAAGTATGATGGAACAAAGAGAAATTACGAAAAAAATTTTTGCAAAAAAATAGTTTTTTTTGTGAAAATGTTAGTAAATACGTACTAAGTATGATGGAACAAAGAAAAATGACAAAAAAAAATGTGAAAAAATTTTTTTTTTTTTTTTGTGAAAATGTTAGTAAATACGTACTAAGTATGATGGAACAAAGAAAAATGACAAAAGAAAATGTGAAAAAAAATTTTTTTTTTTTTGTGAAAATGTTAGTAAATACGTACTAAGTATGATGGAACAAAGAGAAATGACGAAAAAAAAATTTTGGAAAAAAATTGTTTTTTTTTTGTGAAAATGTTAGTAAATACGTACTAAGTATGATGGAACAAAGAAAAATTACGAAAAAAAATTTTTGGAAATTTTTTTTTTTTTTGTAAAAATGTTAGTAAATACGTACTAAGTATGATGGAACAAAGAGAAATGACGAAAAAAAAATTTTGGAAAAAAATTGTTTTTTTTTTGTGAAAATGTTAGTAAATACGTACTAAGTATGATCGAACAAAGAGAAATTACGAAAAAAAAATTTTTGGAAAATTTTTTTTTTTTTTGTGAAAATGTTAGTAAATACGTACTAAGTATGATGGAACAAAGAAAAATTACGAAAAAAATTTTTGCAAAAAAATAGTTTTTTTTGTGAAAATGTTAGTAAATACGTACTAAGTATGATGGAACAAAGAGAAATTACGAAAAAAATTTTTGAAAAAAAAAAGTTTTTTTTGTGAAAATGTTAGTAAATACGTACTAAGTATGATGGAACAAAGAGAAATTACGAAAAAATTTTTTTGTGAAAATGTTAGTAAATACGTACTAAGTATGATGGAACAAAGAAAAATTACGAAAAAAAAAATTTTGAAAAAAAATTGTTTTTTTTTGTGAAAATGTTAGTAAATACGTACTAATCATTCGTAAAAGAAAAATTACGAAAAAAAATTTTTGTAAATTTTTTTTTTTTTTTGTGAAATGTTAGTAAATACGTACTAAGTATGATGGAACAAAGAAAAATGACGAAAAAAAATTTTGGAAAAAAAATGGTTTTTTTTTTTGTGAAAATGTTAGTAAATACGTACTAAGTATGATGGAACAAAGAAAAATTACGAAAAAAAATTTTTGGAAATTTTTTTTTTTTTTGTAAAAATGTTAGTAAATACGTACTAAGTATGATGGAACAAAGAGAAATGACGAAAAAAAAATTTTGGAAAAAAATTGTTTTTTTTTTGTGAAAATGTTAGTAAATACGTACTAAGTATGATGGAACAAAGAAAAATTACGAAAAAAAATTTTTGGAAATTTTTTTTTTTTTGTAAAAATGTTAGTAAATACGTACTAAGTATGATGGAACAAAGAGAAATGACGAAAAAAAAATTTTGGAAAAAATTGTTTTTTTTTGTGAAAATGTTAGTAAATACGTACTAAGTATGATGGAACAAAGAAAAATGACAAAAAAAAATGTGAAAAAATTTTTTTTTTTTTTTTTGTGAAAATGTTAGTAAATACGTACTAAGTATGATGGAACAAAGAAAAATGACAAAAGAAAATGTGAAAAAAAATTTTTTTTTTTTTGTGAAAATGTTAGTAAATACGTACTAAGTATGATGGAACAAAGAAAAATTACGAAAAAAAAAGTTTGGAAAAATTTTATTTTTTTTTTGTGAAAATTTTAGTAAATACGTACTAAGTATGATGGACCAAAGAAAAATTACGAAAAAAAAAAGTTTGGAAAAATTTTATTTTTTTTTGTGAAAATGTTAGTAAATACGTACTATGATGGAACAAAGAAAAATTACGAAAAAAAAATTTTTGGAAAATTTTTTTTTTTTTTTTGTGAAAATGTTAGTAAATACGTACTAAGTATGATGGAACAAAGAAAAATTACGAAAAAAAAAAGTTTGGAAAAATTTTATATTTTTTTGTGAAAATGTTAGTAAATACGTACTAAGTATGATGGAACAAAGAAAAATTACGAAAAAAAAAGTTTGGAAAAATTTTATTTTTTTTTTGTGAAAATGTTAGTAAATACGTACTAAGTATGATGGACCAAAGAAAAATTACGAAAAAAAAAAGTTTGGAAAAATTTTATTTTTTTTTGTGAAAATGTTAGTAAATACGTACTAAATATGATGGAACAAAGAAAAATTACGAAAAAAAATTTTTGAAAAAAAATTGTTTTTTTTTGTGAAAATGTTAGTAAATACGTACTAAGTATGATGGAACAAAGAAAAATTACGAAAAATTTTTTTTTTTTTTTGTTGTGAAAATGTTAGTAAATACGTACTAAGTATGATCGAACAAAGAGAAATTACGAAAAAAAAATTTTTGGAAAATTTTTTTTTTTTTTGTGAAAATGTTAGTAAATACGTACTAAGTATGATGGAACAAAGAAAAATTACGAAAAAAAAAAGTTTGGAAAAATTTTATTTTTTTTTGTGAAAATGTTAGTAAATACGTACTAAGTATGATGGAACAAAGAAAAATTACGAAAAAAAATTTTTGAAAAAAAAATGTTTTTTTTTGTGAAAATGTTAGTAAATACGTACTAAGTATGATGGAACAAAGCGAAATTACGAAAAAAAATTTTTTGAAAAATTTTTTTTTTTTTTGTGAAAATGTTAGTAAATACGTACTAAGTATGATGGAACAAAGAAAAATGACGAAAAAAAATTTTGGAAAAAAAATTGTTTTTTTTTGTGAAAATGGTAGTAAATACGTACTAAGTATGATGGAACAAAGAAAAATGACGAAAAAAAAATTTTGAAAAAAAATTGTTTTTTTTGTGAAAATGTTAGTAAATACGTACTAAGTGTGATCGAACAAAGAGAAATTACGAAAAAAAAATTTTGAAAAAAAATTGTTTTTTTTGTGAAAATGTTAGTAAATACGTACTAAGTATGATGGAACAAAGAGAAATTACGAAAAAAATTTTTTGTAAAAATGTTAGTAAATACGTACTAAGTATGATGGAACAAAGAGAAATGACGAAAAAAAAATTTTGGAAAAAATTGTTTTTTTTGGTGAAAATGTTAGTAAATACGTACTAAGTATGATGGAACAAAGAAAAATGACAAAAAAAAATGTGAAAAAATTTGTTTTTTTTTTGTGAAAATGTTAGTAAATACGTACTAAGTATGATGGACCAAAGAAAAATTACGAAAAAAAAAGTTTGGAAAAATTTTATTTTTTTTTTGTGAAAATGTTAGTAAATACGTACTAAGTATGATGGAACAAAGAAAAATGACAAAAAAAAATGTGAAAAAAATTTTTTTTTTTTTGTGAAAATGTTAGTAAATACGTACTAAGTATGATGGAACAAAGAAAAATTACGAAAAAAAATTTTTGGAAATTTTTTTTTTTTTGTAAAAATGTTAGTAAATACGTACGTATTATGGAACAAAGAAAAATTACGAAAAAAAATTTTTGAAAAAAAATTGTTTTTTTTTGTGAAAATGTTAGTAAATACGTACTAAGTATGATGGAACAAAGAAAAATTACAAAAAAAAATTTTGGAAATTTTTTTTTTTTTGTAAAAATGTTAGTAAATACGTACTAAGTATGATCGAACAAAGAAAAATGACGAAAAAAAATTTTGGAAAAAAAATTGTTTTTTTTTTGTGAAAATGGTAGTAAATACGTACTAAGTATGATGGAACAAAGAAAAATGACAAAAAAAAATGTGAAAAAATTTGTTTTTTTTTTGTGAAAATGTTAGTAAATACGTACTAAGTATGATGGAACAAAGAAAAATTACGAAAAAAAATTTTTGGAAATTTTTTTTTTTTTGTAAAAATGTTAGTAAATACGTACGTATTATGGAACAAAGAAAAATTACGAAAAAAAATTTTTGAAAAAAAATTGTTTTTTTTTGTGAAAATGTTAGTAAATACGTACTAAGTATGATGGAACAAAGAAAAATTACAAAAAAAAATTTTGGAAATTTTTTTTTTTTTGTAAAAATGTTAGTAAATACGTACTAAGTATGATGGAACAAAGAAAAATGACGAAAAAAAATTTGGGAAAAAAAAATGTTTTTTTTTGTGAAAATGTTAGTAAATACGTACTAAGTATGATAGAACAAAGAAAAATTACGAAAAAAAATTTTTGGAAAAATTTTACTAACATCAGATGGAACAAAGAAAAATTACGAAAAAAAAATTTTTAAAAAAAATTGTTTTTTTTTGTGAAAATGTTAGTAAATACGTACTAAGTATGATGGAACAAAGAAAAATTACGAAAAAAAAATTTTGAAAAAAAATTTTTTTTTTTTGTGAAAATGTTAGTAAATACGTACTAAGTATGATGGAACAAAGAGAAATTACGAAAAAAAATTTTTGGAAATTTTTTTTTTTTTTTTGTGAAAATGTTAGTAAATACGTACTAAGTATGATGGAACAAAAAAAAATTACGAACAAAGAAAAACTACGAAAAATTTACGAAAACTTTTTTTTTTACGAAAAAAACTACGAAAACTACGAAAAACAAAGAAAAACTACGAAAAATTTTTTTTTTTTTTTTTTGTGAAAATGTTAGTAAATACGTACTAAGTATGATGGAACAAAGAGAAATTACGAAAAAAAAATTTTGGAAAATTTTTTTTTTTTTGTGAAAATGTTAGTAAATACGTACTAAGTGTGATGGAACAAAGAGAAATTACGAAAAAAAATTTTTGGAAAATTTTTTTTTTTTTTTGTGAAAATGTTAGTAAATACGTACTAAGTATGATGGAACAAAGAAAAATTACGAAAAAAAAATTTTGAAAAAAAAATTTTTTTTTTGTGAAAATGTTAGTAAATACGTACTAAGTATGATGGAACAAAGAAAAACTACGAAAAATTTTTTGGAAAAAATTTTTTTTTTTGTGAAAATGTTAGTAAATACGTACTAAGTATGATGGAACAAAGAAAAATTACGAAAAAAAAATTTTGGAAAATTTTTTTTTTTTGTTAAATGTTAGTAAATACGTACTAAGTATGATGGAACAAAGAGAAATGACGAAAAAAAAATTTTGAAAAATTTTTTTTTTTTTTTTTGTGAAAATGTTAGTAAATACGTACTAAGTATGATGGAACAAAGAAAAATTACGAAAAAAAAATTTTAGAAAAATTTTTTTTTTTTTGTGAAAATGTTAGTAAATACGTACTAAGTATGATGGAACAAAGAAAAATGACGAAAAAAAACTGTGGAAAAAAAATTGTTTTTTTTTGTGAAAATGTTAGTAAATACGTACTAAGTATGACAAAGAAAAATTACGAAAAAAAATTTTTGGAAATTTTTTTTTTTTTTTTTGTGAAAATGTTAGTAAATACGTACTAAGTATGATGGAACAAAGAGAAATTACGAAAAAAAAATTTTGGAAAATTTTTTTTTTTTTTGTGAAAATGTTAGTAAATACGTACTAAGTATGATGGAACAAAGAAAAATGACGAAAAAAAAAATTTTAAAAAAAATTGTTTTTTTTTGTGAAAATGTTAGTAAATACGTACTAAGTATGATGGAACAAAGAAAAATTACGAAAAAAAATTTTTTGGAAAAATTTTTTTTTTTTGTGAAAATATTAGTAAATACGTACTAAGTATGATGGAACAAAGAAAAATGACGAAAAAAATTTTTGAAAAAAAATTGTTGTTTTTTGTGAAAATGTTAGTAAATACGTACTAAGTATGATGAAACAAAGAAAAATGACAAAAAAAAAATTTGAAAAAATTTTTTTTTTTTTTTGTGAAAATGTTAGTAAATACGTACTAAGTATGGTGGAACAAGGAAAAATTACGAAAAAAAATTTTTGGAAAAAAATTTTTTTTTTTGTAAAAATGTTAGTAAATACGTACTAAGTATGATGGAACAAAGAGAAATACGAAAAAAAAATTTTGGAAAAAATTGCTTTTTTTTGTGAAAATGTTAGTAAATACGTACTAAGTATGATGGAACAAAGAAAAATTACGAAAAAAAAAAGTTTGGAAAAATTTTATTTTTTTTTTGTGAAAATGTTAGTAAATACGTACTAAGTATGATGGACCAAAGAAAAATTACGAAAAAAAAAAGTTTGGAAAAATTTTATTTTTTTTTGTGAAAATGTTAGTAAATACGTACTAACTATGATGGACCAAAGAAAAATTACGAAAAAAAAAAGTTTGGAAAAATTTTATTTTTTTTTTGTGAAAATGTTAGTAAATACGTACTAAGTATGATGGAACAAAGAAAAATTACGAAAAAAAAAAGTTTGGAAAAATTTTATTTTTTTTTTGTGAAAATGTTAGTAAATACGTACTAAGTATGATGAAACAAAGAAAAATGACAAAAAAAAAATTTGAAAAAAATTTTTTTTTTTTTTGTGAAAATGTTAGTAAATACGTACTAAGTATGGTGGAACAAGGAAAAATTACGAAAAAAAATTTTTGGAAAAAAATTTTTTTTTTGTAAAAATGTTAGTAAATACGTACTAAGTATGATGGAACAAAGAGAAATACGAAAAAAAAATTTTGGAAAAAATTGCTTTTTTTTGTGAAAATGTTAGTAAATACGTACTAAGTATGATAGAACAAAGAAAAATTACGAAAAAAAAATTTTGGAAAATTTTTTTTTTTTTTTGTGAAAATGTTAGTAAATACGTACTAAGTATGATGGAACAAAGAGAAATGACGAAAAAAATTGTTTTTTTTTTGTGAAAATGTTAGTAAATACGTACTAAGTATGATGGAACAAAGAAAAATTACGAAAAAAAATTTTTGGAAATTTTTTTTTTTTTGTAAAAATGTTAGTAAATACGTACGTATTATGGAACAAAGAAAAATTACGAAAAAAAATTTTTGAAAAAAAATTGTTTTTTTTTGTGAAAATGTTAGTAAATACGTACTAAGTATGATGGAACAAAGAAAAATTACAAAAAAAAATTTTGGAAATTTTTTTTTTTTTGTAAAAATGTTAGTAAATACGTACTAAGTATGATGGAACAAAGAAAAATGACGAAAAAAAATTTGGGAAAAAAAAATGTTTTTTTTTGTGAAAATGTTAGTAAATACGTACTAAGTATGATAGAACAAAGAAAAATTACGAAAAAAAATTTTTGGAAAAATTTTACTAACATCAGATGGAACAAAGAAAAATTACGAAAAAAAAATTTTTAAAAAAAATTGTTTTTTTTTGTGAAAATGTTAGTAAATACGTACTAAGTATGATGGAACAAAGAAAAATTACGAAAAAAAAATTTTGAAAAAAAATTGTTTTTTTTTGTGAAAATGTTAGTAAATACGTACTAAGTATGATGGAACAAAGAAAAATTACGAAAAAAAATTTTTGGAAAATTTTTTTTTTTTTTATGTGAAAATGTTAGTAAATATGTACTAAGTATGATGGAAGAAAAAAAAATTACGAAAAAAAAATTTTGGAAAATTTTTTTTTTTTTTGTGAAAATGTTAGTAAATACGTACTAAGTATGATGGAACAAAGAAAAATTACGAAAAAAAATTTTTGGAAAATTTTTTTTTTTTTTTTTGTGAAAATGTTAGTAAATATGTACTAAGTATGATGGAACAAAAAAAAATTACGAAAAAAAAATTTTGGAAAATTTTTTTTTTTTTGTGAAAATGTTAGTAAATATGTACTAAGTATGATGGAACAAAAAAAAATTACGAAAAAAAAATTTTGGAAAGTTTTTTTTTTTTTTGTGAAAATGTTAGTAAATACGTACTAAGTATGATGGAACAAAGAAAAATTACGAAAAAAAATTTTTGGAAAAATTTTACTAACATCAGATGGAACAAAGAAAAATTACGAAAAAAAAATTTTTAAAAAAAATTGTTTTTTTTTTGTGAAAATGTTAGTAAATACGTACTAAGTATGATGGAACAAAGAAAAATTACGAAAAAAAAATTTTGAAAAAAAATTGTTTTTTTTTGTGAAAATGTTAGTAAATACGTACTAAGTATGATGGAACAAAGAAAAATTACGAAAAAAAATTTTTGGAAAATTTTTTTTTTTTTATGTGAAAATGTTAGTAAATATGTACTAAGTATGATGGAACAAAGAAAAATTACGAAAAAAAATTTTTGGAAAAATTTTTTTTTTTTTTTGTGAAAATGTTAGTAAATATGTACTAAGTATGATGGAACAAAAAAAAATTACGAAAAAAAATTTTTGGAAAATTTTTTTTTTTTTTTTTGTGAAAATGTTAGTAAATATGTACTAAGTATGATGGAACAAAAAAAAATTACGAAAAAAAAATTTTGGAAATTTTTTTTTTTTTTTTTGTGAAAATGTTAGTAAATATGTACTAAGTATGATGGAACAAAAAAAAATTACGAAAAAAAAATTTTGGAAAAATTTTTTTTTTTTGTGAAAATGTTAGTAAATACGTACTAAGTATGATGGAACAAAGAGAAATTACGAAAAAAAATTTTTGGAAATTTTTTTTTTTTTTTTGTGAAAATGTTAGTAAATACGTACTAAGTATGATGGAACAAAAAAAAATTACGAACAAAGAAAAACTACGAAAAATTTACGAAAACTTTTTTTTTTACGAAAAAAACTACGAAAACTACGAAAAACAAAGAAAAACTACGAAAAATTTTTTTTTTTTTTTTTTGTGAAAATGTTAGTAAATACGTACTAAGTATGATGGAACAAAGAGAAATTACGAAAAAAAAATTTTGGAAAATTTTTTTTTTTTTGTGAAAATGTTAGTAAATACGTACTAAGTGTGATGGAACAAAGAGAAATTACGAAAAAAAATTTTTGGAAAATTTTTTTTTTTTTTTGTGAAAATGTTAGTAAATACGTACTAAGTATGATGGAACAAAGAAAAATTACGAAAAAAAAAATTTGAAAAAAAAATTTTTTTTTTGTGAAAATGTTAGTAAATACGTACTAAGTATGATGGAACAAAGAAAAACTACGAAAAATTTTTTGGAAAAAATTTTTTTTTTTGTGAAAATGTTAGTAAATACGTACTAAGTATGATGGAACAAAGAAAAATTACGAAAAAAAAATTTTGGAAAATTTTTTTTTTTTGTTAAATGTTAGTAAATACGTACTAAGTATGATGGAACAAAGAGAAATGACGAAAAAAAAATTTTGAAAAATTTTTTTTTTTTTTTTTGTGAAAATGTTAGTAAATACGTACTAAGTATGATGGAACAAAGAAAAATTACGAAAAAAAAATTTTAGAAAAATTTTTTTTTTTTTGTGAAAATGTTAGTAAATACGTACTAAGTATGATGGAACAAAGAAAAATGACGAAAAAAAACTGTGGAAAAAAAATTGTTTTTTTTTGTGAAAATGTTAGTAAATACGTACTAAGTATGACAAAGAAAAATTACGAAAAAAAATTTTTGGAAATTTTTTTTTTTTTTTTTGTGAAAATGTTAGTAAATACGTACTAAGTATGATGGAACAAAGAGAAATTACGAAAAAAAAATTTTGGAAAATTTTTTTTTTTTTTGTGAAAATGTTAGTAAATACGTACTAAGTATGATGGAACAAAGAAAAATGACGAAAAAAAAAATTTTAAAAAAAATTGTTTTTTTTTGTGAAAATGTTAGTAAATACGTACTAAGTATGATGGAACAAAGAAAAATTACGAAAAAAAATTTTTTGGAAAAATTTTTTTTTTTTGTGAAAATATTAGTAAATACGTACTAAGTATGATGGAACAAAGAAAAATGACGAAAAAAATTTTTGAAAAAAAATTGTTGTTTTTTGTGAAAATGTTAGTAAATACGTACTAAGTATGATGAAACAAAGAAAAATGACAAAAAAAAAATTTGAAAAAAATTTTTTTTTTTTTTGTGAAAATGTTAGTAAATACGTACTAAGTATGGTGGAACAAGGAAAAATTACGAAAAAAAATTTTTGGAAAAAAATTTTTTTTTTGTAAAAATGTTAGTAAATACGTACTAAGTATGATGGAACAAAGAGAAATACGAAAAAAAGATTTTGGAAAAAATTGCTTTTTTTTGTGAAAATGTTAGTAAATACGTACTAAGTATGATGGAACAAAGAAAAATTACGAAAAAAAAAAGTTTGGAAAAATTTTATTTTTTTTTTGTGAAAATGTTAGTAAATACGTACTAAGTATGATGGACCAAAGAAAAATTACGAAAAAAAAAAGTTTGGAAAAATTTTATTTTTTTTTGTGAAAATGTTAGTAAATACGTACTAACTATGATGGACCAAAGAAAAATTACGAAAAAAAAAAGTTTGGAAAAATTTTATTTTTTTTTTGTGAAAATGTTAGTAAATACGTACTAAGTATGATGGAACAAAGAAAAATTACGAAAAAAAAAAGTTTGGAAAAATTTTATTTTTTTTTTGTGAAAATGTTAGTAAATACGTACTAAGTATGATGAAACAAAGAAAAATGACAAAAAAAAAATTTGAAAAAAAATTTTTTTTTTTTTGTGAAAATGTTAGTAAATACGTACTAAGTATGGTGGAACAAGGAAAAATTACGAAAAAAAATTTTTGGAAAAAAATTTTTTTTTTGTAAAAATGTTAGTAAATACGTACTAAGTATGATGGAACAAAGAGAAATACGAAAAAAAAATTTTGGAAAAAATTGCTTTTTTTTGTGAAAATGTTAGTAAATACGTACTAAGTATGATGGAACAAAGAAAAATTACGAAAAAAAAATTTTGGAAAATTTTTTTTTTTTTTTGTGAAAATGTTAGTAAATACGTACTAAGTATGATGGAACAAAGAGAAATGACGAAAAAAATTGTTTTTTTTTTGTGAAAATGTTTGTAAATACGTACTAAGTATGATGGAACAAAGAAAAATTACGAAAAAAAAATTTTGGAAATTTTTTTTTTTTTGTAAAAATGTTAGTAAATACGTACGTATTATGGAACAAAGAAAAATTACGAAAAAAAATTTTTGAAAAAAAATTGTTTTTTTTTGTGAAAATGTTAGTAAATACGTACTAAGTATGATGGAACAAAGAAAAATTACAAAAAAAAATTTTGGAAATTTTTTTTTTTTTGTAAAAATGTTAGTAAATACGTACTAAGTATGATGGAACAAAGAAAAATGACGAAAAAAAATTTGGGAAAAAAAAATGTTTTTTTTTGTGAAAATGTTAGTAAATACGTACTAAGTATGATAGAACAAAGAAAAATTACGAAAAAAAATTTTTGGAAAAATTTTACTAACATCAGATGGAACAAAGAAAAATTACGAAAAAAAAATTTTTAAAAAAAATTGTTTTTTTTTGTGAAAATGTTAGTAAATACGTACTAAGTATGATGGAACAAAGAAAAATTACGAAAAAAAAATTTTGAAAAAAAATTGTTTTTTTTTGTGAAAATGTTAGTAAATACGTACTAAGTATGATGGAACAAAGAAAAATTACGAAAAAAAATTTTTGGAAAATTTTTTTTTTTTTTATGTGAAAATGTTAGTAAATATGTACTAAGTATGATGGAAGAAAAAAAAATTACGAAAAAAAAATTTTGGAAAATTTTTTTTTTTTTTGTGAAAATGTTAGTAAATACGTACTAAGTATGATGGAACAAAGAGAAATTACGAAAAAAAATTTTTGGAAAATTTTTTTTTTTTTTTTTGTGAAAATGTTAGTAAATATGTACTAAGTATGATGGAACAAAAAAAAATTACGAAAAAAAATTTTTGGAAAATTTTTTTTTTTTTGTGAAAATGTTAGTAAATATGTACTAAGTATGATGGAACAAAAAAAAATTACGAAAAAAAAATTTTGGAAAGTTTTTTTTTTTTTTGTGAAAATGTTAGTAAATACGTACTAAGTATGATGGAACAAAGAAAAATTACGAAAAAAAATTTTTGGAAAAATTTTTTTTTTTTTTTGTCAAAATGTTAGTAAATATGTACTAAGTATGATGGAACAAAAAAAAATTACGAAAAAAAATTTTTGGAAAAATTTTTTTTTTTTTTTTGTGAAAATGTTAGTAAATATGTACTTAGTATGATGGAACAAAAAAAAATTACGAAAAAAAAATTTTGGAAATTTTTTTTTTTTTTTTGTGAAAATGTTAGTAAATATGTACTAAGTATGATGGAACAAAAAAAAAATACGAAAAAAAAATTTTGGAAAATTTTTGGAAATTTTTTTTTTTTTTTTTTGTGAAAATGTTAGTAAATATGTACTAAGTATGATGGAACAAAAAAAAATTACGAAAAAAAATTTTTTTTTTTTTGTGAAAATGTTAGTAAATATGTACTAAGTATGATGGAACAAAAAAAAATTACGAAAAAAAAATTTTGGAAAAATTTTTTTTTTTTGCGAAAATGTTAGTAAATACGTACTAAGTATGATGGAACAAAGAGAAATTACGAAAAAAAATTTTTGGAAATTTTTTTTTTTTTTTTGTGAAAATGTTAGTAAATACGTACTAAGTATGATGGAAAAAAAAAAAATTACGAACAAAGAAAAACTACGAAAAATTTACGAAAACTTTTTTTTTTACGAAAAAAACTACGAAAACTACGAAAAACAAAGAAAAACTACGAAAAATTTTTTTTTTTTTTTTTTGTGAAAATGTTAGTAAATACGTACTAAGTATGATGGAACAAAGAGAAATTACGAAAAAAAAATTTTGGAAAATTTTTTTTTTTTTGTGAAAATGTTAGTAAATACGTACTAAGTGTGATGGAACAAAGAGAAATTACGAAAAAAAATTTTTGGAAAATTTTTTTTTTTTTTTGTGAAAATGTTAGTAAATACGTACTAAGTATGATGGAACAAAGAAAAATTACGAAAAAAAAATTTTGAAAAAAAAATTTTTTTTTTGTGAAAATGTTAGTAAATACGTACTAAGTATGATAGAACAAAGAAAAACTACGAAAAATTTTTTGGAAAAAATTTTTTTTTTTGTGAAAATGTTAGTAAATACGTACTAAGTATGATGGAACAAAGAAAAATTACGAAAAAAAAATTTTGGAAAATTTTTTTTTTTTGTTAAATGTTAGTAAATACGTACTAAGTATGATGGAACAAAGAGAAATGACGAAAAAAAAATTTTGAAAAATTTTTTTTTTTTTTTTTGTGAAAATGTTAGTAAATACGTACTAAGTATGATGGAACAAAGAAAAATTACGAAAAAAAAATTTTAGAAAAATTTTTTTTTTTTTGTGAAAATGTTAGTAAATACGTACTAAGTATGATGGAACAAAGAAAAATGACGAAAAAAAACTGTGGAAAAAAAATTGTTTTTTTTTGTGAAAATGTTAGTAAATACGTACTAAGTATGACAAAGAAAAATTACGAAAAAAAATTTTTGGAAATTTTTTTTTTTTTTTTGTGAAAATGTTAGTAAATACGTACTAAGTATGATGGAACAAAGAGAAATTACGAAAAAAAAATTTTGGAAAATTTTTTTTTTTTTTGTGAAAATGTTAGTAAATACGTACTAAGTATGATGGAACAAAGAAAAATGACGAAAAAAAAAATTTTAAAAAAAATTGTTTTTTTTTGTGAAAATGTTAGTAAATACGTACTAAGTATGATGGAACAAAGAAAAATTACGAAAAAAAAATTTTTGGAAAAATTTTTTTTTTTTGAGAAAATGTTAGTAAATGCGTACTAAGTATGATGGAACAAAGAAAAATTACGAAAAAAAATTTTTTGGAAAAATTTTTTTTTTTTGTGAAAATATTAGTAAATACGTACTAAGTATGATGGAACAAAGAAAAATGACGAAAAAAATTTTTGAAAAAAAATTGTTGTTTTTTGTGAAAATGTTAGTAAATACGTACTAAGTATGATGAAACAAAGAAAAATGACAAAAAAAAAATTTGAAAAAAATTTTTTTTTTTTTTGTGAAAATGTTAGTAAATACGTACTAAGTATGGTGGAACAAGGAAAAATTACGAAAAAAAATTTTTGGAAAAAAATTTTTTTTTTGTGAAAATGTTAGTAAATACGTACTAAGTATGATGGAACAAAGAAAAATTACGAAAAAAAAATTGTTTTTTTTTTGTGAAAATGTTAGTAAATACGTACTAAGTATGATGCAACAAAGAAAAATTACTTTGTAAAAATGTTAGTAAATACGTACTAAGTATGATGGAACAAAGAAAAATTACGAAAAAAAATTTTTGGAAAAATTTTTTTTTTTTTTTGTGAAAATGTTAGTAAATATGTACTAAGTATGATGGAACAAAAAAAAATTACGAAAAAAAATTTTTGGAAAATTTTTTTTTTTTTTTTTGTGAAAATGTTAGTAAATATGTACTAAGTATGATGGAACAAAAAAAAATTACGAAAAAAAAATTTTGGAAATTTTTTTTTTTTTTTTGTGAAAATGTTAGTAAATATGTACTAAGTATGATGGAACAAAAAAAAATTACGAAAAAAAAATTTTGGAAAATTTTTGGAAATTTTTTTTTTTTTTTTTTGTGAAAATGTTAGTAAATATGTACTAAGTATGATGGAACAAAAAAAAATTACGAAAAAAAATTTTTGGAAATTTTTTTTTTTTTTTTTTGTGAAAATGTTAGTAAATATGTACTAAGTATGATGGAACAAAAAAAAATTACGAAAAAAAAATTTTGGAAAAATTTTTTTTTTTTGTGAAAATGTTAGTAAATACGTACTAAGTATGATGGAACAAAGAGAAATTACGAAAAAAAATTTTTGGAAATTTTTTTTTTTTTTTTGTGAAAATGTTAGTAAATACGTACTAAGTATGATGGAACAAAAAAAAATTACGAACAAAGAAAAACTACGAAAAATTTACGAAAACTTTTTTTTTTACGAAAAAAACTACGAAAACTACGAAAAACAAAGAAAAACTACGAAAAATTTTTTTTTTTTTTTTTTGTGAAAATGTTAGTAAATACGTACTAAGTATGATGGAACAAAGAGAAATTACGAAAAAAAAATTTTGAAAAATTTTTTTTTTTTTGTGAAAATGTTAGTAAATACGTACTAAGTGTGATGGAACAAAGAGAAATTACGAAAAAAAATTTTTGGAAAATTTTTTTTTTTTTTTGTGAAAATGTTAGTAAATACGTACTAAGTATGATGGAACAAAGAAAAATTACGAAAAAAAAATTTTGAAAAAAAAATTTTTTTTTTGTGAAAATGTTAGTAAATACGTACTAAGTATGATGGAACAAAGAAAAACTACGAAAAATTTTTTGGAAAAAATTTTTTTTTTTGTGAAAATGTTAGTAAATACGTACTAAGTATGATGGAACAAAGAAAAATTACGAAAAAAAAATTTTGGAAAATTTTTTTTTTTTGTTAAATGTTAGTAAATACGTACTAAGTATGATGGAACAAAGAGAAATGACGAAAAAAAAATTTTGAAAATTTTTTTTTTTTTTTTTTGTGAAAATGTTAGTAAATACGTACTAAGTATGATGGAACAAAGAAAAATTACGAAAAAAAAATTTTAGAAAAAATTTTTTTTTTATTGTGAAAATGTTAGTAAATACGTACTAAGTATGATGGAACAAAGAAAAATGACGAAAAAAAACTGTGGAAAAAAAATTGTTTTTTTTTGTGAAAATGTTAGTAAATACGTACTAAGTATGACAAAGAAAAATTACGAAAAAAAATTTTTGGAAATTTTTTTTTTTTTTTTTGTGAAAATGTTAGTAAATACGTACTAAGTATGATGGAACAAAGAGAAATTACGAAAAAAAAATTTTGGAAAATTTTTTTTTTTTTTGTGAAAATGTTAGTAAATACGTACTAAGTATGATGGAACAAAGAAAAATGACGAAAAAAAAAATTTTAAAAAAAATTGTTTTTTTTTGTGAAAATGTTAGTAAATACGTACTAAGTATGATGGAACAAAGAAAAATTACGAAAAAAAAATTTTTGGAAAAATTTTTTTTTTTTGAGAAAATGTTAGTAAATGCGTACTAAGTATGATGGAACAAAGAAAAATTACGAAAAAAAATTTTTTGGAAAAATTTTTTTTTTTTGTGAAAATATTAGTAAATACGTACTAAGTATGATGGAACAAAGAAAAATGACGAAAAAAATTTTTGAAAAAAAATTGTTGTTTTTTGTGAAAATGTTAGTAAATACGTACTAAGTATGATGAAACAAAGAAAAATGACAAAAAAAAAATTTGAAAAAATTTTTTTTTTTTTTTGTGAAAATGTTAGTAAATACGTACTAAGTATGGTGGAACAAGGAAAAATTACGAAAAAAAATTTTGGAAAAAAATTTTTTTTTTGTGAAAATGTTAGTAAATACGTACTAAGTATGATGGAACAAAGAAAAATTACGAAAAAAAAATTTTAAAAAAAAATTGTTTTTTTTTTGTGAAAATGTTAGTAAATACGTACTAAGTATGATGCAACAAAGAAAAATTACGAAAAAAAATTTTTGGAAATTTTTTTTTTTTTGTAAAAATGTTAGTAAATACGTACTAAGTATGATGGAACAAAGAGAAATGACGAAAAAAAAATTTTGGAAAAAAATTGTTTTTTTTTTTTGTGAAAATGTTAGTAAATACGTACTAAGTATGATGGAACAAAGAAAAATTACGAAAAAAAATTTTTGGAAAATTTTTTTTTTTTTGTAAAAATGTTAGTAAATACGTACTAAGTATGATGGAACAAAGAGAAATACGAAAAAAAAATTTTGGAAAAAAATTGCTTTTTTTTGTGAAAATGTTAGTAAATACGTACTAAGTATGATGGAACAAAGAAAAATTACGAAAAAAAAAAGTTTGGAAAAATTTTATTTTTTTTTTGTGAAAATGTTAGTAAATACGTACTAAGTATGATGGACCAAAGAAAAATTACGAAAAAAAAAAGTTTGGAAAAATTTTATTTTTTTTTGTGAAAATGTTAGTAAATACGTACTAACTATGATGGACCAAAGAAAAATTACGAAAAAAAAAAGTTTGGAAAAATTTTATTTTTTTTTTGTGAAAATGTTAGTACTAAGTATGATGGACCAAAGAAAAATTACTAAGTATGATGGACCAAAGAAAAAATCATACTTAGTACGTATTTACTAACATTTTCACAAAAAAAAAAATTTTTTCCAAAAATTTTTTCGTAATTTTTCTTTGTTCCATCATACTTAGTACGTACTATGGAACAAAGAAAAATTACGAAAAAAAAATTTTGGAAAATTTTTTTTTTTTTTTGTGAAAATGTTAGTAAATACGTACTAAGTATGATGGAACAAAGAGAAATGACGAAAAAAATTGTTTTTTTTTTGTGAAAATGTTAGTAAATACGTACTAAGTATGATGGAACAAAGAAAAAATACGAAAAAAAAATTTTGGAAAAATTTTTTTTTTTTGTGAAAATGTTAGTAAATACGTACTAAGTATGATGGAACAAAGAAAAATTACGAAAATGTTAGTAAATACGTACTAAATATGATGGAACAATGAAAAATTACGAAAAAAAATTTTTGAAAAAAAATTGTTTTTTTTTGTGAAAATGTTAGTAAATACGTACTAAGTATGATGGAACAAAGAAAAATTACGAAAAAAATTTTTTTTTTTTTTTTTTGTGAAAATGTAAGTAAATACGTACTAAGTATGATCGAACAAAGAGAAATTACGAAAAAAAAATTTTTGGAAAATTTTTTTTTTTTTTGTGAAAATGTTAGTAAATACGTACTAAGTATGATGGAACAAAGAGAAATTACGAAAAAAAAATTTTTGGAAAATTTTTTTTTTTTTGTGAAAATGTTAGTAAATACGTACTAAGTATGATGGAACAAAGAAAAATGATGAAAAAAAATTTTGGAAAAAAAATTGTTTTTTTTTGTGAAAATGTTAGTAAATACGTACTAAGTATGATGGAACAAAGAAAAATGACGAAAAAAAAATTTTGAAAAAAAATTGTTTTTTTTGTGAAAATGTTAGTAAATACGTACTAAGTATGATGGAACAAAGAGAAATTACGAAAAAAAATTTTTGAAAAAAAATTGTTTTTTTTTGTGAAAATGTTAGTAAATACGTACTAAGTATGATGGAACAAAGAAAAATTACGAAAAAAAATTTTTGGAAAATTTTTTTTTTTTTGTGAAAATGTTAGTAAATACGTACTAAGTATGATGGAACAAAGAGAAAATACGAAAAAAAAAATTTTGGAAAATTTTTTTTTTTTTGTGAAAATGTTAGTAAATACGTACTAAGTATGATGGAACAAAGAAAAATGATGAAAAAAAATTTTGGAAAAAAAATTGTTTTTTTTTGTGAAAATGTTAGTAAATACGTACTAAGTATGATGGAACAAAGAAAAATGACGAAAAAAAAATTTTGAAAAAAAATTGTTTTTTTTGTGAAAATGTTAGTAAATACGTACTAAGTATGATGGAACAAAGAGAAATTACGAAAAAAAATTTTTGAAAAAAAATTGTTTTTTTTTGTGAAAATGTTAGTAAATACGTACTAAGTATGATGGAACAAAGAAAAATTACGAAAAAAATTTTTGAAAAAAAATTGTTTTTTTTTGTGAAAATGTTTGTAAATACGTACTAAGTATGATGGAACAAAGAAAAATGACGAAAAAAAATTTTGGAAAAAAAATTGTTTTTTTTTTGTGAAAATGTTAGTAAATACGTACTAAGTATGATGGAACAAAGAAAAATTACGAAAAAAAATTTTTGGAAATTTTTTTTTTTTTTTGTAAAAATGTTAGTAAATACGTACTAAGTATGATGGAACAAAGAGAAATTACGAAAAAAATTTTTTGAAAAAAAATTGTTTTTTTTGTGAAAATGTTAGTAAATACGTACTAAGTATGATGGAACAAAGAAAAATTACGAAAAAAATTTTTGAAAAAAAATTGTTTTTTTTTGTGAAAATGTTAGTAAATACGTACTAAGTATGATGGAACAAAGAGAAATTACGAAAAAAATTTTTTGTGAAAATGTTAGTAAATACGTACTAAGTATGATGGAACAAAGAGAAATTACGAAAAAAATTTTTTGTGAAAATGTTAGTAAATACGTACTAAGTATGATGGAACAAAGAAAAATTACGAAAAAAAAAATTTTGAAAAAAAATTGTTTTTTTTTGTGAAAATGTTAGTAAATACGTACTAAGTATGATGGAACAAAGAAAAATGACGAAAAAAAATTTTGGAAAAAAAATTGTTTTTTTTTTGTGAAAATGTTAGTAAATACGTACTAAGTATGATGCAACAAAGAAAAATTACGAAAAAAAATTTTTGGAAATTTTTTTTTTTTTGTAAAAATGTTAGTAAATACGTACTAAGTATGATGGAACAAAGAGAAATGACGAAAAAAAAATTTGAAAAAAATTTTTTTTTTTTTTGTGAAAATGTTAGTAAATACGTACTAAGTATGGTGGAACAAGGAAAAATTACGAAAAAAAATTTTTGGAAAAAAATTTTTTTTTTGTGAAAATGTTAGTAAATACGTACTAAGTATGATGGAACAAAGAAAAATTAGGAAAAAAAAATTTTAAAAAAAAATTGTTTTTTTTTTGTGAAAATGTTAGTAAATACGTACTAAGTATGATGCAACAAAGAAAAATTACGAAAAAAAATTTTTGGAAATTTTTTTTTTTTTGTAAAAATGTTAGTAAATACGTACTAAGTATGATGGAACAAAGAGAAATGACGAAAAAAAAATTTTGGAAAAAAATTGTTTTTTTTTTGTGAAAATGTTAGTAAATACGTACTAAGTATGATGGAACAAAGAAAAATTACGAAAAAAAATTTTTGGAAATTTTTTTTTTTTTTGTAAAAATGTTAGTAAATACGTACTAAGTATGATGGAACAAAGAGAAATGACGAAAAAAAAATTTTGGAAAAAATTGCTTTTTTTTGTGAAAATGTTAGTAAATACGTACTAAGTATGATGGAACAAAGAAAAATTACGAAAAAAAAAAGTTTGGAAAAATTTTATTTTTTTTTTGTGAAAACGTTAGTAAATACGTACTAAGTATGATGGACCAAAGAAAAATTACGAAAAAAAAAAGTTTGGAAAAATTTTATTTTTTTTTGTGAAAATGTTAGTAAATATGTACTAACTATGATGGACCAAAGAAAAATTACGAAAAAAAAAAGTTTGGAAAAATTTTATTTTTTTTTTGTGAAAATGTTAGTACTAAGTATGATGGACCAAAGAAAAATTACTAAGTATGATGGACCAAAGAAAAAATCATACTTAGTACGTATTTACTAACATTTTCACAAAAAAAAAAATTTTTTCCAAAAATTTTTTCGTAATTTTTCTTTGTTCCATCATACTTAGTACGTACTATGGAACAAAGAAAAATTACGAAAAAAAAATTTTGGAAAATTCCATCATACTTAGTACGTATTTACTAACATTTTCACAAAAAAAAAAAAAATTTTTTTCACATTTTTTTTGTCATTTTTCTTTGTTCCATCATACTTAGTACGTATTTACTAACATTTTCACAAAAAAAAAACAATTTTGGAAAAATTTTTTTTTTTTGTGAAAATGTTAGTAAATACGTACTAAGTATGATGGAACAAAGAAAAATTAAGAAAAAAAATTTTTGAAAAAAAATTGTTTTTTTTTTGTGAAAATGTTAGTAAATACGTACTAAGTATGATGGAACAAAGAAAAATGACAAAAAAAATGTGAAAAAAAATTTTTTTTTTTTTTGTGAAAATGTTAGTAAATACGTACTAAGTATGATGGAACAAAGAAAAATTACGAAAATGTTAGTAAATACGTACTAAATATGATGGAACAATGAAAAATTACGAAAAAAAATTTTTGAAAAAAAATTGTTTTTTTTGTGAAAATGTTAGTAAATACGTACTAAGTATGATGGAACAAAGAAAAATTACGAAAAAAATTTTTTTTTTTTTTTTTTGTGAAAATGTAAGTAAATACGTACTAAGTATGATCGAACAAAGAGAAATTACGAAAAAAAAATTTTTGGAAAATTTTTTTTTTTTTTGTGAAAATGTTAGTAAATACGTACTAAGTATGATGGAACAAAGAGAAATTACGAAAAAAAAATTTTTGGAAAATTTTTTTTTTTTTGTGAAAATGTTAGTAAATACGTACTAAGTATGATGGAACAAAGAAAAATGATGAAAAAAAATTTTGGAAAAAAAATTGTTTTTTTTTGTGAAAATGTTAGTAAATACGTACTAAGTATGATGGAACAAAGAAAAATGACGAAAAAAAAATTTTGAAAAAAAATTGTTTTTTTTGTGAAAATGTTAGTAAATACGTACTAAGTATGATGGAACAAAGAGAAATTACGAAAAAAAATTTTTGAAAAAAAATTGTTTTTTTTGTGAAAATGTTAGTAAATACGTACTAAGTATGATGGAACAAAGAAAAATTACGAAAAAAAATTTTTGGAAAATTTTTTTTTTTTTGTGAAAATGTTAGTAAATACGTACTAAGTATGATGGAACAAAGAGAAATTACGAAAAAAAAATTTTTGGAAAATTTTTTTTTTTTTGTGAAAATGTTAGTAAATACGTACTAAGTATGATGGAACAAAGAAAAATGATGAAAAAAAATTTTGGAAAAAAAATTGTTTTTTTTTGTGAAAATGTTAGTAAATACGTACTAAGTATGATGGAACAAAGAAAAATGACGAAAAAAAAATTTTGAAAAAAAATTGTTTTTTTTGTGAAAATGTTAGTAAATACGTACTAAGTATGATGGAACAAAGAGAAATTACGAAAAAAAATTTTTGAAAAAAAATTGTTTTTTTTGTGAAAATGTTAGTAAATACGTACTAAGTATGATGGAACAAAGAAAAATTACGAAAAAAATTTTTGAAAAAAAATTGTTTTTTTTTGTGAAAATGTTTGTAAATACGTACTAAGTATGATGGAACAAAGAAAAATGACGAAAAAAAATTTTGGAAAAAAAATTGTTTTTTTTTTGTGAAAATGTTAGTAAATACGTACTAAGTATGATGGAACAAAGAAAAATTACGAAAAAAATTTTTGAAAAAAAATTGTTTTTTTTTGTGAAAATGTTAGTAAATACGTACTAAGTATGATGGAACAAAGAGAAATTACGAAAAAAATTTTTTGTGAAAATGTTAGTAAATACGTACTAAGTATGATGGAACAAAGAAAAATTACGAAAAAAAAAATTTTGAAAAAAAATTGTTTTTTTTTTTGTGAAAATGTTAGTAAATACGTACTAAGTATGATGGAACAAAGAAAAATGACGAAAAAAAATTTTGGAAAAAACATTGTTTTTTTTTTGTGAAAATGTTAGTAAATACGTACTAAGTATGATGGAACAAAGAAAAATTACGAAAAAAAATTTTTGGAAATTTTTTTTTTTTTTTGTAAAAATGTTAGTAAATACGTACTAAGTATGATGGAACAAAGAGAAATTACGAAAAAAATTTTTTGAAAAAAAATTGTTTTTTTTGTGAAAATGTTAGTAAATACGTACTAAGTATGATGGAACAAAGAAAAATTACGAAAAAAATTTTTGAAAAAAAATTGTTTTTTTTTGTGAAAATGTTAGTAAATACGTACTAAGTATGATGGAACAAAGAGAAATTACGAAAAAAATTTTTGGTGAAAATGTTAGTAAATACGTACTAAGTATGATGGAACAAAGAGAAATTACGAAAAAAATTTTTTGTGAAAATGTTAGTAAATACGTACTAAGTATGATGGAACAAAGAAAAATTACGAAAAAAAAAATTTTGAAAAAAAATTGTTTTTTTTTGTGAAAATGTTAGTAAATACGTACTAAGTATGATGGAACAAAGAAAAATGACGAAAAAAAATTTTGGAAAAAAAATTGTTTTTTTTTTGTGAAAATGTTAGTAAATACGTACTAAGTATGATGGAACAAAGAAAAATTACGAAAAAAATTTTTGAAAAAAAATTGTTTTTTTTTGTGAAAATGTTAGTAAATACGTACTAAGTATGATGGAACAAAGAGAAATTACGAAAAAATTTTTTTGTGAAAATGTTAGTAAATACGTACTAAGTATGATGGAACAAAGAAAAATTACGAAAAAAAAAATTTTGAAAAAAAATTGTTTTTTTTTGTGAAAATGTTAGTAAATACGTACTAAGTATGATGGAACAAAGAAAAATTACGAAAAAAAATTTTTGGAAATTTTTTTTTTTTTTGTAAAAATGTTAGTAAATACGTACTAAGTATGATGGAACAAAGAGAAATTACGAAAAAAAAATTTTGAAAAAAAATTGTTTTTTTTGTGAAAATGTTAGTAAATACGTACTAAGTATGATGGAACAAAGAAAAATTACGAAAAAAAAAATTTTGAAAAAAAATTGTTTTTTTTTGTGAAAATGTTTGTAAATACGTACTAAGTATGATGGAACAAAGAAAAATGACGAAAAAAAATTTTGGAAAAAAAATTGTTTTTTTTTTGTGAAAATGTTAGTAAATACGTACTAAGTATGATGGAACAAAGAAAAATTAAGAAAAAAAATTTTTGAAAAAAAATTGTTTTTTTTTTGTGAAAATGTTAGTAAATACGTACTAAGTATGATGGAACAAAGAAAAATGACAAAAAAAATGTGAAAAAAAATTTTTTTTTTTTTGTGAAAATGTTAGTAAATACGTACTAAGTATGATGGAACAAAGAAAAATTACGAAAATGTTAGTAAATACGTACTAAATATGATGGAACAAAGAAAAATTACGAAAATGTTAGTAAATACGTACTAAATATGATGGAACAAAGAAAAATTACGAAAAAAAATTTTTGAAAAAAAATTGTTTTTTTTTGTGAAAATGTTAGTAAATACGTACTAAGTATGATGGAACAAAGAAAAATTACGAAAAATTTTTTTTTTTTTTTTGTGAAAATGTTAGTAAATACGTACTAAGTATGATGGAACAAAGAAAAATTACGAAAAAAAATTTTTGGAAATTTTTTTTTTTTTTGTAAAAATGTTAGTAAATACGTACTAAGTATGATGGAACAAAGAGAAATTACGAAAAAAAAATTTTGAAAAAAAATTGTTTTTTTTGTGAAAATGTTAGTAAATACGTACTAAGTATGATGGAACAAAGAAAAATTACGAAAAAAAAAATTTTGAAAAAAAATTGTTTTTTTTTGTGAAAATGTTAGTAAATACGTACTAAGTATGATGGAACAAAGAAAAATTAAGAAAAAAAATTTTTGAAAAAAAATTGTTTTTTTTTTGTGAAAATGTTAGTAAATGAACGTATTTACTAACATTTTCACAAAAAAAAAAAATTTTTCCAAAATTTTGGAAAAATTTTTTTTTTTTGTGAAAATGTTAGTAAATACGTACTAAGTATGATGGAACAAAGAAAAATTAAGAAAAAAAATTTTTGAAAAAAAATTGTTTTTTTTTTGTGAAAATGTTAGTAAATACGTACTAAGTATGATGGAACAAAGAAAAATGACAAAAAAAATGTGAAAAAAAATTTTTTTTTTTTTTGTGAAAATGTTAGTAAATACGTACTAAGTATGATGGAACAAAGAAAAATTACGAAAATGTTAGTAAATACGTACTAAATATGATGGAACAATGAAAAATTACGAAAAAAAATTTTTGAAAAAAAATTGTTTTTTTTGTGAAAATGTTAGTAAATACGTACTAAGTATGATGGAACAAAGAAAAATTACGAAAAAATTTTTTTTTTTTTTTTTTGTGAAAATGTAAGTAAATACGTACTAAGTATGATCGAACAAAGAGAAATTACGAAAAAAAAATTTTTGGAAAATTTTTTTTTTTTTTGTGAAAATGTTAGTAAATACGTACTAAGTATGATGGAACAAAGAGAAATTACGAAAAAAAAATTTTTGCGAAAAAAAAATTGTTTTTTTTGTGAAAATGTTAGTAAATACGTACTAAGTATGATGGAACAAAGAAAAATTACGAAAAAAATTTTTGAAAAAAAATTGTTTTTTTTTGTGAAAATGTTAGTAAATACGTACTAAGTATGATGGAACAAAGAGAAATTACGAAAAAATTTTTGGTGAAAATGTTAGTAAATACGTACTAAGTATGATGGAACAAAGAGAAATTACGAAAAAAATTTTTTGTGAAAATGTTAGTAAATACGTACTAAGTATGATGGAACAAAGAAAAATTACGAAAAAAAAAATTTTGAAAAAAAATTGTTTTTTTTTGTGAAAATGTTAGTAAATACGTACTAAGTATGATGGAACAAAGAAAAATGACGAAAAAAAATTTTGGAAAAAAAATTGTTTTTTTTTTGTGAAAATGTTAGTAAATACGTACTAAGTATGATGGAACAAAGAAAAATTACGAAAAAAATTTTTGAAAAAAAATCGTTTTTTTTTGTGAAAATGTTAGTAAATACGTACTAAGTATGATGGAACAAAGAAAAATTACGAAAAAAAATTTTTGGAAATTTTTTTTTTTTTTGTAAAAATGTTAGTAAATACGTACTAAGTATGATGGAACAAAGAGAAATTACGAAAAAAATTTTTTGTGAAAATGTTAGTAAATACGTACTAAGTATGATGGAACAAAGAAAAATTACGAAAAAAAAAATTTTGAAAAAAAATTGTTTTTTTTTGTGAAAATGTTAGTAAATACGTACTAAGTATGATGGAACAAAGAAAAATTACGAAAAAAAATTTTTGGAAATTTTTTTTTTTTTTGTAAAAATGTTAGTAAATACGTACTAAGTATGATGGAACAAAGAGAAATTACGAAAAAAAATTTTTGAAAAAAAATTGTTTTTTTTGTGAAAATGTTAGTAAATACGTACTAAGTATGATGGAACAAAGAAAAATTACGAAAAAAAAAATTTTGAAAAAAAATTGTTTTTTTTTGTGAAAATGTTAGTAAATACGTACTAAGTATGATGGAACAAAGAAAAATGACGAAAAAAAATTTTGGAAAAAAAATTGTTTTTTTTTTGTGAAAATGTTAGTAAATACGTACTAAGTATGATGAAACAAAGAAAAATTACGAAAAAAATTTTTGAAAAAAAATTGTTTTTTTTTGTGAAAATGTTAGTAAATACGTACTAAGTATGATGGATCAAAGAGAAATTACGAAAAAAATTTTTTGTGAAAATGTTAGTAAATACGTACTAAGTATGATGGAACAAAGAAAAATTACGAAAAAAAAAATTTTGAAAAAAAATTGTTTTTTTTTGTGAAAATGTTAGTAAATACGTACTAAGTATGATGGAACAAAGAAAAATGACGAAAAAAAATTTTGGAAAAAAAATTGTTTTTTTTTTGTGAAAATGTTAGTAAATACGTACTAAGTATGATGGAACAAAGAAAAATTACGAAAAAAAATTTTTGGAAATTTTTTTTTTTTTTGTAAAAATGTTAGTAAATACGTACTAAGTATGATGGAACAAAGAGAAATGACGAAAAAAAAATTTTGAAAAAAAATTGTTTTTTTTGTGAAAATGTTAGTAAATACGTACTAAGTATGATGGAACAAAGAAAAATTACGAAAAAAAAAATTTTGAAAAAAAATTGTTTTTTTTTGTGAAAATGTTAGTAAATACGTACTAAGTATGATGGAACAAAGAAAAATGACGAAAAAAAATTTTGGAAAAAAAATTGTTTTTTTTTTGTGAAAATGTTAGTAAATACGTACTAAGTATGATGGAACAAAGAAAAATTACGAAAAAAATTTTTGAAAAAAAATTGTTTTTTTTTGTGAAAATGTTAGTAAATACGTACTAAGTATGATGGATCAAAGAGAAATTACGAAAAAATTTTTTTGTGAAAATGTTAGTAAATACGTACTAAGTATGATGGAACAAAGAAAAATTACGAAAAAAAAAATTTTGAAAAAAAATTGTTTTTTTTTGTGAAAATGTTAGTAAATACGTACTAAGTATGATGGAACAAAGAAAAATGACGAAAAAAAATTTTGGAAAAAAAATTGGTTTTTTTTTGTGAAAATGTTAGTAAATACGTACTAAGTATGATGGAACAAAGAAAAATTACGAAAAAAATTTTTGAAAAAAAATTGTTTTTTTTTGTGAAAATGTTAGTAAATACGTACTAAGTATGATGGAACAAAGAGAAATTACGAAAAAAATTTTTTGTGAAAATGTTAGTAAATACGTACTAAGTATGATGGAACAAAGAAAAATTACGAAAAAAAAAATTTTGAAAAAAAATTGTTTTTTTTTGTGAAAATGTTAGTAAATACGTACTAAGTATGATGGAACAAAGAAAAATTACGAAAAAAAATTTTTGGAAATTTTTTTTTTTTTGTAAAAATGTTAGTAAATACGTACTAAGTATGATGGAACAAAGAGAAATTACGAAAAAAAATTTTTGAAAAAAAATTGTTTTTTTTGTGAAAATGTTAGTAAATACGTACTAAGTATGATGGAACAAAGAAAAATTACGAAAAAAAAAATTTTGAAAAAAAATTGTTTTTTTTTGTGAAAATGTTAGTAAATACGTACTAAGTATGATGGAACAAAGAAAAATGACGAAAAAAAATTTTGGAAAAAAAATTGTTTTTTTTTTGTGAAAATGTTAGTAAATACGTACTAAGTATGATGGAACAAAGAAAAATTACGAAAAAAATTTTTGAAAAAAAATTGTTTTTTTTTGTGAAAATGTTAGTAAATACGTACTAAGTATGATGGATCAAAGAGAAATTACGAAAAAAATTTTTTGTGAAAATGTTAGTAAATACGTACTAAGTATGATGGAACAAAGAAAAATTACGAAAAAAAAAATTTTGAAAAAAAATTGTTTTTTTTTGTGAAAATGTTAGTAAATACGTACTAAGTATGATGGAACAAAGAAAAATGACGAAAAAAAATTTTGGAAAAAAATTGTTTTTTTTTTGTGAAAATGTTAGTAAATACGTACTAAGTATGATGGAACAAAGAAAAATTACGAAAAAAAATTTTTGGAAATTTTTTTTTTTTTTGTAAAAATGTTAGTAAATACGTACTAAGTATGATGGAACAAAGAGAAATGACGAAAAAAAAATTTTGGAAAAAAATTGTTTTTTTTTTGTGAAAATGTTAGTAAATACGTACTAAGTATGATGGAACAAAGAAAAATTACGAAAAAAAATTTGTGGAAATTTTTTTTTTTTTGTAAAAATGTTAGTAAATACGTACTAAGTATGATGGAACAAAGAGAAATTACGAAAAAAAAAATTTTGGAAAAAAGTGTTTTTTTTTGTGAAAATGTTAGTAAATACGTACTAAGTATGATGGAACAAAGAAAAATGACAAAAAAAAATGTGAAAATTTTTTTTTTTTTTTTGTGAAAATGTTAGTAAATACGTACTAAGTATGATGGAACAAAGAAAAATGACAAAAAAAAATGTGAAAAAATTTTTTTTTTTTTTTTGTGAAAATGTTAGTAAATACGTACTAAGTATGATGGAACAAAGAAAAATTACGAAAAAAAAAAGTTTGGAAAAATTTTATTTTTTTTTTGTGAAAATGTTAGTAAATACGTACTAAGTATGATGGACCAAAGAAAAATTACGAAAAAAAAAAGTTTGGAAAAATTTTATTTTTTTTTTGTGAAAATGTTAGTAAATACGTACTAAGTATGATGGAACAAAGAAAAATGACAAAAAAAAATGTGAAAATTTTTTTTTTTTTTTGTGTGAAAATGTTAGTAAATACGTACTAAGTATGATGGAACAAAGAGAAATTACGAAAAAAAAAATTTTGGAAAAAAGTGTTTTTTTTTGTGAAAATGTTAGTAAATACGTACTAAGTATGATGGAACAAAGAAAAATGACAAAAAAAAATGTGAAAAATTTTTTTTTTTTTTGTGAAAATGTTAGTAAATACGTACTAAGTATGATGGAACAAAGAAAAATGACAAAAAAAAATGTGAAAAAAATTTTTTTTTTTTTTTGTGAAAATGTTAGTAAATACGTACTAAGTATGATGGAACAAAGAAAAATTACGAAAAAAAATTTTGGAAAAAAAATTGTTTTTTTTTTGTGAAAATGTTAGTAAATACGTACTAAGTATGATGGAACAAAGAAAAATTACGAAAAAAATTTTTGAAAAAAAATTGTTTTTTTTTGTGAAAATGTAAGTAAATACGTACTAAGTATGATGGAACAAAGAAAAATTACGAAAAAAAATTTTTGGAAATTTTTTTTTTTTGTAAAAATGTTAGTAAATACGTACTAAGTATGATGGAACAAAGAGAAATTACGAAAAAAAAAATTTTGGAAAAAAGTGTTTTTTTTTGTGAAAATGTTAGTAAATACGTACTAAGTATGATGGAACAAAGAAAAATGACAAAAAAAAATGTGAAAAATTTTTTTTTTTTTTTGTGAAAATGTTAGTAAATACGTACTAAGTATGATGGAACAAAGAAAAATGACAAAAAAAAATGTGAAAAAATTTTTTTTTTTTTTTTGTGAAAATGTTAGTAAATACGTACTAAGTATGATGGAACAAAGAAAAATTACGAAAAAAAAAAGTTTGGAAAAATTTTATTTTTTTTTTGTGAAAATGTTAGTAAATACGTACTAAGTATGATGGAACAAAGAAAAATGACAAAAAACAATGTGAAAATTTTTTTTTTTTTTTGTGTGAAAATGTTAGTAAATACGTACTAAGTATGATGGAACAAAGAAAAATTACGAAAAAAAATTTTGGAAAAAAAATTGTTTTTTTTTTGGGAAAATGTTAGTAAATACGTACTAAGTATGATGGAACAAAGAAAAATTACGAAAAAATTTTTTGAAAAAAAATTGTTTTTCTTTGTGAAAATGTTAGTAAATACGTACTAAGTATGATGGAACAAAGAGAAATTACGAAAAAAATTTTTTGTGAAAATGTTAGTAAATACGTACTAAGTATGATGGAACAAAGAAAAATTACGAAAAAAAAAATTTTGAAAAAAAATTGTTTTTTTTTGTGAAAATGTTAGTAAATACGTACTAAGTATGATGGAACAAAGAAAAATTACGAAAAAAAATTTTTGGAAATTTTTTTTTTTTTTGTAAAAATATTAGTAAATACGTACTAAGTATGATGGAACAAAGAGAAATTACGAAAAAAATTTTTTGAAAAAAAATTGTTTTTTTTGTGAAAATGTTAGTAAATACGTACTAAGTATGATGGAACAAAGAAAAATTACGAAAAAAATTTTTGAAAAAAAATTGTTTTTTTTTTGTGAAAATGTTAGTAAATACGTACTAAGTATGATGGAACAAAGAGAAATTACGAAAAAAATTTTTTGTGAAAATGTTAGTAAATACGTACTAAGTATGATGGAACAAAGAAAAATTACGAAAAAAAAAATTTTGAAAAAAAATTGTTTTTTTTTGTGAAAATGTTAGTAAATACGTACTAAGTATGATGGAACAAAGAAAAATGACGAAAAAAAATTTTGGAAAAAAAATTGTTTTTTTTTTGTGAAAATGTTAGTAAATACGTACTAAGTATGATGGAACAAAGAAAAATTACGAAAAAAATTTTTGAAAAAAAATTGCTTTTTTTTTGTGAAAATGTTAGTAAATACGTACTAAGTATGATGGAACAAAGAGAAATTACGAAAAAAATTTTTTGTGAAAATGTTAGTAAATACGTACTAAGTATGATGGAACAAAGAAAAATTACGAAAAAAAAAATTTTGAAAAAAAATTGTTTTTTTTTGTGAAAATGTTAGTAAATACGTACTAAGTATGATGGAACAAAGAAAAATGACGAAAAAAAATTTTGGAAAAAAAATTGTTTTTTTTTTGTGAAAATGTTAGTAAATACGTACTAAGTATGATGGAACAAAGAAAAATTACGAAAAAAATTTTTGAAAAAAAATTGTTTTTTTTTGTGAAAATGTTAGTAAATACGTACTAAGTATGATGGAACAAAGAGAAATTACGAAAAAAATTTTTTGTGAAAATGTTAGTAAATACGTACTAAGTATGATGGAACAAAGAAAAATTACGAAAAAAAAAATTTTGAAAAAAAATTGTTTTTTTTTGTGAAAATGTTAGTAAATACGTACTAAGTATGATGGAACAAAGCAAAATTACGAAAAAAAATTTTTGGAAATTTTTTTTTTTTTGTAAAAATGTTAGTAAATACGTACTAAGTATGATGGAACAAAGAGAAATTACGAAAAAAAATTTTTGAAAAAAAATTGTTTTTTTTGTGAAAATGTTAGTAAATACGTACTAAGTATGATGGAACAAAGAAAAATTACGAAAAAAAAAATTTTGAAAAAAAATTGTTTTTTTTTGTGAAAATGTTAGTAAATACGTACTAAGTATGATGGAACAAAGAAAAATGACGAAAAAAAATTTTGGAAAAAAAATTGTTTTTATTTTGTGAAAATGTTAGTAAATACGTACTAAGTATGATGGAACAAAGAAAAATTACGAAAAAAATTTTTGAAAAAAAATTGTTTTTTTTTGTGAAAATGTTAGTAAATACGTACTAAGTATGATGGATCAAAGAGAAATTACGAAAAAAATTTTTTGTGAAAATGTTAGTAAATACGTACTAAGTATGATGGAACAAAGAAAAATTACGAAAAAAAAAATTTTGAAAAAAAATTGTTTTTTTTTGTGAAAATGTTAGTAAATACGTACTAAGTATGATGGAACAAAGAAAAATGACGAAAAAAAATTTTGGAAAAAAAATTGTTTTTTTTTTGTGAAAATGTTAGTAAATACGTACTAAGTATGATGGAACAAAGAAAAATTACGAAAAAAAATTTTTGGAAATTTTTTTTTTTTTTGTAAAAATGTTAGTAAATACGTACTAAGTATGATGGAACAAAGAGAAATGACGAAAAAAAAATTTTGGAAAAAAATTGTTTTTTTTTTGTGAAAATGTTAGTAAATACGTACTAAGTATGATGGAACAAAGAAAAATTACGAAAAAAAATTTGTGGAAATTTTTTTTTTTTTGTAAAAATGTTAGTAAATACGTACTAAGTATGATGGAACAAAGAGAAATTACGAAAAAAAAAATTTTGGAAAAAAGTGTTTTTTTTTGTGAAAATGTTAGTAAATACGTACTAAGTATGATGGAACAAAGAAAAATGACAAAAAAAAATGTGAAAAATTTTTTTTTTTTTTTGTGAAAATGTTAGTAAATACGTACTAAGTATGATGGAACAAAGAAAAATGACAAAAAAAAATGTGAAAAATTTTTTTTTTTTTTTTGTGAAAATGTTAGTAAATACGTACTAAGTATGATGGAACAAAGAAAAATTACGAAAAAAAAAAGTTTGGAAAAATTTTATTTTTTTTTTGTGAAAATGTTAGTAAATACGTACTAAGTATGATGGACCAAAGAAAAATTACGAAAAAAAAAAGTTTGGAAAAATTTTATTTTTTTTTTGTGAAAATGTTAGTAAATACGTACTAAGTATGATGGAACAAAGAAAAATGACAAAAAAAAATGTGAAAATTTTTTTTTTTTTTTGTGTGAAAATGTTAGTAAATACGTACTAAGTATGATGGAACAAAGAAAAATTACGAAAAAAAATTTTGGAAAAAAAATTGTTTTTTTTTTGTGAAAATGTTAGTAAATACGTACTAAGTATGATGGAACAAAGAAAAATTACGAAAAAAATTTTTGAAAAAAAATTGTTTTTTTTTGTGAAAATGTAAGTAAATACGTACTAAGTATGGTGGAACAAAGAAAAATTACGAAAAAAAATTTTTGGAAATTTTTTTTTTTTTGTAAAAATGTTAGTAAATACGTACTAAGTATGATGGAACAAAGAGAAATTACGAAAAAAAAAATTTTGGAAAAAAGTGTTTTTTTTTGTGAAAATGTTAGTAAATACGTACTAAGTATGATGGAACAAAGAAAAATGACAAAAAAAAATGTGAAAAAATTTTTTTTTTTTTTGTGAAAATGTTAGTAAATACGTACTAAGTATGATGGAACAAAGAAAAATGACAAAAAAAAATGTGAAAAAATTTTTTTTTTTTTTTTGTGAAAATGTTAGTAAATACGTACTAAGTATGATGGAACAAAGAAAAATTACGAAAAAAAAAAGTTTGGAAAAATTTTATTTTTTTTTTGTGAAAATGTTAGTAAATACGTACTAAGTATGATGGAACAAAGAAAAATGACAAAAAACAATGTGAAAATTTTTTTTTTTTTTTGTGTGAAAATGTTAGTAAATACGTACTAAGTATGATGGAACAAAGAAAAATTACGAAAAAAAATTTTGGAAAAAAAATTGTTTTTTTTTAGGGAAAATGTTAGTAAATACGTACTAAGTATGATGGAACAAAGAAAAATTACGAAAAAAATTTTTGAAAAAAAATTGTTTTTTTTTGTGAAAATGTTAGTAAATACGTACTAAGTATGATGGAACAAAGAGAAATTACGAAAAAAATTTTTTGTGAAAATGTTAGTAAATACGTACTAAGTATGATGGAACAAAGAAAAATTACGAAAAAAAATTTTTGGAAATTTTTTTTTTTTTTGTAAAAATGTTAGTAAATACGTACTAAGTATGATGGAACAAAGAGAAATTACGAAAAAAATTTTTTGAAAAAAAATTGTTTTTTTGTGAAAATGTTAGTAAATACGTACTAAGTATGATGGAACAAAGAAAAATTACGAAAAAAATTTTTGAAAAAAAATTGTTTTTTTTTGTGAAAATGTTAGTAAATACGTACTAAGTATGATGGAACAAAGAGAAATTACGAAAAAAATTTTTTGTGAAAATGTTAGTAAATACGTACTAAGTATGATGGAACAAAGAAAAATTACGAAAAAAAAAATTTTGAAAAAAAATTGTTTTTTTTTGTGAAAATGTTAGTAAATACGTACTAAGTATGATGGAACAAAGAAAAATTACGAAAAAAATTTTTTGGAAATTTTTTTTTTTTTTGTAAAAATGTTAGTAAATACGTACTAAGTATGATGGAACAAAGATAAATTACGAAAAAAATTTTTTGAAAAAAAATTGTTTTTTTTGTGAAAATGTTAGTAAATACGTACTAAGTATGATGGAACAAAGAAAAATTACGAAAAAAATTTTTGAAAAAAAATTGTTTTTTTTTGTGAAAATGTTAGTAAATACGTACTAAGTATGATGGAACAAAGAGAAATTACGAAAAAAATTTTTTGTGAAAATGTTAGTAAATACGTACTAAGTATGATGGAACAAAGAAAAATTACGAAAAAAAAAATTTTGAAAAAAAATTGTTTTTTTTTGTGAAAATGTTAGTAAATACGTACTAAGTATGATGGAACAAAGAAAAATGACGAAAAAAAATTTTGGAAAAAAAATTGTTTTTTTTTTGTGAAAATGTTAGTAAATACGTACTAAGTATGATGGAACAAAGAAAAATTACGAAAAAAATTTTTGAAAAAAAATTGCTTTTTTTTTGTGAAAATGTTAGTAAATACGTACTAAGTATGATGGAACAAAGAGAAATTACGAAAAAAATTTTTTGTGAAAATGTTAGTAAATACGTACTAAGTATGATGGAACAAAGAAAAATTACGAAAAAAAAAATTTTGAAAAAAAATTGTTTTTTTTTGTGAAAATGTTAGTAAATACGTACTAAGTATGATGGAACAAAGAAAAATGACGAAAAAAAATTTTGGAAAAAAAAATGTTTTTTTTTTTGTGAAAATGTTAGTAAATACGTACTAAGTATGATGGAACAAAGAAAAATTACGAAAAAAATTTTTGAAAAAAAATTGTTTTTTTTTGTGAAAATGTTAGTAAATACGTACTAAGTATGATGGAACAAAGAGAAATTACGAAAAAAAATTTTTGTGAAAATGTTAGTAACTACGTACTAAGTATGATGGAACAAAGAAAAATTACGAAAAAAAAAATTTTGAAAAAAAATTGTTTTTTTTTTGTGAAAATGTTAGTAAATACGTACTAAGTATGATGGAACAAAGAAAAATGACGAAAAAAAATTTTGGAAAAAAAATTGTTTTTTTTTTGTGAAAATGTTAGTAAATACGTACTAAGTATGATGGAACAAAGAAAAATTACGAAAAAAATTTTTGAAAAAAAATTGTTTTTTTTTGTGAAAATGTTAGTAAATACGTACTAAGTATGATGGAACAAAGAGAAATTACGAAAAAAATTTTTTGTGAAAATGTTAGTAAATACGTACTAAGTATGATGGAACAAAGAAAAATTACGAAAAAAAAAATTTTGAAAAAAAATTGTTTTTTTTTGTGAAAATGTTAGTAAATACGTACTAAGTATGATGGAACAAAGAAAAATGACGAAAAAAAATTTTGGAAAAAAAATTGTTTTTTTTTTGTGAAAATGTTAGTAAATACGTACTAAGTATGATGGAACAACGAAAAATTACGAAAAAAAATTTTTGGAAATTTTTTTTTTTTTTGTAAAAATGTTAGTAAATACGTACTAAGTATGATGGAACAAAGAGAAATGACGAAAAAAAAATTTTGGAAAAAAATTGTTTTTTTTTTGTGAAAATGTTAGTAAATACGTACTAAGTATGATGGAACAAAGAAAAATTACGAAAAAAAATGTTTGGAA
Organism: Empis stercorea; assembly: GCA_949752835.1. Taxonomy (NCBI): domain Eukaryota; kingdom Metazoa; phylum Arthropoda; class Insecta; order Diptera; family Empididae; genus Empis; species Empis stercorea. The sequence goes on along the minus strand of OX457090.1, from coordinate 4,378,678 downwards.
ATTTTTTTTTTTTTGTAAAAATGTTAGTAAATACGTACTAAGTATGATGGAACAAAGAGAAATTACGAAAAAAAAAATTTTGGAAAAAAGTGTTTTTTTTTGTGAAAATGTTAGTAAATACGTACTAAGTATGATGGAACAAAGAAAAATTACGAAAAAAAATTTTTGGAAATTTTTTTTTTTTTGTAAAAATGTTAGTAAATACGTACTAAGTATGATGGAACAAAGAAAAATGACAAAAAAAAATGTGAAAATTTTTTTTTTTTTTTTTGTGAAAATGTTAGTAAATACGTACTAAGTATGATGGAACAAAGAAAAATTACGAAAATGTTAGTAAATACGTACTAAATATGATGGAACAAAGAAAAATTACGAAAAAAAATTTTTGAAAAAAAATTGTTTTTTTTTGTGAAAATGTTAGTAAATACGTACTAAGTATGATGGAACAAAGAAAAATTACGAAAAAATTTTTTTTTTTTTGTTGTGAAAATGTTAGTAAATACGTACTAAGTATGATCGAACAAAGAGAAATTACGAAAAAAAAATTTTTGGAAATTTTTTTTTTTTTTTGTGAAAATGTTAGTAAATACGTACTAAGTATGATGGAACAAAGAAAAATTACGAAAAAAATTTTTTGGAAAATTTTTTTTTTTTTTGGTGAAAATGTTAGTAAATACGTACTAAGTATGATGGAACAAAGAGAAATTACGAAAAAAAAATTTTTGGAAATTTTTTTTTTTTTTTTGTGAAAATGTTAGTAAATACGTACTAAGTATGATGGAACAAAGAAAAATGACGAAAAAAAATTTTGGAAAAAAAATTGTTTTTTTTTGTGAAAATGTTAGTAAATACGTACTAAGTATGATGGAACAAAGAAAAATGACGAAAAAAAAATTTTGAAAAAAAATTGTTTTTTTTGTGAAAATGTTAGTAAATACGTACTAAGTGTGATGGAACAAAGAGAAATTACGAAAAAAAATTTTTGAAAAAAAAAAGTTTTTTTTGTGAAAATGTTAGTAAATACGTACTAAGTATGATGGAACAAAGAGAAATTACGAAAAAAATTTTTTGTAAAAATGTTAGTAAATACGTACTAAGTATGATGGAACAAAGAGAAATGACGAAAAAAAAATTTTGGAAAAAAATTGTTTTTTTTTGTGAAAATGTTAGTAAATACGTACTAAGTATGATGGAACAAAGAAAAATTACGAAAAAAAATTTTTGGAAATTTTTTTTTTTTTGTAAAAATGTTAGTAAATACGTACTAAGTATGATGGAACATGGAACAAAGAGAAATGACGAAAAAAAAATTTTGGAAAAAATTGTTTTTTTTTGTGAAAATGTTAGTAAATACGAACTAAGTATGATGGAACAAAGAAAAATGACGAAAAAAAATGTGAAAAAATTTGTTTTTTTTGTGAAAATGTTAGTAAATACGTACTAAGTATGATGGACCAAAGAAAAATTACGAAAAAAAAAAGTTTGGAAAAATTTTATTTTTTTTTTTGTGAAAATGTTAGTAAATACGTACTAAGTATGATGGAACAAAGAAAAATTACAAAAAAAAATGTGAAAAAAATTTTTTTTTTTTTGTGAAAATGTTAGTAAATACGTACTAAGTATGATGGAACAAAGAAAAATTACGAAAAAAAATTTTTGAAAAAAAATTGTTTTTTTTTGTGAAAATGTTAGTAAATACGTACTAAGTATGATGGAACAAAGAAAAATTACAAAAAAAAAATTTTGGAAATTTTTTTTTTTTGTAAAAATGTTAGTAAATACGTACTAAGTATGATGGAACAAAGAAAAATTACGAAAATGTTAGTAAATACGTACTAAGTATGATGGAACAAAGAAAAATGACGAAAAAAAATTTGGGGAAAAAAAATGTTTTTTTTTGTGAAAATGTTAGTAAATACGTACTAAGTATGATAGAACAAAGAAAAATTACGAAAAAAAATTTTTGGAAAAAATTTACTAACATCAGATGGAACAAAGAAAAATTACGAAAAAAAAATTTTGAAAAAAAATTGTTTTTTTTGTGAAAATGTTAGTAAATACGTACTAAGTATGATGGAACAAAGAAAAATGACAAAAAAAAATGTGAAATTTTTTTTTTTTTTTTTTGTGAAAATGTTAGTAAATACGTACTAAGTATGATGGAACAAAGAAAAATTACGAAAATGTTAGTAAATACGTACTAAGTATGATGGAACAAAGAAAAATGACGAAAAAAAATGTGAAAAAAATTTTTTTTTTTTTGTGAAAATGTTAGTAAATACGTACTAAGTATGATGGAACAAAGAAAAATGACAAAAAAAAATGTGAAAATTTTTTTTTTTTTTTTGTGAAAATGTTAGTAAATACGTACTAAGTATGATGGAACAAAGAAAAATTACGAAAATGTTAGTAAATACGTACTAAGTATGATGGAACAAAGAAAAATGACGAAAAAAAATTTGGGGAAAAAAAATGTTTTTTTTTGTGAAAATGTTAGTAAATACGTACTAAGTATGATAGAACAAAGAAAAATTACGAAAAAAAATTTTTGGAAAAAATTTACTAACATCAGATGGAACAAAGAAAAATTACGAAAAAAAAATTTTGAAAAAAAATTGTTTTTTTTGTGAAAATGTTAGTAAATACGTACTAAGTATGATGGAACAAAGAAAAATTACGAAAAAAATTTTTTGGAAAATTTTTTTTTTTTTTTATGTGAAAATGTTAGTAAATATGTACTAAGTATGATGGAACAAAAAAAAATTACGAAAAAAAAATTTTGGAAAATTTTTTTTTTTTTGTGAAAATGTTAGTAAATACGTACTAAGTATGATGGAACAAAGATAAATTACGAAAAAAAATTTTTGGAAAATTTTTTTTTTTTTTGTTAAAATGTTAGTAAATACGTACTAAGTATGATGGAACAAAGAAAAATGACGAAAAAAAATTTTGGAAAAAAAATTGTTTTTTTTGTGAAATTGTTAGTAAATACGTACTAAGTATGATGGAACAAAGAAAAATGACGAAAAAAAATTTGGGAAAAAAAATTGTTTTTTTTTTTGTGAAAATGTTAGTAAATACGTACTAAGTATGATAACAAAGAAAAATTACGAAAAAAAATTTTTGGAAAATTTTTTTTTTTTTTTTTGTGAAAATGTTAGTAAATATGTACTAAGTATGATGGAACAAAAAAAAATTACGAAAAAAAAATTTTGGAAAATTTTTTTTTTTTTGTGAAAATGTTAGTAAATACGTACTAAGTATGATGGAACAAAGAAAAATGACGAAAAAAAATTTGGGGAAAAAAATTGTTTTTTTTTGTGCAAATGTTAGTAAATACGTACTAAGTATGATAGAACAAAGAAAAATTACGAAAAAAATTTTTTGGAAAAATTTTACTAACATCAGATGGAACAAAGAAAAATTACGAAAAAAAAATTTTTAAAAAAAATTGTTTTTTTTTGTGAAAATGTTAGTAAATACGTACTAAGTATGATGGAACAAAGAGAAATTACGAAAAAAAATTTTGGAAAAAAAATTGTTTTTTTTGTGAATTTGTTAGTAAATACGTACTAAGTATGATGGAATAAAGAAAAATGAAGAAAAAAAATTTTGAAAAAAAATTGTTTTTTTAGTGAAAATGTTAGTAAATACGTACTAAGTATGATGGAACAAAGAAAAATTACGAAAAAAAATTTTTGAAAAAAAATTTTTTTTTTTGTGAAAATGTTAGTAAATACGTACTAAGTATGATGGAACAAAGAAAAATTACGAAAAATTTTTTGGAAAAAAATTTTTTTTTTGTGAAAATGTTAGTAAATACGTACTAAGTATGATGGAACAAAGAAAAACTACGAAAAATTTTTTGGAAAAATTTTTTTTTTTTGTGAAAATGTTAGTAAATACGTACTAAGTATGATGGAACCAAGGGAAATGACGAAAAAAAAATTTGGAAAATTTTTTTTTTTTTTTTGTGAAAATGTTAGTAAATACGTACTAAGTATGATGGAACAAAGAAAAATTACGAAATATTTTTTGGAAAAAAATTTTTTTTTGTTAAAATGTTAGTAAATACGTACTAAGTATGATGGAACAAAGAAAAATTACGAAAAAAATTTTTTAGAAAATTTTTTTTTTTTTTTGTGAAAATTTTAGTAAATACGTACTAAGTATGATGGAACAAAGAGAAATTACGAAAAAAAATTTTTGGAAAAATTTTTTTTTTTGTGAAAATGTTAGTAAATACGTACTAAGTATGATGGAACAAAGAAAAATTACGAAAAAAAATTTTTGGAAAAATTTTTTTTTTTTCTGAAAATGTTAGTAAATACGTACTAAGTATGATGGAACAAAGAGAAATTACGAAAAAAAACTTTGGAAAAAAAATTGTTTTTTTTTGTGAAAATGTTAGTAAATACGTACTAAGTATGATGGAACAAAGAAAAATAACGAAAAAAAAATTTTGGAAATTTTTTTTTTTTTTTTTTGTGAAAATGTTAGTAAATATGTACTAAGTATGATGGAACAAAGAAAAATTACGAAAAAAAAATTTTGGAAATTTTTTTTTTTTTTTTTTGTGAAAATGTTAGTAAATACGTACTAAGTATGATGGAACAAAGAGAAATTACGAAAAAAAACTTTGGAAAAAAAATTGTTTTTTTTTGTGAAAATGTTAGTAAATACGTACTAAGTATGATGGAACAAAGAAAAACTACGAAAAATTTTTTGGAAAAAAATTTTTTTTTTGTGAAAATGTTAGTAAATACGTACTAAGTATGATGGAACAAAGAGAAATTACGAAAAAAAACTTTGGAAAAAAAATTGTTTTTTTTTGTGAAAATGTTAGTAAATACGTACTAAGTATGATGGAACAAAGAAAAATAACGAAAAAAAAATTTTGGAAATTTTTTTTTTTTTTTTTTGTGAAAATGTTAGTAAATATGTACTAAGTATGATGGAACAAAGAAAAACTACGAAAAATTTTTTGGAAAAAAATTTTTTTTTTTGTGAAAATGTTAGTAAATACGTACTAAGTATGATGGAACAAAGAAAAACTACGAAAAATTTTTTGGAAAAAAATTTTGTTTTTGTGAAAATGTTAGTAAATACGTACTAAGTATGATGGAACAAAGAAAAATTACGAAAAAAAAATTTTGGAAAATTTTTTTTTTTTTTTTAAATGTTAGTAAATACGTACTAAGTATGATGGAACAAAGGGAAATGACGAAAAAAAAATTTTGAAAATTTTTTTTTTTTTTTTTGTGAAAATGTTAGTAAATACGTACTAAGTATGATGGAACAAAGAAAAATTACGAAAAAAAATTTTTGGAAAATTTTTTTTTTTTTGTGAAAATGTTAGTAAATACGTACTAAGTATGATGGAACAAAGAAAAATTACGAAAAAAAATTTTTGGAAAAATTTTTTTTTTTTGTGATAATGTTAGTAAATACGTACTAAGTATGATGGAACAAAGAGAAATTACGAAAAAAAACTTTGGAAAAAAAATTGTTTTTTTTTGTGAAAATGTTAGTAAATACGTACTAAGTATGATGGAACAAAGAGAAATTACGAAAAAAAATTTTTGGAAAATTTTTTTTTTTTTGTGAAAATTTTAGTAAATACGTACTAAGTATGATGGAACAAAGAGAAATTACGAAAAAAAATTTTTGGAAAAATTTTTTTTTTTGTGAAAATGTTAGTAAATACGTACTAAGTATGATGGAACAAAGAAAAATTACGAAAAAAAATTTTTGGAAAAATTTTTTTTTTTTGTGAAAATGTTAGTAAATACGTACTAAGTATGATGGAACAAAGCGAAATTACGAAAAAAAACTTTGGAAAAAAGATTGTTTTTTTTTGTGAAAATGTTAGTAAATACGTACTAAGTATGATGGAACAAAGAAAAATTACGAAAAAAAATTTTTGGAAAATTTTTTTTTTTTTTTTGTGAAAATGTTAGTAAATATGTACTAAGTATAATGGAACAAAGAAAAATTACGAAAAAAAATTTTTGGAAAATTTTTTTTTTTTTGTGAAAATGTTAGTAAATACGTACTAAGTATGATGGAACAAAGAGAAATTACGAAAAAAAATTTTTGGAAATTTTTTTTTTTTTTTTGTGAAAATATTAGTAAATACGTACTAAGTATGATGGAACAAAGAAAAATTACGAAAAAAAATTTTTGGAAAAATTTTTTTTTTTTGTGATAATGTTAGTAAATACGTACTAAGTATGATGGAACAAAGCGAAATTACGAAAAAAAACTTTGGAAAAAAAATTGTTTTTTTTTGTGAAAATGTTAGTAAATACGTACTAAGTATGATGGAACAAAGAAAAATTACGAAAAAAAAATTTTAGAAAATTTTTTTTTTTTTTTGTGAAAATGTTAGTAAATACGTACTAAGTATGATGGAACAAAGAGAAATTACGAAAAAACAATTTTGGAAAAATTTTTTTTTTTTGTGAAAATGTTAGTAAATACATACTAAGTATGATGGAACAAAGAAAAATTACGAAAAAAAATTTTTGGAAAAATTTTTTTTTTTTTGTGAAAATGTTAGTAAATACGTACTAAGTATGATGGAACAAAGAGAAATTACGAAAAAAAACTTTGGAAAAAAAATTGTTTTTTTTTGTGAAAATGTTAGTAAATACGTACTAAGTATGATGGAACAAAGAAAAATTACGAAAAAAAATTTTTGGAAATTTTTTTTTTTTTTTGTGAAAATGTTAATAAATACGTACTAAGTATGATGGAACAAAGAGAAATTACGAAAAAAAATTTTTGGAAATTTTTTTTTTTTTTATGTGAAAATGTTAGTAAATACGTACTAAGTATGATGGAACAAAGAGAAACTACGAAAAAAAATTTTTGGAAATTTTTTTTTTTTTTTTGTGAAAATGTTAGTAAATACGTACTAAGTATGATGGAACAAAGAAAAATGACGAAAAAAAAAATTGGAAAAAAAATTGTTTTTTTTGCGAAATTGTTAGTAAATACGTACTAAGTATGATGGAACAAAGAAAAATGAAGAAAAAAAATTTTGAAAAAAAATTGTTTTTTTTGTGAAAATGTTAGTAAATACGTACTAAGTATGATGGAACAAAGAAAAATTACGAAAAAAAATTTTTGAAAAAAAAATTTTTTTTTTGTGAAAATGTTAGTAAATACGTACTAAGTATGATGGAACAAAGAAAAACTACGAAAAATTTTTTGGAAAAATTTTTTTTTTTTGTGAAAATGTTAGTAAATACGTACTAAGTATGATGGAACAAAGAAAAATTACGAAAAAAATTTTGGAAAAAATTTTTTTTTTGTTAAAATGTTAGTAAATACGTACTAAGTATGATGGAACAAAGAAAAATTACGAAAATTTTAGAAAAATTTTTTTTTTTTTTGTGAAAATGTTAGTAAATACGTACTAAGTATGATGGAACAAAGAGAAATTACGAAAAAAAAATTTTGGAAAATTTTTTTTTTTTTTTGAAAATGTTAGTAAATACGTACTAAGTATGATGGAACAAAGAAAAATTACGGAAAAAATTTTTTGGAAAAATTTTTTTTTTTTTGTGAAAATGTTAGTAAATACGTACTAAGTATGATGGAACAAAGAGAAATTACGAAAAAAAACTTTGGAAAAAAAATTGTTTTTTTTTGTGAAAATGTTAGTAAATACGTACTAAGTATGATGGAACAAAGAAAAATTACGAAAAAAAATTTTTGGAAATTTTTTTTTTTTTTTTTGTGAAAATGTTAATAAATACGTACTTAGTATGATGGAACAAAGAGAAATTACGAAAAAAAATTTTTGGAAATTTTTTTTTTTTTTATGTGAAAATGTTAGTAAATACGTACTAAGTATGATGGAACAAAGAGAAACTACGAAAAAAAATTTTTGGAAATTTTTTTTTTTTTTTGTGAAAATGTTAGTAAATACGTACTAAGTATGATGGAACAAAGAAAAATGACGGAAAAAAAAATTGGAAAAAAAATTGTTTTTTTTTGTGAAATTGTTAGTAAATACGTACTAAGTATGATGGAACAAAGAAAAATGAAGAAAAAAAATTTTGAAAAAAAATTGTTTTTTTTTGTGAAAATGTTAGTAAATACGTACTAAGTATGATGGAACAAAGAAAAATGAAGAAAAAAAATTTTGAAAAAAAATTGTTTTTTTTGTGAAAATGTTAGTAAATACGTACTAAGTATGATGGAACAAAGAAAAATGACGAAAAAAAAAATTGGAAAAAAAATTGTTTTTTTTTTGTGAAATTGTTAGTAAATACGTACTAAGTATGATGGAACAAAGAAAAATGAAGAAAAAAAATTTTGAAAAAAAATTGTTTTTTTTGTGAAAATGTTAGTAAATACGTACTAAGTATGATGGAACAAAGCAAAACTACGAAAAATTTTTTGGAAAAATTTTTTTTTTTTGTGAAAATGTTAGTAAATACGTACTAAGTATGATGGAACAAAGAAAAATTACGAAAAAAAAATTTTGGAAAAACATTTTTTTTTTTTTTTAAATGTTAGTAAATACGTACTAAGTATGATGAAACAAAGAGAAATGACGAAAAAAAAATTTTGAAAAATTTTTTTTTTTTTTTGTGAAAATGTTAGTAAATACGTACTAAGTATGATGGAACAAAGGGAAATTACGAAAAAAATCTTTGGAAAAAATATTGTTTTTTTTTGTGAAAATGTTAGTAAATACGTACTAAGTATGACGTAACAAAGAAAAATTACGAAAAAAAATTTTTGGAGAATTTTTTTTTTTTTTTGTGAAAATGTTAGTAAATACGTACTAAGTATGATGGAACAAAGAAAAAATGTTAGTAAATACGTACTAAGTATGATGGAACAAAGGGAAATTACGAAAAAAAACTTTCGAAAAAAAATTGTTTTTTTTTGTGAAAATATTAGTAAATACGTACTAAGTATGATGGAACAAAGAAAAATTACGAAAAAAAAATTTTGGAAAAATTTTTTTTTTTTGTGAAAATGTTAGTAAATATGTACTAAGTATGATGGAACAAAGAAAAATTACGAAAAAAAAATTTTGGAAAATTTTTTTTTTTTGTGAAAATGTTAGTAAATACGTACTAAGTATGATGGAACAAAGAGAAATTACGAAAAAAAATTTTTGGAAATTTTTTTTTTTGTGAAAATGTTAGTAAATACGTACTAAGTATGATGGAACAAAGAGAAATTACGAAAAAAAATTTTTGGAAAATTTTTTTTTTTTTGTGAAAATGTTAGTAAATACGTACTAAGTATGATGGAACAAAGAAAAATGACGAAAAAAAAATTTGGAAAAAAAATTGTTTTTTTTTGTGAAATTGTTAGTAAATACGTACTAAGTATGATGGAACAAAGGGAAATTACGAAAAAAAACTTTGGAAAAAAAATTGTTTTTTTTTGTGAAAATGTTAGTAAATACGTACTAAGTATGATGGAACAAAGAAAAATTACGAAAAAAAAAATTTTGGAAAAATTTTTTTTTTTTGTGAAAATGTTAGTAAATATGTACTAAGTATGATGGAACAAAGAAAAATTACGAAAAAAAAATTTTGGAAAATTTTTTTTTTTTGTGAAAATGTTAGTAAATACGTACTAAGTATGATGGAACAAAGAGAAATTACGAAAAAAAATTTTTGGAAATTTTTTTTTTTGTGAAAATGTTAGTAAATACGTACTAAGTATGATGGAACAAAGAGAAATTACGAAAAAAAATTTTTGGAAAATTTTTTTTTTGTGAAAATGTTAGTAAATACGTACTAAGTATGATGGAACAAAGAAAAATGACGAAAAAAAAATTTGGAAAAAAAATTGTTTTTTTTTGTGAAATTGTTAGTAAATACGTACTAAGTATGATGGAACAAAGGGCAATTACGAAAAAAAACTTTGGAAAAAAAATTGTTTTTTTTTGTGAAAATGTTAGTAAATACGTACTATGTATGATGGAACAAAGAAAAATTACGAAAAAAATTTTTTGGAAAAGTATGATGGAACAAAGGGAAATACGAAAAAAAACTTTGGAAAAAAAATTGTTTTTTTTTGTGAAAATGTTAGTAAATACGTACTAAGTATGATGGACAAAAGAAAAATTACGAAAAAAAGTTTTTGGAAAAAAAAAATTTGGAAAAATTTTTTTTTTTTGTGAAAATGTTAGTAAATACGTACTAAGTATGATGGAACAAAGAAAAATGACGAAAAAAAAAATTTGAAAAAAAATTGTTTTTTTTGTGAAAATGTTAGTAAATACGTTCTAAGTATGATGGAGCAAAGAGAAATTATGAAAAAAAAATTTTGGAAAAATTTTTTTTTTTGTGAAAATGTTAGTAAATACGTACTAAGTATGATGGAACAAGGAAAAATTACGAAAAAAAAATTTTGGAAAAATTTTTTTTTTTGTGAAAATGTTAGTAAATATGTACTAAGTATGATGGAACAAAGAAAAATTACGAAAAAAAAATTTTGGAAAATTTTTTTTTTTTGTGAAAATGTTAGTAAATACGTACTAAGTATGATGGAACAAAGAGAAATTACGAAAAAAAATTTTTGGAAATTTTTTTTTTTGTGAAAATGTTAGTAAATACGTACTAAGTATGATGGAACAAAGAGAAATTACGAAAAAAAATTTTTGGAAAATTTTTTTTTTTTTTGTGAAAATGTTAGTAAATACGTACTAAGTATGATGGAACAAAGAAAAATGACGAAAAAAAATTTGGAAAAAAAATTGTTTTTTTTGTGAAATTGTTAGTAAATACGTACTAAGTATGATGGAACAAAGAAAAATGAAGAAAAAAAATTTGAAAAAAAATTGTTTTTTTTTGTGAAAATGTTAGTAAATACGTACTAAGTATGATGGAACAAAGAAAAATTACGAAAAAAAATTTTTGAAAAAAATTTTTTTTTTTGTGAAAATGTTAGTAAATACGTACTAAGTATGATATAACAAAGAGAAATTACGAAAAAAAAAATTTGGAAAAATTTTTTTTTTTTGTGAAAATGTTAGTAAATACGTACTAAGTATGATGGAACAAAGAAAAATGACGAAAAAAAAAAATTTGAAAAAAAATTGTTTTTTTTGTGAAAATGTTAGTAAATACGTACTAAGTATGATGGAACAAAGAGAAATTATGAAAAAAAATTTTTGGAAAAATTTTTTTTTTTGTGAAAATGTTAGTAAATACGTACTAAGTATGATGGAACAAAGAAAAATTACGAAAAAAAAAATTTTGGAAACATTTTTTTTTTTTGTGAAAATGTTAGTAAATACGTACTAAGTATGATGGAACAAAGAAAAACTACGAAAAATTTTTTGGAAAAAATTATTTTTTTTTTTGTGAAAATGTTAGTAAATACGTACTAAGTATGATGGAACAAAGAAAAATTACGAAAAAAAAGTTTTGGAAAAATGTTAGTAAATATGTACTAAGTATGATAGAACAAAGAAAATGTTAGTAAATACGTACTAAGTATGATGGAACAAAGAGAAATAACGAAAAAAAAATTTTGGAAAAATTTTTTTTTTTTGTGAAAATGTTAGTAAATACGTACTAAGTATGATGGAACAAAGAAAAACTACGAAAAATTTTTTGGAAAAAATTTTTTTTTTTGGGAAAATGTTAGTAAATACGTACTAAGTATGATGGAACAAAGAGAAATTACGAAAAAAAATTTTTGGAAAAATTTTTTTTTTTTGTGAAAATGTTAGTAAATACGTACTAAGTATGATGGAACAAAGAAAAATTACGAAAAAAAAATTTTGGAAATTTTTTTTTTTTTTTGTGAAAATGTTAGTAAATACGTACTAAGTATGATGGAACAAAGAGAAATTACGAAAAAAAACTTTGGAAAAAAAATTGTTTTTTATTGTGAAAATGTTAGTAAATACGTACTAAGTATGATGGAACAAAGAGAAATTACGAAAAACAATTTTTGGAAAAATTTTTTTTTTTTGTGAAAATGTTTGTAAATACGTACTAAGTATGATGGAACAAAGAAAAATTACGAAAAAAAATTTTTGGAAAAAATTTTTTTTTTTTGTGAAAATGTTAGTAAATACGTACTAAGTATGATGGAACAAACAAAAATTACGAAAAAATTATTTTAAAAAAAATTGTTGTTTTTTGTGAAAATGTTAGTAAATACGTACTAAGTATGATGGAACAAAGAAAAATGACAAAAAAAAAATTTGAAAAAAATTTTTTTTTTTTTTTGTGAAAATGTTAGTAAATACGTACTAAGTATGATGGAACAAAGAAAAATTACGAAAAAAATTTTTTTAAAAAAAAATTACGAAAAAAAAAATTTTGGAAACATTTTTTTTTTTTGTGAAAATGTTAGTAAATACGTACTAAGTATGATGGAACAAAGAAAAACTACGAAAAATTTTTTGGAAAAAATTATTTTTTTTTTTGTGAAAATGTTAGTAAATACGTACTAAGTATGATGGAACAAAGAAAAATTACGAAAAAAAAGTTTTGGAAAAATGTTAGTAAATATGTACTAAGTATGATAGAACAAAGAAAATGTTAGTAAATACGTACTAAGTATGATGGAACAAAGAGAAATAACGAAAAAAAAATTTTGGAAAAATTTTTTTTTTTTGTGAAAATGTTAGTAAATACGTACTAAGTATGATGGAACAAAGAAAAACTACGAAAAATTTTTTGGAAAAAATTTTTTTTTTTGGGAAAATGTTAGTAAATACGTACTAAGTATGATGGAACAAAGAGAAATTACGAAAAAAAATTTTTGGAAATTTTTTTTTTTTTTTGTGAAAATGTTAGTAAATACGTACTAAGTATGATGGAACAAAGAGAAATTACGAAAAAAAACTTTGGAAAAAAAATTGTTTTTTATTGTGAAAATGTTAGTAAATACGTACTAAGTATGATGGAACAAAGAGAAATTACGAAAAACAATTTTTGGAAAAATTTTTTTTTTTTGTGAAAATGTTTGTAAATACGTACTAAGTATGATGGAACAAAGAAAAATTACGAAAAAAAATTTTTGGAAAAAATTTTTTTTTTTTGTGAAAATGTTAGTAAATACGTACTAAGTATGATGGAACAAACAAAAATTACGAAAAAATTATTTTAAAAAAAATTGTTGTTTTTTGTGAAAATGTTAGTAAATACGTACTAAGTATGATGGAACAAAGAAAAATGACAAAAAAAAAATTTGAAAAAAATTTTTTTTTTTTTTTGTGAAAATGTTAGTAAATACGTACTAAGTATGATGGAACAAAGAAAAATTACGAAAAAAATTTTTTTAAAAAAAATTGTTTTTTTTTTTGTGAAAATGTTAGTAAATACGTACTAAGTATGATGCAACAAAGAAAAATTACGAAAAAAAATTTTTGGAAAATTTTTTTTTTTTGTGAAAATATTAGTAAATACGTACTAAGTATGATGGAACAAAGAGAAATTACGAAAAAAAACTTTTGGAAAATTTTTTTTTTTTTTGTGTAAATGTTAGTAAATACGTACTAAGTATGATGGAACAAAGAAAAATTACGAAAAAAAAATTTTGGAAAAAAATTTTTTTTTTTGTGAAAATGTTAGTAAATACGTACTAAGTATGATGGAACAAAGAAAAATTATGATTAGTAAATACGTACTAAGTATGATGGAACAAAGAAAAACTACGAAAAATATTTTGGAAAAACATTTTTTTTTTTGTGAAAATGTTAGTAAATACGTACTAAGTATGATGGAACAAAGAAAAATTACGAAAAAAAAAATTTGGAAAATTTTTTTTTTTTTTTTTTAAATGTTAGTAAATACGTACTAAGTATGATGGAACAAAGAGAAATGACGAAAAAAAAATTTTGAAAAATTTTTTTTTTTTTTTTGTGAAAATGTTAGTAAATACGTACTAAGTATGATGGAACAAAGAAAACTACGAAAAAATTTTTGGAAAAAAATTTTTTTTTTTGTGAAAATGTTAGTAAATACGTACTAAGTATGATGGAACAAAGAAAAATTACGAAAAAAAAATTTTGGAAAATTTTTTTTTTTTTTTTTTAAATGTTAGTAAATACGTACTAAGTATGATGGAACAAAGAGAAATGACGAAAAAAAAATTTTGAAAACATTTTTTTTTTTTTTTGTGAAAATGTTAGTAAATACGTACTAAGTATGATGGAACAAAGAGAAATTACGAAAAAAAATTTTTGGAAATTTTTTTTTTTTTTTTGTGAAAATGTTAGTAAATACGTTCTAAGTATGATGGAACAAAGAAAAATTAAAAAAAAAAAAATTTTGGAAAATTTTTTTTTTTTTTTTTGGGAAAATGTTAGTAAATACGTACTAAGTATGATGGAACAAAGAAAAATTAAAAAAAAAACAATTTTGGAAAATTTTTTTTTTTTTTTTGGTAAAATGTTAGTAAATACGTACTAAGTATGATGGAACAAAGAGAAATGACGAAAAAAAAAATTTGGAAAAAAATTGTTTTTTTTTGTGAAAATATTAGTAAATACGTACTAAGTATGATGGAACAAAGAAAAATTACGAAAAAAAATTTTGGAAAAAAAATTGTTTTTTTTGTGAAATTGTTAGTAAATACGTACTAAGTATGATGGAACAAAGAAAAATGAAGAAAAAAAATTTTGAAAAAAAATTGTTTTTTTTGTGAAAATGTTAGTAAATACGTACTAAGTATGATGGAACAAAGAAAAATTACGAAAAAAAAATTTTTAAAAAAAATTGTTTTTTTTGTGAAAATGTTAGTAAATACGTACTAAGTATGATGGAACAAAGAAAAAATTACGAAAAAAATTTTTTGGAAAATTTTTTTTTTTTTTTTAAATGTTAGTAAATACGTACTAAGTATGATGGAACAAAGAGAAATGACGAAAAAAAAATTTTGGAAAAAAATTGTTTTTTTTTGTGAAAATGTTAGTAAATACGTACTAAGTATGATGGAACAAAGAAAAATTACGAAACAAAATTTTTGGAAATTTTTTTGTGAAAATTTTAGTAAATACGTACTAAGTATGATGGAACAAAGAGAAATTACGAAAAAAAATTTTTGGAAATTTTTTTTTTTTTTTTGTGAAAATGTTAGTAAATACGTGATGGAATCATACTTAGGATGGAACAAAGAAAAATGACGAAAAAAAAATTTTGGAAAAAAAATTGATTTTTTTGGTGAAATTGTTAGTAAATACGTACTAAGTATGATGGAACAAAAAAAAATGAAGAAAAAAAATTTTGAAAAAAAATTGTTTTTTTTGTGAAAATGTTAGTAAATACGTACTAAGTATGATGGAACAAAGAAAAATTACGAAAAAAAAATTTTTAAAAAAAATTGTTTTTATTTGTGAAAATGTTAGTAAATACGTACTAAGTATGATGGAACAAAGAAAAAATTAAGAAAAAAAAATTTTGGAAATTTTTTTTTTTTTTTTAAATGTTAGTAAATACGTACTAAGTATGATGGAACAAAGAGAAATGACGAAAAAAAAATTTTGGATAAAAATTGTTTTTTTTTGTGAAAATGTTAGTAAATACGTACTAAGTATGATGGAACAAAGAGAAATTACGAAAAAAAACTTTTGGAAAAATTTTTTTTTTTTTGTGTAAATGTTAGTAAATACGTACTAAGTATGATGGAACAAAGAGAAATTACGAAAAAAAACTTTTGGAAAAATTTTTTTTTTTTGGTGAAAATGTTAGTAAATACGTACTAAGTATGATGGAACAAAGAGAAATTACGAAAAAAAAATTTTTGAAATTTTTTTTTTTTTTTGTGAAAATATGAGTAAATACGTACTAAGTATGATGGAACAAAGAGAAATTACGAAAAAAAATTTTTGGAAAAAGTTTTTTTTTTTGTGATAATGTTAGTAAATACGTACTAAGTATGATGGAAAAAAGAAAAATTACGAAAAAAAGTTTTTGGA
Source organism: Empis stercorea (assembly GCA_949752835.1). Taxonomy (NCBI): domain Eukaryota; kingdom Metazoa; phylum Arthropoda; class Insecta; order Diptera; family Empididae; genus Empis; species Empis stercorea. The sequence continues at coordinate 4,362,759 of OX457090.1, read as the reverse complement.
AATTTTTTTTTTTTTTTTGTGAAAATGTTAGTAAATACGTACTAAGTATGATGGAACAAAGAAAAATGACGAAAAAAAATTTGTTAGTAAATACGTACTAAGTATGATGGAACAAAGAAAAATGACGAAAAAAAAATTTTGAAAAAAAATTGTTTTTTTTTGTGAAAATGTTAGTAAATACGTACTAAGTATGATGGAACAAAGAGAAATTACGAAAAAAAATTTTTGGAAAAAGTTTTTTTTTTTGTGATAATGTTAGTAAATACGTACTAAGTATGATGGAAAAAAGAAAAATTACGAAAAAAAGTTTTTGGAAAATTTTTTTTTTTTTTTGTGAAAATGTTAGTAAATACGTACTAAGTATGATGGAACAAAGAAAAATTACGAAAAAAAAATTTTTAAAAAAAATTGTTTTTTTTGTGAAAATGTTAGTAAATACGTACTAAGTATGATGGAACAAAGAAAAAATTACGAAAAAAATTTTTTGGAAAATTTTTTTTTTTTTTTTAAATGTTAGTAAATACGTACTAAGTATGATGGAACAAAGAGAAATGACGAAAAAAAAATTTTGGAAAAAAATTGTTTTTTTTTGTGAAAATGTTAGTAAATACGTACTAAGTATGATGGAACAAAGAAAAATTACGAAACAAAATTTTTGGAAATTTTTTTGTGAAAATGTTAGTAAATACGTACTAAGTATGATGGAACAAAGAGAAATTACGAAAAAAATTTTTTGGAAATTTTTTTTTTTTTTTTGTGAAAATGTTAGTAAATACGTGATGGAATCATACTTAGGATGGAACAAAGAGAAATGACGAAAAAAAAATTTTGGAAAAAAATTGTTTTTTTTTTGTGAAATCTTAGTAAATACGTACTAAGTATGATGGAACAAAGAAAAATTACGAAAAAAAAATTTTGGAAAATTTTGGAAAACAAAGAAAAATTACGAAAAATTTTTTGGAAAAATTTTTTTTTTGTGAAAATGTTAGTAAATACGTACTAAGTATGATGGAACAAAGAGAAATTACGAAAAAAAACTTTTGGAAAAATTTTTTTTTTTTTGTGAAAATGTTAGTAAATACGTACTAAGTATGATGGAACAAAGAGAAATTACGAAAAAAAAATTTTTGAAATTTTTTTTTTTTTTGTGAAAATATGAGTAAATACGTACTAAGTATGATGGAACAAAGAGAAATGACGAAAAAAAAATTTTGGAAAAAAATTGTTTTTTTTTTGTGAAATCTTAGTAAATACGTACTAAGTATGATGGAACAAAGAAAAATTACGAAAAAAAAATTTTGGAAAATTTTTTTTTTTTTTTTGTGAAAATGTTAGTAAATACGTACTAAGTATGATGGAACAAAGAAAAATGACGAAAAAAAAAATTTGGAAATTTTTTTTTTTTTTTTAAATGTTAGTAAATACGTACTAAGTATGATGGAACAAAGAGAAATGACGAAAAAAAAATTTTGGAAAATTTTTTTTTTTTTGTGAAAATGTTAGTAAATACGTACTAAGTATGATGGAACAAAGAAAAATTACGAAAAATTTTTTGGAAAAATTTTTTTTTTTGTGAAAATGTTAGTAAATACGTACTAAGTATGATGGAACAAAGAGAAATGACGAAAAAAAAATTTTGGAAAAAAATTGTTTTTTTTTTGTGAAAATCTTAGTAAATACGTACTAAGTATGATGGAACAAAGAAAAATTACGAAAAAAAAAATTTTGGAAATTTTTTTTTTTTTTTTGTGAAAATGTTAGTAAATACGTACTAAGTATGATGGAACAAAGAAAAATGACGAAAAAAAACTTTGGAAAAAAAATTGTTTTTTTTTGTGAAAATGTTAGTAAATACGTACTAAGTATGATGGAACAAAGAAAAATTACGAAAAAAAAATTTTCGTAATTTTTCTTCATAAAATTTTTTTTTTTGTGAAAATGTTAGTAAATACGTACTAAGTATAATGGAACAAAGAAAAATGTACTAAGTATGATGGAACAAAGAAAAATTACGAAAAAAATTTTTTGGAAAATTTTTTTTACTTTCCCTTTTATGAATTCACACTTCCAGTATATATGTCGGTATATTTATTTATTTATATATATATATATATATATGTATATATATATATATATCTCCTCACCTGGCCATAACTCTTAAACGGCTTGACCGATTGAGCTCAAATTTGGAAGTTGAGCTCGTGCCATCAATGGCTTGGTACCATATAAATTTGGCCTTTTTGATTAGGGGGAAGGGGGCGCGGAGGGCTGTTTAATTTTTGAATGTACCAAAAAAACCATGTGGGGTATCAAATGAAAGGTCTTGACGAGTACATCTCATTGGACGGTAGTCCGGGGGGCGCCGTTGGTCATGTCGGGTCCAAAAGGGGGGCAATGTTGGGCTCCATAATACAAAAAATCATGTGGGGTATCATATGAAAGGTATTGACGAGTACATCTCATTGAGCGGTAGTCCGGTGGGCGCCGTGGGTCATGTCAGGCCCAGAACGGGGGCAATGTGGGCTCCATAATACATAAAATCATGTGGGGTATCAAATTAAAGGTCTTGAAGAGTACATCTAATTTAGCGGTAGTCCGGGGGGCGCCGTGGGTCATGTCAGGCCCAGAACGGGGGCAATGTGGGGCCCCATAATACAAAAAATCATGTGGGGTATCAAATGAATTTCATTCGACGGTGGTCCGGGGGGCGCCGTGGGTCATGTCGGGCGCAAACCGGGGCAATGTGGGGCCCCATAATACAAAAAATCATGTGGGGTATCAAATGAAAGGTCTTGACGAGTACATCTCATTGAGCGGTAGTCCGGTGGGCGCCGTGGGTCATGTCAGGCCCAGAACGGGGGCAATGTGGGCTCCATAATACATAAAATCATGTGGGGTATCAAATTAAAGGTCTTGAAGAGTACATCTAATTTAGCGGTAGTCCGGGGGGCGCCGTGGGTCATGTCGGGCCCAAATCGGGGCAATGTGGGGCCCCATAATACAAAAAATCATGTGGGGTATCAAATGAAAGGTCTTGACGAGTACATCTCATTGAGCGGTAGTCCGGGGGGCGCCGTTGGTCATGTCGGGTCCAAAACGGGGGCAATGTTGGGCTCCATAATACAAAAAATCATGTGGGGTATCAAATGAAAGGTCTTGACGAGTACATCTCATTGAGCGGTAGTCCGGTGGGCGCCGTGGGTCATGTCAGGCCCAGAACGGGGGCAATGTGGGGCCCCATAATACAAAAAATCATGTGGGGTATTAAATGAATTTCATTCGACGGTGGTCCGGGGGGCGCCGTGTGTCATGTCGGGCGCAAACCGGGGCAATGTGGGGCCCCATAATACAAAAAATCATGTGGGGTATCAAATGAAAGGTCTTGACGAGTACATCTCATTGAGCGGTAGTCCGGTGGGCGCCGTGGGTCATGTCAGGCCCAGAACGGGGGAAAGGGGGGTCCATAATACAAAGAAACATGTGGGGTATCAAATGAAAGGTCTTGACGAGTACATCTCATTGAGCGGTAGTCTGAGGGACGCGTGGGTCATGTAGGGGTTAAAACGGGGGCAATGTTGGGCCCCATTATACAAAAATCATGTGGGGTATCAAATGAAAGGTCTCCGACAGTACATCTCAATGGGCAGTAATCCGGAGGCGCCTTGAGTCATCTCGGGCCCAAAACGGGGTAAAGTGGGGCCCTATCATACAAAAAATCATGTGGGGTATCAAATGAAAGGTCTTGAAGAGGACATCTTGTTGAGTACTCCGAGAGGTACTCTGGGTCTTGTGGGACTCATAATTCAAAAAGACATGAGAGGTATCAAATAAAAGGTATTGAAGAATACATCGCCCAAAAGTGTCATGTGGGGGCCCATCATAAAAAAAATCATGTGGGGCATCAAATGAAAGGCCTTGAAGAGTAGTCCGAGCAGTACCCTGGGTCATGTGGAGCCAATTATACAAAAAAACATGTAGGGCACCGGGGGCCATGGAAGGCCCAAAACATCGGCCACATGTGGAATTCCAAATAGTGGGCCATGAGGAGCTCAAACAAATCATTCCCAAGTTGTCAAAGTATTTAAATATTTTTAGTCGGTCAAATTAATAAATATTTGACCGACTAAAAAGTGTAAAATAAAAAATATAAATAAAAAAAAGTTTTTTAAAAATACTTTCCCTTAAAGAAATATTCAACTAAAAAGTAATAAACAAGGAAATAATACCACATCAATGTACTTTCCCGTTGAGTTTTAGCCACTGTCAGCAATAGTAAGGGAAAGTAGACATTATCAGAATTAATGCCATTTATAAGGAGGTCTGCTTACCCTTACTATTGCTGACAGTGGCTTAAACTCAACGGGAAAGTACATTGATGTGGTATTATTTGCTTGTTTATTACTTTTTAGTTGAATATTTCTTTAAGGGACAGTATTTTTAAAAAACTTTTTTTTATTTATATTTTTTTTTTTTTGTAAAAATGTTAGTAAATACGTACTAAGTATGATGGAACAAAGAAAAATGACAAAAAAAAAATGTGAAAAAAATTTTTTTTTTTTTGTGAAAATGTTAGTAAATACGACGTACTAAGTATGATGGAACAAAGAAAAATTATGAAAAAAATTTTTTGGAAAATTTTTTTTTTTTTTTGTGAAAATGTTAGTAAATACGTACTAAGTATGATGGAACAAAGAAAAATTACGAAAATGTTAGTAAATACGTACTAAATATGATGGAACAAAGAAAAATGACGAAAAAAAAATTTTGAAAAAAAATTGTTTTTTTTTGTGAAAATGTTAGTAAATACGTACTAAGTATGATGGAACAAAGAAAAATTATGAAAAAAAAATTTTGGAAAAAAATTGTTTTTTTTTGTGGAAATGTTAGTAAATACGTACTAAGTATGATGGAACAACGAAAAATTACGAAAAAAAAATTTTGAAAAAAAATTGTTTTTTTTTGTGAAAATGTTAGTAAATACGTACTAAGTATGATGGAACAAAGAAAAATTATGAAAAAAAAATTTTGGAAAATTTTTTTTTTTTTTTGTGAAAATGTTAGTAAATACGTACTAAGTATGATGGAACAAAGAAAAATTACGAAAAAAAATTTTTGAAAAAAAATTGTTTTTTTTTGTGAAAATGTTAGTAAATACGTACTAAGTATGATGGAACAAAGAAAAATTACAAAAAAAAAAATTTTGAAAAAAAATTGTTTTTTTTGTGAAAATGTTAGTAAATACGTACTAAGTATGATGGAACAAAGAAAAATTAAAAAAAAAAAATTTTTGGATAAAATTTTTTTTTTTTGTGAAAATGTTAGTAAATACGTACTAAGTATGATGGAACAAAGAAAAATTACGAAAAAAAATCTTTGGAAAAAAATTTTTTTTTTTTGTGAAAATGTTAGTAAATACGTACTAAGTATGATGGAACAAAGAAAAATTGCGAAAAAAAATTTTTGAAAAAAAATTGTTTTTTTTGTGAAAATGTTAGTAAATACGTACTAAGTATGATGGAACAAAGAAAAATTACGAAAAAAAATTTTTGAAAAAAAATTGTTTTTTTTTGTGAAAATGTTAGTAAATACGTACTAAGTATGATGGAACAAAGAAAAATTACGAAAAAAAATTTTTGGAAATTTTTTTTTTTTTTTTGTGAAAATGTTAGTAAATACGCACTAAGTATGATGGAACAAAGAAAAATTACGAAAAAAAAATTTTGAAAAAAAATTGTTTTTTTTTGTGAAAATGTTAGTAAATACGTACTAAGTATGATGGAACAAAGAAAAATTACAAAAAAAAAAATTTTGAAAAAAAATTGTTTTTTTTTGTGAAAATGTTAGTAAATACGTACTAAGTATGATGGAACAAAGAAAAATTAAAAAAAAAATGTTAGTAAATACGTACTAAGTATGATGGAACAAAGAAAAATTAAAAAAAAAAAAATTTTGGAAAAAATTTTTTTTTTTTTGTAGGAAAATGTTAGTAAATACGTACTAAGTATGATGGAACAAAGGAAAATGACGAAAAAAAATTTTGGAAAAAAATTTGTTTTTTTTGTGAAATTGTTAGTAAATACGTACTAAGTATGATGGAACAAAGAAAAATTAAAAAAAAAAATTTTTTGGAAAATTTTTTTTTTTTTTTTGTGAAAATGTTAGTAAATACGTACTAAGTATGATGGAACAAAGAAAAATTTCGAAAATGTTAGTAAATACGTACTAAATATGATGGAACAAAGAAAAATGACGAAAAAAAAATTTTGAAAAAAAATTGTTTTTTTTTGTGAAAATGTTAGTAAATACGTACCAAGTATGATGGAACAAAGAAAAATTACGAAAAAAAAATTTTGGAAAAAAAATTTTTTTTTTTGTGAAAATGTTAGTAAATACGTACTAAGTATGATGGAACAAAGAAAAATTACGAAAAAAAATTGTTTTTTTTGTGAGAATGTTAGTAAATACGTACTAAGTATGATGGAACAAAGAAAAATTACGAAAAAAAATTTTTGAAAAAAAATTGTTTTTTTTTGTGAAAATGTTAGTAAATACGTACTAAGTATGATGGATCAAAGAAAAATTACGAAAAAAAAATTTGTAGAAATTTTTTTTTTTTTTTGTGAAAATGTTAGTAAATACGCACTAAGTATGATGGAACAAAGAAAAATTACGAAAAAAAAATTTTGAAAAAAAATTGTTTTTTTTTTGTGAAAATGTTAGTAAATACGTACTAAGTATGATGGAACAAAGAGAAATGACGAAAAAAAAAAATTTGGAAAAAAATTGTTTTTTTTTTGTGAAAATATTAGTAAATACGTACTAAGTATGATGGAACAAAGAAAAATTACGAAAAAAAAATTTTGGAAAAAAAATTGTTTTTTTTTGTGAAATTGTTAGTAAATACGTACTAAGTATGATGGAACAAAGAAAAATGAAGAAAAAAAATTTTGAAAAAAAATTGTTTTTTTTTTTGAAAATGTTAGCAAATACGTACTAAGTATGATGGAACAAAGAAAAATTACGAAAAAAAAATTTTGGAAAAAAAATTGTTTTTTTTGTGAAATTGTTAGTAAACACGTACTAAGTATGATGGAACAAAGAAAAATGAAGAAAAAAAATTTTGAAAAAAAATTGTTTTTTTTTGTGAAAATGTTAGTAAATACGTACTAAGTATGATGGAACAAAGAAAAATGAAGAAAAAAAATTTTGAAAAAAAATTGTTTTTTTTTTGAAAATGTTAGCAAATACGTACTAAGTATGATGGAACAAAGAAAAATTACGAAAAAAAATTTTTTAAAAAAAATTGTTTTTTTTGTGGAAATGTTAGTAAATACGTACTAAGTATGATGGAACAAAGAAAAATTACGAAAAAAAAATTTTGGAAAAAAAATTGTTTTTTTTGTGAAATTGTTAGTAAACACGTACTAAGTATGATGGAACAAAGAAAAATGAAGAAAAAAAATTTTGAAAAAAAATTGTTTTTTTTTGTGAAAATGTTAGTAAATACGTACTAAGTATGATGGAACAAAGCAAAATTACGAAAAAAAAATTTTGGAAAATTTTTTTTTTTTTTGTGTAAATGTTAGTAAATACGTACTAACTATGATGGAACAAAGAAAAATTACGAAAAAAAAATTTTGGAAAGAAAAAAGAAAAATTTTTTTTTCGTAATTTCTCTTTGTTCCATCATAATTTTTTTTCGTAATTTCTCTTTGTTCCATCTAAAACTCAACGGGAAAGTACATTGATGTGGTATTATTTGCTTGTTTATTACTTTTTAGTTGAATATTTCTTTAAGGGAAAGTATTTTTAAAAAACTTTTTTTTATTTAATTTTTTTTTTTTTTTTTAAATGTTAGTAAATACGTACTAAGTATGATGGAACAAAGAGAAATGACGAAAAAAAAAATTTGGAAAAAAATTTTTTTTTTTGTGAAAATGTTAGTAAATACGTACTAAGTATGATGGAACAAATAAAAATGACAAAAAAAAATGTGAAAAAATTTTTTTTTTTTTTTGGAAAATGTTAGTAAATACGTACTAAGTATGATGGAACAAAGAAAAATTACGAAATTGTTAGTAAATACGTACTAAATATGATGGAACAAAGAAAAATGACGAAAAAAAAATTTTGAAAAAAAATTGTTTTTTTTGTGAAAATGTTAGTAAATACGTACTAAGTATGATGGAACAAATAAAAATGACAAAAAAAAATGTGAAAAAATTTTTTTTTTTTTTTGGAAAATGTTAGTAAATACGTACTAAGTATGATGGAACAAAGAAAAATTACGAAATTGTTAGTAAATACGTACTAAGTATGATGGAACAAAGAAAAATGACGAAAAAAAATTTTGGAAAAAAATTTGTTTTTTTTTGTGAAATTGTTAGTAAATACGTACTAAGTATGATGGAACAAATAAAAATGACAAAAAAAAAATGTGAAAAAATTTTTTTTTTTTTTTGGAAAATGTTAGTAAATACGTACTAAGTATGATGGAACAAAGAAAAATTACGAAATTGTTAGTAAATACGTACTAAATATGATGGAACAAAGAAAAATGACGAAAAAAAAATTTTGAAAAAAAATTGTTTTTTTTGTGAAAATGTTAGTAAATACGTACTAAGTATGATGGAACAAAGAAAAATTACGAAAAAATTTTTTTGGAAAAATTTGGAATTTTTTTTTTTTTTTGTGAAAATGTTAGTAAATACGTACTAAGTATGATGGAACAAAGAAAAATGAAGAAAAAAAATTTTGAAAAAAAATTGTTTTTTTTGTGAAAATGTTAGTAAATACGTCCTAAGTATGATGGAACAAAAAAAAATTACAAAAAAAAAAATTTTGGAAAAAAAATTTTTTTTTTTTGTGAAAATGTTAGTAAATACGTACTAAGTATGATGGAACAAAGAAAAAACACGAAAAAAAATTTTTGAAAAAAAATTGTTTTTTTTTGTGAAAATGTTAGTAAATACGTACTAAGTATGATGGAACAAAGAAAAAACACGAAAAAAATTTTTTGAAAAAAATTGTTTTTTTTTGTGAAAATGTTAGTAAATACGTACTAAGTATGATGGAACAAAGAAAAATTACGAAAAAAAAGTTTTGGAAATTTTTTTTTTTGTTGTGAAAATGTTAGGAAATACGTACTAAGTATGATGGAACAAAGAAAAATTACGAAAAAAAAATTTTGAAAAAAATTGTTTTTTTTGTGAAAATGTTAGTAAATACGTACTAAGTATGATGGAACAAAGAAAAAACACGAAAAAAATTTTTTGAAAAAAAATTGTTTTTTTTTGTGAAAATGTTAGTAAATACGTACTAAGTATGATGGAACAAAGAAAAATTACGAAAAAAAAATTTTGGAAATTTTTTTTTTTTTTTGTGAAAATGTTAGGAAATACGTACTAAGTATGATGGAACAAAGAGAAATGACAAAAAAAAAATTGAAAAAAAATTGTTTTTTTTTGTGAAAATGTTAGTAAATACGTACTAAGTATGATGGAACAAAGAAACATTACGAAAAAAAAATTTTGAAAAAAAATTGTTTTTTTTGTGAAAATGTTAGTAAATACGTACTAAGTATGATGGAACAAAGAGAAATGACAAAAAAAAAAATTGAAAAAAAATTGTTTTTTTTTGTGAAAATGTTAGTAAATACGTACTAAGTATGATGGAACAAAGAAAAAACACGAAAAAAAATTTTTGAAAAAAAATTGTTTTTTTTTGTGAAAATGTTAGTAAATACGTACTAAGTATGATGGAACAAAGAAAAAACACGAAAAAAATTTTTTGAAAAAAAATGTTTTTTTTTGTGAAAATGTTAGTAAATACGTACTAAGTATGATGGAACAAAGAAAAATTACGAAAAAAAAGTTTTGGAAATTTTTTTTTTTGTTGTGAAAATGTTAGGAAATACGTACTAAGTATGATGGAACAAAGAAAAATTACGAAAAAAAAATTTTGAAAAAAATTGTTTTTTTTGTGAAAATGTTAGTAAATACGTACTAAGTATGATGGAACAAAGAAAAATGACGAAAAAAAATTTTGGAAAAAAATTTGTTTTTTTTTGTGAAATTGTTAGTAAATACGTACTAAGTATGATGGAACAAAGAAAAATGAAGAAAAAAAATTTTGAAAAAAAATTGTTTTTTTTGTGAAAATGCTAGTAAATACGTACTAAGTATGATGGAACAAAGAAAAATTACGAAAAAAAATTTTTGAAAAAAAATTGTTTTGTTTTGTGAAAATGTTAGTAAATACGTGCTAAGTATGATGGAACAAAAAAAAATTACAAAAAAAAAAAATTTTGGAAAAAAAATTTTTTTTTTTTGTGAAAATGTTAGTAAATACGTACTAAGTATGATGGAACAAAGAAACATTACGAAAAAAAAATTTTGAAAAAAAATTGTTTTTTTTGTGAAAATGTTAGTAAATACGTACTAAGTATGATGGAACAAAGAGAAATGACAAAAAAAAAATTGAAAAAAAATTGTTTTTTTTTGTGAAAATGTTAGTAAATACGTACTAAGTATGATGGAACAAAGAAAAAACACGAAAAAAAATTTTTGAAAAAAAATGGTTTTTTTTTGTGAAAATGTTAGTAAATACGTACTAAGTATGATGGAACAAAGAAAAAACACGAAAAAAATTTTTTGAAAAAAATTGTTTTTTTTTGTGAAAATGTTAGTAAATACGTACTAAGTATGATGGAACAAAGAAAAATTACGAAAAAAAAGTTTTGGAAATTTTTTTTGTTGTTGTGAAAATGTTAGGAAATACGTACTAAGTATGATGGAACAAAGAAAAATTACGAAAAAAAAATTTTGAAAAAAATTGTTTTTTATGTGAAAATGTTAGTAAATACGTACTAAGTATGATGGAACAAAGAAAAAACACGAAAAAAATTTTTTGAAAAAAAATTGTTTTTTTTTGTGAAAATGTTAGTAAATACGTACTAAGTATGATGGAACAAAGAAAAATTACGAAAAAAAAATTTTGGAAATTTTTTTTTTTTTTTGTGAAAATGTTAGGAAATACGTACTAAGTATGATGGAACAAAGAGAAATGACAAAAAAAAAATTGAAAAAAAATTGTTTTTTTTTGTGAAAATGTTAGTAAATACGTACTAAGTATGATGGAACAAAGAAACATTACGAAAAAAAAATTTTGAAAAAAAATTGTTTTTTTTGTGAAAATGTTAGTAAATACGTACTAAGTATGATGGAACAAAGAGAAATGACAAAAAAAAAATTGAACAAAAATTGTTTTTTTTTGTGAAAATGTTAGTAAATACGTACTAAGTATGATGGAACAAAGAAAAAACACGAAAAAAAATTTTTGAAAAAAAATTGTTTTTTTTTGTGAAAATGTTAGTAAATACGTACTAAGTATGATGGAACAAAGAAAAATGAAGAAAAAAAATTTTGAAAAAAAATTGTTTTTTTTGTGAAAATGCTAGTAAATACGTACTAAGTATGATGGAACAAAGAAAAATTACGAAAAAAATTTTTTGAAAAAAATTGTTTTTTTTTGTGAAAATGTTAGTAAATACGTACTAAGTATGACGGAACAAAGAGAAATGACAAAAAAAAAATTGAAAAAAAATTGTTTTTTTTTGTGAAAATGTTAGTAAATACGTACTAAGTATGATGGAACAAAGAAACATTACGAAAAAAAAATTTTGAAAAAAAATTGTTTTTTTTGTGAAAATGTTAGTAAATACGTACTAAGTATGATGGAACAAAGAGAAATGACAAAAAAAAAATTGAAAAAAAATTGTTTTTTTTTGTGAAAATGTTAGTAAATACGTACTAAGTATGATGGAACAAAGAAAAAACACGAAAAAAAATTTTTGAAAAAAAATTGTTTTTTTTTGTGAAAATGTTAGTAAATACGTACTAAGTATGATGGAACAAAGAAAAAACACGAAAAAATTTTTTTGAAAAAAATTGTTTTTTTTTGTGAAAATGTTAGTAAATACGTACTAAGTATGATGGAACAAAGAAAAATTACGAAAAAAAAGTTTTGGAAATTTTTTTTTTTGTTGTGAAAATGTTAGGAAATACGTACTAAGTATGATGGAACAAAGAAAAATTACGAAAAAAAAATTTTGAAAAAAATTGTTTTTTTTGTGAAAATGTTAGTAAATACGTACTAAGTATGATGGAACAAAGAAAAAACACGAAAAAAATTTTTTGAAAAAAAATTTTTTTTTTTTGTGAAAATGTTAGTAAATACGTACTAAGTATGATGGAACAAAGAAAAATTACGAAAAAAAAATTTTGGAAATTTTTTTTTTTTTTTGTGAAAATGTTAGGAAATACGTACTAAGTATGATGGAACAAAGAAAAAACACGAAAAAAAATTTTTGAAAAAAAATTGTTTTTTTTTGTGAAAATGTTAGTAAATACGTACTAAGTATTATGGAACAAAGAAAAATTACGAAAAAAAATTTTTGGAAATTTTTTTTTTTTTTTGTGAAAATGTTAGGAAATACGTACTAAGTATGATGGAACAAAGAGAAATTACGAAAAAAATTTTTGGAAATTTTTTTTTTTTTTTGTGAAAATGTTAGTAAATACGTACTAAGTATGATGGAACAAAGAAAAATTACGAAAAAAAATTTTTGGAGAGAAAAAAGAAAAATTTTTTTTTTTGTTGTGAAAATGTTAGGAAATACGTACTAAGTATGATGGAACAAAGAAAAATTACGAAAAAAAAATTTTGAAAAAAATTGTTTTTTTTGTGAAAATGTTAGTAAATACGTACTAAGTATGATGGAACAAAGAAAAAACACGAAAAAAATTTTTTGAAAAAAAATTTTTTTTTTTTGTGAAAATGTTAGTAAATACGTACTAAGTATGATGGAACAAAGAAAAATTACGAAAAAAAAATTTTGGAAATTTTTTTTTTTTTTTGTGAAAATGTTAGGAAATACGTACTAAGTATGATGGAACAAAGAAAAAACACGAAAAAAAATTTTTGAAAAAAAATTGTTTTTTTTTGTGAAAATGTTAGTAAATACGTACTAAGTATTATGGAACAAAGAAAAATTACGAAAAAAAATTTTTGGAAATTTTTTTTTTTTTTTGTGAAAATGTTAGGAAATACGTACTAAGTATGATGGAACAAAGAGAAATTACGAAAAAAATTTTTGGAAATTTTTTTTTTTTTTTGTGAAAATGTTAGTAAATACGTACTAAGTATGATGGAACAAAGAAAAATTACGAAAAAAAATTTTTGGAGAGAAAAAAGAAAAATTTTTTTTTTTTTTGTGAAAATGTTAGTAAATACGTACTAAGTATGATGGAACAAAAAAAAATTACGAAAAAAAATTGTTTTTTTTGTGAAAATGTTAGTAAATACGTACTAAGTATGATGGAACAAAGAAAAATGACAAAAAAAAATGTGAAATAAACTTTTTTTTTTTTTTGTGAAAATGTTAGTAAATACGTACTAAGTATGATGGAACAAAGAAAAATTACGAAAATGTTAGTAAATACGTACTAAATATGCTGGAACACAGAAAAATTACGAAAAAAATTTTTTGAAAAAAAATTGTTTTTTTGTGAAAATGTTAGTAAATACGTACTAAGTATGATGGAACAAAGAGAAATGTCGAAGAAAAAATTTTGGAAAAAAATTGTTTTTTTTTGTGAAAATGTTAGTAAATACGTACTAAGTATGATGGAACAAGGAAAAATGACAAAAAAAAAATGTGAAATAAAATTTTTTTTTTTTTTTGGTGAAAATGTTAGTAAATACGTACTAAGTATGATGGAACAAAGAAAAATTACGAAAATGTTAGTAAATACGTACTAAATATGCTGGAACAAAGAAAAATTACGAAAAAAAAATTTTTGAAACAAAATTGTTTTTTTGTGAAAATGTTAGTAAATACGTACTAAGTATGATGGAACAAAGAAAAATTACGAAAAAAAATTTTTGGAAAATTTTTTTTTTTTTTTGTGAAAATGTTAGTAAATACGTACTAAGTATGATGGAACAAAGAGAAATTATGAAAAAAAATTGTTGGAAAAATTTTTTTTTTTTGTGAAAATGTTAGTAAATACGTACTAAGTATGATGCAACAAAGAAAAATGACGAAAAAAAATTTTGGAAAAAAAATTGTTTTTTTGTGAAAATGTTAGTAAATACGTAATAAGTATAATGGAACAAAGGAAAATGACGAAAAAAAAATTTTGAAAAAAAATTGTTTATTTTGTGAAAATGTTAGTAACTACGTACTAAGTATGATGGAACAAAGAGAAATTACGAAAAAAAAATTTTGAAAAAAAATTGTTTTTTTGTGAAAATGTTAGTAAATACGTACTAAGTATGATGGAACAAAGAAAAATTACGAACAAAAATTTTTGGAAATTTTTTTTTTTTTTTGTGAAAATGTTAGTAAATACGTTCTAAGTATGATGGAACAAAGAAAAATTACGAAAAAAAATTTTGGAAAAAAAATTGTTTTTTTTGTGAAAATGTTAGTAAATACGTACTAAGTATGATGGAACAAAGAAAAAATACGAAAAAAAATTTTTGAAAAAAAATTGTTTTTTTTTGTGAAAATGTTAGTAAATACGTCCTAAGTATGATGGAACAAAAAAAATTACAAAAAAAAAAATTTTGGAAAAAAAATTTTTTTTTTTTGTGAAAATGTTAGTAAATACGTACTAAGTATGATGGAACAAAGAAACATTACGAAAAAAAAATTTTGAAAAAAAATTGTTTTTTTTGTGAAAATGTTAGTAAATACGTACTAAGTATGATGGAACAAAGAGAAATGACAAAAAAAAAATTGAAAAAAAATTGTTTTTTTTTGTGAAAATGTTAGTAAATACGTAATAAGTATAATGGAACAAAGGAAAATGACGAAAAAAAAATTTTGAAAAAAAATTGTTTATTTTGTGAAAATGTTAGTAACTACGTACTAAGTATGATGGAACAAAGAGAAATTACGAAAAAAAAATTTTGAAAAAAAATTGTTTTTTTGTGAAAATGTTAGTAAATACGTACTAAGTATGATGGAACAAAGAAAAATTACGAACAAAAATTTTTGGAAATTTTTTTTTTTTTTTGTGAAAATGTTAGTAAATACGTACTAAGTATGATGGAACAAAGAAACATTACGAAAAAAAAATTTTGAAAAAAAATTGTTTTTTTTGTGAAAATGTTAGTAAATACGTACTAAGTATGATGGAACAAAGAGAAATGACAAAAAAAAAATTGAAAAAAAATTGTTTTTTTTTGTGAAAATGTTAGTAAATACGTACTAAGTATGATGGAACAAAGAAAAAACACGAAAAAAAATTTTTGAAAAAAAATTGTTTTTTTTTGTGAAAATGTTAGTAAATACGTACTAAGTATGATGGAACAAAGAAAAAACACGAAAAAAATTTTTTGAAAAAAATTGTTTTTTTTTGTGAAAATGTTAGTAAATACGTACTAAGTATGATGGAACAAAGAAAAATTACGAAAAAAAAGTTTTGGAAATTTTTTTTTTTGTTGTGAAAATGTTAGGAAATACGTACTAAGTATGATGGAACAAAGAAAAATTACGAAAAAAAAATTTTGAAAAAAATTGTTTTTTTTGTGAAAATGTTAGTAAATACGTACTAAGTATGATGGAACAAAGAAAAAACACGAAAAAAATTTTTTGAAAAAAAATTGTTTTTTTTTGTGAAAATGTTAGTAAATACGTACTAAGTATGATGGAACAAAGAAAAATTACGAAAAAAAAATTTTGGAAATTTTTTTTTTTTGTGAAAATGTTAGGAAATACGTACTAAGTATGATGGAACAAAGAGAAATGACAAAAAAAAAATTGAAAAAAAATTGTTTTTTTTTTGTGAAAATGTTAGTAAATACGTACTAAGTATGATGGAACAAAGAAACATTACGAAAAAAAAATTTTGAAAAAAAATTGTTTTTTTTGTGAAAATGTTAGTAAATACGTACTAAGTATGATGGAACAAAGAGAAATGACAAAAAAAAAATTGAAAAAAAATTGTTTTTTTTTGTGAAAATGTTAGTAAATACGTACTAAGTATGATGGAACAAAGAAAAAACACGAAAAAAAATTTTTGAAAAAAAATTGTTTTTTTTTGTGAAAATGTTAGTAAATACGTACTAAGTATGATGGAACAAAGAAAAATGAAGAAAAAAAATTTTGAAAAAAAATTGTTTTTTTTGTGAAAATGCTAGTAAATACGTACTAAGTATGATGGAACAAAGAAAAATTACGAAAAAAATTTTTTGAAAAAAATTGTTTTTTTTTGTGAAAATGTTAGTAAATACGTACTAAGTATGATGGAACAAAGAGAAATGACAAAAAAAATTTTTTGAAAAAAATTGTTTTTTTTTGTGAAAATGTTAGTAAATACGTACTAAGTATGATGGAACAAAGAAAAATTACGAAAAAAAAGTTTTGGAAATTTTTTTTGTTGTTGTGAAAATGTTAGGAAATACGTACTAAGTATGATGGAACAAAGAAAAATTACGAAAAAAAAATTTTGAAAAAAATTGTTTTTTATGTGAAAATGTTAGTAAATACGTACTAAGTATGATGGAACAAAGAAAAAACACGAAAAAAATTTTTTGAAAAAAAATTGTTTTTTTTTGTGAAAATGTTAGTAAATACGTACTAAGTATGATGGAACAAAGAAAAATTACGAAAAAAAAATTTTGGAAATTTTTTTTTTTTTTTGTGAAAATGTTAGGAAATACGTACTAAGTATGATGGAACAAAGAGAAATGACAAAAAAAAAATTGAAAAAAAATTGTTTTTTTTTGTGAAAATGTTAGTAAATACGTACTAAGTATGATGGAACAAAGAAACATTACGAAAAAAAAATTTTGAAAAAAAATTGTTTTTTTTGTGAAAATGTTAGTAAATACGTACTAAGTATGATGGAACAAAGAGAAATGACAAAAAAAAAATTGAACAAAAATTGTTTTTTTTTGTGAAAATGTTAGTAAATACGTACTAAGTATGATGGAACAAAGAAAAAACACGAAAAAAAATTTTTGAAAAAAAATTGTTTTTTTTTGTGAAAATGTTAGTAAATACGTACTAAGTATGATGGAACAAAGAAAAATGAAGAAAAAAAATTTTGAAAAAAAATTGTTTTTTTTGTGAAAATGCTAGTAAATACGTACTAAGTATGATGGAACAAAGAAAAATTACGAAAAAAATTTTTTGAAAAAAATTGTTTTTTTTTGTGAAAATGTTAGTAAATACGTACTAAGTATGACGGAACAAAGAGAAATGACAAAAAAAAAATTGAAAAAAAATTGTTTTTTTTTGTGAAAATGTTAGTAAATACGTACTAAGTATGATGGAACAAAGAAACATTACGAAAAAAAAATTTTGAAAAAAAATTGTTTTTTTTGTGAAAATGTTAGTAAATACGTACTAAGTATGATGGAACAAAGAGAAATGACAAAAAAAAATTGAAAAAAAATTGTTTTTTTTTGTGAAAATGTTAGTAAATACGTACTAAGTATGATGGAACAAAGAAAAAACACGAAAAAAAATTTTTGAAAAAAAATTGTTTTTTTTTGTGAAAATGTTAGTAAATACGTACTAAGTATGATGGAACAAAGAAAAAACACGAAAAAATTTTTTTGAAAAAAATTGTTTTTTTTTGTGAAAATGTTAGTAAATACGTACTAAGTATGATGGAACAAAGAAAAATTACGAAAAAAAAGTTTTGGAAATTTTTTTTTTTGTTGTGAAAATGTTAGGAAATACGTACTAAGTATGATGGAACAAAGAAAAATTACGAAAAAAAAATTTTGAAAAAAATTGTTTTTTTTGTGAAAATGTTAGTAAATACGTACTAAGTATGATGGAACAAAGAAAAAACACGAAAAAAAATTTTTGAAAAAAAATTGTTTTTTTTTGTGAAAATGTTAGTAAATACGTACTAAGTATTATGGAACAAAGAAAAATTACGAAAAAAAATTTTTGGAAATTTTTTTTTTTTTTTGTGAAAATGTTAGGAAATACGTACTAAGTATGATGGAACAAAGAGAAATTACGAAAAAAAATGTTGGAAAAAAATTGTTTTTTTTTGTGAAAATGTTAGTAAATACGTACTAAGTATGATGGAACAAAGAGAAATTACGAAAAAAATCTTTGGAAATTTTTTTTTTTTTTTGTGAAAATGTTAGTAAATACGTACTAAGTATGATGGAACAAAGAAAAATTACGAAAAAAAATTTTTGGAGAGAAAAAAGAAAAATTTTTTTTTTTTTTGTGAAAATGTTAGTAAATACGTACTAAGTATGATGGAACAAAAAAAAATTACGAAAAAAAATTGTTTTTTTTGTGAAAATGTTAGTAAATACGTACTAAGTATGATGGAACAAAGAAAAATGACAAAAAAAAATGTGAAATAAACTTTTTTTTTTTTTGTGAAAATGTTAGTAAATACGTACTAAGTATGATGGAACAAAGAAAAATTACGAAAATGTTAGTAAATACGTACTAAATATGCTGGAACACAGAAAAATTACGAAAAAAATTTTTTGAAAAAAAATTGTTTTTTTGTGAAAATGTTAGTAAATACGTACTAAGTATGATGGAACAAAGAGAAATGACGAAGAAAAAATTTTGGAAAAAAATTGTTTTTTTTTGTGAAAATGTTAGTAAATACGTACTAAGTATGATGGAACAAGGAAAAATGACAAAAAAAAAATGTGAAATAAAATTTTTTATTTTTTTTGGTGAAAATGTTAGTAAATACGTACTAAGTATGATGGAACAAAGAAAAATTACGAAAATGTTAGTAAATACGTACTAAATATGCTGGAACAAAGAAAAATTACGAAAAAAAATTTTTGAAACAAAATTGTTTTTTTGTGAAAATGTTAGTAAATACGTACTAAGTATGATGGAACAAAGAAAAATTACGAAAAAAAATTTTTGGAAAATTTTTTTTTTTTTTTGTGAAAATGTTAGTAAATACGTACTAAGTATGATGGAACAAAGAGAAATTATGAAAAAAAATTGTTGGAAAAATTTTTTTTTTTTGTGAAAATGTTAGTAAATACGTACTAAGTATGATGCAACAAAGAAAAATGACGAAAAAAAATTTTGGAAAAAAAATTGTTTTTTTGTGAAAATGTTAGTAAATACGTAATAAGTATAATGGAACAAAGGAAAATGACGAAAAAAAAATTTTGAAAAAAAATTGTTTATTTTGTGAAAATGTTAGTAACTACGTACTAAGTATGATGGAACAAAGAGAAATTACGAAAAAAAAATTTTGAAAAAAAATTGTTTTTTTGTGAAAATGTTAGTAAATACGTACTAAGTATGATGGAACAAAGAAAAATTACGAACAAAAATTTTTGGAAATTTTTTTTTTTTTTTTGTGAAAATGTTAGTAAATACGTTCTAAGTATGATGGAACAAAGAAAAATTACGAAAAAAAATTTTGGAAAAAAAATTGTTTTTTTTGTGAAAATGTTAGTAAATACGTACTAAGTATGATGGAACAAAGAAAAATTACGAAAAAAAATTTTTGAAAAAAAATTGTTTTTTTTTGTGAAAATGTTAGTAAATACGTCCTAAGTATGATGGAACAAAAAAAAATTACAAAAAAAAAAATTTTGGAAAAAAAATTTTTTTTTTTTGTGAAAATGTTAGTAAATACGTACTAAGTATGATGGAACAAAGAAACATTACGAAAAAAAAATTTTGAAAAAAAATTGTTTTTTTTGTGAAAATGTTAGTAAATACGTACTAAGTATGATGGAACAAAGAGAAATGACAAAAAAAAAATTGAAAAAAAATTGTTTTTTTTTGTGAAAATGTTAGTAAATACGTAATAAGTATAATGGAACAAAGGAAAATGACGAAAAAAAAATTTTGAAAAAAAATTGTTTATTTTGTGAAAATGTTAGTAACTACGTACTAAGTATGATGGAACAAAGAGAAATTACGAAAAAAAAATTTTGAAAAAAAATTGTTTTTTTGTGAAAATGTTAGTAAATACGTACTAAGTATGATGGAACAAAGAAAAATTACGAACAAAAATTTTTGGAAATTTTTTTTTTTTTTTTGTGAAAATGTTAGTAAATACGTACTAAGTATGATGGAACAAAGAAACATTACGAAAAAAAAATTTTGAAAAAAAATTGTTTTTTTTGTGAAAATGTTAGTAAATACGTACTAAGTATGATGGAACAAAGAGAAATGACAAAAAAAAAATTGAAAAAAAATTGTTTTTTTTTGTGAAAATGTTAGTAAATACGTACTAAGTATGATGGAACAAAGAAAAAACACGAAAAAAAATTTTTGAAAAAAAATTGTTTTTTTTTGTGAAAATGTTAGTAAATACGTACTAAGTATGATGGAACAAAGAAAAATTACGAAAAAAAAGTTTTGGAAATTTTTTTTTTTGTTGTGAAAATGTTAGGAAATACGTACTAAGTATGATGGAACAAAGAAAAATTACGAAAAAAAAATTTTGAAAAAAATTGTTTTTTTTGTGAAAATGTTAGTAAATACGTACTAAGTATGATGGAACAAAGAAAAAACACGAAAAAAATTTTTTGAAAAAAAATTGTTTTTTTTTGTGAAAATGTTAGTAAATACGTACTAAGTATGATGGAACAAAGAAAAATTACGAAAAAAAAATTTTGGAAATTTTTTTTTTTTTTGTGAAAATGTTAGGAAATACGTACTAAGTATGATGGAACAAAGAGAAATGACAAAAAAAAAATTGAAAAAAAATTGTTTTTTTTTGTGAAAATGTTAGTAAATACGTACTAAGTATGATGGAACAAAGAAACATTACGAAAAAAAAATTTTGAAAAAAAATTGTTTTTTTTGTGAAAATGTTAGTAAATACGTACTAAGTATGATGGAACAAAGAGAAATGACAAAAAAAAAATTGAAAAAAAATTGTTTTTTTTTGTGAAAATGTTAGTAAATACGTACTAAGTATGATGGAACAAAGAAAAAACACGAAAAAAAATTTTTGAAAAAAAATTGTTTTTTTTGTGAAAATGTTAGTAAATACGTACTAAGTATGATGGAACAAAAAAACATTACGAAAAAAAAATTTTGAAAAAAAATTGTTTTTTTTTGTGAAAATGTTAGTAAATACGTACTAAGTATGATGGAACAAAGAAAAAACACGAAAAAATTTTTTTGAAAAAAATTGTTTTTTTTTGTGAAAATGTTAGTAAATACGTACTAAGTATGATGGAACAAAGAAAAATTACGAAAAAAAAATTTTGAAAAAAAATTGTTTTTTTGTGAAAATGTTAGTAAATACGTACTAAGTATGATGGAACAAAGAAAAATTACGAACAAAAATTTTTGGAAATTTTTTTTTTTTTTTGTGAAAATGTTAGTAAATACGTTCTAAGTATGATGGAACAAAGAAAAATTACGAAAAAAAATTTTGGAAAAAAAATTGTTTTTTTTGTGAAAATGTTAGTAAATACGTACTAAGTATGATGGAACAAAGAGAAATTACGAAAAAAAAATTTTGAAAAAAAATTGTTTTTTTGTGAAAATGTTAGTAAATACGTAATAAGTATAATGGAACAAAGGAAAATGACGAAAAAAAAATTTTGAAAAAAAATTGTTTATTTTGTGAAAATGTTAGTAACTACGTACTAAGTATGATGGAACAAAGAGAAATTACGAAAAAAAAATTTTGAAAAAAAATTGTTTTTTTGTGAAAATGTTAGTAAATACGTACTAAGTATGATGGAACAAAGAAAAATTACGAACAAAAATTTTTGGAAATTTTTTTTTTTTTTTGTGAAAATGTTAGTAAATACGTTCTAAGTATGATGGAACAAAGAAAAATTACGAAAAAAAATTTTGGAAAAAAAATTGTTTTTTTTGTGAAAATGTTAGTAAATACGTACTAAGTATGATGGAACAAAGAAAAATTACGAAAAAAAATTTTTGAAAAAAAATTGTTTTTTTTTGTGAAAATGTTAGTAAATACGTCCTAAGTATGATGGAACAAAAAAAAATTACAAAAAAAAAAATTTTGGAAAAAAAATTTTTTTTTTTTGTGAAAATGTTAGTAAATACGTACTAAGTATGATGGAACAAAGAAACATTACGAAAAAAAAATTTTGAAAAAAAATTGTTTTTTTTGTGAAAATGTTAGTAAATACGTACTAAGTATGATGGAACAAAGAGAAATGACAAAAAAAAAATTGAAAAAAAATTGTTTTTTTTTGTGAAAATGTTAGTAAATACGTAATAAGTATAATGGAACAAAGGAAAATGACGAAAAAAAAATTTTGAAAAAAAATTGTTTATTTTGTGAAAATGTTAGTAACTACGTACTAAGTATGATGGAACAAAGAGAAATTACGAAAAAAAAATTTTGAAAAAAAATTGTTTTTTTGTGAAAATGTTAGTAAATACGTACTAAGTATGATGGAACAAAGAAAAATTACGAACAAAAATTTTTGGAAATTTTTTTTTTTTTTTGTGAAAATGTTAGTAAATACGTACTAAGTATGATGGAACAAAGAAACATTACGAAAAAAAAATTTTGAAAAAAAATTGTTTTTTTTGTGAAAATGTTAGTAAATACGTACTAAGTATGATGGAACAAAGAGAAATGACAAAAAAAAAATTGAAAAAAAATTGTTTTTTTTTGTGAAAATGTTAGTAAATACGTACTAAGTATGATGGAACAAAGAAAAAACACGAAAAAAAATTTTTGAAAAAAAATTGTTTTTTTTTGTGAAAATGTTAGTAAATACGTACTAAGTATGATGGAACAAAGAAAAAACACGAAAAAAATTTTTTGAAAAAAATTGTTTTTTTTTGTGAAAATGTTAGTAAATACGTACTAAGTATGATGGAACAAAGAAAAATTACGAAAAAAAAGTTTTGGAAATTTTTTTTTTTGTTGTGAAAATGTTAGGAAATACGTACTAAGTATGATGGAACAAAGAAAAATTACGAAAAAAAAATTTTGAAAAAAATTGTTTTTTTTGTGAAAATGTTAGTAAATACGTACTAAGTATGATGGAACAAAGAAAAAACACGAAAAAAATTTTTTGAAAAAAAATTGTTTTTTTTTGTGAAAATGTTAGTAAATACGTACTAAGTATGATGGAACAAAGAAAAATTACGAAAAAAAAATTTTGGAAATTTTTTTTTTTTTTGTGAAAATGTTAGGAAATACGTACTAAGTATGATGGAACAAAGAGAAATGACAAAAAAAAAATTGAAAAAAAATTGTTTTTTTTTGTGAAAATGTTAGTAAATACGTACTAAGTATGATGGAACAAAGAAACATTACGAAAAAAAAATTTTGAAAAAAAATTGTTTTTTTTGTGAAAATGTTAGTAAATACGTACTAAGTATGATGGAACAAAGAGAAATGACAAAAAAAAAATTGAAAAAAAATTGTTTTTTTTTGTGAAAATGTTAGTAAATACGTACTAAGTATGATGGAACAAAGAAAAAACACGAAAAAAAATTTTTGAAAAAAAATTGTTTTTTTTTGTGAAAATGTTAGTAAATACGTACTAAGTATGATGGAACAAAAAAAAAACACGAAAAAAATTTTTTGAAAAAAATTGTTTTTTTTTGTGAAAATGTTAGTAAATACGTACTAAGTATGATGGAACAAAGAAAAATTACGAAAAAAAAGTTTTGGAAATTTTTTTTTTTGTTGTGAAAATGTTAGGAAATACGTACTAAGTATGATGGAACAAAGAAAAATTACGAAAAAAAAATTTTGAAAAAAATTGTTTTTTTTGTGAAAATGTTAGTAAATACGTACTAAGTATGATGGAACAAAGAAAAAACACGAAAAAAATTTTTTGAAAAAAAATTGTTTTTTTTTGTGAAAATGTTAGTAAATACGTACTAAGTATGATGGAACAAAGAAAAATTACGAAAAAAAAATTTTGGAAATTTTTTTTTTTTTTTGTGAAAATGTTAGGAAATACGTACTAAGTATGATGGAACAAAGAAAAAACACGAAAAAAAATTTTTGAAAAAAAATTGTTTTTTTTTGTGAAAATGTTAGTAAATACGTACTAAGTATTATGGAACAAAGAAAAATTAGGAAAAAAAATTTTTGGAAATTTTTTTTTTTTTTTGTGAAAATGTTAGGAAATACGTACTAAGTATGATGGAAATAAGAGAAATTACGAAAAAAAATGTTGGAAAAAAATTGTTTTTTTTTGTGAAAATGTTAGTAAATACGTACTAAGTATGATGGAACAAAGAGAAATTACGAAAAAAAATTTTGGAAATTTTTTTTTTTTTTTTGTGAAAATGTTAGTAAATACGTACTAAGTATGATGGAACAAAGAAAAATTACGAAAAAAAATTTTTGGAGAGAAAAAAGAAAAATTTTTTTTTTTTTTGTGAAAATGTTAGTAAATACGTACTAAGTATGATGGAACAAAAAAAAATTACGAAAAAAAATTTTTGAAAAAAAATTGTTTTTTTTGTGAAAATGTTAGTAAATACGTACTAAGTATGATGGAACAAAGAAAAATGACAAAAAAAAATGTGAAATAAACTTTTTTTTTTTTTTGTGAAAATGTTAGTAAATACGTACTAAGTATGATGGAACAAAGAAAAATTACGAAAATGTTAGTAAATACGTACTAAATATGCTGGAACAAAGAAAAATTACGAAAAAAATTTTTTGAAAAAAAATTGTTTTTTTGTGAAAATGTTAGTAAATACGTACTAAGTATGATGGAACAAAGAGAAATGACGAAGAAAAAATTTTGGAAAAAAATTGTTTTTTTTTGTGAAAATGTTAGTAAATACGTACTAAGTATGATGGAACAAGGAAAAATGACAAAAAAAAAATGTGAAATAAAATTTTTTTTTTTTTTTGGTGAAAATGTTAGTAAATACGTACTAAGTATGATGGAACAAAGAAAAATTACGAAAATGTTAGTAAATACGTACTAAATATGCTGGAACAAAGAAAAATTACGAAAAAAAATTTTTGAAACAAAATTGTTTTTTTGTTAAAATGTTAGTAAATACGTACTAAGTATGATGGAACAAAGAAAAATTACGAAAAAAAATTTTTGGAAAATTTTTTTTTTTTTTTGTGAAAATGTTAGTAAATACGTACTAAGTATGATGGAACAAAGAGAAATTATGAAAAAAAATTGTTGGAAAAATTTTTTTTTTTTGTGAAAATGTTAGTAAATACGTACTAAGTATGATGCAACAAAGAAAAATGACGAAAAAAAATTTTGGAAAAAAAATTGTTTTTTTGTGAAAATGTTAGTAAATACGTAATAAGTATAATGGAACAAAGGAAAATGACGAAAAAAAAATTTTGAAAAAAAATTGTTTATTTTGTGAAAATGTTAGTAACTACGTACTAAGTATGATGGAACAAAGAGAAATTACGAAAAAAAAATTTTGAAAAAAAATAGTTTTTTTGTGAAAATGTTAGTAAATACGTACTAAGTATGATGGAACAAAGAAAAATTACGAACAAAAATTTTTGGAAATTTTTTTTTTTTTTGTGAAAATGTTAGTAAATACGTTCTAAGTATGATGGAACAAAGAAAAATTACGAAAAAAAATTTTGGAAAAAAAATTGTTTTTTTTGTGAAAATGTTAGTAAATACGTACTAAAAATGTTAGTAAATACGTCCTAAGTATGATTTGTGAAAATGTTAGTAAATACGTCCTAAGTATGATGGAACAAAGAAAAATTACGAAAAAAAAATTTTGGAAAGAAAAAAGAAAAAAATTTTTTTTTTTTTTTGTGAAAATGTTAGTAAATACGTACTAAGTATGATGGAACAAAGAAAAATTACGAAAAAAAATTTTTGAAAAAAAATTGTTTTTTTTTGTGAAAATGTTAGTAAATACGTACTAAAAATGTTAGTAAATACGTCCTAAGTATGATTTGTGAAAATGTTAGTAAATACGTCCTAAGTATGATGGAACAAAGAAAAATTACGAAAAAAAATTTTTGGAAAGAAAAAAGAAAATTTTTTTTTTTTTTTTGTGAAAATGTTAGTAAATACGTTCTAAGTATGATGGAACAAAGAAAAATTACGAAAAAAAATTTTGGAAAAAAAATTGTTTTTTTTGTGAAAATGTTAGTAAATACGTACTAAAAATGTTAGTAAATACGTCCTAAGTATGATTTGTGAAAATGTTAGTAAATACGTCCTAAGTATGATGGAACAAAGAAAAATTACGAAAAAAAAATTTTGGAAAGAAAAAAGAAAAAAATTTTTTTTTTTTTTTGTGAAAATGTTAGTAAATACGTACTAAGTATGATGGAACAAAGAAAAATTACGAAAAAAAATTTTTGAAAAAAAATTGTTTTTTTTTGTGAAAATGTTAGTAAATACGTACTAAAAATGTTAGTAAATACGTCCTAAGTATGATTTGTGAAAATGTTAGTAAATACGTCCTAAGTATGATGGAACAAAGAAAAATTACGAAAAAAAAATTTTGGAAAGAAAAAAGAAAAAAAATTGTTTTTTTTGTGAAAATGTTAGTAAATACGTACTAAGTATGATGGAACAAAGAAAAATTACGAAAAAAAATTTTTGAAAAAAAATTGTTTTTTTTTGTGAAAATGTTAGTAAATACGTCCTAAGTATGATGGAACAAAAAAAAATTACAAAAAAAAAAATTTTGGAAAAAAAATTTTTTTTTTTTGTGAAAATGTTAGTAAATACGTACTAAGTATGATGGAACAAAGAAACATTACGAAAAAAAAATTTTGAAAAAAAATTGTTTTTTTTGTGAAAATGTTAGTAAATACGTACTAAGTATGATGGAACAAAGAGAAATGACAAAAAAAAAATTGAAAAAAAATTGTTTTTTTTTGTGAAAATGTTAGTAAATACGTAATAAGTATAATGGAACAAAGGAAAATGACGAAAAAAAAATTTTGAAAAAAAATTGTTTATTTTGTGAAAATGTTAGTAACTACGTACTAAGTATGATGGAACAAAGAGAAATTACGAAAAAAAAATTTTGAAAAAAAATTGTTTTTTTGTGAAAATGTTAGTAAATACGTACTAAGTATGATGGAACAAAGAAAAATTACGAACAAAAATTTTTGGAAATTTTTTTTTTTTTTTGTGAAAATGTTAGTAAATACGTACTAAGTATGATGGAACAAAGAAACATTACGAAAAAAAAATTTTGAAAAAAAATTGTTTTTTTTGTGAAAATGTTAGTAAATACGTACTAAGTATGATGGAACAAAGAGAAATGACAAAAAAAAAATTGAAAAAAAATTGTTTTTTTTTGTGAAAATGTTAGTAAATACGTACTAAGTAAGATGGAACAAAGAAAAAACACGAAAAAAAATTTTTGAAAAAAAATTGTTTTTTTTTGTGAAAATGTTAGTAAATACGTACTAAGTATGATGGAACAAAGAAAAAACACGAAAAAAAATTTTTGAAAAAAATTGTTTTTTTTTGTGAAAATGTTAGTAAATACGTACTAAGTATGATGGAACAAAGAAAAATTACGAAAAAAAAGTTTTGGAAATTTTTTTTTTTGTTGTGAAAATGTTAGGAAATACGTACTAAGTATGATGGAACAAAGAAAAATTACGAAAAAAAAATTTTGAAAAAAAATTGTTTTTTTTGTGAAAATGTTAGTAAATACGTACTAAGTATGATGGAACAAAGAGAAATGACAAAAAAAAAATTGAAAAAAAATTGTTTTTTTTTGTGAAAATGTTAGTAAATACGTACTAAGTATGATGGAACAAAGAAAAAACACGAAAAAAATTTTTTGAAAAAAAATTGTTTTTTTTTGTGAAAATGTTAGTAAATACGTACTAAGTATGATGGAACAAAGAAAAATTACGAAAAAAAAATTTTGGAAATTTTTTTTTTTTTTTGTGAAAATGTTAGGAAATACGTACTAAGTATGATGGAACAAAGAGAAATGACAAAAAAAAAATTGAAAAAAAATTGTTTTTTTTTGTGAAAATGTTAGTAAATACGTACTAAGTATGATGGAACAAAGAAACATTACGAAAAAAAAATTTTGAAAAAAAATTGTTTTTTTTGTGAAAATGTTAGTAAATACGTACTAAGTATGATGGAACAAAGAGAAATGACAAAAAAAAAATTGAAAAAAAATTGTTTTTTTTTGTGAAAATGTTAGTAAATACGTACTAAGTATGATGGAACAAAGAAAAAACACGAAAAAAAATTGTTTTTTTTTGTGAAAATGTTAGTAAATACGTACTAAGTATGATGGAACAAAGAAAAATGAAGAAAAAAAATTTTGAAAAAAAATTGTTTTTTTTTGTGAAAATGCTAGTAAATACGTACTAAGTATGATGGAACAAAGAAAAATTACGAAAAAAATTTTTTGAACAAAATTGTTTTTTTTTGTGAAAATGTTAGTAAATACGTACTAAGTATGATGGAACAAAGAGAAATGACAAAAAAAAAATTGAAAAAAAATTGTTTTTTTTTTGTGAAAATGTTAGTAAATACGTACTAAGTATGATGGAAGAAAGAAACATTACGAAAAAAAAATTTTGAAAAAAAATTGTTTTTTTTGTGAAAATGTTAGTAAATACGTACTAAGTATGATGGAACAAAGAGAAATGACAAAAAAAAAATTGAAAAAAAATTGTTTTTTTTTTGTGAAAATGTTAGTAAATACGTACTAAGTATGATGGAAGAAAGAAACATTACGAAAAAAAAATTTTGAAAAAAAATTGTTTTTTTTTGTGAAAATGTTAGTAAATACGTACTAAGTATGATGGAACAAAGAAAAAACACGAAAAAAATTTTTTGAAAAAAATTGTTTTTTTTTGTGAAAATGTTAGTAAATACGTACTAAGTATGATGGAACAAAGAAAAATTACGAAAAAAAAATTTTGGAAATTTTTTTTTTTTTTTGTGAAAATGTTAGGAAATACGTACTAAGTATGATGGAACAAAGAAAAAACACGAAAAAAAATTTTTGAAAAAAAATTGTTTTTTTTTGTGAAAATGTTAGTAAATACGTACTAAGTATTATGGAACAAAGAAAAATTAGGAAAAAAAATTTTTGGAAATTTTTTTTTTTTTTTGTGAAAATGTTAGGAAATACGTACTAAGTATGATGGAAATAAGAGAAATTACGAAAAAAAATGTTGGAAAAAAATTGTTTTTTTTTGTGAAAATGTTAGTAAATACGTACTAAGTATGATGGAACAAAGAGAAATTACGAAAAAAAATTTTGGAAATTTTTTTTTTTTTTTTGTGAAAATGTTAGTAAATACGTACTAAGTATGATGGAACAAAGAAAAATTACGAAAAAAAATTTTTGGAGAGAAAAAAGAAAAATTTTTTTTTTTTTTGTGAAAATGTTAGTAAATACGTACTAAGTATGATGGAACAAAAAAAAATTACGAAAAAAAATTTTTGAAAAAAAATTGTTTTTTTTGTGAAAATGTTAGTAAATACGTACTAAGTATGATGGAACAAAGAAAAATGACAAAAAAAAATGTGAAATAAACTTTTTTTTTTTTTTGTGAAAATGTTAGTAAATACGTACTAAGTATGATGGAACAAAGAAAAATTACGAAAATGTTAGTAAATACGTACTAAATATGCTGGAACAAAGAAAAATTACGAAAAAAATTTTTTGAAAAAAAATTGTTTTTTTGTGAAAATGTTAGTAAATACGTACTAAGTATGATGGAACAAAGAGAAATGACGAAGAAAAAATTTTGGAAAAAAATTGTTTTTTTTTGTGAAAATGTTAGTAAATACGTACTAAGTATGATGGAACAAGGAAAAATGACAAAAAAAAAATGTGAAATAAAATTTTTTTTTTTTTTTGGTGAAAATGTTAGTAAATACGTACTAAGTATGATGGAACAAAGAAAAATTACGAAAATGTTAGTAAATACGTACTAAATATGCTGGAACAAAGAAAAATTACGAAAAAAAATTTTTGAAACAAAATTGTTTTTTTGTTAAAATGTTAGTAAATACGTACTAAGTATGATGGAACAAAGAAAAATTACGAAAAAAAATTTTTGGAAAATTTTTTTTTTTTTTTGTGAAAATGTTAGTAAATACGTACTAAGTATGATGGAACAAAGAGAAATTATGAAAAAAAATTGTTGGAAAAATTTTTTTTTTTTGTGAAAATGTTAGTAAATACGTACTAAGTATGATGCAACAAAGAAAAATGACGAAAAAAAATTTTGGAAAAAAAATTGTTTTTTTGTGAAAATGTTAGTAAATACGTAATAAGTATAATGGAACAAAGGAAAATGACGAAAAAAAAATTTTGAAAAAAAATTGTTTATTTTGTGAAAATGTTAGTAACTACGTACTAAGTATGATGGAACAAAGAGAAATTACGAAAAAAAAATTTTGAAAAAAAATAGTTTTTTTGTGAAAATGTTAGTAAATACGTACTAAGTATGATGGAACAAAGAAAAATTACGAACAAAAATTTTTGGAAATTTTTTTTTTTTTGTGAAAATGTTAGTAAATACGTTCTAAGTATGATGGAACAAAGAAAAATTACGAAAAAAAATTTTGGAAAAAAAATTGTTTTTTTTGTGAAAATGTTAGTAAATACGTACTAAAAATGTTAGTAAATACGTCCTAAGTATGATTTGTGAAAATGTTAGTAAATACGTCCTAAGTATGATGGAACAAAGAAAAATTACGAAAAAAAAATTTTGGAAAGAAAAAAGAAAAAAATTTTTTTTTTTTTTTGTGAAAATGTTAGTAAATACGTACTAAGTATGATGGAACAAAGAAAAATTACGAAAAAAAATTTTTGAAAAAAAATTGTTTTTTTTTGTGAAAATGTTAGTAAATACGTACTAAAAATGTTAGTAAATACGTCCTAAGTATGATTTGTGAAAATGTTAGTAAATACGTCCTAAGTATGATGGAACAAAGAAAAATTACGAAAAAAAATTTTTGGAAAGAAAAAAGAAAATTTTTTTTTTTTTTTTGTGAAAATGTTAGTAAATACGTTCTAAGTATGATGGAACAAAGAAAAATTACGAAAAAAAATTTTGGAAAAAAAATTGTTTTTTTTGTGAAAATGTTAGTAAATACGTACTAAAAATGTTAGTAAATACGTCCTAAGTATGATTTGTGAAAATGTTAGTAAATACGTCCTAAGTATGATGGAACAAAGAAAAATTACGAAAAAAAAATTTTGGAAAGAAAAAAGAAAAAAATTTTTTTTTTTTTTTGTGAAAATGTTAGTAAATACGTACTAAGTATGATGGAACAAAGAAAAATTACGAAAAAAAATTTTTGAAAAAAAATTGTTTTTTTTTGTGAAAATGTTAGTAAATACGTACTAAAAATGTTAGTAAATACGTCCTAAGTATGATTTGTGAAAATGTTAGTAAATACGTCCTAAGTATGATGGAACAAAGAAAAATTACGAAAAAAAAATTTTGGAAAGAAAAAAGAAAAAAAATTGTTTTTTTTGTGAAAATGTTAGTAAATACGTACTAAGTATGATGGAACAAAGAAAAATTACGAAAAAAAATTTTTGAAAAAAAATTGTTTTTTTTTGTGAAAATGTTAGTAAATACGTCCTAAGTATGATGGAACAAAAAAAAATTACAAAAAAAAAAATTTTGGAAAAAAAATTTTTTTTTTTTGTGAAAATGTTAGTAAATACGTACTAAGTATGATGGAACAAAGAAACATTACGAAAAAAAAATTTTGAAAAAAAATTGTTTTTTTTGTGAAAATGTTAGTAAATACGTACTAAGTATGATGGAACAAAGAGAAATGACAAAAAAAAAATTGAAAAAAAATTGTTTTTTTTTGTGAAAATGTTAGTAAATACGTAATAAGTATAATGGAACAAAGGAAAATGACGAAAAAAAAATTTTGAAAAAAAATTGTTTATTTTGTGAAAATGTTAGTAACTACGTACTAAGTATGATGGAACAAAGAGAAATTACGAAAAAAAAATTTTGAAAAAAAATTGTTTTTTTGTGAAAATGTTAGTAAATACGTACTAAGTATGATGGAACAAAGAAAAATTACGAACAAAAATTTTTGGAAATTTTTTTTTTTTTTTGTGAAAATGTTAGTAAATACGTACTAAGTATGATGGAACAAAGAAACATTACGAAAAAAAAATTTTGAAAAAAAATTGTTTTTTTTGTGAAAATGTTAGTAAATACGTACTAAGTATGATGGAACAAAGAGAAATGACAAAAAAAAAATTGAAAAAAAATTGTTTTTTTTTGTGAAAATGTTAGTAAATACGTACTAAGTATGATGGAACAAAGAAAAAACACGAAAAAAAATTTTTGAAAAAAAATTGTTTTTTTTTGTGAAAATGTTAGTAAATACGTACTAAGTATGATGGAACAAAGAAAAAACACGAAAAAAAATTTTTGAAAAAAATTGTTTTTTTTTGTGAAAATGTTAGTAAATACGTACTAAGTATGATGGAACAAAGAAAAATTACGAAAAAAAAGTTTTGGAAATTTTTTTTTTTGTTGTGAAAATGTTAGGAAATACGTACTAAGTATGATGGAACAAAGAAAAATTACGAAAAAAAAATTTTGAAAAAAAATTGTTTTTTTTGTGAAAATGTTAGTAAATACGTACTAAGTATGATGGAACAAAGAGAAATGACAAAAAAAAAATTGAAAAAAAATTGTTTTTTTTTGTGAAAATGTTAGTAAATACGTACTAAGTATGATGGAACAAAGAAAAAACACGAAAAAAATTTTTTGAAAAAAAATTGTTTTTTTTTGTGAAAATGTTAGTAAATACGTACTAAGTATGATGGAACAAAGAAAAATTACGAAAAAAAAATTTTGGAAATTTTTTTTTTTTTTTGTGAAAATGTTAGGAAATACGTACTAAGTATGATGGAACAAAGAGAAATGACAAAAAAAAAATTGAAAAAAAATTGTTTTTTTTTGTGAAAATGTTAGTAAATACGTACTAAGTATGATGGAACAAAGAAACATTACGAAAAAAAAATT
This sequence comes from Empis stercorea, assembly GCA_949752835.1. Classification (NCBI taxonomy): domain Eukaryota; kingdom Metazoa; phylum Arthropoda; class Insecta; order Diptera; family Empididae; genus Empis; species Empis stercorea. The sequence goes on along the minus strand of OX457090.1, from coordinate 4,329,787 downwards.
TTGAAAAAAAATTGTTTTTTTTGTGAAAATGTTAGTAAATACGTACTAAGTATGATGGAACAAAGAGAAATGACAAAAAAAAAATTGAAAAAAAATTGTTTTTTTTTGTGAAAATGTTAGTAAATACGTACTAAGTATGATGGAACAAAGAAAAAACACGAAAAAAAATTGTTTTTTTTTGTGAAAATGTTAGTAAATACGTACTAAGTATGATGGAACAAAGAAAAATGAAGAAAAAAAATTTTGAAAAAAAATTGTTTTTTTTTGTGAAAATGCTAGTAAATACGTACTAAGTATGATGGAACAAAGAAAAATTACGAAAAAAATTTTTTGAACAAAATTGTTTTTTTTTGTGAAAATGTTAGTAAATACGTACTAAGTATGATGGAACAAAGAGAAATGACAAAAAAAAAATTGAAAAAAAATTGTTTTTTTTTTGTGAAAATGTTAGTAAATACGTACTAAGTATGATGGAAGAAAGAAACATTACGAAAAAAAAATTTTGAAAAAAAATTGTTTTTTTTGTGAAAATGTTAGTAAATACGTACTAAGTATGATGGAACAAAGAGAAATGACAAAAAAAAAATTGAAAAAAAATTGTTTTTTTTTGTGAAAATGTTAGTAAATACGTACTAAGTATGATGGAACAAAGAAAAAACACGAAAAAAAATTTTTGAAAAAAAATTGTTTTTTTTTGTGAAAATGTTAGTAAATACGTACTAAGTATGATGGAACAAAAAAAAAACACGAAAAAAATTTTTTGAAAAAAATTGTTTTTTTTTGTGAAAATGTTAGTAAATACGTACTAAGTATGATGGAACAAAGAAAAATTACGAAAAAAAAGTTTTGGAAATTTTTTTTTTTGTTGTGAAAATGTTAGGAAATACGTACTAAGTATGATGGAACAAAGAAAAATTACGAAAAAAAAATTTTGAAAAAAATTGTTTTTTTTGTGAAAATGTTAGTAAATACGTACTAAGTATGATGGAACAAAGAAAAAACACGAAAAAAATTTTTTGAAAAAAAATTGTTTTTTTTTGTGAAAATGTTAGTAAATACGTACTAAGTATGATGGAACAAAGAAAAATTACGAAAAAAAAATTTTGGAAATTTTTTTTTTTTTTTGTGAAAATGTTAGGAAATACGTACTAAGTATGATGGAACAAAGAAAAAACACGAAAAAAAATTTTTGAAAAAAAATTGTTTTTTTTTGTGAAAATGTTAGTAAATACGTACTAAGTATTATGGAACAAAGAAAAATTACGAAAAAAAATTTTTGGAAATTTTTTTTTTTTTTTGTGAAAATGTTAGGAAATACGTACTAAGTATGATGGAACAAAGAGAAATTACGAAAAAAAATGTTGGAAAAAAAATTGTTTTTTTTTGTGAAAATGTTAGTAAATACGTACTAAGTATGATGGAACAAAGAAAAATTACGAAAAAAAATTTTTGGAGAGAAAAAAGAAAAATTTTTTTTTTTTTGTGAAAATGTTAGTAAATACGTACTAAGTATGATGGAACAAAAAAAAATTACGAAAAAAAATTTTTGAAAAAAAATTGTTTTTTTTGTGAAAATGTTAGTAAATACGTACTAAGTATGATGGAACAAAGAAAAATTACGAAAATGTTAGTAAATACGTACTAAATATGCTGGAACAAAGAAAAATTACGAAAAAAATTTTTTGAAAAAAAATTGTTTTTTTGTGAAAATGTTAGTAAATACGTACTAAGTATGATGGAACAAAGAGAAATGACGAAGAAAAAATTTTGGAAAAAAATTGTTTTTTTTTGTGAAAATGTTAGTAAATACGTACTAAGTATGATGGAACAAGGAAAAATGACAAAAAAAAAATGTGAAATAAAATTTTTTTTTTTTTTGGTGAAAATGTTAGTAAATACGTACTAAGTATGATGGAACAAAGAAAAATTACGAAAATGTTAGTAAATACGTACTAAATATGCTGGAACAAAGAAAAATTACGAAAAAAAATTTTTGAAACAAAATTGTTTTTTTGTGAAAATGTTAGTAAATACGTACTAAGTATGATGGAACAAAGAGAAATTATGAAAAAAAATTGTTGGAAAAATTTTTTTTTTTTGTGAAAATGTTAGTAAATACGTACTAAGTATGATGGAACAAAGAAAAATTACGAACAAAAATTTTTGGAAATTTTTTTTTTTTTTTGTGAAAATGTTAGTAAATACGTTCTAAGTATGATGGAACAAAGAAAAATTACGAAAAAAAATTTTGGAAAAAAAATTGTTTTTTTTGTGAAAATGTTAGTAAATACGTACTAAAAATGTTAGTAAATACGTCCTAAGTATGATTTGTGAAAATGTTAGTAAATACGTCCTAAGTATGATGGAACAAAGAAAAATTACGAAAAAAAAATTTTGGAAAGAAAAAAGAAAAAAATTTTTTTTTTTGTTTGTGAAAATGTTAGTAAATACGTACTAAGTATGATGGAACAAAGAAAAATTACGAAAAAAAATTTTTGAAAAAAAATTGTTTTTTTTTGTGAAAATGTTAGTAAATACGTACTAAAAATGTTAGTAAATACGTCCTAAGTATGATTTGTGAAAATGTTAGTAAATACGTCCTAAGTATGATGGAACAAAGAAAAATTACGAAAAAAAAATTTTGGAAAGAAAAAAGAAAAAAATTTTTTTTTTTTTTTGTGAAAATGTTAGTAAATACGTCCTAAGTATGATGGAACAAAGAAAAATTACGAAAAAAAAATTTTGGAAAGAAAAAAGAAAAAAATTTTTTTTTTTTTTTGTGAAAATGTTAGGAAATACGTACTAAGTATGATGGAACAAAGAGAAATTACGAAAAAAAATGTTGGAAAAAAATTGTTTTTTTTTGTGAAAATGTTAGTAAATACGTACTAAGTATGATGGAACAAAGAAAAATTACGAAAAAAAATTTTTGGAGAGAAAAAAGAAAAATTTTTTTTTTTTTGTGAAAATGTTAGTAAATACGTACTAAGTATGATGGAACAAAAAAAAATTACGAAAAAAAATTTTTGAAAAAAAATTGTTTTTTTTGTGAAAATGTTAGTAAATACGTACTAAGTATGATGGAACAAAGAAAAATGACAAAAAAAAATGTGAAATAAACTTTTTTTTTTTTTTGTGAAAATGTTAGTAAATACGTACTAAGTATGATGGAACAAAGAAAAATTACGAAAAAAAATTTTTGGAGAGAAAAAAGAAAAATTTTTTTTTTTTTGTGAAAATGTTAGTAAATACGTACTAAGTATGATGGAACAAAAAAAAATTACGAAAAAAAATTTTTGAAAAAAAATTGTTTTTTTTGTGAAAATGTTAGTAAATACGTACTAAGTATGATGGAACAAAGAAAAATTACGAAAATGTTAGTAAATACGTACTAAATATGCTGGAACAAAGAAAAATTACGAAAAAAATTTTTTGAAAAAAAATTGTTTTTTTGTGAAAATGTTAGTAAATACGTACTAAGTATGATGGAACAAAGAGAAATGACGAAGAAAAAATTTTGGAAAAAAATTGTTTTTTTTTGTGAAAATGTTAGTAAATACGTACTAAGTATGATGGAACAAGGAAAAATGACAAAAAAAAAATGTGAAATAAAATTTTTTTTTTTTTTGGTGAAAATGTTAGTAAATACGTACTAAGTATGATGGAACAAAGAAAAATTACGAAAATGTTAGTAAATACGTACTAAATATGCTGGAACAAAGAAAAATTACGAAAAAAAATTTTTGAAACAAAATTGTTTTTTTGTGAAAATGTTAGTAAATACGTACTAAGTATGATGGAACAAAGAGAAATTATGAAAAAAAATTGTTGGAAAAATTTTTTTTTTTTGTGAAAATGTTAGTAAATACGTACTAAGTATGATGGAACAAAGAAAAATTACGAACAAAAATTTTTGGAAATTTTTTTTTTTTTTTGTGAAAATGTTAGTAAATACGTTCTAAGTATGATGGAACAAAGAAAAATTACGAAAAAAAATTTTGGAAAAAAAATTGTTTTTTTTGTGAAAATGTTAGTAAATACGTACTAAAAATGTTAGTAAATACGTCCTAAGTATGATTTGTGAAAATGTTAGTAAATACGTCCTAAGTATGATGGAACAAAGAAAAATTACGAAAAAAAAATTTTGGAAAGAAAAAAGAAAAAAATTTTTTTTTTTGTTTGTGAAAATGTTAGTAAATACGTACTAAGTATGATGGAACAAAGAAAAATTACGAAAAAAAATTTTTGAAAAAAAATTGTTTTTTTTTGTGAAAATGTTAGTAAATACGTACTAAAAATGTTAGTAAATACGTCCTAAGTATGATTTGTGAAAATGTTAGTAAATACGTCCTAAGTATGATGGAACAAAGAAAAATTACGAAAAAAAAATTTTGGAAAGAAAAAAGAAAAAAATTTTTTTTTTTTTTTGTGAAAATGTTAGTAAATACGTCCTAAGTATGATGGAACAAAGAAAAATTACGAAAAAAAAATTTTGGAAAGAAAAAAGAAAAAAATTTTTTTTTTTTTTTGTGAAAATGTTAGGAAATACGTACTAAGTATGATGGAACAAAGAGAAATTACGAAAAAAAATGTTGGAAAAAAATTGTTTTTTTTTGTGAAAATGTTAGTAAATACGTACTAAGTATGATGGAACAAAGAAAAATTACGAAAAAAAATTTTTGGAGAGAAAAAAGAAAAATTTTTTTTTTTTTGTGAAAATGTTAGTAAATACGTACTAAGTATGATGGAACAAAAAAAAATTACGAAAAAAAATTTTTGAAAAAAAATTGTTTTTTTTGTGAAAATGTTAGTAAATACGTACTAAGTATGATGGAACAAAGAAAAATGACAAAAAAAAATGTGAAATAAACTTTTTTTTTTTTTTGTGAAAATGTTAGTAAATACGTACTAAGTATGATGGAACAAAGAAAAATTACGAAAATGTTAGTAAATACGTACTAAATATGCTGGAACAAAGAAAAATTACGAAAAAAATTTTTTGAAAAAAAATTGTTTTTTTGTGAAAATGTTAGTAAATACGTACTAAGTATGATGGAACAAAGAGAAATGACGAAAAAAAATTTTGGAAAAAAAATTGTTTTTTTGTGAAAATGTTAGTAAATACGTAATAAGTATAATGGAACAAAGGAAAATGACGAAAAAAAAATTTTGAAAAAAAATTGTTTATTTTGTGAAAATGTTAGTAACTACGTACTAAGTATGATGGAACAAAGAGAAATTACGAAAAAAAATTTTTGAAAAAAAATTGTTTTTTTGTGAAAATGTTAGTAAATACGTACTAAGTATGATGGAACAAAGAAAAATTACGAACAAAAATTTTTGGAAATTTTTTTTTTTTTTTGTGAAAATGTTAGTAAATACGTTCTAAGTATGATGGAACAAAGAAAAATTACGAAAAAAAATTTTGGAAAAAAAATTGTTTTTTTTGTGAAAATGTTAGTAAATACGTACTAAAAATGTTAGTAAATACGTCCTAAGTATGATTTGTGAAAATGTTAGTAAATACGTCCTAAGTATGATGGAACAAAGAAAAATTACGAAAAAAAAATTTTGGAAAGAAAAAAGAAAAAAATTTTTTTTTTTTTTTGTGAAAATGTTAGTAAATACGTACTAAGTATGATGGAACAAAGAAAAATTACGAAAAAAAATTTTTGAAAAAAAATTGTTTTTTTTTGTGAAAATGTTAGTAAATACGTACTAAAAATGTTAGTAAATACGTCCTAAGTATGATTTGTGAAAATGTTAGTAAATACGTCCTAAGTATGATGGAACAAAGAAAAATTACGAAAAAAAAATTTTGGAAAGAAAAAAGAAAAAAATTTTTTTTTTTTTTTGTGAAAATGTTAGTAAATACGTACTAAGTATGATGGAACAAAGAAAAATTACGAAAAAAAATTTTTGAAAAAAAATTGTTTTTTTTGTGAAAATGTTAGTAAATACGTACTAAGTATAATGCAACAAAGAAAAATGACGAAAAAAAATTTTGGAAAAAAAATTGTTTTTTTGTGAAAATGTTAGTAAATACGTAATAAGTATGATGGAACAAAGAAAAATTACGAACAAAAATTTTTGAAAAAAAATTGTTTTTTTTTGTGAAAATGTTAGTAAATACGTACTAAGTATAATGCAACAAAGAAAAATGACGAAAAAAAATTTTGGAAAAAAAATTGTTTTTTTGTGAAAATGTTAGTAAATACGTACTAAGTATGATGGAACAAAGAAAAATTACGAAAAAAAATTTTTGAAAAAAAATTGTTTTTTTTGTGAAAATGTTAGTAAATACGTACTAAGTATAATGCAACAAAGAAAAATGACGAAAAAAAATTTTGGAAAATTTTTTTTTTTTTTTGTGAAAATGTTAGTAAATACGTACTAAGTATGATGGAACAAAGCGAAATTATGAAAAAAAATTGTTGGAAAAATTTTTTTTTTTGTGAAAATGTTAGTAAATACGTACTAAGTATAATGCAACAAAGAAAAATGACGAAAAAAAATTTTGGAAAAAAAATTGTTTTTTTGTGAAAATGTTAGTAAATACGTAATAAGTATAATGGAACAAAGGAAAATGACGAAAAAAAAATTTTGAAAAAAAATTGTTTATTTTGTGAAAATGTTAGTAACTACGTACTAAGTATGATGGAACAAAGAAAAATTACGAACAAAAATTTTTAGAAATTTTTTTTTTTTTTTGTGAAAATGTTAGTAAATACGTTCTAAGTATGATGGAACAAAGAAAAATTACGAAAAAAAGTTTTGGAAAAAAAATTGTTTTTTTTGTGAAAATGTTAGTAAATACGTACTAAAAATGTTAGTAAATACGTCCTAAGTATGATTTGTGAAAATGTTAGTAAATACGTCCTAAGTATGATGGAACAAAGAAAAATTACGAAAAAAAATTTTTGGAAAGAAAAAAGAAAAAAATTTTTTTTTTTTTGTGAAAATGTTAGTAAATACGTACTAAGTATGATGGAACAAAGAGAAATGACGAAGAAAAAATTTTGGAAAAAAATTGTTTTTTTTTGTGAAAATGTTAGTAAATACGTACTAAGTATGATGGAACAAAGCTAAATTACGAAAAAAAAATTTTGAAAAAAAATTGTTTTTTTTGTGAAAATGTTAGTAAATACGTACTAAAAATGCTAGTAAATACGTCCTAAGTATGATTTGTGAAAATGTTAGTAAATACGTCCTAAGTATGATGGAACAAAGAAAAATTACGAAAAAAAATTTTTGGAAAGAAAAAAGAAAAATTTTTTTTTTTTTTTTTGTGAAAATGTTAGTAAATACGTCCTAAGTATGATGGAACAAAGAAAAATTACGAAAAAAAATTTTTGGAAAGAAAAAAGAAAAAATTTTTTTTTTTTTTTGTGAAAATGTTAGTAAATACGTACTAAGTATGATGGAACAAAGAGAAATGACGAAGAAAAAATTTTGGAAAAAAATTGTTTTTTTTTGTGAAAATGTTAGTAAATACTTACTAAGTATGATGGAACAAAGAATAATTACGAAAATGTTAGTAAATACGTACTAAATATGCTGAAACAAAGAAAAATGACGAAAAAAAATTTTTGGAAATTTTTTTTTTTTTTGTGAAAATGTTAGTAAATACGTACTCAGTATGATGGAACAAAGAGAAATGACGAAGAAAAAATTTTGGAAAAAAATTGTTTTTTTTTGTGAAAATGTTAGTAAATACGTACTAAGTATGATGGAACAAAGAAAAATTACGAAAAAATATTTTTGAAAAAAAATTGTTTTTTTTTGTGCAAATGTTAGTAAATACGTACTAAGTATGATGGAACAAAGAAAAATTACGAAAAAAAATTTTTGAAAAAAAATTGTTTTTTTTTGTGAAAATGTTAGTAAATACGTACTAAGTATGATGGAACAAAGAAAAATTACGAAAAAATATTTTTGAAAAAAAATTGTTTTTTTTGTGCAAATGTTAGTAAATACGTACTAAGTATGATGGAACAAAGAAAAATTACGAAAAAAAATTTTTGAAAAAAAAATTGTTTTTTTTTGTGAAAATGTTAGTAAATACGTACTAAGTATGATGGAACAAAAAAAAATTACGAAAAAAAAATTTTGGAAAGAAAAAAGAAAAAATTTTTTTTTTTTTTTTGTGAAAATGTTAGTAAATACGTCCTAAGTATGATGGAACAAAGAAAAATTACGAAAAAAAATTTTTGGAAAGAAAAAAGAAAAAATTTTTTTTTTTTTTTGTGAAAATGTTAGTAAATACGTCCTAAGTATGATGGAACAAAGAAAAATTACGAAAAAAAATTTTTGGAAAGAAAAAAGAAAAATTTTTTTTTTTTTTTTGTGAAAATGTTAGTAAATACGTCCTAAGTATGATGGAACAAAGAAAAATTACGAAAAAAAATTTTTGGAAAGAAAAAAGAAAAAATTTTTTTTTTTTTTTGTGAAAATGTTAGTAAATACGTACTAAGTATGATGGAACAAAGAAAAATTACGAAAAAAAATTTATGAAAAGAAAAAAGAAAAAATTTTTTTTTTTTTTTTGTGAAAATGTTAGTAAATACGTCCTAAGTATGATGGAACAAAGAAAAATTACGAAAAAAAATTTTTGGAAAGAAAAAAGAAAAAATTTTTTTTTTTTTTTTGTGAAAATGTTAGTAAATACGTCCTAAGTATGATGGAACAAACAAAAATTACGAAAAAAAATTTTTGGAAAGAAAAAAGAAAAATTTTTTTTTTTTTTTTTGTGAAAATGTTAGTAAATACGTCCTAAGTATGATGGAACAAAGAAAAATTACGAAAAAAAATTTTTGGAAAGAAAAAAGAAAAAATTTTTTTTTTTTTTTGTGAAAATGTTAGTAAATACGTACTAAGTATGATGGAACAAAGAAAAATTACGAAAAAAAATTTATGAAAAAAAATTGTTTTTTTTGTGAAAATGTTAGTAAATACGTACTAAGTATGATGGAACAAAGAAAAATTACGAAAAAAAATTTTTGAAAAAAAATTGTTTTTTTTGTGAAAATGTTAGTAAATACGTACTAAGTATGATGGAACAAAGAGAAATGACGAAGAAAAAATTTTGGGGAAAAAATTGTTTTTTTTTGTGAAAATGTTAGTAAATACGTACTAAGTATGATGGAACAAAGAAAAATTACGAAAAAAATTTTTGGAAATTTTTTTTTTTTTGTGAAAATGTTAGTAAATACGTACTCAGTGTGATGGAACAAAGAGAAATGACGAAGAAAAAATTTTGGAAAAAAATTTTTTTTTTTTGTGAAAATGTTAGTAAATACGTACTAAGTATGATGGAACAAAGAAAAATTACGAAAAAATATTTTTGAAAAAAAATTGTTTTTTTTTGTGCAAATGTTAGTAAATACGTACTAAGTATGATGGAACAAAGAAAAATTACGAAAAAAAATTTTTGAAAAAAAATTGTTTTTTTTTGTGAAAATGTTAGTAAATACGTACTAAGTATGATGGAACAAAAAAAAATTACAAAAAAAAAAATTTTGAAAAAAAATTGTTTTTTTTTGTGAAAATGTTAGTAAATACGTACTAAGTATGATGGAACAAATAAAAATTACGAAAAAAAAATTTTGGAAAATTTTTTTTTTTTTGTGAAAATGTTAGTAAATACGTACTAAGTATGATGGCACAAAGAAAAATTACGAAAAAAAAATTTTGAAAAAAAATTGTCTTTTTTGTGAAAATGTTAGTAAATACGTACTAAGTATGATGGAACAAAGAAAAAACACGAAAAAAATTTTTTGAAAAAAAATTGTTTTTTTTTGTGAAAATGTTAGTAAATACGTACTAAGTATGATGGAACAAAGAAAAATTACGAAAAAAAAATTTTGGAAATTTTTTTTTTTTTGTGAAAATGTTAGGAAATACGTACTAAGTATGATGGAACAAAGAAAAAACACGAAAAAAATTTTTTGAAAAAAAATTGTTTTTTTTGTGAAAATGTTAGTAAATACGTACTAAGTATGATGGAACAAAGAAAAATTACGAAAAAAAATTTTGGAATTTTTTTTTTTTTTTGTGAAAATGTTAGGAAATACGTACTTAGTATGATGGAACAAAGAGAAATTACGAAAAAAAATGTTGGAAAAAAATTGTTTTTTTTTGTGAAAATGTTAGTAAATACGAACTAAGTATGATGGAACAAAGAAAAATGACGAAGAAAACATTTTGGAAAAAAATTGTTTTTTTTTGTGAAAATGTTAGTAAAAACGTACTAAGTATGATGGAACAAAGAAAAATGACAAAAAAAAAATGTGAAATAAAATTTTTTTTTTTTTGGTGAAAATGTTAGTAAATACGTACTAAGTATGATAGAACAAAGAAAAATTACGAAAATGTTAGTAAATAAGTACTAAATATGCTGGAACAAAGAAAAATTACGAAAAAAATTTTTTGAAAAAAAATTGTTTTTTTGTGAAAATGTTAGTAAATACGTACTAAGTATGATGGAACAAAGAGAAATGACGAAGAAAAAATTTTGGAAAAAAATTGTTTTTTTTGTGAAAATGTTAGTAAAAACGTACTAAGTATGATGGAACAAAAAAAAATTACAAAAAAAAAAATTTTGAAAAAAAATTGTTTTTTTTTGTGAAAATGTTAGTAAATACGTACTAAGTATGATGGAACAAATAAAAATTACGAAAAAAAAATTTTGGAAAATTTTTTTTTTTTTGTGAAAATGTTAGTAAATACGTACTAAGTATGATGGAACAAAGAAAAATTACGAAAAAAAAATTTTGAAAAAAAATTGTCTTTTTTGTGAAAATGTTAGTAAATACGTACTAAGTATGATGGAACAAAGAAAAAACACGAAAAAAATTTTTTGAAAAAAAATTGTTTTTTTTTGTGAAAATGTTAGTAAATACGTACTAAGTATGATGGAACAAAGAAAAATTACGAAAAAAAAATTTTGGAAATTTTTTTTTTTTTGTGAAAATGTTAGGAAATACGTACTAAGTATGATGGAACAAAGAAAAAACACGAAAAAAATTTTTTGAAAAAAAATTGTTTTTTTTGTGAAAATGTTAGTAAATACGTACTAAGTATGATGGAACAAAGAAAAATTACGAAAAAAAATTTTGGAATTTTTTTTTTTTTTTGTGAAAATGTTAGGAAACACGTACTTAGTATGATGGAACAAAGAGAAATTACGAAAAAAAATGTTGGAAAAAAATTGTTTTTTTTTGTGAAAATGTTAGTAAATACGTACTAAGTATGATGGAACAAAGAAAAATGACGAAGAAAACATTTTGGAAAAAAATTGTTTTTTTTTGTGAAAATGTTAGTAAAAACGTACTAAGTATGATGGAACAAAGAAAAATGACAAAAAAAAATGTGAAATAAAATTTTTTTTTTTTTGGTGAAAATGTTAGTAAATACGTACTAAGTATGATAGAACAAAGAAAAATTACGAAAATGTTAGTAAATAAGTACTAAATATGCTGGAACAAAGAAAAATTACGAAAAAAATTTTTTGAAAAAAAATTGTTTTTTTGTGAAAATGTTAGTAAATACGTACTAAGTATGATGGAACAAAGAGAAATGACGAAGAAAAAATTTTGGAAAAAAATTGTTTTTTTTGTGAAAATGTTAGTAAAAACGTACTAAGTATGATGGAACAAAGAAAAATGACAAAAAAAAAATGTGAAATTTTTTTTTTTTTTTTTTTGGTGAAAATGTTAGTAAATACGTACTAAGTATGATGGAACAAAGAAAAATTACGAAAATGTTAGTAAATACGTACTAAATATGCTGGAACAAAGAAAAATTACGAAAAAAAATTTTTGAAAAAAAATGGTTTTTTTGTGAAAATGTTAGTAAATACGTACTAAGTATGATGGAAGAAAGAAAAATTACAAAAAAAAATTTTTGGAAATTTTTTTTTTTTTTTTGTGAAAATGTTAGTAAATACGTACTAAGTATGATGGAACAAAGAAAAATTACGAAAAAAAAATTTGGAAAAAAAATTGTTTTTTTTGTGAAAATGTTAGTAAATACGTACTAAAAATGTTAGTAAATACGTCCTAAGTATGATTTGTGAAAATGTTAGTAAATACGTCCTAAGTATGATGGAACAAAGAAAAATTACGAAAAAAAATTTTTGGAAAGAAAAAAGAAAAAAATTTTTTTTTTTTTTTGTGAAAATGTTAGTAAATACGTACTAAGTATGATGGAACAAAGAAAAATTACGAAAAAAAATTTTTGAAAAAATTTTTTTTTTTGTGAAAATGTTAGTAAATACGTACTAAGTATGATGCAACAAAGAAAAATGACGAAAAAAAAATTTGGAAAAAAAATTGTTTTTTTGTGAAAATGTTAGTAAATACGTAATAAGTATGATTTGTGAAAATGTTAGTAAATACGTCCTAAGTATGATGGAACAAAGAAAAATTACGAAAAAAAATTTTTGGAAAGAAAAAAGAAAAATTTTTTTTTTTTTTTTTGTGAAAATGTTAGTAAATACGTACTAAGTATGATGGAACAAAGAAAAATTACGAAAAAAAATTTTTGAAAAAAAATTGTTTTTTTTGTGAAAATGTTAGTAAATACGTACTAAAAATGTTAGTAAATACGTCCTAAGTATGATTTGTGAAAATGTTAGTAAATACGTCCTAAGTATGATGGAACAAAGAAAAATTACGAAAAAAAATTTTTGGAAAGAAAAAAGAAAAAATTTTTTTTTTTTTTTGTGAAAATGTTAGTAAATACGTACTAAGTATGATGGAACAAAGAAAAATTACGAAAAAAATTTTTGAAAAAAAAATTTTTTTTTTTGTGAAAATGTTAGTAAATACGTACTAAAAATGTTAGTAAATACGTCCTAAGTATGATTTGTGAAAATGTTAGTAAATACGTACTAAGTATGATGGAACAAAGAAAAATTACGAAAAAAAATTTTTGAAAAAAAATTGTTTTTTTTGTGAAAATGTTAGTAAATACGTACTAAGTATGATGGAACAAAGAGAAATGACGAAGAAAAAATTTTGGAAAAAAATTGTTTTTTTTTGTGAAAATGTTAGTAAATACGTAATAAGTATGATTTGTAAAAATGTTAGTAAATACGTCCTAAGTATGATGCAACAAAGAAAAATGACGAAAAAAAATTTTGGAAAAAAAATTGTTTTTTTGTGAAAATGTTAGTAAATACGTACTAAGTATGATGGAACAAAGAAAAATTACGAAAAAAAATTTTTGAAAAAAAATTGTTTTTTTTGTGAAAATGTTAGTAAATACGTACTAAAAATGTTAGTAAATACGTCCTAAGTATGATTTGTGAAAATGTTAGTAAATACGTCCTAAGTATGATGGAACAAAGGAAAATTACGAAAAAAAATTTTTGGAAAGAAAAAAGAAAAAATTTTTTTTTTTTTTTTGTGAAAATGTTAGTAAATACGTACTAAGTATGATGGAACAAAGAAAAATTACGAAAAAAAATTTTTGAAAAAAAATTGTTTTTTTTGTGAAAATGTTAGTAAATACGTACTAAGTATGATGGAACAAAGAGAAATGACGAAGAAAAAATTTTGGAAAAAAATTGTTTTTTTTTGTGAAAATGTTAGTAAATACGTACTAAGTATGATGGAACAAAGATAAATTACGAAAAAAAATTTTTGAAAAAAAATTGTTTTTTTTGTGAAAATGTTAGTAAATACGTACTAAAAATGTTAGTAAATACGTCCTAAGTATGATTTGTGAAAATGTTAGTAAATACGTCCTAAGTATGATGGAACAAAGAAAAATTACGAAAAAAAATTTTTGGAAAGAAAAAAGAAAAAATTTTTTTTTTTTTTGTGAAAATGTTAGTAAATACGTACTAAGTATGATGGAACAAAGAAAAATTACGAAAAAAAATTTTTGAAAAAAAATTGTTTTTTTTGTGAAAATGTTAGTAAATACGTACTAAGTATGATGGAACAAAGAGAAATGACGAAGAAAAAATTTTGGGGAAAAAATTGTTTTTTTTTGTGAAAATGTTAGTAAATACGTACTAAGTATGATGGAACAAAGAAAAATTACGAAAAAAATTTTTGGAAATTTTTTTTTTTTTGTGAAAATGTTAGTAAATACGTACTAAGTATGATGGAACAAAGAAAAATTACGAAAAAAAATTTTTGAAAAAAAATTGTTTTTTTTGTGAAAATGTTAGTAAATACGTACTAAGTATGATGGAACAAAGAGAAATGACGAAGAAAAAATTTTGGGGAAAAAATTGTTTTTTTTTGTGAAAATGTTAGTAAATACGTCCTAAGTATGATGGAACAAAGAAAAATTACGAAAAAAAATTTTTGGAAAGAAAAAAGAAAAAATTTTTTTTTTTTTTTGTGAAAATGTTAGTAAATACGTACTAAGTATGATGGAACAAAGAAAAATTACGAAAAAAAATTTTTGAAAAAAAATTGTTTTTTTTGTGAAAATGTTAGTAAATACGTACTAAGTATGATGGAACAAAGAGAAATGACGAAGAAAAAATTTTGGGGAAAAAATTGTTTTTTTTTGTGAAAATGTTAGTAAATACGTACTAAGTATGATGGAACAAAGAGAAATGACGAAGAAAAAATTTTGGAAAAAAATTGTTTTTTTTTGTGAAAATGTTAGTAAATACGTACTGAGTATGATGGAACAAAGAGAAATTACGAAAAAAATTTTTTGTGAAAATGTTAGTAAATACGTACTAAGTATGATGGAACAAAGAAAAATTACGAAAAAAAATTTTTGAAAAAAAATTGTTTTTTTTGTGCAAATGTTAGTAAATACGTACTAAGTATGATGGAACAAAGAAAAATTACGAAAAAAAAATTTTGAAAAAAAATTGCTTTTTTTTGTGAAAATGTTAGTAAATACGTACTAAGTATGATGGAACAAAGAAAAATTACGAAAAAAAATTTTTGGAAATTTTTTTTTTTTTGTGAAAATGTTAGTAAATACGTACTAAGTATGATGGAACAAAGAGAACTGACGAAGAAAAAATTTTGGAAAAAAATTGTTTTTTTTTGTGAAAATCTTAGTAAATACGTACTGAGTATGATGGAACAAAAAGAAATGACGAAGAAAAAATTTTGGAAAAAAATTGTTTTTTTTTGTGAAAATGTTAGTAAATACGTACTGAGTATGATGGAACAAAGAGAAATTACGAAAAAAATTTTTTGTGAAAATGTTAGTAAATACGTACTAAGTATGATGGAACAAAGAGAAATTACGAAAAAAAATTTTTGAAAAAAAATTGTTTTTTTGTGAAAATGTTAGTAAATACGTACTAAGTATGATGGAACAAAGAAAAATTACGAAAAAAAAATTTTGGAAAATTTTTTTTTTTTTTGTGAAAATGTTAGTAAATACGTACTAAGTATGATGGAACAAAGAAAAATTACGAAAAAAAATTTTTGGAAAATTTTTTTTTTTTTTGTGAAAATGTTAGTAAATACGTACTAAGTATGATGGAACAAAGAAAAATGACGAAAAAAAATTTTGGAAAAAAAATTGTTTTTTTTGTGAAAATGTTAGTAAATACGTAATAAGTATAATGGAACAAAGGAAAATGACGAAAAAAAAATTTTGAAAAAAAATTGTTTTTTTTTGTGAAAATGTTAGTAAATACGTACTAAGTATGATGGAACAAAGAAAAATTACGAAAAAAAATTTTTGAAAAAAAATTGTTTTTTTTTGTGCAAATGTTAGTAAATACGTACTAAGTATGATGGAACAAAGAAAAATTACGAAAAAAAATTTTTGAAAAAAAATTGTTTTTTTTTTGTGAAAATGTTAGTAAATACGTACTAAGTATGATGGAACAAAGAAAAATTACGAAAAAAAATTTTTGGAAATTTTTTTTTTTTTGTGAAAATGTTAGTAAATACGTACTAAGTATGATGGAACAAAGAGAAATGACGAAGAAAAAATTTTGGAAAAAAATTGTTTTTTTTTGTGAAAATCTTAGTAAATACGTACTGAGTATGATGGAACAAAGAGAAATTACGAAAAAAAAATTTTGAAAAAAAATTGTTTTTTTGTGAAAATGTTAGTAAATACGTACTAAGTATGATGGAACAAAGAAAAATTACGAAAAAAAAATTTTGGAAATTTTTTTTTTTTGTGAAAATGTTAGTAATTACGTACTAAGTATGATGGAACAAAGAAAAATGTCAAAAAAAAATTTTAAAAAAATTTTTTTTTTTTTTTTGTGAAAATGTTAGTAAATACGTACTAAGTATGATGGAACAAAGAGAAATTACGAAAAAAAATTTTTGAAAAAAAATTGTTTTTTTGTGAAAATGTTAGTAAATACGTACTAAGTATGATGGAACAAAGAAAAATTACGAACAAATATTTTTGGAAATTTTTTTTTTTTTGTGAAAATGTTAGTAAATACGTACTAAGTATGATGGAACAAAGAGAAATTAGTATGATGGAACAAAGAGAAATTACGAAAAAAATTTTACGAAAAAAAATTTTTGGAAAATTTTTTTTTTTTTTGTGAAAATGTTAGTAAATACGTACTAAGTATGATGGAACAAAGAAAAATGACGAAAAAAAATTTTGGAAAAAAAATTGTTTTTTTTGTGAAAATGTTAGTAAATACGTAATAAGTATAATGGAACAAAGGAAAATGACGAAAAAAAATTTTGAAAAAAAATTGTTTTTTTTTGTGAAAATGTTATTAAATACGTACTGAGTATGATGGAACAAAGAGAAATTACGAAAAAAAATTTTTGTGAAAATGTTAGTAAATACGTACTAAGTATGATGGAACAAAGATAAATTACGAAAAAAAAATTTTGAAAAAAAATTGTTTTTTTGTGAAAATGTTAGTAAATACGTACTAAGTATGATGGAACAAAGAAAAATTACGAACAAATATTTTTGGAAATTTTTTTTTTTTTGTGAAAATGTTAGTAAATACGTACTAAGTATGATGGAAAAAAGAGAAATTACGAAAAAAAATTTTTGAAAAAAAATTGTTTTTTTGTGAAAATGTTAGTAAATACGTACTAAGTATGATGGAACAAAGATAAATTACGAAAAAAATTTTTTGAAAAAAAATTGTTTTTTTTTTGTGAAAATGTTAGTAAATACGTAGTAAGTATGATGGAACAAAGAGAAATGACGAAAAAAAAAATTTGGAAAAAAATTGTTTTTTTTTTGTGAAAATGTTAGTAAATATGTACTAAGTATGATGGAACAAAGAAAAATTACGAAAAAAAATTTTTTTGAAAAAAAATTTTTTTTTTTTGGGAAAATGTTAGTAAATACGTACTAAGTATGATGGAACAAAGAGAAATGACGAAAAAAAAAATTTGGAAAAAAATTGTTTTTTTTTTGTGAAAATGTTAGTAAATACGTACTAAGTATGATGGAACAAAGAAAAATTACGAAAAAAAATTTTTGGAAATTTTTTTTTGTGAAAATGTTAGTAAATACGTACTAAGTATGATGGAACAAAGAAAAATTACGAAACAAAATTTGTGGAAAATTTTTTTTTTTTTTTGTGAAAATGTTAGTAAATACGTACTAAGTATGATGGAACAAAGAGAAATTACGAAAAAAAAATTTTGGAAAAAAATTTTTTTTTTTGTGAAAATGTTAGCAAATACGTACTAAGTATGATGGAACAAAGAGAAATTGCGAAAAAAAAATGTTGGAAAAATTTTTTTTTTTGTGAAAATGTTAGTAAATACGTACTAAGTATGATGGTACAAAGAAAAATGACGAAAAAAAATTTTGGAAAAAAAATTGTTTTTTTTTGTGAAAATGTTAGTAAATACGTACTAAGTATGATGGAACAAAGAGAAATTACGAAAAAAAATTTTGGAAAAAAATTGTTTTTTTTGTGAAAATGTTAGTAAATACGTACTAAGTATGATGGAACAAAGAGAAATTACGAAAAAAAAATGTTGGAAAAATTTTTTTTTTTTGTGAAAATGTTAGTAAATACGTACTAAGTATGATGGAACAAAGAAAAATGACAAAAAAAAATTGTTTTTTTAGTGAAAATGTTAGTAAATACGTACTAAGTATGATGGAACAAAGAGAAATTACGAAAAAAAATTTTTGAAAAAAAATTGTTTTTTTGTGAAAATGTTAGTAAATACGTACTAAGTATGATGGAACAAAGAAAAATTACGAATAAATATTTTTGGAAATTTTTTTTGTTTTGTGAAAATGTTAGTAAATACGTACTAAGTATGATGGAACATGGAGAAATTACGAAAAAAATGTTTGAAAAAAAATTGTTTTTTTTTGTGAAAATGTTAGTAAATACGTACTAAGTATGATGGAACAAAGAAAAATTACGAACAAATATTTTTGGAAATTTTTTTTTTTTTGTGAAAATGTTAGTAAATACGTACTAAGTATGATGGAACAAAGAAAAATTACGAAAAAAAAATTTTGAAAAAAAATTGTTTTTTTTGTGAAAATGTTAGTAAATACGTACTAAATATGATGGAACAAAGAGAAATTACGAAAAAAAATATTTGTGAAAATGTTAGTAAATACGTACTAAGTATGATGGAACAAAGATAAATTACGAAAAAAATTTTTTGAAAAAAAACTGTTTTTTTTTTGTGAAAATGTTAGTAAATACGTACTAAGTATGATGGAACAAAGAGAAATGACGAAAAAAAAAAATTTGGAAAAAAATTGTTTTTTTTTTGTGAAAATGTTAGTAAATACGTACTAAGTATGATGGAACAAAGAAAAATTACGAAAAAAAATTTTTTTGAAAAAAAAATTTTTTTTTTGGGAAAATGTTAGTAAATACGTACTAAGTATGATGGAACAAAGAGAAATGACGAAAAAAAAAATTTGGAAAAAAATTGTTTTTTTTTTTGTGAAAATGTTAGTAAATACGTACTAAGTATGATGGAACAAAGAAAAATTACGAAAAAAAATTTTTGGAAAAATTTTTTTGTGAAAATGTTAGTAAATACGTACTAAGTATGATGGACCAAAGAGAAATTGCGAAAAAAAAATGTTGGAAAAATTTTTTTTTTTGTGAAAATGTTAGTAAATACGTACTAAGTATGATGGAACAAAGAAAAATGACAAAAAAAAAATTGTTTTTTTAGTGAAAATGTTAGTAAATACGTACTAAGTATGATGGAACAAAGAAAAATGACAAAAAAAAAATTGTTTTTTTAGTGAAAATGTTAGTAAATACGTACTAAGTATGATGGACCAAAGAGAAATTGCGAAAAAAAAATGTTGGAAAAATTTTTTTTTTTGTGAAAATGTTAGTAAATACGTACTAAGTATGATGGAACAAAGAAAAATTACGAAAAAAAATTTGTGGAAATTTTTTTTTTTTTTTTGCGAAAATGTTAGTAAATACGTACTAAGTATGATGGAACAAAGAGAAATTACGAAAAAAAATTTTTGGAAAAATTTTTTTTTTTTGTGAAAATGTTAGTAAATACGTACTAAGTATGATGGACCAAAGAGAAATTGCGAAAAAAAAATGTTGGAAAAATTTTTTTTTTTGTGAAAATGTTAGTAAATACGTACTAAGTATGATGGAACAAAGAAAAATGACAAAAAAAAAATTGTTTTTTTAGTGAAAATGTTAGTAAATACGTACTAAGTATGATGGAACAAAGAGAAATTGCGAAAAAAATTTTTGGAAATTTTTTTTTTTTTTTGTGAAAATGTTAGTAAATACGTACTAAGTATGATGGAACAAAGAAAAATTACGAAAAAAAATTTTTGGAAAGAAAAAAGAAAAAAAATTTTTTTTTTTTTTGTGAAAATGTTAGTAAATACGTACTAAGTATGATGGAACAAAGAAAAATTACGAAAAAAAATTTTTGGAATTTTTTTTTTTTTTTTTGTGAAAATGTTAGTAAATACGTACTAAGTATGATGGAACAAAGACAAATGACGAAAAAAAATTTTGGAAAAAAAATTGTTTTTTTTGTGAAAATGTTAGTTAATACGTACTAAGTATGATGGAACAAAGAGAAATTACGAAAAAAAATTTTGGAAAAAAATTGTTTTTTTTGTGAAAATGTTAGTAAATACGTACTAAGTATGATGGAACAAAGAAAAATGACAAAAAAAAATTGTTTTTTTAGTGAAAATGTTAGTAAATACGTACTAAGTATGATGGAACAAAGAGAAATTGCGAAAAAAATTTTTGGAAATTTTTTTTTTTTTTTGTGAAAATGTTAGTAAATACGTACTAAGTATGATGGAACAAAGAAAAATTACGAAAAAAAATTTTTGGAAAGAAAAAAGAAAAAAAAATTTTTTTTTTTTTGTGAAAATGTTAGTAAATACGTACTAAGTATGATGGAACAAAGAAAAATTACGAAAAAAATGCTTGAAAAAAAATTGTTTTTTTTGTGAAAATGTTAGTAAATACGTACTAAGTATGATGGAACAAAGCAAAATTACGAAAAAAAATTTTTGGAATTTTTTTTTTTTTTTTGTGAAAATGTTAGTAAATACGTACTAAGTATGATGGAACAAAGAAAAATTACGAAAAAAAATTTTTGAAAAAAAATTGTTTTTTTTGTGAAAATGTTAGTAAATACGTACTAAGTATGATGGAACAAAGAGAAATTACGAAAAAAAATTTTGGAAAAAAATTGTTTTTTTTGTGAAAATGTTAGTAAATACGTACTAAGTATGATGGAACAAAGAAAAATGACAAAAAAAAATTGTTTTTTTAGTGAAAATGTTAGTAAATACGTACTAAGTATGATGGAACAAAGAGAAATTGCGAAAAAAATTTTTGGAATTTTTTTTTTTTTTTTGTGAAAATGTTAGTAAATACGTACTAAGTATGATGGAACAAAGAAAAATTACGAAAAAAAATTTTTGGAAAGAAAAAAGAAAAAAAATTTTTTTTTTTTTTGTGAAAATGTTAGTAAATACGTACTAAGTATGATGGAACAAAGAAAAATTACGAAAAAAATGCTTGAAAAAAAATTGTTTTTTTGTGAAAATGTTAGTAAATACGTACTAAGTATGATGGAACAAAGATAAATTACGAAAAAAATTTTTTGAAAAAAAATTGTTTTTTTTTTGTGAAAATGTTAGTAAATACGTAGTAAGTATGATGGAACAAAGAGAAATGACGAAAAAAAAAATTTGGAAAAAAATTGTTTTTTTTTTGTGAAAATGTTAGTAAATACGTACTAAGTATGATGGAACAAAGAAAAATTACGAAAAAAAATTTTTTTGAAAAAAAATTTTTTTTTTTGGGAAAATGTTAGTAAATACGTACTAAGTATGATGGAACAAAGAAAAATTACGAAAAAAAATTGTTTTTTTTGTGAGAATGTTAGTAAATACGTACTAAGTATGATGGAACAAAGAAAAATTACGAAAAAAAATTTTTGAAAAAAAATTGTTTTTTTTTGTGAAAATGTTAGTAAATACGTACTAAGTATGATGGATCAAAGAAAAGTTACGAAAAAAAAATTTGTAGAAATTTTTTTTTTTTTTTTGTGAAAATGTTAGTAAATACGCACTAAGTATGATGGAACAAAGAAAAATTACGAAAAAAAAATTTTGAAAAAAAATTTTTTTTTTTTGTGAAAATGTTAGTAAATACGTACTAAGTATGATGGAACAAAGAAAAATTACGAAAATGTTAGTAAATACGTACTAAGTATGATGGAACAAAGAAAAATTACGAAAAAAAATTTTTGGAATTTTTTTTTTTTTTTTGTGAAAATGTTAGTAAATACGTACTAAGTATGATGGAACAAAGAAAAATTACGAAAAAAAATTTTTGAAAAAAAATTGTTTTTTTTGTGAAAATGTTAGTAAATACGTACTAAGTATGATGGAACAAAGAGAAATTACGAAAAAACATTTTGGAAAAAAATTGTTTTTTTTGTGAAAATGTTAGTAAATACGTACTAAGTATGATGGAACAAAGAAAAATGACAAAAAAAAATTGTTTTTTTAGTGAAAATGTTAGTAAATACGTACTAAGTATGATGGAACAATGAAAAATTACGAAAAAAAATTTTTGAAAAAAAATTGTTTTTTTTGTGAAAATGTTAGTAAATACGTACTAAGTATGATGGAACAAAGAGAAATTACGAAAAAAAATTTTGGAAAAAAATTGTTTTTTTTGTGAAAATGTTAGTAAATACGTACTAAGTATGATGGAACAAAGAAAAATTACGAAAAAAAATTGTTTTTTTTGTGAGAATGTTAGTAAATACGTACTAAGTATGATGGAACAAAGAAAAATTACGAAAAAAAATTTTTGAAAAAAAATTGTTTTTTTTTGTGAAAATGTTAGTAAATACGTACTAAGTATGATATATCAAAGAAAAATTACAAAAAAAAAATTTGTAGAAATTTTTTTTTTTTTTTGTGAAAATGTTAGTAAATACGCACTAAGTATGATGGAACAAAGAAAAATTACGAAAAAAAAATTTTGAAAAAAAATTGTTTTTTTTTGTGAAAATGTTAGTAAATACGTACTAAGTATGATGGATCAAAGAAAAATTACGAAAAAAAAATTTGTAGAAATTTTTTTTTTTTTTTTGTGAAAATGTTAGTAAATACGCACTAAGTATGATGGAACAAAAAAATATTACGAAAAATTTTTTGGAAAATTTTTTTTTTTTTTTTTGTGAAAATGTTAGTAAATACGTACCAAGTATGATGGAACAAAGAAAAATTACGAAAAAAAAATTTTGGAAAAAAAATTTTTTTTTTTGTGAAAATGTTAGTAAATACGTACTAAGTATGATGGATCAAAGAAAAATTACGAAAAAAAAATTTGTAGAAATTTTTTTTTTTTTTTTGTGAAAATGTTAGTAAATACGTACTAAGTATGATGGAACAAAGAAAAATTACGAAAATGTTAGTAAATACGTACTAAGTATGATGGAACAAAGAAAAATTACGAAAATGTTAGTAAATACGTACTAAGTATGATGGAACAAAGAAAAATTACGAAAAAAAATTGTTTTTTTTGTGAGAATGTTAGTAAATACGTACTAAGTATGGTGGAACAAAGAAAAATTACGAAAAAAAATTTTTGAAAAAAAATTGTTTTTTTTTGTGAAAATGTTAGTAAATACGTACTAAGTATGATGGATCAAAGAAAAATTACGAAAAAAAAATTTGTAGAAATTTTTTTTTTTTTTTTGTGAAAATGTTAGTAAATACGTACTAAGTATGATGGAACAAAGAAAAATTACGAAAAATTTTTTGGAAAATTTTTTTTTTTTTTTTGTGAAAATGTTAGTAAATACGTACCAAGTATGATGGAACAAAGAAAAATTACGAAAAAAAAATTTTGGAAAAAAAATTTTTTTTTTTGTGAAAATGTTAGTAAATACGTACTAAGTATGATGGAACAAAGAAAAATTACGAAAAAAAATTGTTTTTTTTGTGAGAATGTTAGTAAATACGTACTAAGTATGATGGAACAAAGAAAAATTACGAAAAAAAATTTTTGAAAAAAAATAGTTTTTTTTTGTGAAAATGTTAGTAAATACGTACTAAGTATGATGGATCAAAGAAAAATTACGAAAAAAAAATTTGTAGAAATTTTTTTTTTTTTTTTGTGAAAATGTTAGTAAATACGCACTAAGTATGATGGAACAAAAAAATATTACGAAAAATTTTTTGGAAATTTTTTTTTTTTTTTTTTGTGAAAATGTTAGTAAATACGTACCAAGTATGATGGAACAAAGAAAAATTACGAAAAAAAAATTTTGGAAAAAAAATTTTTTTTTTTGTGAAAATGTTAGTAAATACGTACTAAGTATGATGGAACAAAGAAAAATTACGAAAAAAAATTGTTTTTTTTGTGAGAATGTTAGTAAATACGTACTAAGTATGATGGAACAAAGAAAAATTACGAAAAAAAATTTTTGAAAAAAAATTGTTTTTTTTTGTGAAAATGTTAGTAAATACGTACCAAGTATGATGGAACAAAGAAAAATTACGAAAAAAAAATTTTGGAAAAAAATTTTTTTTTTTGTGAAAATGTTAGTAAATACGTACTAAGTATGATGGAACAAAGAAAAATTACGAAAAAAAATTGTTTTTTTTGTGAGAATGTTAGTAAATACGTACTAAGTATGATGGAACAAAGAAAAATTACGAAAAAAAATTTTTGAAAAAAAATTGTTTTTTTTTGTGAAAATGTTAGTAAATACGTACTAAGTATGATGGATCAAAGAAAAATTACGAAAAAAAAATTTGTAGAAATTTTTTTTTTTTTTTTGTGAAAATGTTAGTAAATACGCACTAAGTATGATGGAACAAAGAAAAATTACGAAAAAAAAATTTTGAAAAAATTTTTTTTTTTTTTTGTGAAAATGTTAGTAAATACGTACTAAGTATGATGGAACAAAGAAAAATTACGAAAATGTTAGTAAATACGTACTAAGTATGATGGAACAAAGAAAAATTACGAAAAAAAATTTTTGGAAAGAAAAAAGAAAAAAATTTTTTTTTTTTTTTTGTGAAAATGTTAGTAAATACGTACTAAGTATGATGGAACAAAGAAAAATTACGAAAAAAAATGCTTGAAAAAAAATTGTTTTTTTTGTGAAAATGTTAGTAAATACGTACTAAGTATGATGGAACAAAGAAAAATTACGAAAAAAAATTTTTGGAAAGAAAAAAGAAAAAATTTTTTTTTTTTTTTTGTGAAAATGTTAGTAAATACGTACTAAGTATGATGGAACAAAGAAAAATTACGAAAAAAAATGCTTGAAAAAAAATTGTTTTTTTTGTGAAAATGTTAGTAAATACTTACTAAGTATGATGGAACAAAGAAAAATGACAAAAAAAAAATGTGAAATAAAAATTTTTTTTTTTTTGTGAAAATGTTAGTAAATACGTACTAAGTATGATGGAACAAAGAAAAATGAACGTACTAAGTATGATGTAAATACGTACTAAGTATGATGGAACAAAGAAAAATTCCAAAAAAAATTTTTGGAAATTTTTTTTTTTTTTGTGAAAATGTTAGTAAATACGTACTAAGTATGATGGAACAAAGAAAAATTACGAAAATGTTAGTAAATACGTACTAAGTATGATGGAACAAAGAAAAATTAGTATGATGGAACAAAGAGAAATGACGAAGAAAAAATTTTGGAAAAAAATTGTTTTTTTTGTGAAAATGTTAGTAAATACGTACTAAGTATGATGGAACAAAGAAAAATTACGAAAAAAAATGCTTGAAAAAAAATTGTTTTTTTTGTGAAAATGTTAGTAAATACGTACTAAGTATGATGGAACAAAGAAAAATTACGAAAAAAAATTTTTGAAAAAAAATTGTTTTTTTTTGTGAAAATGTTAGTAAATACTTACTAAGTATGATGGAACAAAGAAAAATGACAAAAAAAAAATGTGAAATAAAAAATTTTTTTTTTTTGTGAAAATGTTAGTAAATACTTACTAAGTATGATGGAACAAAGAAAAATGACGAAAAAAAATTTTGGAAAAAAAATTGTTTTTTTTGTGAAAATGTTAGTAAATACGTAATAAGTATAATGGAACAAAGGAAAATGACGAAAAAAAAAATTTGAAAAATTTTTTTTTTTTTGTGAAAATGTTAGTAAATACGTACTAAGTATGATGGAACAAAGAGAAATTACGAAAAAAAAATTTTGGAAAAATTTTTTTTTTTTTTTGTGAAAATGTTAGTAAATACTTACTAAGTATGATGGAACAAAGAAAAATGACGAAAAAAAATTTTGGGAAAAAAATTGTTTTTTTTGTGAAAATGTTAGTAAATACGTACTAAGTATGATGGAACAAAGAGAAATTACGAAAAAAAAATGTGAAATAAAAAATTTTTTTTTTTTGTGAAAATGTTAGTAAATACGTACTAAGTATGATGGAACAAAGAAAAATGACGAAAAAAAATTTTGGGAAAAAAATTGTTTTTTTTGTGAAAATGTTAGTAAATACGTAATAAGTATAATGGAACAAAGGAAAATGACGAAAAAAAAAATTTGAAAAATTTTTTTTTTTTTTGTGAAAATGTTAGTAAATACGTACTAAGTATGATGGAACAAAGAAAAATTACGAAAAAAAATTTTTTAAAAAAAATTGTTTTTTTTTGTGAAAATGTTAGTAAATACTTACTAAGTATGATGGAACAAAGAAAAATGACAAAAAAAAAATGTGAAATAAAAAATTTTTTTTTTTTGTGAAAATGTTAGTAAATACGTACTAAGTATGATGGAACAAAGAAAAATGACGAAAAAAAATTTTGGAAAAAAAATTGTTTTTTTTGTGAAAATGTTAGTAAATACGTAATAAGTATAATGGAACAAAGGAAAATGACGAAAAAAAAATTTGAAAAATTTTTTTTTTTTTTTGTGAAAATGTTAGTAAATACGTTCTAAGTATGATGGAACAAAGAAAAATTACGAAAAAAAATTTTTGAAAAAAAATTGTTTTTTTTTGTGAAAATGGTAGTAAATACGTACTAAGTATGATGGAACAAAGAGAAATGACGAAGAAAAAAATTTGGAAAAAAATTGTTTTTTTTTGTGAAAATGTTAGTAAATACGTACTAAGTATGATGGAACAAAGAAAAATTACGAAAAAAAATTTTTGGAAATTTTTTTTTTTTTTTTTGTGAAAATGTAAGTAAATACGTACTAAGTATGATGGAACAAAGAAAAATTACGAAAAAAAATTTGTGGAAAAATTTTTTTTTTTTGTGAAAATGTTAGTAAATACGTTCTAAGTATGATGGAACAAAGAAAAATTACGAAAAAAAATTTTTGAAAAAAAATTGTTTTTTTTTGTGAAAATGGTAGTAAATACGTACTAAGTATGATGGAACAAAGAGAAATTACGAAAAAAAATTTTTGGAAAATTTTTTTTTTTTTGTGAAAATGTTAGTAAATACGTACTAAGTATGATGGAACAAAGAGAAATGACGAAGAAAAAAATTTGGAAAAAAATTGTTTTTTTTGTGAAAATGTTAGTAAATACGTACTAAGTATGATGGAACAAAGAAAAATTACGAAAAAAAATTTGTGGAAAAATTTTTTTTTTTTTGTGAAAATGTTAGTAAATACGTACTAAGTATGATGGAACAAAGAGAAATTACGAAAAAAAATTTTTGGAAATTTTTTTTTTTTTTTTGTGAAAATGTTAGTAAATACGTTCTAAGTATGATGGAACAAAGAAAAATTACGAAAAAAAAATTTTGAAAAAAAATTTTTTTTTTTTGTGAAAATGTTAGTAAATACGTACTGAGTATGATGGAACAAAGAGAAATTACGAAAAAAAAAATTTCTGAAAATGTTAGTAAATACGTACAAAGTATGATGGAACAAAGAAAAATTACGAAAAAAAATGTTTGAAAAAAAATTGTTTTTTTTGTGAAAATGTTAGTAAAATTTTTTTTCGTAATTTCTCTTTGTTCCATCATACTTAGTACGTATTTACTAACATTTTCACAAAAAAAACAATTTTTTTCCAAATTTTTTTCTTCGTCATTTCTCTTTGTTCCATCATACTTAGTACGTATTTACTAACATTTTCACAAAAAAAAAAAAATTTTCCAAAAATTTTTTTTCGTAATTTCTCTTTGTTCCATCATACTTAGTACGTATTTACTACCATTTTCACAAAAAAAAACAATTTTTTTTCAAAAATTTTTTTTCGTAATTTTTCTTTGTTCCATCATACTTAGAACGTATTTACTAACATTTTCACAAAAAAAAAAATTACGAAAAAAAATTTTTGGAAAGAAAAAAGAAAAAATTTTTTTTTTTTTTTGTGAAAATGTTAGTAAATACGTACTAAGTATGATGGAACAAAGAAAAATTACGAAAAAAAAATGCTTGAAAAAAAATTGTTTTTTTTGTGAAAATGTTAGTAAATACTTACTAAGTATGATGGAACAAAGAAAAATGACAAAAAAAAAATGTGAAATAAAAATTTTTTTTTTTTTGTGAAAATGTTAGTAAATACGTACTAAGTATGATGGAACAAAGAAAAATGAACGTACTAAGTATGATGTAAATACGTACTAAGTATGATGGAACAAAGAAAAATTCCAAAAAAAATTTTTGGAAATTTTTTTTTTTTTTGTGAAAATGTTAGTAAATACGTACTAAGTATGATGGAACAAAGAAAAATTACGAAAATGTTAGTAAATACGTACTAAGTATGATGGAACAAAGAAAAATTAGTATGATGGAACAAAGAGAAATGACGAAGAAAAAATTTTGGAAAAAAATTGTTTTTTTTGTGAAAATGTTAGTAAATACGTACTAAGTATGATGGAACAAAGAAAAATTACGAAAATGTTAGTAAATACGTACTAAGTATGATGGAACAAAGAAAAATTAGTATGATGGAACAAAGAGAAATGACGAAGAAAAAATTTTGGAAAAAAATTGTTTTTTTTGTGAAAATGTTAGTAAATACGTACTAAGTATGATGGAACAAAGAAAAATTACGAAAAAAAATGCTTGAAAAAAAATTGTTTTTTTTGTGAAAATGTTAGTAAATACGTACTAAGTATGATGGAACAAAGAAAAATTACGAAAAAAAATTTTTGAAAAAAAATTGTTTTTTTTTGTGAAAATGTTAGTAAATACTTACTAAGTATGATGGAACAAAGAAAAATGACAAAAAAAAAATGTGAAATAAAAAATTTTTTTTTTTTGTGAAAATGTTAGTAAATACTTACTAAGTATGATGGAACAAAGAAAAATGACGAAAAAAAATTTTGGAAAAAAAATTGTTTTTTTTGTGAAAATGTTAGTAAATACGTAATAAGTATAATGGAACAAAGGAAAATGACGAAAAAAAAAATTTGAAAAATTTTTTTTTTTTTTGTGAAAATGTTAGTAAATACGTACTAAGTATGATGGAACAAAGAGAAATTACGAAAAAAAATTTTTGGAAAAATTTTTTTTTTTTTTGTGAAAATGTTAGTAAATACTTACTAAGTATGATGGAACAAAGAAAAATGACAAAAAAAAAATGTGAAATAAAAAATTTTTTTTTTTTGTGAAAATGTTAGTAAATACGTACTAAGTATGATGGAACAAAGAAAAATGACGAAAAAAAATTTTGGGAAAAAAATTGTTTTTTTTGTGAAAATGTTAGTAAATACGTAATAAGTATAATGGAACAAAGGAAAATGACGAAAAAAAAAATTTGAAAAATTTTTTTTTTTTTTGTGAAAATGTTAGTAAATACGTACTAAGTATGATGGAACAAAGAAAAATTACGAAAAAAAATTTTTGAAAAAAAATTGTTTTTTTTTGTGAAAATGTTAGTAAATACTTACTAAGTATGATGGAACAAAGAAAAATGACAAAAAAAAAATGTGAAATAAAAAATTTTTTTTTTTTGTGAAAATGTTAGTAAATACGTACTAAGTATGATATATCAAAGAAAAATTACAAAAAAAAAATTTGTAGAAATTTTTTTTTTTTTTTGTGAAAATGTTAGTAAATACGCACTAAGTATGATGGAACAAAGAAAAATTACGAAAAAAAAATTTTGAAAAAAAATTGTTTTTTTTTGTGAAAATGTTAGTAAATACGTACTAAGTATGATGGATCAAAGAAAAATTACGAAAAAAAAATTTGTAGAAATTTTTTTTTTTTTTTTGTGAAAATGTTAGTAAATACGCACTAAGTATGATGGAACAAAAAAATATTACGAAAAATTTTTTGGAAAATTTTTTTTTTTTTTTTTGTGAAAATGTTAGTAAATACGTACCAAGTATGATGGAACAAAGAAAAATTACGAAAAAAAAATTTTGGAAACAAAATTTTTTTTTTTGTGAAAATGTTAGTAAATACGTACTAAGTATGATGGATCAAAGAAAAATTACGAAAAAAAAATTTGTAGAAATTTTTTTTTTTTTTTTGTGAAAATGTTAGTAAATACGTACTAAGTATGATGGAACAAAGAAAAATTACGAAAATGTTAGTAAATACGTACTAAGTATGATGGAACAAAGAAAAATTACGAAAATGTTAGTAAATACGTACTAAGTATGATGGAACAAAGAAAAATTACGAAAAAAAATTGTTTTTTTTGTGAGAATGTTAGTAAATACGTACTAAGTATGGTGGAACAAAGAAAAATTACGAAAAAAAATTTTTGAAAAAAAATTGTTTTTTTTTGTGAAAATGTTAGTAAATACGTACTAAGTATGATGGATCAAAGAAAAATTACGAAAAAAAAATTTGTAGAAATTTTTTTTTTTTTTTTGTGAAAATGTTAGTAAATACGCACTAAGTATGATGGAACAAAAAAATATTACGAAAAATTTTTTGGAAAATTTTTTTTTTTTTTTTGTGAAAATGTTAGTAAATACGTACCAAGTATGATGGAACAAAGAAAAATTACGAAAAAAAAATTTTGGAAAAAAAATTTTTTTTTTTGTGAAAATGTTAGTAAATACGTACTAAGTATGATGGAACAAAGAAAAATTACGAAAAAAAATTGTTTTTTTTGTGAGAATGTTAGTAAATACGTACTAAGTATGATGGAACAAAGAAAAATTACGAAAAAAAATTTTTGAAAAAAAATAGTTTTTTTTTGTGAAAATGTTAGTAAATACGTACTAAGTATGATGGATCAAAGAAAAATTACGAAAAAAAAATTTGTAGAAATTTTTTTTTTTTTTTTGTGAAAATGTTAGTAAATACGCACTAAGTATGATGGAACAAAAAAATATTACGAAAAATTTTTTGGAAATTTTTTTTTTTTTTTTTTGTGAAAATGTTAGTAAATACGTACCAAGTATGATGGAACAAAGAAAAATTACGAAAAAAAAATTTTGGAAAAAAAATTTTTTTTTTTGTGAAAATGTTAGTAAATACGTACTAAGTATGATGGAACAAAGAAAAATTACGAAAAAAAATTGTTTTTTTTGTGAGAATGTTAGTAAATACGTACTAAGTATGATGGAACAAAGAAAAATTACGAAAAAAAATTTTTGAAAAAAAATTGTTTTTTTTTGTGAAAATGTTAGTAAATACGTACCAAGTATGATGGAACAAAGAAAAATTACGAAAAAAAAATTTTGGAAAAAAATTTTTTTTTTTTGTGAAAATGTTAGTAAATACGTACTAAGTATGATGGAACAAAGAAAAATTACGAAAAAAAATTGTTTTTTTTGTGAGAATGTTAGTAAATACGTACTAAGTATGATGGAACAAAGAAAAATTACGAAAAAAAATTTTTGAAAAAAAATTGTTTTTTTTTGTGAAAATGTTAGTAAATACGTACTAAGTATGATGGATCAAAGAAAAATTACGAAAAAAAAATTTGTAGAAATTTTTTTTTTTTTTTTGTGAAAATGTTAGTAAATACGCACTAAGTATGATGGAACAAAGAAAAATTACGAAAAAAAAATTTTGAAAAAATTTTTTTTTTTTTTTGTGAAAATGTTAGTAAATACGTACTAAGTATGATGGAACAAAGAAAAATTACGAAAATGTTAGTAAATACGTACTAAGTATGATGGAACAAAGAAAAATTACGAAAAAAAATTTTTGGAAAGAAAAAAGAAAAAAATTTTTTTTTTTTTTTTGTGAAAATGTTAGTAAATACGTACTAAGTATGATGGAACAAAGAAAAATTACGAAAAAAAATGCTTGAAAAAAAATTGTTTTTTTTGTGAAAATGTTAGTAAATACGTACTAAGTATGATGGAACAAAGAAAAATTACGAAAAAAAATTTTTGGAAAGAAAAAAGAAAAAATTTTTTTTTTTTTTTTGTGAAAATGTTAGTAAATACGTACTAAGTATGATGGAACAAAGAAAAATTACGAAAAAAAATGCTTGAAAAAAAATTGTTTTTTTTGTGAAAATGTTAGTAAATACTTACTAAGTATGATGGAACAAAGAAAAATGACAAAAAAAAAATGTGAAATAAAAATTTTTTTTTTTTTGTGAAAATGTTAGTAAATACGTACTAAGTATGATGGAACAAAGAAAAATGAACGTACTAAGTATGATGTAAATACGTACTAAGTATGATGGAACAAAGAAAAATTCCAAAAAAAATTTTTGGAAATTTTTTTTTTTTTTGTGAAAATGTTAGTAAATACGTACTAAGTATGATGGAACAAAGAAAAATTACGAAAATGTTAGTAAATACGTACTAAGTATGATGGAACAAAGAAAAATTAGTATGATGGAACAAAGAGAAATGACGAAGAAAAAATTTTGGAAAAAAATTGTTTTTTTTGTGAAAATGTTAGTAAATACGTACTAAGTATGATGGAACAAAGAAAAATTACGAAAATGTTAGTAAATACGTACTAAGTATGATGGAACAAAGAAAAATTAGTATGATGGAACAAAGAGAAATGACGAAGAAAAAATTTTGGAAAAAAATTGTTTTTTTTTGTGAAAATGTTAGTAAATACGTACTAAGTATGATGGAACAAAGAAAAATTACGAAAAAAAATGCTTGAAAAAAAATTGTTTTTTTTGTGAAAATGTTAGTAAATACGTACTAAGTATGATGGAACAAAGAAAAATTACGAAAAAAAATTTTTGAAAAAAAATTGTTTTTTTTTGTGAAAATGTTAGTAAATACTTACTAAGTATGATGGAACAAAGAAAAATGACAAAAAAAAAATGTGAAATAAAAAATTTTTTTTTTTTGTGAAAATGTTAGTAAATACTTACTAAGTATGATGGAACAAAGAAAAATGACGAAAAAAAATTTTGGAAAAAAAATTGTTTTTTTTGTGAAAATGTTAGTAAATACGTAATAAGTATAATGGAACAAAGGAAAATGACGAAAAAAAAAATTTGAAAAATTTTTTTTTTTTTGTGAAAATGTTAGTAAATACGTACTAAGTATGATGGAACAAAGAGAAATTACGAAAAAAAAATTTTGGAAAAATTTTTTTTTTTTTTTGTGAAAATGTTAGTAAATACTTACTAAGTATGATGGAACAAAGAAAAATGACGAAAAAAAATTTTGGGAAAAAAATTGTTTTTTTTGTGAAAATGTTAGTAAATACGTACTAAGTATGATGGAACAAAGAGAAATTACGAAAAAAAAATGTGAAATAAAAAATTTTTTTTTTTTGTGAAAATGTTAGTAAATACGTACTAAGTATGATGGAACAAAGAAAAATGACGAAAAAAAATTTTGGGAAAAAAATTGTTTTTTTTGTGAAAATGTTAGTAAATACGTAATAAGTATAATGGAACAAAGGAAAATGACGAAAAAAAAAATTTGAAAAATTTTTTTTTTTTTTGTGAAAATGTTAGTAAATACGTACTAAGTATGATGGAACAAAGAAAAATTACGAAAAAAAATTTTTTAAAAAAAATTGTTTTTTTTTGTGAAAATGTTAGTAAATACTTACTAAGTATGATGGAACAAAGAAAAATGACAAAAAAAAAATGTGAAATAAAAAATTTTTTTTTTTTGTGAAAATGTTAGTAAATACGTACTAAGTATGATGGAACAAAGAAAAATGACGAAAAAAAATTTTGGAAAAAAAATTGTTTTTTTTGTGAAAATGTTAGTAAATACGTAATAAGTATAATGGAACAAAGGAAAATGACGAAAAAAAAATTTGAAAAATTTTTTTTTTTTTTTGTGAAAATGTTAGTAAATACGTTCTAAGTATGATGGAACAAAGAAAAATTACGAAAAAAAATTTTTGAAAAAAAATTGTTTTTTTTTGTGAAAATGGTAGTAAATACGTACTAAGTATGATGGAACAAAGAGAAATGACGAAGAAAAAAATTTGGAAAAAAATTGTTTTTTTTTGTGAAAATGTTAGTAAATACGTACTAAGTATGATGGAACAAAGAAAAATTACGAAAAAAAATTTTTGGAAATTCTTTTTTTTTTTTTTGTGAAAATGTTAGTAAATACGTACTAAGTATGATGGAACAAAGAAAAATTACGAAAAAAAATTTGTGGAAAAATTTTTTTTTTTTGTGAAAATGTTAGTAAATACGTTCTAAGTATGATGGAACAAAGAAAAATTACGAAAAAAAATTTTTGAAAAAAAATTGTTTTTTTTTGTGAAAATGGTAGTAAATACGTACTAAGTATGATGGAACAAAGAGAAATTACGAAAAAAAATTTTTGGAAAATTTTTTTTTTTTTGTGAAAATGTTAGTAAATACGTACTAAGTATGATGGAACAAAGAGAAATGACGAAGAAAAAAATTTGGAAAAAAATTGTTTTTTTTGTGAAAATGTTAGTAAATACGTACTAAGTATGATGGAACAAAGAAAAATTACGAAAAAAAATTTGTGGAAAAATTTTTTTTTTTTTGTGAAAATGTTAGTAAATACGTACTAAGTATGATGGAACAAAGAGAAATTACGAAAAAAAATTTTTGGAAATTTTTTTTTTTTTTTTGTGAAAATGTTAGTAAATACGTTCTAAGTATGATGGAACAAAGAAAAATTACGAAAAAAAAATTTTGAAAAAAAATTTTTTTTTTTTGTGAAAATGTTAGTAAATACGTACTGAGTATGATGGAACAAAGAGAAATTACGAAAAAAAAATTTTCTGAAAATGTTAGTAAATACGTACAAAGTATGATGGAACAAAGAAAAATTACGAAAAAAAATGTTTGAAAAAAAATTGTTTTTTTTGTGAAAATGTTAGTAAAATTTTTTTTCGTAATTTCTCTTTGTTCCATCATACTTAGTACGTATTTACTAACATTTTCACAAAAAAAACAATTTTTTTCCAAATTTTTTTCTTCGTCATTTCTCTTTGTTCCATCATACTTAGTACGTATTTACTAACATTTTCACAAAAAAAAAAAAATTTTCCAAAAATTTTTTTTCGTAATTTCTCTTTGTTCCATCATACTTAGTACGTATTTACTACCATTTTCACAAAAAAAAAACAATTTTTTTTCAAAATTTTTTTTTCGTAATTTTTCTTTGTTCCATCATACTTAGAACGTATTTACTAACATTTTCACAAAAAAAAAAATTACGAAAAAAAATTTTTGGAAAGAAAAAAGAAAAAATTTTTTTTTTTTTTTGTGAAAATGTTAGTAAATACGTACTAAGTATGATGGAACAAAGAAAAATTACGAAAAAAAAATGCTTGAAAAAAAATTGTTTTTTTTGTGAAAATGTTAGTAAATACTTACTAAGTATGATGGAACAAAGAAAAATGACAAAAAAAAAATGTGAAATAAAAATTTTTTTTTTTTTGTGAAAATGTTAGTAAATACGTACTAAGTATGATGGAACAAAGAAAAATGAACGTACTAAGTATGATGTAAATACGTACTAAGTATGATGGAACAAAGAAAAATTCCAAAAAAAATTTTTGGAAATTTTTTTTTTTTTTGTGAAAATGTTAGTAAATACGTACTAAGTATGATGGAACAAAGAAAAATTACGAAAATGTTAGTAAATACGTACTAAGTATGATGGAACAAAGAAAAATTAGTATGATGGAACAAAGAGAAATGACGAAGAAAAAATTTTGGAAAAAAATTGTTTTTTTTGTGAAAATGTTAGTAAATACGTACTAAGTATGATGGAACAAAGAAAAATTACGAAAATGTTAGTAAATACGTACTAAGTATGATGGAACAAAGAAAAATTAGTATGATGGAACAAAGAGAAATGACGAAGAAAAAATTTTGGAAAAAAATTGTTTTTTTTGTGAAAATGTTAGTAAATACGTACTAAGTATGATGGAACAAAGAAAAATTACGAAAAAAAATGCTTGAAAAAAAATTGTTTTTTTTGTGAAAATGTTAGTAAATACGTACTAAGTATGATGGAACAAAGAAAAATTACGAAAAAAAATTTTTGAAAAAAAATTGTTTTTTTTTGTGAAAATGTTAGTAAATACTTACTAAGTATGATGGAACAAAGAAAAATGACAAAAAAAAAATGTGAAATAAAAAATTTTTTTTTTTTGTGAAAATGTTAGTAAATACTTACTAAGTATGATGGAACAAAGAAAAATGACGAAAAAAAATTTTGGAAAAAAAATTGTTTTTTTTGTGAAAATGTTAGTAAATACGTAATAAGTATAATGGAACAAAGGAAAATGACGAAAAAAAAAATTTGAAAAATTTTTTTTTTTTTTGTGAAAATGTTAGTAAATACGTACTAAGTATGATGGAACAAAGAGAAATTACGAAAAAAAATTTTTGGAAAAATTTTTTTTTTTTTTGTGAAAATGTTAGTAAATACTTACTAAGTATGATGGAACAAAGAAAAATGACAAAAAAAAAATGTGAAATAAAAAATTTTTTTTTTTTGTGAAAATGTTAGTAAATACGTACTAAGTATGATGGAACAAAGAAAAATGACGAAAAAAAATTTTGGGAAAAAAATTGTTTTTTTTGTGAAAATGTTAGTAAATACGTAATAAGTATAATGGAACAAAGGAAAATGACGAAAAAAAAAATTTGAAAAATTTTTTTTTTTTTTGTGAAAATGTTAGTAAATACGTACTAAGTATGATGGAACAAAGAAAAATTACGAAAAAAAATTTTTGAAAAAAAATTGTTTTTTTTGTGAAAATGTTAGTAAATACGTAATAAGTATAATGGAACAAAGGAAAATGACGAAAAAAAAATTTGAAAATTTTTTTTTTTTTTTTGTGAAAATGTTAGTAAATACGTACTAAGTATGATGGAACAAAGAGAAATTACGAAAAAAAATTTTTGGAAAAATTTTTTTTTTTTGTGAAAATGTTAGTAAATACGTACTAAGTATGATGGAACAAAGAGAAATGACGAAGAAAAAAATTTGGAAAAAAATTGTTTTTTTTTGTGAAAATGTTAGTAAATACGTACTAAGTATGATGGAACAACGAAAAATTACGAAAAAAAATTTTTGGAAATTTTTTTTTTTTTTTTTGTGAAAATGTTAGTAAATACGTTCTAAGTATGATGGAACAAAGAAAAATTACGAAAAAAAATTTTTGAAAAAAAATTGTTTTTTTTTGTGAAAATGGTAGTAAATACGTACTAAGTATGATGGAACAAAGAAAAATGACGAAAAAAAATTTTGGAAAAAAAATTGTTTTTTTTGTGAAAATGTTAGTAAATACGTAATAAGTATAATGGAACAAAGGAAAATGACGAAAAAAAAATTTGAAAAATTTTTTTTTTTTTTTGTGAAAATGTTAGTAAATACGTACTAAGTATGATGGAACAAAGAAAAATTACGAAAAAAAATTTTTGGAAATTTTTTTTTTTTTTTTTGTGAAAATGTTAGTAAATACGTTCTAAGTATGATGGAACAAAGAAAAATTACGAAAAAAAATTTTTGAAAAAAAATTGTTTTTTTTTGTGAAAATGGTAGTAAATACGTACTAAGTATGATGGAACAAAGAGAAATTACGAAAAAAAATTTTTGGAAAAATTTTTTTTTTTTGTGAAAATGTTAGTAAATACGTACTAAGTATGATGGAACAAAGAGAAATGACGAAGAAAAAAATTTGGAAAAAAATTGTTTTTTTTTGTGAAAATGTTAGTAAATACGTACTAAGTATGATGGAACAAAGAAAAATTACGAAAAAAAATTTGTGGAAAAATTTTTTTTTTTTTGTGAAAATGTTAGTAAATACGTACTAAGTATGATGGAACAAAGAAAAATTACGAAAAAAAATTTTGGAAAAAAAATTGTTTTTTTTGTGAAAATGTTAGTAAATACGTAATAAGTATAATGGAACAAAGGAAAATGACGAAAAAAAAATTTGAAAAATTTTTTTTTTTTTTTGTGAAAATGTTAGTAAATACGTACTAAGTATGATGGAACAAAGAAAAATTACGAAAAAAAATTTTTGAAAAAAAATTGTTTTTTTTTGTGAAAATGGTAGTAAATACGTAATAAGTATAATGGAACAAAGGAAAATGACGAAAAAAAAATTTGAAAAATTTTTTTTTTTTTTGTGAAAATGTTAGTAAATACGTACTAAGTATGATGGAACAAAGAAAAATTACGAAAAAAAATTTTTGGAAATTTTTTTTTTTTTTTTTGTGAAAATGTTAGTAAATACGTTCTAAGTATGATGGAACAAAGAAAAATTACGAAAAAAAATTTTTGAAAAAAAATTGTTTTTTTTTGTGAAAATGGTAGTAAATACGTACTAAGTATGATGGAACAAAGAGAAATTACGAAAAAAAATTTTTGGAAATTTTTTTTTTTTTTTTTGTGAAAATGTTAGTAAATACGTTCTAAGTATGATGGAACAAAGAAAAATTACGAAAAAAAATTTTTGAAAAAAAATTGTTTTTTTTTGTGAAAATGGTAGTAAATACGTACTAAGTATGATGGAACAAAGAAAAATGACGAAAAAAAATTTTGGAAAAAAAATTGTTTTTTTTGTGAAAATGTTAGTAAATACGTAATAAGTATAATGGAACAAAGGAAAATGACGAAAAAAAATTTGAAAATTTTTTTTTTTTTTTTGTGAAAATGTTAGTAAATACGTACTAAGTATGATGGAACAAAGAGAAATTACGAAAAAAAATTTTTGGAAAAATTTTTTTTTTTTGTGAAAATGTTAGTAAATACGTACTAAGTATGATGGAACAAAGAGAAATGACGAAGAAAAAAATTTGGAAAAAAATTGTTTTTTTTTGTGAAAATGTTAGTAAATACGTACTAAGTATGATGGAACAAAGAAAAATTACGAAAAAAAATTTGTGGAAAAATTTTTTTTTTTTTGTGAAAATGTTAGTAAATACGTTCTAAGTATGATGGAACAAAGAAAAATTACGAAAAAAAATTTTTGAAAAAAAATTGTTTTTTTTTGTGAAAATGGTAGTAAATACGTACTAAGTATGATGGAACAAAGAGAAATTACGAAAAAAAATTTTTGGAAAATTTTTTTTTTTTTGTGAAAATGTTAGTAAATACGTACTAAGTATGATGGAACAAAGAGAAATGACGAAGAAAAAAATTTGGAAAAAAATTGTTTTTTTTGTGAAAATGTTAGTAAATACGTACTAAGTATGATGGAACAAAGAAAAATTACGAAAAAAAATTTGTGGAAAAATTTTTTTTTTTTTGTGAAAATGTTAGTAAATACGTACTAAGTATGATGGAACAAAGAGAAATTACGAAAAAAAATTTTTGGAAATTTTTTTTTTTTTTTTGTGAAAATGTTAGTAAATACGTTCTAAGTATGATGGAACAAAGAAAAATTACGAAAAAAAATTTTTGAAAAAAAATTGTTTTTTTTTGTGAAAATGTTAGTAAATACGTACTGAGTATGATGGAACAAAGAAAAATTACGAAAAAAAATGTTTGAAAAAAAATTGTTTTTTTTGTGAAAATGTTAGTAAATACGTACTAAGTATGATGGAACAAAGAAAAATTACGAAAAAAAATTTTTGAAAAAAAAATGGTTTTTTTTGTGAAAATGTTAGTAAATACGTACTAAGTATGATGGAACAAAGAAAAATTACGAAAAAAATTTTTTGGAAAATTTTTTTTTTTTTTTTGTGAAAATGTTAGTAAATACGTACTAAGTATGATGGAACAAAGAGATATTACGAAAATGTTAGTAAATACGTACTAAGTATGATGGAACAAAGAAAAATTACGAAAAAAAATTTTTGGAAATTTTTTTTTTTTTTTTGTGAAAATGTTAGTAAGTACGTACTAAGTATGATGGAACAAAGAAAAATTACGAAAAAAAATTTGTGGAAAAATTTTTTTTTTTTGTGAAAATGTTAGTAAATACGTACTAAGTATGATGGAACAAAGAGAAATTACGAAAAAAAATTTTTGGAAATTTTTTTTTTTTTTTGTGAAAATGTTAGTAAATACGTTCTAAGTATGATGGAACAAAGAAAAATTACGAAAAAAAATTTTTGAAAAAAAATTGTTTTTTTTTGTGAAAATGTTAGTAAATACGTACTGAGTATGATGGAACAAAGAGAAATTACGAAAAAAAAATTTTCTGAAAATGTTAGTAAATACGTACTAAGTATGATGGAACAAAGAAAAATTACGAAAAAAAATGTTTGAAAAAAAATTGTTTTTTTTGTGAAAATGTTAGTAAATACGTACTAAGTATGATGGAACAAAGAAAAATTACGAAAAAAAATTTTTGAAAAAAAAATGGTTTTTTTTGTGAAAATGTTAGTAAATACGTACTAAGTATGATGGAACAAAGAAAAATTACGAAAAAAATTTTTTGGAAAATTTTTTTTTTTTTTTGTGAAAATGTTAGTAAATACGTACTAAGTATGATGGAACAAAGAGATATTACGAAAATGTTAGTAAATACGTACTAAATATGCTGGAACAAAAAAAAATTACGAAAAAAAATTTTTGAAAAAAAATTGTTTTTTTTGTGAAAATGTTAGTAAATACGTACTAAGTATGATGGAACAAAGAAAAATGACGAAAAAAAATTTTTGGAAAATTTTTTTTTTTTTTTTTGTGAAAATGTTAGTAAATACGTACTAAGTATGATGGAACAAAGAGATATTACGAAAATGTTAGTAAATACGTACTAAATATGCTGGAACAAAGAAAAATTACGAAAAAAAAATTTTGAAAAAAATTGTTTTTTTTGTGAAAATGTTAGTAAATACGTACTAAGTATGATGGAACAAAGAGAAATGACGAAGAAAAAATTTTGGAAAAAAATTGTTTTTTTTTTGTGAAAATGTTAGTAAATACTTACTAAGTATGATGGAACAAAGAAAAATTACGAAAATGTTAGTAAATACGTACTAAATATGCTGGAACAAAAAAAAATTACGAAAAAAAATTTTTGAAAAAAAATTGTTTTTTTTGTGAAAATGTTAGTAAATACGTACTAAGTATGATGGAACAAAGAAAAATGACGAAAAAAAATTTTTGGAAAATTTTTTTTTTTTTTTTTGTGAAAATGTTAGTAAATACGTACTAAGTATGATGGAACAAAGAGATATTACGAAAATGTTAGTAAATACGTACTAAATATGCTGGAACAAAGAAAAATTACGAAAAAAAAATTTTGAAAAAAATTGTTTTTTTTGTGAAAATGTTAGTAAATACGTACTAAGTATGATGGAACAAAGAGAAATTACGAAAAAAAATTTTTGGAAAATTTTTTTTTTTTTTGTGAAAATGTTAGTAAATACGTACTAAGTATGATGGAACAAAGAGAAATTACGAAAAAAAATTTTTGGAAAATTTTTTTTTTTTGTGAAAATGTTAGTAAATACGTACTAAGTATGATGGAACAAAGAAAAATGACGAAAAAAAATTTTGGAAAAAAATTTTTTTTTTTTGTGAAAATGTTAGTAAATACGTAATAAGTATAATGGAACAAAGGAAAATGACGAAAAAAAAATTTTGAAAAAAAATTGTTTTTTTTTGTGAAAATGTTAGTAAATACGTACTAAGTATGATGGAACAAAGAGAAATTACGAAAAAAATTTTTGGAAATTTTTTTTTTTTTTTTTGTGAAAATGTTAGTAAATACGTACTAAGTATGATGGAACAAAGAGAAATTACGAAAAAAAAATTTTGGAAAATTTTTTTTTTTTGTGAAAATGTAAGTAAATACGTACTAAGTATGATGGAACAAAGAGAAATGACGAAGAAAAAAATTTGGAAAAAAATTGTTTTTTTTTGTGAAAATGTTAGTAAATACGTACTAAGTATGATGGAACAAAGAGAAATTACGAAAAAAAAAATTTTGGTAATTTTTTTTTTTTTTTGTGAAAATGTTAGTAAATACGTACTAAGTATGATGGAACAAAGAGAAATTACGAAAAAAAAAATTTTGGTAATTTTTTTTTTTTTTTTGTGAAAATGTTAGTAAATACGTTCTAAGTATGATGGAACAAAGAAAAATGACGAAAAAAAATTTTTGAAAAAAAATTGTTTTTTTTTGTGAAAATGTTAGTAAATACGTACTAAGTATGATGGAACAAAGAGAAATTACGAAAAAAAATTTTTGGAAATTTTTTTTTTTTTTTTGTGAAAATGTTAGTAAATACGTTCTAAGTATGA
Source organism: Empis stercorea (assembly GCA_949752835.1). Classification (NCBI taxonomy): domain Eukaryota; kingdom Metazoa; phylum Arthropoda; class Insecta; order Diptera; family Empididae; genus Empis; species Empis stercorea. The sequence goes on along the minus strand of OX457090.1, from coordinate 4,287,831 downwards.
TGGAACAAAGAAAAATTACGAAAAAAAATTTTTGAAAAAAAATTGTTTTTTTTTGTGAAAATGTTAGTAAATACGTACTGAGTATGATGGAACAAAGAGAAATTACGAAAAAAAAATTTTCTGAAAATGTTAGTAAATACGTACTAAGTATGATGGAACAAAGAAAAATTACGAAAAAAAATGTTTGAAAAAAAATTGTTTTTTTTGTGAAAATGTTAGTAAATACGTACTAAGTATGATGGAACAAAGAAAAATTACGAAAAAAAATGTTTGAAAAAAAAATGGTTTTTTTTGTGAAAATGTTAGTAAATACGTACTAAGTATGATGGAACAAAGAAAAATTACGAAAAAAATTTTTTGGAAAATTTTTTTTTTTTGTGAAAATGTTAGTAAATACGTACTAAGTATGATGGAACAAAGAGAAATGACGAAGAAAAAATTTTGGAAAAAAATTGTTTTTTTTTTGTGAAAATGTTAGTAAATACTTACTAAGTATGATGGAACAAAGAAAAATTACGAAAATGTTAGTAAATACGTACTAAATATGCTGGAACAAAAAAAAATTACGAAAAAAAATTTTTGAAAAAAAATTGTTTTTTTTGTGAAAATGTTAGTAAATACGTACTAAGTATGATGGAACAAAGAAAAATGACGAAAAAAAATTTTTGGAAAATTTTTTTTTTTTTTTTTGTGAAAATGTTAGTAAATACGTACTAAGTATGATGGAACAAAGAGATATTACGAAAATGTTAGTAAATACGTACTAAATATGCTGGAACAAAGAAAAATTACGAAAAAAAATTTTTGAAAAAAATTGTTTTTTTTGTGAAAATGTTAGTAAATACGTACTAAGTATGATGGAACAAAGAGAAATTACGAAAAAAAAATTTTGGAAAATTTTTTTTTTTTTTGTGAAAATGTTAGTAAATACGTACTAAGTATGATGGAACAAAGAGAAATTACGAAAAAAAATTTTTGGAAAATTTTTTTTTTTTGTGAAAATGTTAGTAAATACGTACTAAGTATGATGGAACAAAGAAAAATGACGAAAAAAAATTTTGGAAAAAAATTTTTTTTTTTGTGAAAATGTTAGTAAATACGTAATAAGTATAATGGAACAAAGGAAAATGACGAAAAAAAAATTTTGAAAAAAAATTGTTTTTTTTTGTGAAAATGTTAGTAAATACGTACTAAGTATGATGGAACAAAGAGAAATTACGAAAAAAATTTTTGGAAAATTTTTTTTTTTTTTTTGTGAAAATGTTAGTAAATACGTACTAAGTATGATGGAACAAAGAGAAATTACGAAAAAAAAATTTTGGAAAATTTTTTTTTTTTTGTGAAAATGTAAGTAAATACGTACTAAGTATGATGGAACAAAGAGAAATGACGAAGAAAAAAATTTGGAAAAAAATTGTTTTTTTTTGTGAAAATGTTAGTAAATACGTACTAAGTATGATGGAACAAAGAAAAATTACGAAAAAAAATGTTTGGAAATTTTTTTTTTTTTTTTTGTGAAAATGTTAGTAAATACGTACTAAGTATGATGGAACAAAGAGAAATTACGAAAAAAAAAATTTTGGTAATTCTTTTTTTTTTTTGTGAAAATGTTAGTAAATACGTACTAAGTATGATGGAACAAAGAGAAATTACGAAAAAAAATTTTTGGTAATTCTTTTTTTTTTTTTGTGAAAATGTTAGTAAATACGTACTAAGTATGATGGAACAAAGAGAAATTACGAAAAAAAATTTTTGGAAAATTTTTTTTTTTTTGTGAAAATGTAAGTAAATACGTACTAAGTATGATGCAACAAAGAGAAATGACGAAGAAAAAAATTTGGAAAAAAATTGTTTTTTTTTGTGAAAATGTTAGTAAATACGTACTAAGTATGATGGAACAAAGAGAAATTACGAAAAAAAAATTTTTGGAAAATTTTTTTTTTTTTTGTGAAAATGTTAGTAAATACGTACTAAGTATGATGGAACAAAGAGAAATTACGAAAAAAAATTTTTGGAAAAAATTTTTTTTTTTTGTGAAAATGTTAGTAAATACGTACTAAGTATAATGGAACAAAGAGAAATTACGAAAAAAAATTTTTGGAAAATTTTTTTTTTTTTGTGAAAATGTTAGTAAATACGTACTAAGTATGATGGAACAAAGAAAAATTACGAAAAAAAATTTGTGGAAAAATTTTTTTTTTTTGTGAAAATGTTAGTAAATACGTTCTAAGTATGATGGAACAAAGAAAAATTACGAAAAAAAATTTTTGAAAAAAAATTGTTTTTTTTTGTGAAAATGTTAGTAAATACGTACTAAGTATGATGGAACAAAGAGAAATTACGAAAAAAAATTTTTGGAATTTTTTTTTTTTTTTTTTGTGAAAATGTTAGTAAATACGTTCTAAGTATGATGGAACAAAGAAAAATTACGAAAAAAAATTTTTGAAAAAAAATTGTTTTTTTTTGTGAAAATGTTAGTAAATACGTACTGAGTATGATGGAACAAAGAGAAATTACGAAAAAAATTTTTTGTGAAAATGTTAGTAAATACGTACTAAGTATGATGGAACAAAGAAAAATTACGAAAAAAAATTTTTGAAAAAAAATTGTTTTTTTTTGTGAAAATGTTAGTAAATACGTACTAAGTATGATGGAACAAAGAGAAATGACGAAGAAAAAATTTTGGAAAAAAATTGTTTTTTTTTTTGTGAAAATGTTAGTAAATACTTACTAAGTATGATGGAACAAAGAATAATTACGAAAATGTTAGTAAATACGTACTAAATATGCTGAAACAAAGAAAAATGACGAAAAAAAATTTTTGGAAATTTTTTTTTTTTTTTTTGTGAAAATGTTAGTAAATACGTACTAAGTATGATGGAACAAAGAGAAATTACGAAAATGTTAGTAAATACGTACTAAATATGATGGAACAAAGAAAAATTACGAAAAAAAATTTTTGAAAAAAAATTGTTTTTTTTTGTGAAAATGTTAGTAAATACGTACTGAGTATGATGGAACAAAGAGAAATTACGAAAAAAATTTTTTGTGAAAATGTTAGTAAATACGTACTAAGTATGATGGAACAAAGAAAAATTACGAAAAAAAATTTTTGAAAAGAAATTGTTTTTTTTTGTGAAAATGTTAGTAAATACGTACTAAGTATGATGGAACAAAGAGAAATGACGAAGAAAAAATTTTGGAAAAAAATTGTTTTTTTTTTGTGAAAATGTTAGTAAATACTTACTAAGTATGATGGAACAAAGAATAATTACGAAAATGTTAGTAAATACGTACTAAATATGCTGGAACAAAGAAAAATGACGAAAAAAAATTTTTGGAAATTTTTTTTTTTTTTTTTGTGAAAATGTTAGTAAATACGTACTAAGTATGATGGAACAAAGAGAAATTACGAAAATGTTAGTAAATACGTACTAAATATGATGGAACAAAGAAAAATTACGAAAAAAAATTTTTGAAAAAAAATTGTTTTTTTTGTGAAAATGTTAGTAAATACGTACTAAGTATGATGGAACAAAAAAATATTACGAAAAAAAATTTTTGGAAAATTTTTTTTTTTTTTGTGAAAATGTTATTAAATACGTACTAAGTATGATGGAACAAAGAGAAATTACGAAAATGTTAGTAAATACGTACTAAATATGATGGAACAAAGAAAAATTACGAAAAAAAATTTTTGAAACAAAATTGTTTTTTTTTGTGAAAATGTTAGTAAATACGTACTAAGTATGATGGAACAAAAAAATATTACGAAAAAAAATTTTTGGAAAATTTTTTTTTTTTTTTTGTGAAAATGTTAGTAAATACGTACTAAGTATGATGGAACAAAGAAAAATTACGAAAATGTTACTAAATACGTACTAAATATGCTGGAACAAAGAAAAATTACGAAAAAAAATTTTTGAAAAAAAATTGTTTTTTTTTGTGAAAATGTTAGTAAATACGTACTAAGTATGATGGAACAAAAAAATATTACGAAAAAAAATTTTTGGAAAATTTTTTTTTTTTTTTTTGTGAAAATGTTAGTAAATACGTACTAAGTATGATGGAACAAAGAGAAATTACGAAAATGTTAGTAAATACGTACTAAATATGATGGAACAAAGAAAAATTACGAAAAAAAATTTTTGAAAAAAAATTGTTTTTTTTTTGTGAAAATGTTAGTAAATACGTACTAAGTATGATGGAACAAAAAAATATTACGAAAAAAAATTTTTGGAAAAATTTTTTTTTTTTTTTGTGAAAATGTTAGTAAATACGTACTAAGTATGATGGAACAAAGAGAAATTACGAAAAAAAAATTTTGGAAAAAAATTGTTTTTTTTTTGTGAAAATGTTAGTAAATACTTACTAAGTATGATGGAACAAAGAAAAATTACGAAAATGTTAGTAAATACGTACTAAGTATGATGGAACAAAGAGAAATTACGAAAAAAAATTTTTGGAAAAAAATTGTTTTTTTTTTGTGAAAATGTTAGTAAATACGTACTAAGTATGATGGAACAAAAAATAATTACGAAAATGTTAGTAAATACGTACTAAATATGATGGAACAAAGAGAAATTACGAAAAAAAATTTTTGGAAAAAAATTGTTTTTTTTTGTGAAAATGTTAGTAAATACGTACTAAGTATGATGGAACAAAAAAATATTACGAAAAAAAATTTTTGGAAAATTTTTTTTTTTTTTTTGTGAAAATGTTAGTAAATACGTACTAAGTATGATGGAACAAAGAAAAATTACGAAAATGTTACTAAATACGTACTAAATATGCTGGAACAAAGAAAAATTACGAAAAAAAATTTTTGAAAAAAAATTGTTTTTTTTTGTGAAAATGTTAGTAAATACGTACTAAGTATGATGGAACAAAAAAATATTACGAAAAAAAATTTTTGGAAAATTTTTTTTTTTTTTTTTGTGAAAATGTTAGTAAATACGTACTAAGTATGATGGAACAAAGAGAAATTACGAAAATGTTAGTAAATACGTACTAAATATGATGGAACAAAGAAAAATTACGAAAAAAAATTTTTGAAAAATTTTTTTTTTTTTTTGTGAAAATGTTAGTAAATACGTACTAAGTATGATGGAACAAAGAGAAATTACGAAAATGTTAGTAAATACGTACTAAATATGATGGAACAAAGAAAAATTACGAACAAAAAATTTTGGAAAAAAATTGTTTTTTTTTTGTGAAAATGTTAGTAAATACGTACTAAGTATGATGGAACAAAGAATAATTACGAAAATGTTAGTAAATACGTACTAAGTATGATGGAACAAAAAAATATTACGAAAAAAAATTTTTGGAAAATTTTTTTTTTTTTTGTGAAAATGTTAGTAAATACGTACTAAGTATGATGGAACAAAGAGAAATTACGAAAATGTTAGTAAATACGTACTAAATATGATGGAACAAAGAAAAATGACGAAAAAAATTTTTTGGAAATTTTTTTTTTTTTTGTGAAAATGTTAGTAAATACGTACTAAGTATGATGGAACAAAGAGAAATTACGAAAATGTTAGTAAATACGTACTAAGTATGATGGAACAAAAAAATATTACGAAAAAAAATTTTTGGAAAATTTTTTTTTTTTTTGTGAAAATGTTAGTAAATACGTACTAAGTATGATGGAACAAAGAGAAATTACGAAAATGTTAGTAAATACGTACTAAATATGATGGAACAAAGAAAAATTACGAAAAAAAATTTTTGAAAAAAAATTGTTTTTTTTTGTGAAAATGTTAGTAAATACGTACTAAGTATGATGGAACAAAGAATAATTACGAAAATGTTAGTAAATACGTACTAAGTATGATGGAACAAAGAGAAATTACGAAAAAAAATTTTTGGAAAAAAATTGTTTTTTTTTTTGTGAAAATGTTAGTAAATACGTACTAAGTATGATGGAACAAAAAATAATTACGAAAATGTTAGTAAATACGTACTAAATATGATGGAACAAAGAGAAATTACGAAAAAAAATTTTTGGAAAAAAATTGTTTTTTTTTGTGAAAATGTTAGTAAATACGTACTAAGTATGATGGAACAAAGAGAAATTACGAAAATGTTAGTAAATACGTACTAAATATGATGGAACAAAGAAAAATTACGAAAAAAAATTTTTGGAAAAAAATTGTTTTTTTTTGTGAAAATGTTAGTAAATACGTACTAAGTATGATGGAACAAAGAATAATTTTTGGAAAATTTTTTTTTTTTTTGTGAAAATGTTAGTAAATACGTACTAAGTATGATGGAACAAAGAGAAATTACGAAAATGTTAGTAAATACGTACTAAATATGATGGAACAAAGAAAAATGACGAAAAAAATTTTTTGGAAAATTTTTTTTTTTTTGTGAAAATGTTAGTAAATACGTACTAAGTATGATGGAACAAAGAGAAATTACGAAAATGTTAGTAAATACGTACTAAGTATGATGGAACAAAAAAATATTACGAAAAAAAATTTTTGGAAAATTTTTTTTTTTTTTGTGAAAATGTTAGTAAATACGTACTAAGTATGATGGAACAAAGAGAAATTACGAAAATGTTAGTAAATACGTACTAAATATGATGGAACAAAGAAAAATTACGAAAAAAAATTTTTGAAAAAAAATTGTTTTTTTTTGTGAAAATGTTAGTAAATACGTACTAAGTATGATGGAACAAAGAATAATTACGAAAATGTTAGTAAATACGTACTAAATATGATGGAACAAAGAGAAATTACGAAAAAAAATTTTTGGAAAAAAATTGTTTTTTTTTTGTGAAAATGTTAGTAAATACTTACTAAGTATGATGGAACAAAGAAAAATTACGAAAATGTTAGTAAATACGTACTAAGTATGATGGAACAAAGAGAAATTACGAAAAAAAATTTTTGGAAAAAAATTGTTTTTTTTTTGTGAAAATGTTAGTAAATACGTACTAAGTATGATGGAACAAAAAATAATTACGAAAATGTTAGTAAATACGTACTAAATATGATGGAACAAAGAGAAATTACGAAAAAAAATTTTTGGAAAAAAATTGTTTTTTTTTTGTGAAAATGTTAGTAAATACGTACTAAGTATGATGGAACAAAGAGAAATTACGAAAATGTTAGTAAATACGTACTAAATATGATGGAACAAAGAAAAATTACGAAAAAAAATTTTTGAAAAATTTTTTTTTTTTTTTGTGAAAATGTTAGTAAATACGTACTAAGTATGATGGAACAAAGAGAAATTACGAAAATGTTAGTAAATACGTACTAAATATGATGGAACAAAGAAAAATTACGAAAAAAAATTTTTGGAAAAAAATTGTTTTTTTTTTGTGAAAATGTTAGTAAATACGTACTAAGTATGATGGAACAAAGAATAATTACGAAAATGTTAGTAAATACGTACTAAGTATGATGGAACAAAAAAATATTACGAAAAAAAATTTTTGGAAAATTTTTTTTTTTTTTGTGAAAATGTTAGTAAATACGTACTAAGTATGATGGAACAAAGAGAAATTACGAAAATGTTAGTAAATACGTACTAAATATGATGGAACAAAGAAAAATGACGAAAAAAATTTTTTGGAAAATTTTTTTTTTTTTGTGAAAATGTTAGTAAATACGTACTAAGTATGATGGAACAAAGAAAAATTACGAAAATGTTACTAAATACGTACTAAATATGCTGGAACAAAGAAAAATTACGAAAAAAAATTTTTGAAAAAAAATTGTTTTTTTTTGTGAAAATGTTAGTAAATACGTACTAAGTATGATGGAACAAAAAAATATTACGAAAAAAAATTTTTGGAAAAATTTTTTTTTTTTTGTGAAAATGTTAGTAAATACGTACTAAGTATGATGGAACAAAGAGAAATTACGAAAATGTTAGTAAATACGTACTAAATATGATGGAACAAAGAAAAATTACGAAAAAAAATTTTTGAAAAAAAATTGTTTTTTTTTGTGAAAATGTTAGTAAATACGTACTAAGTATGATGGAACAAAGAATAATTACGAAAATGTTAGTAAATACGTACTAAGTATGATGGAACAAAGAAAAATTACGAAAATGTTACTAAATACGTACTAAATATGCTGGAACAAAGAAAAATTACGAAAAAAAATTTTTGAAAAAAAATTGTTTTTTTTTGTGAAAATGTTAGTAAATACGTACTAAGTATGATGGAACAAAGAATAATTACGAAAATGTTAGTAAATACGTACTGAGTATGATGGAACAAAGAAAAATTACGAAAAAAAATGTTTGAAAAAAAATTGTTTTTTTTGTGAAAATGTTAGTAAATACGTACTAAGTATGATGGAACAAAGAAAAATTACGAAAAAAAATTTTTGAAAAAAAAATGTTTTTTTTTGTGAAAATGTTAGTAAATACGTACTAAGTATGATGGAACAAAGAAAAATTACGAAAAAAATTTTTTGGAAAATTTTTTTTTTTTTTTTGTGAAAATGTTAGTAAATACGTACTAAGTATGATGGAACAAAGAGATATTACGAAAATGTTAGTAAATACGTACTAAGTATGATGGAACAAAGAAAAATTACGAAAAAAAATTTTTGGAAATTTTTTTTTTTTTTTTTGTGAAAATGTTAGTAAGTACGTACTAAGTATGATGGAACAAAGAAAAATTACGAAAAAAAATTTGTGGAAAAATTTTTTTTTTTTGTGAAAATGTTAGTAAATACGTACTAAGTATGATGGAACAAAGAGAAATTACGAAAAAAAATTTTTGGAAATTTTTTTTTTTTTTTGTGAAAATGTTAGTAAATACGTTCTAAGTATGATGGAACAAAGAAAAATTACGAAAAAAAATTTTTGAAAAAAAATTGTTTTTTTTTGTGAAAATGTTAGTAAATACGTACTGAGTATGATGGAACAAAGAGAAATTACGAAAAAAAAATTTTCTGAAAATGTTAGTAAATACGTACTAAGTATGATGGAACAAAGAAAAATTACGAAAAAAAATGTTTGAAAAAAAATTGTTTTTTTTGTGAAAATGTTAGTAAATACGTACTAAGTATGATGGAACAAAGAAAAATTACGAAAAAAAATTTTTGAAAAAAAAATGGTTTTTTTTGTGAAAATGTTAGTAAATACGTACTAAGTATGATGGAACAAAGAAAAATTACGAAAAAAATTTTTTGGAAAATTTTTTTTTTTTTTTGTGAAAATGTTAGTAAATACGTACTAAGTATGATGGAACAAAGAGATATTACGAAAATGTTAGTAAATACGTACTAAATATGCTGGAACAAAAAAAAATTACGAAAAAAAATTTTTGAAAAAAAATTGTTTTTTTTGTGAAAATGTTAGTAAATACGTACTAAGTATGATGGAACAAAGAAAAATGACGAAAAAAAATTTTTGGAAAATTTTTTTTTTTTTTTTTGTGAAAATGTTAGTAAATACGTACTAAGTATGATGGAACAAAGAGATATTACGAAAATGTTAGTAAATACGTACTAAATATGCTGGAACAAAGAAAAATTACGAAAAAAAAATTTTGAAAAAAATTGTTTTTTTTGTGAAAATGTTAGTAAATACGTACTAAGTATGATGGAACAAAGAGAAATGACGAAGAAAAAATTTTGGAAAAAAATTGTTTTTTTTTTGTGAAAATGTTAGTAAATACTTACTAAGTATGATGGAACAAAGAAAAATTACGAAAATGTTAGTAAATACGTACTAAATATGCTGGAACAAAAAAAAATTACGAAAAAAAATTTTTGAAAAAAAATTGTTTTTTTTGTGAAAATGTTAGTAAATACGTACTAAGTATGATGGAACAAAGAAAAATGACGAAAAAAAATTTTTGGAAAATTTTTTTTTTTTTTTTTGTGAAAATGTTAGTAAATACGTACTAAGTATGATGGAACAAAGAGATATTACGAAAATGTTAGTAAATACGTACTAAATATGCTGGAACAAAGAAAAATTACGAAAAAAAAATTTTGAAAAAAATTGTTTTTTTTGTGAAAATGTTAGTAAATACGTACTAAGTATGATGGAACAAAGAGAAATTACGAAAAAAAATTTTTGGAAAATTTTTTTTTTTTTTGTGAAAATGTTAGTAAATACGTACTAAGTATGATGGAACAAAGAGAAATTACGAAAAAAAATTTTTGGAAAATTTTTTTTTTTTGTGAAAATGTTAGTAAATACGTACTAAGTATGATGGAACAAAGAAAAATGACGAAAAAAAATTTTGGAAAAAAATTTTTTTTTTTTGTGAAAATGTTAGTAAATACGTAATAAGTATAATGGAACAAAGGAAAATGACGAAAAAAAAATTTTGAAAAAAAATTGTTTTTTTTTGTGAAAATGTTAGTAAATACGTACTAAGTATGATGGAACAAAGAGAAATTACGAAAAAAATTTTTGGAAATTTTTTTTTTTTTTTTTGTGAAAATGTTAGTAAATACGTACTAAGTATGATGGAACAAAGAGAAATTACGAAAAAAAAATTTTGGAAAATTTTTTTTTTTTGTGAAAATGTAAGTAAATACGTACTAAGTATGATGGAACAAAGAGAAATGACGAAGAAAAAAATTTGGAAAAAAATTGTTTTTTTTTGTGAAAATGTTAGTAAATACGTACTAAGTATGATGGAACAAAGAGAAATTACGAAAAAAAAAATTTTGGTAATTTTTTTTTTTTTTTGTGAAAATGTTAGTAAATACGTACTAAGTATGATGGAACAAAGAGAAATTACGAAAAAAAAAATTTTGGTAATTTTTTTTTTTTTTTTGTGAAAATGTTAGTAAATACGTTCTAAGTATGATGGAACAAAGAAAAATGACGAAAAAAAATTTTTGAAAAAAAATTGTTTTTTTTTGTGAAAATGTTAGTAAATACGTACTAAGTATGATGGAACAAAGAGAAATTACGAAAAAAAATTTTTGGAAATTTTTTTTTTTTTTTTGTGAAAATGTTAGTAAATACGTTCTAAGTATGATGGAACAAAGAAAAATTACGAAAAAAAATTTTTGAAAAAAAATTGTTTTTTTTTGTGAAAATGTTAGTAAATACGTACTGAGTATGATGGAACAAAGAGAAATTACGAAAAAAAAATTTTCTGAAAATGTTAGTAAATACGTACTAAGTATGATGGAACAAAGAAAAATTACGAAAAAAAATGTTTGAAAAAAAATTGTTTTTTTTGTGAAAATGTTAGTAAATACGTACTAAGTATGATGGAACAAAGAAAAATTACGAAAAAAAATGTTTGAAAAAAAAATGGTTTTTTTTGTGAAAATGTTAGTAAATACGTACTAAGTATGATGGAACAAAGAAAAATTACGAAAAAAATTTTTTGGAAAATTTTTTTTTTTTGTGAAAATGTTAGTAAATACGTACTAAGTATGATGGAACAAAGAGAAATGACGAAGAAAAAATTTTGGAAAAAAATTGTTTTTTTTTTGTGAAAATGTTAGTAAATACTTACTAAGTATGATGGAACAAAGAAAAATTACGAAAATGTTAGTAAATACGTACTAAATATGCTGGAACAAAAAAAAATTACGAAAAAAAATTTTTGAAAAAAAATTGTTTTTTTTGTGAAAATGTTAGTAAATACGTACTAAGTATGATGGAACAAAGAAAAATGACGAAAAAAAATTTTTGGAAAATTTTTTTTTTTTTTTTTGTGAAAATGTTAGTAAATACGTACTAAGTATGATGGAACAAAGAGATATTACGAAAATGTTAGTAAATACGTACTAAATATGCTGGAACAAAGAAAAATTACGAAAAAAAATTTTTGAAAAAAATTGTTTTTTTTGTGAAAATGTTAGTAAATACGTACTAAGTATGATGGAACAAAGAGAAATTACGAAAAAAAAATTTTGGAAAATTTTTTTTTTTTTTGTGAAAATGTTAGTAAATACGTACTAAGTATGATGGAACAAAGAGAAATTACGAAAAAAAATTTTTGGAAAATTTTTTTTTTTTGTGAAAATGTTAGTAAATACGTACTAAGTATGATGGAACAAAGAAAAATGACGAAAAAAAATTTTGGAAAAAAATTTTTTTTTTTGTGAAAATGTTAGTAAATACGTAATAAGTATAATGGAACAAAGGAAAATGACGAAAAAAAAATTTTGAAAAAAAATTGTTTTTTTTTGTGAAAATGTTAGTAAATACGTACTAAGTATGATGGAACAAAGAGAAATTACGAAAAAAATTTTTGGAAAATTTTTTTTTTTTTTTTGTGAAAATGTTAGTAAATACGTACTAAGTATGATGGAACAAAGAGAAATTACGAAAAAAAAATTTTGGAAAATTTTTTTTTTTTTGTGAAAATGTAAGTAAATACGTACTAAGTATGATGGAACAAAGAGAAATGACGAAGAAAAAAATTTGGAAAAAAATTGTTTTTTTTTGTGAAAATGTTAGTAAATACGTACTAAGTATGATGGAACAAAGAAAAATTACGAAAAAAAATGTTTGGAAATTTTTTTTTTTTTTTTTGTGAAAATGTTAGTAAATACGTACTAAGTATGATGGAACAAAGAGAAATTACGAAAAAAAAAATTTTGGTAATTCTTTTTTTTTTTTGTGAAAATGTTAGTAAATACGTACTAAGTATGATGGAACAAAGAGAAATTACGAAAAAAAATTTTTGGTAATTCTTTTTTTTTTTTTGTGAAAATGTTAGTAAATACGTACTAAGTATGATGGAACAAAGAGAAATTACGAAAAAAAATTTTTGGAAAATTTTTTTTTTTTTGTGAAAATGTAAGTAAATACGTACTAAGTATGATGCAACAAAGAGAAATGACGAAGAAAAAAATTTGGAAAAAAATTGTTTTTTTTTGTGAAAATGTTAGTAAATACGTACTAAGTATGATGGAACAAAGAGAAATTACGAAAAAAAAATTTTTGGAAAATTTTTTTTTTTTTTGTGAAAATGTTAGTAAATACGTACTAAGTATGATGGAACAAAGAGAAATTACGAAAAAAAATTTTTGGAAAAAATTTTTTTTTTTTGTGAAAATGTTAGTAAATACGTACTAAGTATAATGGAACAAAGAGAAATTACGAAAAAAAATTTTTGGAAAATTTTTTTTTTTTTGTGAAAATGTTAGTAAATACGTACTAAGTATGATGGAACAAAGAAAAATTACGAAAAAAAATTTGTGGAAAAATTTTTTTTTTTTGTGAAAATGTTAGTAAATACGTTCTAAGTATGATGGAACAAAGAAAAATTACGAAAAAAAATTTTTGAAAAAAAATTGTTTTTTTTTGTGAAAATGTTAGTAAATACGTACTAAGTATGATGGAACAAAGAGAAATTACGAAAAAAAATTTTTGGAATTTTTTTTTTTTTTTTTTGTGAAAATGTTAGTAAATACGTTCTAAGTATGATGGAACAAAGAAAAATTACGAAAAAAAATTTTTGAAAAAAAATTGTTTTTTTTTGTGAAAATGTTAGTAAATACGTACTGAGTATGATGGAACAAAGAGAAATTACGAAAAAAATTTTTTGTGAAAATGTTAGTAAATACGTACTAAGTATGATGGAACAAAGAAAAATTACGAAAAAAAATTTTTGAAAAAAAATTGTTTTTTTTTGTGAAAATGTTAGTAAATACGTACTAAGTATGATGGAACAAAGAGAAATGACGAAGAAAAAATTTTGGAAAAAAATTGTTTTTTTTTTTGTGAAAATGTTAGTAAATACTTACTAAGTATGATGGAACAAAGAATAATTACGAAAATGTTAGTAAATACGTACTAAATATGCTGAAACAAAGAAAAATGACGAAAAAAAATTTTTGGAAATTTTTTTTTTTTTTTTTGTGAAAATGTTAGTAAATACGTACTAAGTATGATGGAACAAAGAGAAATTACGAAAATGTTAGTAAATACGTACTAAATATGATGGAACAAAGAAAAATTACGAAAAAAAATTTTTGAAAAAAAATTGTTTTTTTTTGTGAAAATGTTAGTAAATACGTACTGAGTATGATGGAACAAAGAGAAATTACGAAAAAAATTTTTTGTGAAAATGTTAGTAAATACGTACTAAGTATGATGGAACAAAGAAAAATTACGAAAAAAAATTTTTGAAAAGAAATTGTTTTTTTTTGTGAAAATGTTAGTAAATACGTACTAAGTATGATGGAACAAAGAGAAATGACGAAGAAAAAATTTTGGAAAAAAATTGTTTTTTTTTTGTGAAAATGTTAGTAAATACTTACTAAGTATGATGGAACAAAGAATAATTACGAAAATGTTAGTAAATACGTACTAAATATGCTGGAACAAAGAAAAATGACGAAAAAAAATTTTTGGAAATTTTTTTTTTTTTTTTTGTGAAAATGTTAGTAAATACGTACTAAGTATGATGGAACAAAGAGAAATTACGAAAATGTTAGTAAATACGTACTAAATATGATGGAACAAAGAAAAATTACGAAAAAAAATTTTTGAAAAAAAATTGTTTTTTTTGTGAAAATGTTAGTAAATACGTACTAAGTATGATGGAACAAAAAAATATTACGAAAAAAAATTTTTGGAAAATTTTTTTTTTTTTTGTGAAAATGTTATTAAATACGTACTAAGTATGATGGAACAAAGAGAAATTACGAAAATGTTAGTAAATACGTACTAAATATGATGGAACAAAGAAAAATTACGAAAAAAAATTTTTGAAACAAAATTGTTTTTTTTTGTGAAAATGTTAGTAAATACGTACTAAGTATGATGGAACAAAAAAATATTACGAAAAAAAATTTTTGGAAAATTTTTTTTTTTTTTTTGTGAAAATGTTAGTAAATACGTACTAAGTATGATGGAACAAAGAAAAATTACGAAAATGTTACTAAATACGTACTAAATATGCTGGAACAAAGAAAAATTACGAAAAAAAATTTTTGAAAAAAAATTGTTTTTTTTTGTGAAAATGTTAGTAAATACGTACTAAGTATGATGGAACAAAAAAATATTACGAAAAAAAATTTTTGGAAAATTTTTTTTTTTTTTTTTGTGAAAATGTTAGTAAATACGTACTAAGTATGATGGAACAAAGAGAAATTACGAAAATGTTAGTAAATACGTACTAAATATGATGGAACAAAGAAAAATTACGAAAAAAAATTTTTGAAAAAAAATTGTTTTTTTTTTGTGAAAATGTTAGTAAATACGTACTAAGTATGATGGAACAAAAAAATATTACGAAAAAAAATTTTTGGAAAAATTTTTTTTTTTTTTTGTGAAAATGTTAGTAAATACGTACTAAGTATGATGGAACAAAGAGAAATTACGAAAAAAAAATTTTGGAAAAAAATTGTTTTTTTTTTGTGAAAATGTTAGTAAATACTTACTAAGTATGATGGAACAAAGAAAAATTACGAAAATGTTAGTAAATACGTACTAAGTATGATGGAACAAAGAGAAATTACGAAAAAAAATTTTTGGAAAAAAATTGTTTTTTTTTTGTGAAAATGTTAGTAAATACGTACTAAGTATGATGGAACAAAAAATAATTACGAAAATGTTAGTAAATACGTACTAAATATGATGGAACAAAGAGAAATTACGAAAAAAAATTTTTGGAAAAAAATTGTTTTTTTTTGTGAAAATGTTAGTAAATACGTACTAAGTATGATGGAACAAAAAAATATTACGAAAAAAAATTTTTGGAAAATTTTTTTTTTTTTTTTGTGAAAATGTTAGTAAATACGTACTAAGTATGATGGAACAAAGAAAAATTACGAAAATGTTACTAAATACGTACTAAATATGCTGGAACAAAGAAAAATTACGAAAAAAAATTTTTGAAAAAAAATTGTTTTTTTTTGTGAAAATGTTAGTAAATACGTACTAAGTATGATGGAACAAAAAAATATTACGAAAAAAAATTTTTGGAAAATTTTTTTTTTTTTTTTTGTGAAAATGTTAGTAAATACGTACTAAGTATGATGGAACAAAGAGAAATTACGAAAATGTTAGTAAATACGTACTAAATATGATGGAACAAAGAAAAATTACGAAAAAAAATTTTTGAAAAATTTTTTTTTTTTTTTGTGAAAATGTTAGTAAATACGTACTAAGTATGATGGAACAAAGAGAAATTACGAAAATGTTAGTAAATACGTACTAAATATGATGGAACAAAGAAAAATTACGAACAAAAAATTTTGGAAAAAAATTGTTTTTTTTTTGTGAAAATGTTAGTAAATACGTACTAAGTATGATGGAACAAAGAATAATTACGAAAATGTTAGTAAATACGTACTAAGTATGATGGAACAAAAAAATATTACGAAAAAAAATTTTTGGAAAATTTTTTTTTTTTTTGTGAAAATGTTAGTAAATACGTACTAAGTATGATGGAACAAAGAGAAATTACGAAAATGTTAGTAAATACGTACTAAATATGATGGAACAAAGAAAAATGACGAAAAAAATTTTTTGGAAATTTTTTTTTTTTTTGTGAAAATGTTAGTAAATACGTACTAAGTATGATGGAACAAAGAGAAATTACGAAAATGTTAGTAAATACGTACTAAGTATGATGGAACAAAAAAATATTACGAAAAAAAATTTTTGGAAAATTTTTTTTTTTTTTGTGAAAATGTTAGTAAATACGTACTAAGTATGATGGAACAAAGAGAAATTACGAAAATGTTAGTAAATACGTACTAAATATGATGGAACAAAGAAAAATTACGAAAAAAAATTTTTGAAAAAAAATTGTTTTTTTTTGTGAAAATGTTAGTAAATACGTACTAAGTATGATGGAACAAAGAATAATTACGAAAATGTTAGTAAATACGTACTAAGTATGATGGAACAAAGAGAAATTACGAAAAAAAATTTTTGGAAAAAAATTGTTTTTTTTTTTGTGAAAATGTTAGTAAATACGTACTAAGTATGATGGAACAAAAAATAATTACGAAAATGTTAGTAAATACGTACTAAATATGATGGAACAAAGAGAAATTACGAAAAAAAATTTTTGGAAAAAAATTGTTTTTTTTTGTGAAAATGTTAGTAAATACGTACTAAGTATGATGGAACAAAGAGAAATTACGAAAATGTTAGTAAATACGTACTAAATATGATGGAACAAAGAAAAATTACGAAAAAAAATTTTTGGAAAAAAATTGTTTTTTTTTGTGAAAATGTTAGTAAATACGTACTAAGTATGATGGAACAAAGAATAATTTTTGGAAAATTTTTTTTTTTTTTGTGAAAATGTTAGTAAATACGTACTAAGTATGATGGAACAAAGAGAAATTACGAAAATGTTAGTAAATACGTACTAAATATGATGGAACAAAGAAAAATGACGAAAAAAATTTTTTGGAAAATTTTTTTTTTTTTGTGAAAATGTTAGTAAATACGTACTAAGTATGATGGAACAAAGAGAAATTACGAAAATGTTAGTAAATACGTACTAAGTATGATGGAACAAAAAAATATTACGAAAAAAAATTTTTGGAAAATTTTTTTTTTTTTTGTGAAAATGTTAGTAAATACGTACTAAGTATGATGGAACAAAGAGAAATTACGAAAATGTTAGTAAATACGTACTAAATATGATGGAACAAAGAAAAATTACGAAAAAAAATTTTTGAAAAAAAATTGTTTTTTTTTGTGAAAATGTTAGTAAATACGTACTAAGTATGATGGAACAAAGAATAATTACGAAAATGTTAGTAAATACGTACTAAATATGATGGAACAAAGAGAAATTACGAAAAAAAATTTTTGGAAAAAAATTGTTTTTTTTTTGTGAAAATGTTAGTAAATACTTACTAAGTATGATGGAACAAAGAAAAATTACGAAAATGTTAGTAAATACGTACTAAGTATGATGGAACAAAGAGAAATTACGAAAAAAAATTTTTGGAAAAAAATTGTTTTTTTTTTGTGAAAATGTTAGTAAATACGTACTAAGTATGATGGAACAAAAAATAATTACGAAAATGTTAGTAAATACGTACTAAATATGATGGAACAAAGAGAAATTACGAAAAAAAATTTTTGGAAAAAAATTGTTTTTTTTTTGTGAAAATGTTAGTAAATACGTACTAAGTATGATGGAACAAAGAGAAATTACGAAAATGTTAGTAAATACGTACTAAATATGATGGAACAAAGAAAAATTACGAAAAAAAATTTTTGAAAAATTTTTTTTTTTTTTTGTGAAAATGTTAGTAAATACGTACTAAGTATGATGGAACAAAGAGAAATTACGAAAATGTTAGTAAATACGTACTAAATATGATGGAACAAAGAAAAATTACGAAAAAAAATTTTTGGAAAAAAATTGTTTTTTTTTTGTGAAAATGTTAGTAAATACGTACTAAGTATGATGGAACAAAGAATAATTACGAAAATGTTAGTAAATACGTACTAAGTATGATGGAACAAAAAAATATTACGAAAAAAAATTTTTGGAAAATTTTTTTTTTTTTTGTGAAAATGTTAGTAAATACGTACTAAGTATGATGGAACAAAGAGAAATTACGAAAATGTTAGTAAATACGTACTAAATATGATGGAACAAAGAAAAATGACGAAAAAAATTTTTTGGAAAATTTTTTTTTTTTTGTGAAAATGTTAGTAAATACGTACTAAGTATGATGGAACAAAGAAAAATTACGAAAATGTTACTAAATACGTACTAAATATGCTGGAACAAAGAAAAATTACGAAAAAAAATTTTTGAAAAAAAATTGTTTTTTTTTGTGAAAATGTTAGTAAATACGTACTAAGTATGATGGAACAAAAAAATATTACGAAAAAAAATTTTTGGAAAAATTTTTTTTTTTTTGTGAAAATGTTAGTAAATACGTACTAAGTATGATGGAACAAAGAGAAATTACGAAAATGTTAGTAAATACGTACTAAATATGATGGAACAAAGAAAAATTACGAAAAAAAATTTTTGAAAAAAAATTGTTTTTTTTTGTGAAAATGTTAGTAAATACGTACTAAGTATGATGGAACAAAGAATAATTACGAAAATGTTAGTAAATACGTACTAAATATGATGGAACAAAGAGAAATTACGAAAAAAAATTTTTGGAAAAAAATTGTTTTTTTTTGTGAAAATGTTAGTAAATACGTACTAAGTATGATGGAACAAAGAATAATTACGAAAATGTTAGTAAATACGTACTAAATATGCTGGAACAAAGAAAAATGACGAAAAAAATTTTTTGGAAAATTTTTTTTTTTTTGTGAAAATGTTAGTAAATACGTACTAAGTATGATGGAACAAAGAGAAATTACGAAAAAAAATTTTTGGAAAAAAATTGTTTTTTTTTTGTGAAAATGTTAGTAAATACGTACTAAGTATGATGGAACAAAGAATAATTACGAAAATGTTAGTAAATACGTACTAAATATGATGGAACAAAGAGAAATTACGAAAAAAAATTTTTGGAAAAAAATTGTTTTTTTTTGTGAAAATGTTAGTAAATACGTACTAAGTATGATGGAACAAAGAATAATTACGAAAATGTTAGTAAATACGTACTAAATATGCTGGAACAAAGAAAAATGACGAAAAAAATTTTTAGGAAAATTTTTTTTTTTTGTGAAAATGTTAGTAAATACGTACTAAGTATGATGGAACAAAGAGAAATTACGAAAATGTTAGTAAATACGTACTAAGTATGCTGGAACAAAGAAAAATGACGAAAAAAATTTTTTGGAAAATTTTTTTTTTTTGTGAAAATGTTAGTAAATACGTACTAAGTATGATGGAACAAAGAAAAATTACGAAAATGTTACTAAATACGTTCTAAATATGCTGGAACAAAGAAAAATTACGAAAAAAAATTTTTTAAAAAAAATTGTTTTTTTTTGTGAAAATGTTAGTAAATACGTACTAAGTATGATGGAACAAAAAAATATTACGAAAAAAAATTTTTGGAAAATTTTTGTTTTTTTTTGTGAAAATGTTAGTAAATACGTACTAAGTATGATGGAACAAAGAGAAATTACGAAAATGTTAGTAAATACGTACTAAATATGATGGAACAAAGAAAAATTACGAAAAAATATTTTTTAAAAAAAATTGTTTTTTTTTGTGAAAATGTAAGTAAATACGTACTAAGTATGATGGAACAAAGAGAAATGCCGAAGAAAAAAATTTGGAAAAAAATTGTTTTTTTTTGTGAAAATGTTAGTAAATACGTACTAAGTATGATTGAACAAAGAGAAATTACGAAAAAAAAATTTTGGAAAATTTTTTTTTTTTGTGAAAATGTAAGTAAATACGTACTAAGTATGATGGAACAAAGAGAAATGACGAAGAAAAAAATTTGGAAAAAAATTGTTTTTTTTTGTGAAAATGTTAGTAAATACGTACTAAGTATGATGGAACAAAGAAAAATTACGAAAAAAAATTTTTGGAAATTTTTTTTTTTTTTTTGTGAAAATGTTAGTAAATACGTACTAAGTATGATGGAACAAAGAGAAATTACGAAAAAAAATTTTTGGAAATTTTTTTTTTTTTTTTGTGAAAATGTTAGTAAATACGTACTAAGTATGATGGAACAAAGAAAAATTACGAAAAAAAATTTTTGAAAAAAAATTGTTTTTTTTTGTGAAAATGTTAGTAAATACGTACTAAGTATGATGGAACAAAGAGAAATTACGAAAAAAAATTTTTGGAATTTTTTTTTTTTTTTTTTGTGAAAATGTTAGTAAATACGTTCTAAGTATGATGGAACAAAGAAAAATTACGAAAAAAAATTTTTGAAAAAAAATTGTTTTTTTTTGTGAAAATGTTAGTAAATACGTACTAAGTATGATGGAACAAAGAGAAATTACGAAAAAAAATTTTTGGAATTTTTTTTTTTTTTTTTTGTGAAAATGTTAGTAAATACGTTCTAAGTATGATGGAACAAAGAAAAATTACGAAAAAAAATTTTTGAAAAAAAATTGTTTTTTTTTGTGAAAATGTTAGTAAATACGTACTGAGTATGATGGAACAAAGAGAAATTACGAAAAAAATTTTTTGTGAAAATGTTAGTAAATACGTACTAAGTATGATGGAACAAAGAAAAATTACGAAAAAAAATTTTTGAAAAAAAATTGTTTTTTTTTGTGAAAATGTTAGTAAATACGTACTAAGTATGATGGAACAAAGAGAAATGACGAAGAAAAAATTTTGGAAAAAAATTGTTTTTTTTTTTTGTGAAAATGTTAGTAAATACTTACTAAGTATGATGGAACAAAGAATAATTACGAAAATGTTAGTAAATACGTACTAAATATGCTGAAACAAAGAAAAATGACGAAAAAAAATTTTTGGAAATTTTTTTTTTTTTTTTTGTGAAAATGTTAGTAAATACGTACTAAGTATGATGGAACAAAGAGAAATTACGAAAATGTTAGTAAATACGTACTAAATATGATGGAACAAAGAAAAATTACGAAAAAAAATTTTTGAAAAAAAATTGTTTTTTTTTGTGAAAATGTTAGTAAATACGTACTGAGTATGATGGAACAAAGAGAAATTACGAAAAAAAATTTTTGTGAAAATGTTAGTAAATACGTACTAAGTATGATGGAACAAAGAAAAATTACGAAAAAAAATTTTTGAAAAGAAATTGTTTTTTTTTGTGAAAATGTTAGTAAATACGTACTAAGTATGATGGAACAAAGAGAAATGACGAAGAAAAAATTTTGGAAAAAAATTGTTTTTTTTTTGTGAAAATGTTAGTAAATACTTACTAAGTATGATGGAACAAAGAATAATTACGAAAATGTTAGTAAATACGTACTAAATATGCTGGAACAAAGAAAAATGACGAAAAAAAATTTTTGGAAATTTTTTTTTTTTTTTTTGTGAAAATGTTAGTAAATACGTACTAAGTATGATGGAACAAAGAGAAATTACGAAAATGTTAGTAAATACGTACTAAATATGATGGAACAAAGAAAAATTACGAAAAAAAATTTTTGAAAAAAAATTGTTTTTTTTTGTGAAAATGTTAGTAAATACGTACTAAGTATGATGGAACAAAAAAATATTACGAAAAAAAATTTTTGGAAAAATTTTTTTTTTTTTGTGAAAATGTTATTAAATACGTACAAAGTATGATGGAACAAAGAGAAATTACGAAAATGTTAGTAAATACGTACTAAATATGATGGAACAAAGAAAAATTACGAAAAAAAATTTTTGAAACAAAATTGTTTTTTTTTGTGAAAATGTTAGTAAATACGTACTAAGTATGATGGAACAAAAAAATATTACGAAAAAAAATTTTTGGAAAATTTTTTTTTTTTTTTTGTGAAAATGTTAGTAAATACGTACTAAGTATGATGGAACAAAGAAAAATTACGAAAATGTTACTAAATACGTACTAAATATGCTGGAACAAAGAAAAATTACGAAAAAAAATTTTTGAAAAAAAATTGTTTTTTTTTGTGAAAATGTTAGTAAATACGTACTAAGTATGATGGAACAAAAAAATATTACGAAAAAAAATTTTTGGAAAATTTTTTTTTTTTTTTTTGTGAAAATGTTAGTAAATACGTACTAAGTATGATGGAACAAAGAGAAATTACGAAAATGTTAGTAAATACGTACTAAATATGATGGAACAAAGAAAAATTACGAAAAAAAATTTTTGAAAAAAAATTGTTTTTTTTTTGTGAAAATGTTAGTAAATACGTACTAAGTATGATGGAACAAAAAAATATTACGAAAAAAAATTTTTGGAAAAATTTTTTTTTTTTTTTGTGAAAATGTTAGTAAATACGTACTAAGTATGATGGAACAAAGAGAAATTACGAAAAAAAAATTTTGGAAAAAAATTGTTTTTTTTTTGTGAAAATGTTAGTAAATACTTACTAAGTATGATGGAACAAAGAAAAATTACGAAAATGTTAGTAAATACGTACTAAGTATGATGGAACAAAGAGAAATTACGAAAAAAAATTTTTGGAAAAAAATTGTTTTTTTTTTGTGAAAATGTTAGTAAATACGTACTAAGTATGATGGAACAAAAAATAATTACGAAAATGTTAGTAAATACGTACTAAATATGATGGAACAAAGAGAAATTACGAAAAAAAATTTTTGGAAAAAAATTGTTTTTTTTTGTGAAAATGTTAGTAAATACGTACTAAGTATGATGGAACAAAGAGAAATTACGAAAATGTTAGTAAATACGTACTAAATATGATGGAACAAAGAAAAATTACGAAAAAAAATTTTTGAAAATTTTTTTTTTTTTTTTGTGAAAATGTTAGTAAATACGTACTAAGTATGATGGAACAAAGAGAAATACGAAAATGTTAGTAAATACGTACTAAATATGATGGAACAAAGAAAAATTACGAAAAAAAAATTTTGGAAAAAAATTGTTTTTTTTTTGTGAAAATGTTAGTAAATACGTACTAAGTATGATGGAACAAAGAATAATTACGAAAATGTTAGTAAATACGTACTAAGTATGATGGAACAAAAAAATATTACGAAAAAAAATTTTTGGAAAATTTTTTTTTTTTTTGTGAAAATGTTAGTAAATACGTACTAAGTATGATGGAACAAAGAGAAAATACGAAAATGTTAGTAAATACGTACTAAATATGATGGAACAAAGAAAAATGACGAAACAAATTTTTTGGAAAATTTTTTTTTTTTTGTGAAAATGTTAGTAAATACGTACTAAGTATGATGGAACAAAGAGAAATTACGAAAATGTTAGTAAATACGTACTAAGTATGATGGAACAAAAAAATATTACGAAAAAAAATTTTTGGAAAATTTTTTTTTTTTTTGTGAAAATGTTAGTAAATACGTACTAAGTATGATGGAACAAAGAGAAATTACGAAAATGTTAGTAAATACGTACTAAATATGATGGAACAAAGAAAAATTACGAAAAAAAATTTTTGAAAAAAAATTGTTTTTTTTTGTGAAAATGTTAGTAAATACGTACTAAGTATGATGGAACAAAGAATAATTACGAAAATGTTAGTAAATACGTACTAAGTATGATGGAACAAAGAGAAATTACGAAAAAAAATTTTTGGAAAAAAATTGTTTTTTTTTTGTGAAAATGTTAGTAAATACGTACTAAGTATGATGGAACAAAAAATAATTACGAAAATGTTAGTAAATACGTACTAAATATGATGGAACAAAGAGAAATTACGAAAAAAAATTTTTGGAAAAAAATTGTTTTTTTTTGTGAAAATGTTAGTAAATACGTACTAAGTATGATGGAACAAAGAGAAATTACGAAAATGTTAGTAAATACGTACTAAATATGATGGAACAAAGAAAAATTACGAAAAAAAATTTTTGGAAAAAAATTGTTTTTTTTTGTGAAAATGTTAGTAAATACGTACTAAGTATGATGGAACAAAGAATAATTTTTGGAAATTTTTTTTTTTTTTTGTGAAAATGTTAGTAAATACGTACTAAGTATGATGGAACAAAGAGAAATTACGAAAATGTTAGTAAATACGTACTAAATATGATGGAACAAAGAAAAATGACGAAAAAAATTTTTTGGAAAATTTTTTTTTTTTTGTGAAAATGTTAGTAAATACGTACTAAGTATGATGGAACAAAGAGAAATTACGAAAATGTTAGTAAATACGTACTAAGTATGATGGAACAAAAAAATATTACGAAAAAAAATTTTTGGAAAATTTTTTTTTTTTTTGTGAAAATGTTAGTAAATACGTACTAAGTATGATGGAACAAAGAGAAATTACGAAAATGTTAGTAAATACGTACTAAATATGATGGAACAAAGAAAAATTACGAAAAAAAATTTTTGAAAAAAAATTGTTTTTTTTTGTGAAAATGTTAGTAAATACGTACTAAGTATGATGGAACAAAGAATAATTACGAAAATGTTAGTAAATACGTACTAAATATGATGGAACAAAGAGAAATTACGAAAAAAAATTTTTGGAAAAAAATTGTTTTTTTTTTGTGAAAATGTTAGTAAATACTTACTAAGTATGATGGAACAAAGAAAAATTACGAAAATGTTAGTAAATACGTACTAAGTATGATGGAACAAAGAGAAATTACGAAAAAAAATTTTTGGAAAAAAATTGTTTTTTTTTTGTGAAAATGTTAGTAAATACGTACTAAGTATGATGGAACAAAAAATAATTACGAAAATGTTAGTAAATACGTACTAAATATGATGGAACAAAGAGAAATTACGAAAAAAAATTTTTGGAAAAAAATTGTTTTTTTTTTGTGAAAATGTTAGTAAATACGTACTAAGTATGATGGAACAAAGAGAAATTACGAAAATGTTAGTAAATACGTACTAAATATGATGGAACAAAGAAAAATTACGAAAAAAAATTTTTGAAAAATTTTTTTTTTTTTTTGTGAAAATGTTAGTAAATACGTACTAAGTATGATGGAACAAAGAGAAATTACGAAAATGTTAGTAAATACGTACTAAATATGATGGAACAAAGAAAAATTACGAAAAAAAATTTTTGGAAAAAAATTGTTTTTTTTTTGTGAAAATGTTAGTAAATACGTACTAAGTATGATGGAACAAAGAATAATTACGAAAATGTTAGTAAATACGTACTAAGTATGATGGAACAAAAAAATATTACGAAAAAAAATTTTTGGAAAATTTTTTTTTTTTTTGTGAAAATGTTAGTAAATACGTACTAAGTATGATGGAACAAAGAGAAATTACGAAAATGTTAGTAAATACGTACTAAATATGATGGAACAAAGAAAAATGACGAAAAAAATTTTTTGGAAAATTTTTTTTTTTTGTGAAAATGTTAGTAAATACGTACTAAGTATGATGGAACAAAGAGAAATTACGAAAATGTTAGTAAATACGTACTAAGTATGATGGAACAAAAAAATATTACGAAAAAAAATTTTTGGAAAATTTTTTTTTTTTTGTGAAAATGTTAGTAAATACGTACTAAGTATGATGGAACAAAGAAAAATTACGAAAATGTTACTAAATACGTACTAAATATGCTGGAACAAAGAAAAATTACGAAAAAAAATTTTTGAAAAAAAATTGTTTTTTTTTGTGAAAATGTTAGTAAATACGTACTAAGTATGATGGAACAAAAAAATATTACGAAAAAAAATTTTTGGAAAAATTTTTTTTTTTTTGTGAAAATGTTAGTAAATACGTACTAAGTATGATGGAACAAAGAGAAATTACGAAAATGTTAGTAAATACGTACTAAATATGATGGAACAAAGAAAAATTACGAAAAAAAATTTTTGAAAAAAAATTGTTTTTTTTTGTGAAAATGTTAGTAAATACGTACTAAGTATGATGGAACAAAGAATAATTACGAAAATGTTAGTAAATACGTACTAAATATGATGGAACAAAGAGAAATTACGAAAAAAAAATTTTGGAAAAAAATTGTTTTTTTTTGTGAAAATGTTAGTAAATACGTACTAAGTATGATGGAACAAAGAATAATTACGAAAATGTTAGTAAATACGTACTAAATATGCTGGAACAAAGAAAAATGACGAAAAAAATTTTTTGGAAAATTTTTTTTTTTTTGTGAAAATGTTAGTAAATACGTACTAAGTATGATGGAACAAAGAGAAATTACGAAAAAAAATTTTTGGAAAAAAATTGTTTTTTTTTTGTGAAAATGTTAGTAAATACGTACTAAGTATGATGGAACAAAGAATAATTACGAAAATGTTAGTAAATACGTACTAAATATGATGGAACAAAGAGAAATTACGAAAAAAAATTTTTGGAAAAAAATTGTTTTTTTTTGTGAAAATGTTAGTAAATACGTACTAAGTATGATGGAACAAAGAATAATTACGAAAATGTTAGTAAATACGTACTAAATATGCTGGAACAAAGAAAAATGACGAAAAAAATTTTTAGGAAAATTTTTTTTTTTTGTGAAAATGTTAGTAAATACGTACTAAGTATGATGGAACAAAGAGAAATTACGAAAATGTTAGTAAATACGTACTAAGTATGCTGGAACAAAGAAAAATGACGAAAAAAATTTTTTGGAAAATTTTTTTTTTTTGTGAAAATGTTAGTAAATACGTTCTAAATATGCTGGAACAAAGAAAAATTACGAAAAAAAATTTTTTAAAAAAAATTGTTTTTTTTTGTGAAAATGTTAGTAAATACGTACTAAGTATGATGGAACAAAAAAATATTACGAAAAAAAATTTTTGGAAAATTTTTTTTTTTTTTTGTGAAAATGTTAGTAAATACGTACTAAGTATGATGGAACAAAGAGAAATTACGAAAATGTTAGTAAATACGTACTAAATATGATGGAACAAAGAAAAATTACGAAAAAATATTTTTTAAAAAAAATTGTTTTTTTTTGTGAAAATGTAAGTAAATACGTACTAAGTATGATGGAACAAAGAGAAATGCCGAAGAAAAAAATTTGGAAAAAAATTGTTTTTTTTTGTGAAAATGTTAGTAAATACGTACTAAGTATGATTGAACAAAGAGAAATTACGAAAAAAAAATTTTGGAAAAATTTTTTTTTTTGTGAAAATGTAAGTAAATACGTACTAAGTATGATGGAACAAAGAGAAATGACGAAGAAAAAAATTTGGAAAAAAATTGTTTTTTTTTGTGAAAATGTTAGTAAATACGTACTAAGTATGATGGAACAAAGAAAAATTACGAAAAAAAATTTTTGGAAATTTTTTTTTTTTTTTTGTGAAAATGTTAGTAAATACGTACTAAGTATGATGGAACAAAGAGAAATTACGAAAAAAAATTTTTGGAAATTTTTTTTTTTTTTTTGTGAAAATGTTAGTAAATACGTACTAAGTATGATGGAACAAAGAGAAATTACGAAAAAAAATTTTTGGAAAAAAAATTTTTTTTTTGTGAAAATGTTAGTAAATACGTACTAAGTATAATGGAACAAAGAGAAATTACGAAAAAAAATTTTTGGAAAATTTTTTTTTTTTTGTGAAAATGTTAGTAAATACGTACTAAGTATGATGGAACAAAGAGAAATGACGAAGAAAAAAATTTGGAAAAAAATTGTTTTTTTTTGTGAAAATGTTAGTAAATACGTACTAAGTATGATGGAACAAAGAAAAATTACGAACAAAAATTTTTGGAAATTTTTTTTTTTTTTTGTGAAAATGTTAGTAAATACGTACTAAGTATGATGGAACAAAGAAAAATTACGAAAAAAAATTTGTGGAAAAATTTTTTTTTTTTTGTGAAAATGTTAGTAAATACGTTCTAAGTATGATGGAACAAAGAAAAATTACGAAAAAAAATTTTTGAAAAAAAATTGTTTTTTTTTGTGAAAATGTTAGTAAATACGTTCTAAGTATGATGGAACAAAGAAAAATTACGAAAAAAAAATTTTGAAAAAAAATTGTTTTTTTTTGTGAAAATGTTAGTAAATACGTACTGAGTATGATGGAACAAAGAGAAATTACGAAAAAAAATTTTTGTGAAAATGTTAGTAAATACGTACTAAGTATGATGGAACAAAGAAAAATTACGAAAAAAAATGTTTGAAAAAAAATTGTTTTTTTTTGTGAAAATGTTAGTAAATACGTACTAAGTATGATGGAACAAAGAAAAATTACGAAAAAAATTTTTTGGAAAATTTTTTTTTTTTGTGAAAATGTTAGTAAATACGTACTAAGTATGATGGAACAAAGAGAAATGACGAAGAAAAAATTTTGGAAAAAAATTGTTTTTTTTTTGTGAAAATGTTAGTAAATACTTACTAAGTATGTTGGAACAAAGAATAATTACGAAAATGTTAGTAAATACGTACTAAATATGCTGGAACAAAGAAAAATGACGAAAAAAAATTTTTGGAAATTTTTTTTTTTTTTTTTTGTGAAAATGTTAGTAAATACGTACTAAGTATGATGGAACAAAGAGAAATTACGAAAATGTTAGTAAATACGTACTAAATATGATGGAACAAAGAAAAAAAAATTTTTGAAAAAAAATTGTTTTTTTTTGTGAAAATGTTAGTAAATACGTACTAAGTATGATGGAACAAAAAAATATTACGAAAAAAAATTTTTGGAAAAATTTTTTTTTTTGTGTGAAAATGTTAGTAAATACGTACTAAGTATGATGGAACAAAGAGAAATTACGAAAATGTTAGTAAATACGTATTAAATATGATGGAACAAAGAAAAATTACGAAAAAAAATTTTTGAAACAAAATTGTTTTTTTTTGTGAAAATGTTAGTAAATACGTACTAAGTATGATGGAACAAAGAAAAATTACGAAAATGTTACTAAATACGTACTAAATATGCTGGAACAAAGAAAAATTACGAAAAAAAATTTTTGAAAAAAAATTGTTTTTTTTTGTGAAAATGTTAGTAAATACGTACTAAGTATGATGGAACAAAAAAATATTACGAAAAAAAATTTTTGGAAATTTTTTTTTTTTTTTTGTGAAAATGTTAGTAAATACGTACTAAGTATGATGGAACAAAGAGAAATTACGAAAATGTTAGTAAATACGTACTAAATATGATGGAACAAAGAAAAATTACGAAAAAAAATTTTTGAAAAAAAATTGTTTTTTTTTTGTGAAAATGTTAGTAAATACGTACTAAGTATGATGGAACAAAAAAATATTACGAAAAAAAATTTTTGGAAAATTTTTTTTTTTTTTTTTTGTGAAAATGTTAGTAAATACGTACTAAGTATGATGGAACAAAGAGAAATTACGAAAAAAAATTTTTGGAAAAAAATTGTTTTTTTTTTGTGAAAAAGTTAGTAAATACTTACTAAGTATGATGGAACAAAGAAAAATTACGAAAATGTTAGTAAATACGTACTAAGTATGATGGAACAAAGAGAAATTACGAAAAAAAATTTTTGGAAAAAAATTGTTTTTTTTTTGTGAAAATGTTAGTAAATACGTACTAAGTATGATGGAACAAAGAATAATTACGAAAATGTTAGTAAATACGTACTAAATATGATGGAACAAAGAGAAATTACGAAAAAAAATTTTTGGAAAAAAATTGTTTTTTTTTTGTGAAAATGTTAGTAAATACGTACTAAGTATGATGGAACAAAGAATAATTACGAAAATGTTAGTAAATACGTACTAAATATGCTGGAACAAAGAAAAATGACGAAAAAAATTTTTTGTAAAATTTTTTTTTTTTTGTGAAAATGTTAGTAAATACGTACTAAGTATGATGGAACAAAGAGAAATTACGAAAATGTTAGTAAATACGTACTAAGTATGATGGAACAAAAAAATATTACGAAAAAAAATTTTTGGAAATTTTTTTTTTTTTTGTGAAAATGTTAGTAAATACGTACTAAGTATGATGGAACAAAGAGAAATTACGAAAATGTTAGTAAATACGTACTAAATATGATGGAACAAAGAAAAATTACGAAAAAAAATTTTTGAAAAAAAATTGTTTTTTTTTGTGAAAATGTTAGTAAATACGTACTAAGTATGATGGAACAAAAAAATATTACGAAAAAAAAATTTTGGAAAAATTTTTTTTTTTTTTGTGAAAATGTTAGTAAATACGTACTAAGTATTACGAAAATGTACTAAGTATGATGGAACAACTAAGTATGATGGAACAAAGAGAAATTACTAAAATGTTAGTAAATACGTACTAAGTATGATGGAACAAAAAAATATTACGAAAAAAAATTTTTGGAAAATTTTTTTTTTTTTTGTGAAAATGTTAGTAAATACGTACTAAGTATGATGGAACAAAGAGAAATTACGAAAATGTTAGTAAATACGTACTAAATATGATGGAACAAAGAGAAATTACGAAAAAAAAATTTTGAAAAAAAATTGTTTTTTTTTGTGAAAATGTTAGTAAATACGTACTAAGTATGATGGAACAAAAAAATATTACGAAAAAAAATTTTTGGAAAAATTTTTTTTTTTTTTTGTGAAAATGTTAGTAAATACGTACTAAGTATGATGGAACAAAGAAAAATTACGAAAATGTTACTAAATACGTACTAAATATGCTGGAACAAAGAAAAATTACGAAAAAAAATTTTTGAAAAAAAATTTGTTTTTTTTTGTGAAAATGTTAGTAAATACGTACTAAGTATGATGGAACAAAAAAATATTACGAAAAAAAATTTTTGGAAAATTTTTTTTTTTTTTTGTGAAAATGTTAGTAAATACGTACTAAGTATAATGGAACAGAGAGAAATTACGAAAATGTTAGTAAATACGTACTAAATATGATGGAACAAAGAAAAATTACGAAAAAAAATTTTTGAAAAAAAATTGTTTTTTTTTGTGAAAATGTTAGTAAATACGTACTAAGTATGATGGAACAAAAAAATATTACGAAAAAAAATTTTTGGAAAATTTTTTTTTTTTTTTGTGAAAATGTTAGTAAATACGTACTAAGTATGATGGAACAAAGAGAAATTACGAAAAAAAATTTTTGGAAAAAAATTGTTTTTTTTTTGTGAAAATGTTAGTAAATACTTACTAAGTATGATGGAACAAAGAGAAATTACGCAAATGTTAGTAAATACGTACTAAGTATGATGGAACAAAGAGAAATTACGAAAAAAAATTTTTGGAAAAAAATTGTTTTTTTTTGTGAAAATGTTAGTAAATACGTACTAAGTATGATGGAACAAAAAACTATTACGAAAAAAAATTTTTGGAAAAATTTTTTTTTTTTTTTGTGAAAATGTTAGTAAATACGTACTAAGTATGATGGAACAAAGAGAAATTACGAAAAAAAAATTTTGGAAAAAAATTGTTTTTTTTTTGTGAAAATGTTAGTAAATACGTACTAAGTATGGTGGAACAAAGAGAAATTACGAAAATGTTAGTAAATACGTACTAAATATGATGGAACAAAGAAAAATTACGAAAAAAAAATTTTGAAAAAAAATTGTTTTTTTTTTGTGAAAATGTTAGTAAATACGTACTAAGTATGATGGAACAAAAAAATATTACGAAAAAAAATTTTTGGAAAATTTTTTTTTTTTTTTGTGAAAATGTTAGTAAATACGTACTAAGTATGATGGAACAAAGAGAAATGACGAAGAAAAAATTTTGGAAAAAAATTGTTTTTTTTTGTGAAAATGTTAGTAAATACTTACTAAGTATGATGGAACAAAGCGAAATTACGAAAATGTTAGTAAATACGTACTAAATATGATGGAACAAAGAAAAATTACGAAAAAAAATTTTTGGAAAAAAATTGTTTTTTTTTGTGAAAATGTTAGTAAATACGTACTAAGTATGATGGAACAAAAAAATATTACGAAAAAAAATTTTTGGAAAAATTTTTTTTTTTTTGTGAAAATGTTAGTAAATACGTACTAAGTATGATGGAACAAAGAAAAATTACGAAAATGTTACTAAATACGTACTAAATATGCTGGAACAAAGAAAAATTACGAAAAAAAATTTTTGAAAAAAAATTGTTTTTTTTTGTGAAAATGTTGGTAAATACGTACTAAGTATGATGGAACAAAGAGAAATTACGAAAAAAAATTTTTGGAAAATTTTTTTTTTTTTTTGTGAAAATGTTAGTAAATACGTACTAAGTATGATGGAACAAAGAAAAATTACGAAAATGTTACTAAATACGTACTAAATATGCTGGAACAAAGAAAAATTACGAAAAAAAATTTTTGAAAAAAAATTGTTTTTTTTGTGAAAATGTTGGTAAATACGTACTAAGTATGATGGAACAAAGAGAAATTACGAAAAAAAATTTTTGGAAAATTTTTTTTTTTTTTGTGAAAATGTTAGTAAATACGTACTAAGTATGATGGAACAAAGAAAAATGACGAAAAAAATTTTTGGAAAAAAAATTGTTTTTTTTGTGAAAATGTTCGTAAATACGTAATAAGTATAATGGAACAAAGGAAAATGACGAAAAAAAAATTTTGAAAAAAAATTGTTTTTTTTTGTGAAAATGTTAGAAATACGTACTAAGTATGATGGAACAAAGAGAAATTACGAAAAAAAATTTTTGGAAATTTTTTTTTTTTTTTTTGTGAAAATGTTAGTAAATACGTACTAAGTATGGTGGAACAAAGAGAAATTACGAAAAACAAATTTTGGAAAATTTTTTTTTTTTAGTGAAAATATAAGTAAATACGTACTAAGTATGATGGAACAAAGAGAAATGACGAAGAAAAAAATTTGGAAAAAAATTGTTTTTTTTTGTGAAAATGTTAGTAAATACGTACTAAGTATGATGGAACAAAGAAAAATTACGAAGAGAACAAAGAGAAATGACGAAAAAAAATTTTTGGAAATTTTGTTTTTTTTTTTTGTGAAAATGTTAGTAAATACGTACTAAGTATGATGGACCAAAAAAAATGACGAAAAAAATTTTTTGGAAATTTTTTTTTTTTTTGTTGTGAAAATGTTAGTAAATACGTACTAAGTATGATGGAACAAAGAGAAATTACGAAAAAAAATTTTTGGAAAATTTTTTTTTTTTTTGTGAAAATGTTAGTAAATACGTACTAAGTATGATGGAACAAAGAAAAATGACGAAAAAAAATTTTGGAAAAAAAATTGTTTTTTTTGTGAAAATGTTCGTAAATACGTAATAAGTATAATGGAACAAAGGAAAATGACGAAAAAAAAATTTTGAAAAAAAATTGTTTTTTTTTGTGAAAATGTTAGAAATACGTACTAAGTATGATGGAACAAAGAGAAATTACGAAAAAAAATTTTTGGAAATTTTTTTTTTTTTTTTTGTGAAAATGTTAGTAAATACGTACTAAGTATGATGGAACAAAGAGAAATTACGAAAAACAAATTTTGGAAAATTTTTTTTTTTAGTGAAAATATAAGTAAATACGTACTAAGTATGATGGAACAAAGAGAAATGACGAAGAAAAAAATTTGGAAAAAAATTGTTTTTTTTTTGTGAAAATGTTAGTAAATACGTACTAAGTATGATGGAACAAAGAAAAATTACGAAAAAAAATTTTTGGAAATTTTGTTTTTTTTTTTTGTGAAAATGTTAGTAAATACGTACTAAGTATGATGGACCAAAAAAAATGACGAAAAAAAATTTTTGGAAATTTTTTTTTTTTTGTTGTGAAAATGTTAGTAAATACGTACTAAGTATGATGGAACAAAGAAAAATGACGAAAAAAAATTTTGGAAAAAAAATTGTTTTTTTTGTGAAAATGTTAGTAAATACGTACTAAGTATGATGGAACAAAGAAAAATTACGAAAAAAAAATTTTGAAAAAAAAATTGTTTTTTTGTGAAAATGTTAGTAAATACGTACTAAGTATGATGGAACAAAGAGAAATTACGAAAAAAAAATTTGGAAAAAAATTGTTTTTTTTGTGAAAATGTTAGTAAATACGTACTAAGTATGATGGAACACAGAAAAATGACAAAAAAAAATTTGAAAAATTTTTTTTTTTTTTGTGAAAATGTTAGTAAATACGTACTAAGTATGATGGAACAAAGAGAAATTACGAAAAAAAAATTTTGGAAATTTTTTTTTTTTTTTTTTGTGAAAATGTTAGTAAATACGTACTAAGTATGATGGAACAAAAAGAAATTACGAAAAAAAATTTTTGGAAAATTTTTTTTTTTTGTGAAAATGTTAGTAAATACGTACTAAGTATGATGGAACAAAGAGAAATGACGAAGAAAAAAATTTGGAAAAAAATTGTTTTTTTTTGTGAAAATGTTAGTAAATACGTACTAAGTATGATGGAACAAAGAAAAATTACGAAAAAAAATTTTTGAAAAAAAATTGTTTTTTTTGTGAAAATGTTAGTAAATACGTACTAAGTATGATGGAACAAATAAAAATTACGAAAAAAAAATTTTGGAAAATTTTTTTTTTGTTTTGTAAAAATGTTAGTAAATACGTACTAAGTATGATGGAACAAAGAAAAATGACGAAAAAAAATTTTGGAAAAAAAATTGTTTTTTTTGTGAAAATGTTAGTAAATACGTACTAAGTATGATGGAACAAAGAAAAATTACGAAAAAAAAATTTTGAAAAAAAAATTGTTTTTTTGTGAAAATGTTAGTAAATACGTACTAAGTATGATGGAACAAAGAGAAATTACGAAAAAAAAATTTGGAAAAAAATTGTTTTTTTTGTGAAAATGTTAGTAAATACGTACTAAGTATGATGGAACACAGAAAAATGACAAAAAAAAATTTGAAAAATTTTTTTTTTTTTTGTGAAAATGTTAGTAAATACGTACTAAGTATGATGGAACAAAGAGAAATTACGAAAAAAAAATTTTGGAAATTTTTTTTTTTTTTTTGTGAAAATGTTAGTAAATACGTACTAAGTATGATGGAACAAAAAGAAATTACGAAAAAAAATTTTTGGAAATTTTTTTTTTTTTTGTGAAAATGTTAGTAAATACGTACTAAGTATGATGGAACAAAGAGAAATGACGAAGAAAAAAATTTGGAAAAAAATTGTTTTTTTTTGTGAAAATGTTAGTAAATACGTACTAAGTATGATGGAACAAAGAAAAATTACGAAAAAAAAATTTTGGAAATTTTTTTTTTTTTTTTGTGAAAATGTTAGTAAATACGTACTAAGTATGATGGAACAAAGAAAAATTACGAAAAAAAAATTGTGGAAAATTTTTTTTTTTTTTGTGAAAATGTTAGTAAATACGTTCTAAGTATGATGGAACAAAGAAAAATTACGAAAAAAAATTTTTGAAAAAAAATTATTTTTTTTGTGAAAATGTTAGTAAATACGTACTAAGTATGATGGAACAAAGAAAAATTACGAAAAAAAATGTTTGAAAAAAAAATGGTTTTTTTTTGTGAAAATGTTAGTAAATACGTACTGAGTATGATGGAACAAAGAGAAATTACGAAAAAAAATTTTTGTGAAAATGTTAGTAAATACGTACTAAGTATGATGGAACAAAGAAAAATTACGCAAAAAAATGTTTGAAAAAAAATTGTTTTTTTTTTGTGAAAATGTTAGTAAATACGTACTGAGTATGATGGAACAAAGAGAAATTACGAAAAAAAATTTTTGTGAAAATGTTAGTAAATACGTACTAAGTATGATGGAACAAAGAAAAATTACGAAAAAATATTTTTGAAAAAAAATTGTTTTTTTTGTGAAAATGTTAGTAAATACGTACTAAGTATGATGGAACAAAGAAAAATTACGAAAAAAAATGTTTGAAAAAAAAATGGTTTTTTTTTGTGAAAATGTTAGTAAATACGTACTAAGTATGATGGAACAAAGAAAAATTACGAAAAAAAATTTTTGAAAAAAAAATGGTTTTTTTTTGTGAAAATGTTAGTAAATACGTACTGAGTATGATGGAACAAAGAGAAATTACGAAAAAAAATGTTTGAAAAAAAAATGGTTTTTTTTTGTGAAAATGTTAGTAAATACGTACTAAGTATGATGGAACAAAGAAAAATTACGAAAAAAAATTTTTTAAAAAAAATTGTTTTTTTTGTGAAAATGTTAGTAAATACGTACTAAGTATGATGGAACAAAGAAAAATTACGAAAAAAAATGTTTGAAAAAAAAATGGTTTTTTTTTGTGAAAATGTTAGTAAATACGTACTGAGTATGATGGAACAAAGAGAAATTACGAAAAAAAATTTTTGTGAAAATGTTAGTAAATACGTACTAAGTATGATGGAACAAAGAAAAATTACGAAAAAAAATGTTTGAAAAAAAATTGTTTTTTTTGTGAAAATGTTAGTAAATACGTACTAAGTATGATGGAACAAAGAAAAATTAGGAAAAAAAATTTTTGGAAAATTTTTTTTTTTTTGTGAAAATGTTAGTAAATACGTACTAAGTATGATGGAACAAAGAGAAATGACGAAGAAAAAATTTTGGAAAAAAATTGTTTTTTTTTTGTGAAAATGTTAGTAAATACTTACTAAGTATGATGGAACAAAGAAAAATTACGAAAATGTTAGTAAATACGTACTAAATATGCTGGAACAAAGAAAAATTACGAAAAAAAATTTTTGAAAAAAAATTGTTTTTTTGTGAAAATGTTAGTAAATACGTACTAAGTATGATGGAACAAAGAAAAATGACGAAAAAAAATTTTTGGAAAATTTTTTTTTTTTTTTTTTGTGAAAATGTTAGTAAATACGTACTAAGTATGATGGAACAAAGAAAAATTACGAAAAAAATTTTTGGAAAATTTTTTTTTTCTTTGAAAATGTTAGTAAATACGTACTAAGTATGATGGAACAAAGAGAAATGACGAAGAAAAAATTTTGGAAAAAAATTGTTTTTTTTTTTGTGAAAATGTTAGTAAATACTTACTAAGTATGATGGAACAAAGAAAAATTACGAAAATGTTAGTAAATACGTACTAAATATGCTGGAACAAAGAAAAATTACGAAAAAAATTT
Organism: Empis stercorea; assembly: GCA_949752835.1. Taxonomy (NCBI): domain Eukaryota; kingdom Metazoa; phylum Arthropoda; class Insecta; order Diptera; family Empididae; genus Empis; species Empis stercorea. Next base: position 4,250,472 of record OX457090.1, on the reverse strand, counting down.
TTTGAAAAAAATTGTTTTTTTTTGTGAAAATGTTAGTAAATACGTACTAAGTATGATGGAACAAAAAAATATTACGAAAAAAAATTTCTGGAAAAAATTTTTTTTTTATGTGAAAATGTTAGTAAATACGTACTGAGTATGATGGAACAAAGAGAAATTACGAAAAAAATTTTTTGTGAAAATGTTAGTAAATACGTACTAAGTACGATGGAACAAAGAAAAATTACGAAAAAAAATGTTTGAAAAAAAATTGTTTTTTTTGTGAAAATGTTAGTAAATACGTACTAAGTATGATGGAACAAAGAAAAATTACGAAAAAAAATTTTTGAAAAAAAATTGTTTTTTTTTGTGAAAATGTTAGTAAATACGTACTAAGTATGATGGAACAAAGAGAAATGACGAAGAAAAAATTTTGGAAAAAAATTGTTTTTTTTTGTGAAAATGTTAGTAAATACTTACTAAGTATGATGCAACAAAGAATAATTACGAAAATGTTAGTAAATACGTACTAAATATGCTGGAACAAAGAGAAATTACGAAAAAAAAATTTTGGAAAATTTTTTTTTTTTTTTTGTGAAAATGTTAGTAAATACGTACTAAGTATGATGGAACAAAGAAAAATTACGAAAATGTTAGTAAATACGTACTAAATATGCTGGAACAAAGAAAAATTACGAAAAAAAAATTTTGAAAAAAAATTGTTTTTTTGTGAAAATGTTAGTAAATACGTACTAAGTATGATGCAACAAAAAAATATTACGAAAAAAAACTTTTGGAAAATTTTTTTTTTTTTTTTTTGTGAAAATGTTAGTAAATACGTACTAAGTATGATGGAACAAAGAGAAATTACGAAAAAAAATTTTTGGAAATTTTTTTTTTTTGTGAAAATGTTAGTAAATACGTACTAAGTATGATGGAACAAAGAAAAATGACGAAAAAAAATTTTGGAAAAAAAATTGTTTTTTTTGTGAAAATGTTCGTAAATACGTAATAAGTATAATGGAACAAAGGAAAATGACGAAAAAAAAAATTTGAAAAAAAATTGTTTTTTTTTGTGAAAATGTTAGTAAATACGTACTAAGTATGATGGAACAAAGAAAAATTACGAAAAAAAATTTTTGGAAAATTTTTTTTTTTTTTGTGAAAATGTTAGTAAATACGTACTAAGTATGATGGAACAAAGAAAAATGACGAAAAAAAATTTTGGAAAAAAAATTGTTTTTTTTGTGAAAATGTTCGTAAATACGTAATAAGTATAATGGAACAAAGGAAAATGACGAAAAAAAAAATTTGAAAAAAAATTGTTTTTTTTTGTGAAAATGTTAGTAAATACGTACTAAGTATGATGGAACAAAGAGATATTACGAAAAAAAAATTTTGGAAAATTTTTTTTTTTTTTTTGTGAAAATGTTAGTAAATACGTACTAAGTATGATGGAACAAAGAGAAATTACGAAAAACAAATTTTGGAAATTTTTTTTTTTTTTGTGAAAATGTAAGTAAATACGTACTAAGTATGATGGAACAAAGAGAAATGGCGAAGAAAAAAATTTGGCAAAAAATTGTTTTTTTTTGTGAAAATGTTAGTAAATACGTACTAAGTATGATGGAACAAAGAAAAATTACGAAAAAAAATTTTTGGAATTTTTTTTTTTTTTTTTTGTGAAAATGTTAGTAAATACGTACTAAGTATGATGGAACAAAGATAAATTACGAAAAAAATTTTTGAAAAAAAATTGTTTTTTTTGTGAAAATGTTAGTAAATACGTACTAAGTATGATGGAACAAAGAGAAATTACGAAAAAAAATTTTTGGAAATTTTTTTTTTTTTTTTGTGAAAATGTTAGTAAATACGTACTAAGTATGATGGAACAAAGAGAAATTACGAAAAAAAATTTTTGGAAAATTTTTTTTTTTTTTTGTGAAAATGTTAGTAAATACGTACTAAGTATGATGGAACAAAGAAAAATTACGAAAAAAAATTTTGGAAAAAAATTGTTTTTTTTGTGAAAATGTTCGTAAATACGTAATAAGTATAATGGAACAAAGGAAAATGATTGTTTTTTTTTGTGAAAATGTTAGTAAATACGTACTAAGTATGATGGAACAAAGAAAAATTACGAAAAAAAATTTTTGGAATTTTTTTTTTTTTTTTTTGTGAAAATGTTAGTAAATACGTACTAAGTATGATGGAACAAAGAAAAATTACGAAAAAAATTTTTTGGAAATTTTTTTTTTTTTTGTTTTGAAAATGTTAGTAAATACGTTCTAAGTATGATGGAACAAAGATAAATTACGAAAAAAATTTTTGAAAAAAAAAATTTTTGAAAAAAAATTGTTTTTTTTTGTGAAAATGTTAGTAAATACGTACTAAGTATGATGGAACAAAGAGAAATTACGAAAAAAAATTTTTGGAAATTTTTTTTTTTTTTTTGTGAAAATGTTAGTAAATACGTACTAAGTATGATGGAACAAAGAGATATTACGAAAATGTTAGTAAGTACGTACTAAGTATGATGGAACAAAGAAAAATTACGAAAAAAAATTTGTGGAAAAATTTTTTTTTTTTGTGAAAATGTTAGTAAATACGTACTAAGTATGATGGAACAAAGAGAAATTACGAAAAAAAATTTTTGGAAATTTTTTTTTTTTTTTGTGAAAATGTTAGTAAATACGTTCTAAGTATGATGGAACAAAGAAAAATTACGAAAAAAAATTTTTGAAAAAAAATTGTTTTTTTTTGTGAAAATGTTAGTAAATACGTACTGAGTATGATGGAACAAAGAGAAATTACGAAAAAAAAATTTTCTGAAAATGTTAGTAAATACGTACTAAGTATGATGGAACAAAGAAAAATTACGAAAAAAAATGTTTGAAAAAAAATTGTTTTTTTTGTGAAAATGTTAGTAAATACGTACTAAGTATGATGGAACAAAGAAAAATTACGAAAAAAAATTTTTGAAAAAAAAATGGTTTTTTTTGTGAAAATGTTAGTAAATACGTACTAAGTATGATGGAACAAAGAAAAATTACGAAAAAAATTTTTTGGAAAATTTTTTTTTTTTTTTGTGAAAATGTTAGTAAATACGTACTAAGTATGATGGAACAAAGAGATATTACGAAAATGTTAGTAAATACGTACTAAATATGCTGGAACAAAAAAAAATTACGAAAAAAAATTTTTGAAAAAAAATTGTTTTTTTTGTGAAAATGTTAGTAAATACGTACTAAGTATGATGGAACAAAGAAAAATGACGAAAAAAAATTTGTGGAAAATTTTTTTTTTTTTTTTTGTGAAAATGTTAGTAAATACGTACTAAGTATGATGGAACAAAGAGATATTACGAAAATGTTAGTAAATACGTACTAAATATGCTGGAACAAAGAAAAATTACGAAAAAAAAATTTTGAAAAAAATTGTTTTTTTTGTGAAAATGTTAGTAAATACGTACTAAGTATGATGGAACAAAGAGAAATGACGAAGAAAAAATTTTGGAAAAAAATTGTTTTTTTTTTGTGAAAATGTTAGTAAATACTTACTAAGTATGATGGAACAAAGAAAAATTACGAAAATGTTAGTAAATACGTACTAAATATGCTGGAACAAAAAAAAATTACGAAAAAAAATTTTTGAAAAAAAATTGTTTTTTTTGTGAAAATGTTAGTAAATACGTACTAAGTATGATGGAACAAAGAAAAATGACGAAAAAAAATTTTTGGAAAATTTTTTTTTTTTTTTTTGTGAAAATGTTAGTAAATACGTACTAAGTATGATGGAACAAAGAGATATTACGAAAATGTTAGTAAATACGTACTAAATATGCTGGAACAAAGAAAAATTACGAAAAAAAAATTTTGAAAAAAATTGTTTTTTTTGTGAAAATGTTAGTAAATACGTACTAAGTATGATGGAACAAAGAGAAATTACGAAAAAAAATTTTTGGAAAATTTTTTTTTTTTTTGTGAAAATGTTAGTAAATACGTACTAAGTATGATGGAACAAAGAGAAATTACGAAAAAAAATTTTTGGAAAATTTTTTTTTTTTGTGAAAATGTTAGTAAATACGTACTAAGTATGATGGAACAAAGAAAAATGACGAAAAAAAATTTTGGAAAAAAATTTTTTTTTTTTGTGAAAATGTTAGTAAATACGTAATAAGTATAATGGAACAAAGGAAAATGACGAAAAAAAAATTTTGAAAAAAAATTGTTTTTTTTTGTGAAAATGTTAGTAAATACGTACTAAGTATGATGGAACAAAGAGAAATTACGAAAAAAATTTTTGGAAATTTTTTTTTTTTTTTTTGTGAAAATGTTAGTAAATACGTACTAAGTATGATGGAACAAAGAGAAATTACGAAAAAAAAATTTTGGAAAATTTTTTTTTTTTGTGAAAATGTAAGTAAATACGTACTAAGTATGATGGAACAAAGAGAAATGACGAAGAAAAAAATTTGGAAAATTTTTTTTTTTTTGTGAAAATATAAGTAAATACGTACTAAGTATGATGGAACAAAGAGAAATGACGAAGAAAAAAATTTGGAAAAAAATTGTTTTTTTTTGTGAAAATGTTAGTAAATACGTACTAAGTATGATGGAACAAAGAGAAATTACGAAAAAAAAAATTTTGGTAATTTTTTTTTTTTTTTGTGAAAATGTTAGTAAATACGTACTAAGTATGATGGAACAAAGAAAAATTACGAAAAAAAATGTTTGGAAATTTTTTTTTTTTTTTTGTGAAAATGTTAGTAAATACGTACTAAGTATGATGGAACAAAGAGAAATTACGAAAAAAAAAATTTTGGTAATTTTTTTTTTTTTTTTGTGAAAATGTTAGTAAATACGTACTAAGTATGATGGAACAAAGAGAAATTACGAAAAAAAAAATTTTGGTAATTTTTTTTTTTTTTTTGTGAAAATGTTAGTAAATACGTACTAAGTATGATGGAACAAAGAGAAATTACGAAAAAAAAATTTTGGAAAATTTTTTTTTTTTTGTGAAAATATAAGTAAATACGTACTAAGTATGATGGAACAAAGAGAAATGACGAAGAAAAAAATTTGGAAAAAAATTGTTTTTTTTTGTGAAAATGTTAGTAAATACGTACTAAGTATGATGGAACAAAGAGAAATTACGAAAAAAAAAATTTTGGTAATTTTTTTTTTTTTTTGTGAAAATGTTAGTAAATACGTACTAAGTATGATGGAACAAAGAGAAATTACGAAAAAAAAAATTTTGGTAATTTTTTTTTTTTTTTTGTGAAAATGTTAGTAAATACGTTCTAAGTATGATGGAACAAAGAAAAATTACGAAAAAAAATTTTTGAAAAAAAATTGTTTTTTTTTGTGAAAATGTTAGTAAATACGTACTAAGTATGATGGAACAAAGAGAAATTACGAAAAAAAATTTTTGGAAATTTTTTTTTTTTTTTTGTGAAAATGTTAGTAAATACGTACTAAGTATGATGGAACAAAGAGAAATGACGAAGAAAAAATTTTGGAAAAAAATTGTTTTTTTTGTGAAAATGTTAGTAAATACGTACTAAGTATGATGGAACAAAGAGAAATTACGAAAAAAAATTTTTGGAAATTTTTTTTTTTTTTTTGTGAAAATGTTAGTAAATACGTACTAAGTATGATGGAACAAAGAAAAATTACGAAAAAAAATTTTTGAAAAAAAATTGTTTTTTTTTGTGAAAATGTTAGTAAATACGTACTGAGTATGATGGAACAAAGAGAAATTACGAAAAAAAAATTTTCTGAAAATGTTAGTAAATACGTACTAAGTATGATGGAACAAAGAAAAATTACGAAAAAAAATGTTTGAAAAAAAATTGTTTTTTTTGTGAAAATGTTAGTAAATACGTACTAAGTATGATGGAACAAAGAAAAATTACGAAAAAAAATGTTTGAAAAAAAAATGGTTTTTTTTGTGAAAATGTTAGTAAATACGTACTAAGTATGATGGAACAAAGAAAAATTACGAAAAAAATTTTTTGGAAAATTTTTTTTTTTTGTGAAAATGTTAGTAAATACGTACTAAGTGTGATGGAACAAAGAGAAATGACGAAGAAAAAATTTTGGAAAAAAATTGTTTTTTTTTTGTGAAAATGTTAGTAAATACTTACTAAGTATGATGGAACAAAGAAAAATTACGAAAATGTTAGTAAATACGTACTAAATATGCTGGAACAAAAAAAAATTACGAAAAAAAATTTTTGAAAAAAAATTGTTTTTTTTGTGAAAATGTTAGTAAATACGTACTAAGTATGATGGAACAAAGAAAAATGACGAAAAAAAATTTTTGGAAAATTTTTTTTTTTTTTTTTGTGAAAATGTTAGTAAATACGTACTAAGTATGATGGAACAAAGAGATATTACGAAAATGTTAGTAAATACGTACTAAATATGCTGGAACAAAGAAAAATTACGAAAAAAAATTTTTGAAAAAAATTGTTTTTTTTGTGAAAATGTTAGTAAATACGTACTAAGTATGATGGAACAAAGAGAAATTACGAAAAAAAAATTTTGGAAAATTTTTTTTTTTTTTGTGAAAATGTTAGTAAATACGTACTAAGTATGATGGAACAAAGAGAAATTACGAAAAAAAATTTTTGGAAAATTTTTTTTTTTTGTGAAAATGTTAGTAAATACGTACTAAGTATGATGGAACAAAGAAAAATGACGAAAAAAAATTTTGGAAAAAAATTTTTTTTTTTGTGAAAATGTTAGTAAATACGTAATAAGTATAATGGAACAAAGGAAAATGACGAAAAAAAAATTTTGAAAAAAAATTGTTTTTTTTTGTGAAAATGTTAGTAAATACGTACTAAGTATGATGGAACAAAGAGAAATTACGAAAAAAATTTTTGGAAAATTTTTTTTTTTTTTTTGTGAAAATGTTAGTAAATACGTACTAAGTATGATGGAACAAAGAGAAATTACGAAAAAAAAATTTTGGAAAATTTTTTTTTTTTTGTGAAAATGTAAGTAAATACGTACTAAGTATGATGGAACAAAGAGAAATGACGAAGAAAAAAATTTGGAAAAAAATTGTTTTTTTTTGTGAAAATGTTAGTAAATACGTACTAAGTATGATGGAACAAAGAAAAATTACGAAAAAAAATGTTTGGAAATTTTTTTTTTTTTTTTTGTGAAAATGTTAGTAAATACGTACTAAGTATGATGGAACAAAGAGAAATTACGAAAAAAAAAATTTTGGTAATTCTTTTTTTTTTTTGTGAAAATGTTAGTAAATACGTACTAAGTATGATGGAACAAAGAGAAATTACGAAAAAAAATTTTTGGTAATTCTTTTTTTTTTTTTGTGAAAATGTTAGTAAATACGTACTAAGTATGATGGAACAAAGAGAAATTACGAAAAAAAATTTTTGGAAAATTTTTTTTTTTTTGTGAAAATGTAAGTAAATATGTACTAAGTATGATGCAACAAAGAGAAATGACGAAGAAAAAAATTTGGAAAAAAATTGTTTTTTTTTGTGAAAATGTTAGTAAATACGTACTAAGTATGATGGAACAAAGAGAAATTACGAAAAAAAAATTTTTGGAAAATTTTTTTTTTTTTTGTGAAAATGTTAGTAAATACGTACTAAGTATGATGGAACAAAGAGAAATTACGAAAAAAAATTTTTGTGAAAATGTTAGTAAATACGTACTAAGTATGATGGAACAAAGAAAAATTACGAAAAAATATTTTTGAAAAAAAATTGTTTTTTTTGTGAAAATGTTAGTAAATACGTACTAAGTATGATGGAACAAAGAGAAATTACGAAAAAAAATTTTTGGAAAATTTTTTTTTTTTTGTGAAAATGTAAGTAAATACGTACTAAGTATGATGCAACAAAGAGAAATGACGAAGAAAAAAATTTGGAAAAAAATTGTTTTTTTTTGTGAAAATGTTAGTAAATACGTACTAAGTATGATGGAACAAAGAGAAATTACGAAAAAAAAATTTTTGGAAAATTTTTTTTTTTTTGTGAAAATGTTAGTAAATACGTACTAAGTATGATGGAACAAAGAGAAATGACGAAGAAAAAAATTTGGAAAAAAATTGTTTTTTTTTGTGAAAATGTTAGTAAATACGTACTAAGTATGATGGAACAAAGAAAAATTACGAACAAAAATTTTTGGAAATTTTTTTTTTTTTTTTGTGAAAATGTTAGTAAATACGTACTAAGTATGATGGAACAAAGAAAAATTACGAAAAAAAATTTGTGGAAAAATTTTTTTTTTTTGTGAAAATGTTAGTAAATACGTTCTAAGTATGATGGAACAAAGAAAAATTACGAAAAAAAATTTTTGAAAAAAAATTGTTTTTTTTTGTGAAAATGTTAGTAAATACGTACTAAGTATGATGGAACAAAGAGAAATTACGAAAAAAAATTTTTGGAATTTTTTTTTTTTTTTTTTGTGAAAATGTTAGTAAATACGTTCTAAGTATGATGGAACAAAGAAAAATTACGAAAAAAAATTTTTGAAAAAAAATTGTTTTTTTTTGTGAAAATGTTAGTAAATACGTACTGAGTATGATGGAACAAAGAGAAATTACGAAAAAAATTTTTTGTGAAAATGTTAGTAAATACGTACTAAGTATGATGGAACAAAGAAAAATTACGAAAAAAAATTTTTGAAAAAAAATTGTTTTTTTTTGTGAAAATGTTAGTAAATACGTACTAAGTATGATGGAACAAAGAGAAATGACGAAGAAAAAATTTTGGAAAAAAATTGTTTTTTTTTTTGTGAAAATGTTAGTAAATACTTACTAAGTATGATGGAACAAAGAATAATTACGAAAATGTTAGTAAATACGTACTAAATATGCTGAAACAAAGAAAAATGACGAAAAAAAATTTTTGGAAATTTTTTTTTTTTTTTTTGTGAAAATGTTAGTAAATACGTACTAAGTATGATGGAACAAAGAGAAATTACGAAAATGTTAGTAAATACGTACTAAATATGATGGAACAAAGAAAAATTACGAAAAAAAATTTTTGAAAAAAAATTGTTTTTTTTTGTGAAAATGTTAGTAAATACGTACTGAGTATGATGGAACAAAGAGAAATTACGAAAAAAATTTTTTGTGAAAATGTTAGTAAATACGTACTAAGTATGATGGAACAAAGAAAAATTACGAAAAAAAATTTTTGAAAAGAAATTGTTTTTTTTTGTGAAAATGTTAGTAAATACGTACTAAGTATGATGGAACAAAGAGAAATGACGAAGAAAAAATTTTGGAAAAAAATTGTTTTTTTTTTGTGAAAATGTTAGTAAATACTTACTAAGTATGATGGAACAAAGAATAATTACGAAAATGTTAGTAAATACGTACTAAATATGCTGGAACAAAGAAAAATGACGAAAAAAAATTTTTGGAAATTTTTTTTTTTTTTTTTGTGAAAATGTTAGTAAATACGTACTAAGTATGATGGAACAAAGAGAAATTACGAAAATGTTAGTAAATACGTACTAAATATGATGGAACAAAGAAAAATTACGAAAAAAAATTTTTGAAAAAAAATTGTTTTTTTTTGTGAAAATGTTAGTAAATACGTACTAAGTATGATGGAACAAAAAAATATTACGAAAAAAAATTTTTGGAAAATTTTTTTTTTTTTTGTGAAAATGTTATTAAATACGTACTAAGTATGATGGAACAAAGAGAAATTACGAAAATGTTAGTAAATACGTACTAAATATGATGGAACAAAGAAAAATTACGAAAAAAAATTTTTGAAACAAAATTGTTTTTTTTTGTGAAAATGTTAGTAAATACGTACTAAGTATGATGGAACAAAAAAATATTACGAAAAAAAATTTTTGGAAAATTTTTTTTTTTTTTTTGTGAAAATGTTAGTAAATACGTACTAAGTATGATGGAACAAAGAAAAATTACGAAAATGTTACTAAATACGTACTAAATATGCTGGAACAAAGAAAAATTACGAAAAAAAATTTTTGAAAAAAAATTGTTTTTTTTTGTGAAAATGTTAGTAAATACGTACTAAGTATGATGGAACAAAAAAATATTACGAAAAAAAATTTTTGGAAAATTTTTTTTTTTTTTTTGTGAAAATGTTAGTAAATACGTACTAAGTATGATGGAACAAAGAGAAATTACGAAAATGTTAGTAAATACGTACTAAATATGATGGAACAAAGAAAAATTACGAAAAAAAATTTTTGAAAAAAAATTGTTTTTTTTTTGTGAAAATGTTAGTAAATACGTACTAAGTATGATGGAACAAAAAAATATTACGAAAAAAAATTTTTGGAAAAATTTTTTTTTTTTTTTGTGAAAATGTTAGTAAATACGTACTAAGTATGATGGAACAAAGAGAAATTACGAAAAAAAAATTTTGGAAAAAAATTGTTTTTTTTTTGTGAAAATGTTAGTAAATACTTACTAAGTATGATGGAACAAAGAAAAATTACGAAAATGTTAGTAAATACGTACTAAGTATGATGGAACAAAGAGAAATTACGAAAAAAAATTTTTGGAAAAAAATTGTTTTTTTTTTGTGAAAATGTTAGTAAATACGTACTAAGTATGATGGAACAAAAAATAATTACGAAAATGTTAGTAAATACGTACTAAATATGATGGAACAAAGAGAAATTACGAAAAAAAATTTTTGGAAAAAAATTGTTTTTTTTTGTGAAAATGTTAGTAAATACGTACTAAGTATGATGGAACAAAAAAATATTACGAAAAAAAATTTTTGGAAAATTTTTTTTTTTTTTTTGTGAAAATGTTAGTAAATACGTACTAAGTATGATGGAACAAAGAAAAATTACGAAAATGTTACTAAATACGTACTAAATATGCTGGAACAAAGAAAAATTACGAAAAAAAATTTTTGAAAAAAAATTGTTTTTTTTTGTGAAAATGTTAGTAAATACGTACTAAGTATGATGGAACAAAAAAATATTACGAAAAAAAATTTTTGGAAAATTTTTTTTTTTTTTTTGTGAAAATGTTAGTAAATACGTACTAAGTATGATGGAACAAAGAGAAATTACGAAAATGTTAGTAAATACGTACTAAATATGATGGAACAAAGAAAAATTACGAAAAAAAATTTTTGAAAAATTTTTTTTTTTTTTTGTGAAAATGTTAGTAAATACGTACTAAGTATGATGGAACAAAGAGAAATTACGAAAATGTTAGTAAATACGTACTAAATATGATGGAACAAAGAAAAATTACGAAAAAAAAATTTTGGAAAAAAATTGTTTTTTTTTTGTGAAAATGTTAGTAAATACGTACTAAGTATGATGGAACAAAGAATAATTACGAAAATGTTAGTAAATACGTACTAAGTATGATGGAACAAAAAAATATTACGAAAAAAAATTTTTGGAAAATTTTTTTTTTTTTTGTGAAAATGTTAGTAAATACGTACTAAGTATGATGGAACAAAGAGAAATTACGAAAATGTTAGTAAATACGTACTAAATATGATGGAACAAAGAAAAATGACGAAAAAAATTTTTTGGAAAATTTTTTTTTTTTTGTGAAAATGTTAGTAAATACGTACTAAGTATGATGGAACAAAGAGAAATTACGAAAATGTTAGTAAATACGTACTAAGTATGATGGAACAAAAAAATATTACGAAAAAAAATTTTTGGAAAATTTTTTTTTTTTTTGTGAAAATGTTAGTAAATACGTACTAAGTATGATGGAACAAAGAGAAATTACGAAAATGTTAGTAAATACGTACTAAATATGATGGAACAAAGAAAAATTACGAAAAAAAATTTTTGAAAAAAAATTGTTTTTTTTTGTGAAAATGTTAGTAAATACGTACTAAGTATGATGGAACAAAGAATAATTACGAAAATGTTAGTAAATACGTACTAAGTATGATGGAACAAAGAGAAATTACGAAAAAAAATTTTTGGAAAAAAATTGTTTTTTTTTTGTGAAAATGTTAGTAAATACGTACTAAGTATGATGGAACAAAAAATAATTACGAAAATGTTAGTAAATACGTACTAAATATGATGGAACAAAGAGAAATTACGAAAAAAAATTTTTGGAAAAAAATTGTTTTTTTTTGTGAAAATGTTAGTAAATACGTACTAAGTATGATGGAACAAAGAGAAATTACGAAAATGTTAGTAAATACGTACTAAATATGATGGAACAAAGAAAAATTACGAAAAAAAATTTTTGGAAAAAAATTGTTTTTTTTTGTGAAAATGTTAGTAAATACGTACTAAGTATGATGGAACAAAGAATAATTTTTGGAAAATTTTTTTTTTTTTTGTGAAAATGTTAGTAAATACGTACTAAGTATGATGGAACAAAGAGAAATTACGAAAATGTTAGTAAATACGTACTAAATATGATGGAACAAAGAAAAATGACGAAAAAAATTTTTTGGAAAATTTTTTTTTTTTTGTGAAAATGTTAGTAAATACGTACTAAGTATGATGGAACAAAGAGAAATTACGAAAATGTTAGTAAATACGTACTAAGTATGATGGAACAAAAAAATATTACGAAAAAAAATTTTTGGAAAATTTTTTTTTTTTTTGTGAAAATGTTAGTAAATACGTACTAAGTATGATGGAACAAAGAGAAATTACGAAAATGTTAGTAAATACGTACTAAATATGATGGAACAAACAAAAATTACGAAAAAAAATTTTTGAAAAAAAATTGTTTTTTTTTGTGAAAATGTTAGTAAATACGTACTAAGTATGATGGAACAAAGAATAATTACGAAAATGTTAGTAAATACGTACTAAATATGATGGAACAAAGAGAAATTACGAAAAAAAATTTTTGGAAAAAAATTGTTTTTTTTTTGTGAAAATGTTAGTAAATACTTACTAAGTATGATGGAACAAAGAAAAATTACGAAAATGTTAGTAAATACGTACTAAGTATGATGGAACAAAGAGAAATTACGAAAAAAAATTTTTGGAAAAAAATTGTTTTTTTTTTGTGAAAATGTTAGTAAATACGTACTAAGTATGATGGAACAAAAAATAATTACGAAAATGTTAGTAAATACGTACTAAATATGATGGAACAAAGAGAAATTACGAAAAAAAATTTTTGGAAAAAAATTGTTTTTTTTTTGTGAAAATGTTAGTAAATACGTACTAAGTATGATGGAACAAAGAGAAATTACGAAAATGTTAGTAAATACGTACTAAATATGATGGAACAAAGAAAAATTACGAAAAAAAATTTTTGAAAAAATTTTTTTTTTTTTTGTGAAAATGTTAGTAAATACGTACTAAGTATGATGGAACAAAGAGAAATTACGAAAATGTTAGTAAATACGTACTAAATATGATGGAACAAAGAAAAATTACGAAAAAAAATTTTTGGAAAAAAATTGTTTTTTTTTTGTGAAAATGTTAGTAAATACGTACTAAGTATGATGGAACAAAGAATAATTACGAAAATGTTAGTAAATACGTACTAAGTATGATGGAACAAAAAAATATTACGAAAAAAAATTTTTGGAAAATTTTTTTTTTTTTGTGAAAATGTTAGTAAATACGTACTAAGTATGATGGAACAAAGAGAAATTACGAAAATGTTAGTAAATACGTACTAAATATGATGGAACAAAGAAAAATGACGAAAAAAATTTTTTGGAAAATTTTTTTTTTTTTGTGAAAATGTTAGTAAATACGTACTAAGTATGATGGAACAAAGAGAAATTACGAAAATGTTAGTAAATACGTACTAAGTATGATGGAACAAAAAAATATTACGAAAAAAAATTTTTGGAAAATTTTTTTTTTTTTGTGAAAATGTTAGTAAATACGTACTAAGTATGATGGAACAAAGAAAAATTACGAAAATGTTACTAAATACGTACTAAATATGCTGGAACAAAGAAAAATTACGAAAAAAAATTTTTGAAAAAAAATTGTTTTTTTTTGTGAAAATGTTAGTAAATACGTACTAAGTATGATGGAACAAAAAAATATTACGAAAAAAAATTTTTGGAAAAATTTTTTTTTTTTTGTGAAAATGTTAGTAAATACGTACTAAGTATGATGGAACAAAGAGAAATTACGAAAATGTTAGTAAATACGTACTAAATATGATGGAACAAAGAAAAATTACGAAAAAAAATTTTTGAAAAAAAATTGTTTTTTTTTGTGAAAATGTTAGTAAATACGTACTAAGTATGATGGAACAAAGAATAATTACGAAAATGTTAGTAAATACGTACTAAATATGATGGAACAAAGAGAAATTACGAAAAAAAATTTTTGGAAAAAAATTGTTTTTTTTTGTGAAAATGTTAGTAAATACGTACTAAGTATGATGGAACAAAGAATAATTACGAAAATGTTAGTAAATACGTACTAAATATGCTGGAACAAAGAAAAATGACGAAAAAAATTTTTAGGAAAATTTTTTTTTTTTGTGAAAATGTTAGTAAATACGTACTAAGTATGATGGAACAAAGAGAAATTACGAAAATGTTAGTAAATACGTACTAAGTATGCTGGAACAAAGAAAAATGACGAAAAAAATTTTTTGGAAAATTTTTTTTTTTTGTGAAAATGTTAGTAAATACGTACTAAGTATGATGGAACAAAGAAAAATTACGAAAATGTTACTAAATACGTTCTAAATATGCTGGAACAAAGAAAAATTACGAAAAAAAATTTTTTAAAAAAAATTGTTTTTTTTTGTGAAAATGTTAGTAAATACGTACTAAGTATGATGGAACAAAAAAATATTACGAAAAAAAATTTTTGGAAAATTTTTGTTTTTTTTTGTGAAAATGTTAGTAAATACGTACTAAGTATGATGGAACAAAGAGAAATTACGAAAATGTTAGTAAATACGTACTAAATATGATGGAACAAAGAAAAATTACGAAAAAATATTTTTTAAAAAAAATTGTTTTTTTTTGTGAAAATGTAAGTAAATACGTACTAAGTATGATGGAACAAAGAGAAATGCCGAAGAAAAAAATTTGGAAAAAAATTGTTTTTTTTTGTGAAAATGTTAGTAAATACGTACTAAGTATGATTGAACAAAGAGAAATTACGAAAAAAAAATTTTGGAAAATTTTTTTTTTTTGTGAAAATGTAAGTAAATACGTACTAAGTATGATGGAACAAAGAGAAATGACGAAGAAAAAAATTTGGAAAAAAATTGTTTTTTTTTGTGAAAATGTTAGTAAATACGTACTAAGTATGATGGAACAAAGAAAAATTACGAAAAAAAATTTTTGGAAATTTTTTTTTTTTTTTTGTGAAAATGTTAGTAAATACGTACTAAGTATGATGGAACAAAGAGAAATTACGAAAAAAAATTTTTGGAAATTTTTTTTTTTTTTTTGTGAAAATGTTAGTAAATACGTACTAAGTATGATGGAACAAAGAAAAATTACGAAAAAAAATTTTTGAAAAAAAATTGTTTTTTTTTGTGAAAATGTTAGTAAATACGTACTAAGTATGATGGAACAAAGAGAAATTACGAAAAAAAATTTTTGGAATTTTTTTTTTTTTTTTTTGTGAAAATGTTAGTAAATACGTTCTAAGTATGATGGAACAAAGAAAAATTACGAAAAAAAATTTTTGAAAAAAAATTGTTTTTTTTTGTGAAAATGTTAGTAAATACGTACTGAGTATGATGGAACAAAGAGAAATTACGAAAAAAATTTTTTGTGAAAATGTTAGTAAATACGTACTAAGTATGATGGAACAAAGAAAAATTACGAAAAAAAATTTTTGAAAAAAAATTGTTTTTTTTTGTGAAAATGTTAGTAAATACGTACTAAGTATGATGGAACAAAGAGAAATGACGAAGAAAAAATTTTGGAAAAAAATTGTTTTTTTTTTTTGTGAAAATGTTAGTAAATACTTACTAAGTATGATGGAACAAAGAATAATTACGAAAATGTTAGTAAATACGTACTAAATATGCTGAAACAAAGAAAAATGACGAAAAAAAATTTTTGGAAATTTTTTTTTTTTTTTTTGTGAAAATGTTAGTAAATACGTACTAAGTATGATGGAACAAAGAGAAATTACGAAAATGTTAGTAAATACGTACTAAATATGATGGAACAAAGAAAAATTACGAAAAAAAATTTTTGAAAAAAAATTGTTTTTTTTTGTGAAAATGTTAGTAAATACGTACTGAGTATGATGGAACAAAGAGAAATTACGAAAAAAAATTTTTGTGAAAATGTTAGTAAATACGTACTAAGTATGATGGAACAAAGAAAAATTACGAAAAAAAATTTTTGAAAAGAAATTGTTTTTTTTTGTGAAAATGTTAGTAAATTCGTACTAAGTATGATGGAACAAAGAGAAATGACGAAGAAAAAATTTTGGAAAAAAATTGTTTTTTTTTTGTGAAAATGTTAGTAAATACTTACTAAGTATGATGGAACAAAGAATAATTACGAAAATGTTAGTAAATACGTACTAAATATGCTGGAACAAAGAAAAATGACGAAAAAAAATTTTTGGAAATTTTTTTTTTTTTTTTTGTGAAAATGTTAGTAAATACGTACTAAGTATGATGGAACAAAGAGAAATTACGAAAATGTTAGTAAATACGTACTAAATATGATGGAACAAAGAAAAATTACGAAAAAAAATTTTTGAAAAAAAATTGTTTTTTTTTGTGAAAATGTTAGTAAATACGTACTAAGTATGATGGAACAAAAAAATATTACGAAAAAAAATTTTTGGAAAAATTTTTTTTTTTTTGTGAAAATGTTATTAAATACGTACTAAGTATGATGGAACAAAGAGAAATTACGAAAATGTTAGTAAATACGTACTAAATATGATGGAACAAAGAAAAATTACGAAAAAAAATTTTTGAAACAAAATTGTTTTTTTTTGTGAAAATGTTAGTAAATACGTACTAAGTATGATGGAACAAAAAAATATTACGAAAAAAAATTTTTGGAAAATTTTTTTTTTTTTTTTGTGAAAATGTTAGTAAATACGTACTAAGTATGATGGAACAAAGAAAAATTACGAAAATGTTACTAAATACGTACTAAATATGCTGGAACAAAGAAAAATTACGAAAAAAAATTTTTGAAAAAAAATTGTTTTTTTTTGTGAAAATGTTAGTAAATACGTACTAAGTATGATGGAACAAAAAAATATTACGAAAAAAAATTTTTGGAAAATTTTTTTTTTTTTTTTTGTGAAAATGTTAGTAAATACGTACTAAGTATGATGGAACAAAGAGAAATTACGAAAATGTTAGTAAATACGTACTAAATATGATGGAACAAAGAAAAATTACGAAAAAAAATTTTTGAAAAAAAATTGTTTTTTTTTTGTGAAAATGTTAGTAAATACGTACTAAGTATGATGGAACAAAAAAATATTACGAAAAAAAATTTTTGGAAAAATTTTTTTTTTTTTTTGTGAAAATGTTAGTAAATACGTACTAAGTATGATGGAACAAAGAGAAATTACGAAAAAAAAATTTTGGAAAAAAATTGTTTTTTTTTTGTGAAAATGTTAGTAAATACTTACTAAGTATGATGGAACAAAGAAAAATTACGAAAATGTTAGTAAATACGTACTAAGTATGATGGAACAAAGAGAAATTACGAAAAAAAATTTTTGGAAAAAAATTGTTTTTTTTTTGTGAAAATGTTAGTAAATACGTACTAAGTATGATGGAACAAAAAATAATTACGAAAATGTTAGTAAATACGTACTAAATATGATGGAACAAAGAGAAATTACGAAAAAAAATTTTTGGAAAAAAATTGTTTTTTTTTGTGAAAATGTTAGTAAATACGTACTAAGTATGATGGAACAAAGAGAAATTACGAAAATGTTAGTAAATACGTACTAAATATGATGGAACAAAGAAAAATTACGAAAAAAAATTTTTGAAAAATTTTTTTTTTTTTTTGTGAAAATGTTAGTAAATACGTACTAAGTATGATGGAACAAAGAGAAATACGAAAATGTTAGTAAATACGTACTAAATATGATGGAACAAAGAAAAATTACGAAAAAAAAATTTTGGAAAAAAATTGTTTTTTTTTTGTGAAAATGTTAGTAAATACGTACTAAGTATGATGGAACAAAGAATAATTACGAAAATGTTAGTAAATACGTACTAAGTATGATGGAACAAAAAAATATTACGAAAAAAAATTTTTGGAAAATTTTTTTTTTTTTTGTGAAAATGTTAGTAAATACGTACTAAGTATGATGGAACAAAGAGAAAATACGAAAATGTTAGTAAATACGTACTAAATATGATGGAACAAAGAAAAATGACGAAAAAAATTTTTTGGAAATTTTTTTTTTTTTTGTGAAAATGTTAGTAAATACGTACTAAGTATGATGGAACAAAAAATAATTACGAAAATGTTAGTAAATACGTACTAAATATGATGGAACAAAGAGAAATTACGAAAAAAAATTTTTGGAAAAAAATTGTTTTTTTTTGTGAAAATGTTAGTAAATACGTACTAAGTATGATGGAACAAAGAGAAATTACGAAAATGTTAGTAAATACGTACTAAATATGATGGAACAAAGAAAAATTACGAAAAAAAATTTTTGGAAAAAAATTGTTTTTTTTTGTGAAAATGTTAGTAAATACGTACTAAGTATGATGGAACAAAGAATAATTTTTGGAAATTTTTTTTTTTTTTTGTGAAAATGTTAGTAAATACGTACTAAGTATGATGGAACAAAGAGAAATTACGAAAATGTTAGTAAATACGTACTAAATATGATGGAACAAAGAAAAATGACGAAAAAAATTTTTTGGAAAATTTTTTTTTTTTTGTGAAAATGTTAGTAAATACGTACTAAGTATGATGGAACAAAGAGAAATTACGAAAATGTTAGTAAATACGTACTAAGTATGATGGAACAAAAAAATATTACGAAAAAAAATTTTTGGAAAATTTTTTTTTTTTTTGTGAAAATGTTAGTAAATACGTACTAAGTATGATGGAACAAAGAGAAATTACGAAAATGTTAGTAAATACGTACTAAATATGATGGAACAAAGAAAAATTACGAAAAAAAATTTTTGAAAAAAAATTGTTTTTTTTTGTGAAAATGTTAGTAAATACGTACTAAGTATGATGGAACAAAGAATAATTACGAAAATGTTAGTAAATACGTACTAAATATGATGGAACAAAGAGAAATTACGAAAAAAAATTTTTGGAAAAAAATTGTTTTTTTTTTGTGAAAATGTTAGTAAATACTTACTAAGTATGATGGAACAAAGAAAAATTACGAAAATGTTAGTAAATACGTACTAAGTATGATGGAACAAAGAGAAATTACGAAAAAAAATTTTTGGAAAAAAATTGTTTTTTTTTTGTGAAAATGTTAGTAAATACGTACTAAGTATGATGGAACAAAAAATAATTACGAAAATGTTAGTAAATACGTACTAAATATGATGGAACAAAGAGAAATTACGAAAAAAAAATTTTGGAAAAAAATTGTTTTTTTTTTGTGAAAATGTTAGTAAATACGTACTAAGTATGATGGAACAAAGAGAAATTACGAAAATGTTAGTAAATACGTACTAAATATGATGGAACAAAGAAAAATTACGAAAAAAAATTTTTGAAAAATTTTTTTTTTTTTTTGTGAAAATGTTAGTAAATACGTACTAAGTATGATGGAACAAAGAGAAATTACGAAAATGTTAGTAAATACGTACTAAATATGATGGAACAAAGAAAAATTACGAAAAAAAATTTTTGGAAAAAAATTGTTTTTTTTTTGTGAAAATGTTAGTAAATACGTACTAAGTATGATGGAACAAAGAATAATTACGAAAATGTTAGTAAATACGTACTAAGTATGATGGAACAAAAAAATATTACGAAAAAAAATTTTTGGAAAATTTTTTTTTTTTTTGTGAAAATGTTAGTAAATACGTACTAAGTATGATGGAACAAAGAGAAATTACGAAAATGTTAGTAAATACGTACTAAATATGATGGAACAAAGAAAAATGACGAAAAAAATTTTTTGGAAAATTTTTTTTTTTTGTGAAAATGTTAGTAAATACGTACTAAGTATGATGGAACAAAGAGAAATTACGAAAATGTTAGTAAATACGTACTAAGTATGATGGAACAAAAAAATATTACGAAAAAAAATTTTTGGAAAATTTTTTTTTTTTTGTGAAAATGTTAGTAAATACGTACTAAGTATGATGGAACAAAGAAAAATTACGAAAATGTTACTAAATACGTACTAAATATGCTGGAACAAAGAAAAATTACGAAAAAAAATTTTTGAAAAAAAATTGTTTTTTTTTGTGAAAATGTTAGTAAATACGTACTAAGTATGATGGAACAAAAAAATATTACGAAAAAAAATTTTTGGAAAAATTTTTTTTTTTTTGTGAAAATGTTAGTAAATACGTACTAAGTATGATGGAACAAAGAGAAATTACGAAAATGTTAGTAAATACGTACTAAATATGATGGAACAAAGAAAAATTACGAAAAAAAATTTTTGAAAAAAAATTGTTTTTTTTTGTGAAAATGTTAGTAAATACGTACTAAGTATGATGGAACAAAGAATAATTACGAAAATGTTAGTAAATACGTACTAAATATGATGGAACAAAGAGAAATTACGAAAAAAAATTTTTGGAAAAAAATTGTTTTTTTTTTGTGAAAATGTTAGTAAATACGTACTAAGTATGATGGAACAAAGAATAATTACGAAAATGTTAGTAAATACGTACTAAATATGCTGGAACAAAGAAAAATGACGAAAAAAATTTTTTGGAAAATTTTTTTTTTTTTGTGAAAATGTTAGTAAATACGTACTAAGTATGATGGAACAAAGAGAAATTACGAAAAAAAATTTTTGGAAAAAAATTGTTTTTTTTTTGTGAAAATGTTAGTAAATACGTACTAAGTATGATGGAACAAAGAATAATTACGAAAATGTTAGTAAATACGTACTAAATATGATGGAACAAAGAGAAATTACGAAAAAAAAATTTTGGAAAAAAATTGTTTTTTTTTGTGAAAATGTTAGTAAATACGTACTAAGTATGATGGAACAAAGAATAATTACGAAAATGTTAGTAAATACGTACTAAATATGCTGGAACAAAGAAAAATGACGAAAAAAATTTTTAGGAAAATTTTTTTTTTTTGTGAAAATGTTAGTAAATACGTACTAAGTATGATGGAACAAAGAGAAATTACGAAAATGTTAGTAAATACGTACTAAGTATGCTGGAACAAAGAAAAATGACGAAAAAAATTTTTTGGAAAATTTTTTTTTTTTGTGAAAATGTTAGTAAATACGTACTAAGTATGATGGAACAAAGAAAAATTACGAAAATGTTACTAAATACGTTCTAAATATGCTGGAACAAAGAAAAATTACGAAAAAAAATTTTTTAAAAAAAATTGTTTTTTTTTGTGAAAATGTTAGTAAATACGTACTAAGTATGATGGAACAAAAAAATATTACGAAAAAAAATTTTTGGAAAATTTTTTTTTTTTTTTGTGAAAATGTTAGTAAATACGTACTAAGTATGATGGAACAAAGAGAAATTACGAAAATGTTAGTAAATACGTACTAAATATGATGGAACAAAGAAAAATTACGAAAAAATATTTTTTAAAAAAAATTGTTTTTTTTTGTGAAAATGTAAGTAAATACGTACTAAGTATGATGGAACAAAGAGAAATGCCGAAGAAAAAAATTTGGAAAAAAATTGTTTTTTTTTGTGAAAATGTTAGTAAATACGTACTAAGTATGATTGAACAAAGAGAAATTACGAAAAAAAAATTTTGGAAAATTTTTTTTTTTTGTGAAAATGTAAGTAAATACGTACTAAGTATGATGGAACAAAGAGAAATGACGAAGAAAAAAATTTGGAAAAAAATTGTTTTTTTTTGTGAAAATGTTAGTAAATACGTACTAAGTATGATGGAACAAAGAAAAATTACGAAAAAAAATTTTTGGAAATTTTTTTTTTTTTTTTGTGAAAATGTTAGTAAATACGTACTAAGTATGATGGAACAAAGAGAAATTACGAAAAAAAATTTTTGGAAATTTTTTTTTTTTTTTTGTGAAAATGTTAGTAAATACGTACTAAGTATGATGGAACAAAGAGAAATTACGAAAAAAAATTTTTGGAAAAAAAATTTTTTTTTTGTGAAAATGTTAGTAAATACGTACTAAGTATAATGGAACAAAGAGAAATTACGAAAAAAAAATTTTGGAAAATTTTTTTTTTTTTGTGAAAATGTTAGTAAATACGTACTAAGTATGATGGAACAAAGAGAAATGACGAAGAAAAAAATTTGGAAAAAAATTGTTTTTTTTTGTGAAAATGTTAGTAAATACGTACTAAGTATGATGGAACAAAGAAAAATTACGAACAAAAATTTTTGGAAATTTTTTTTTTTTTTTGTGAAAATGTTAGTAAATACGTACTAAGTATGATGGAACAAAGAAAAATTACGAAAAAAAATTTGTGGAAAAATTTTTTTTTTTTTGTGAAAATGTTAGTAAATACGTTCTAAGTATGATGGAACAAAGAAAAATTACGAAAAAAAATTTTTGAAAAAAAATTGTTTTTTTTTGTGAAAATGTTAGTAAATACGTTCTAAGTATGATGGAACAAAGAAAAATTACGAAAAAAAAATTTTGAAAAAAAATTGTTTTTTTTTGTGAAAATGTTAGTAAATACGTACTGAGTATGATGGAACAAAGAGAAATTACGAAAAAAAATTTTTGTGAAAATGTTAGTAAATACGTACTAAGTATGATGGAACAAAGAAAAATTACGAAAAAAAATGTTTGAAAAAAAATTGTTTTTTTTTGTGAAAATGTTAGTAAATACGTACTAAGTATGATGGAACAAAGAAAAATTACGAAAAAAATTTTTTGGAAAATTTTTTTTTTTTGTGAAAATGTTAGTAAATACGTACTAAGTATGATGGAACAAAGAGAAATGACGAAGAAAAAATTTTGGAAAAAAATTGTTTTTTTTTTGTGAAAATGTTAGTAAATACTTACTAAGTATGTTGGAACAAAGAATAATTACGAAAATGTTAGTAAATACGTACTAAATATGCTGGAACAAAGAAAAATGACGAAAAAAAATTTTTGGAAATTTTTTTTTTTTTTTGTGTGAAAATGTTAGTAAATACGTACTAAGTATGATGGAACAAAGAGAAATTACGAAAATGTTAGTAAATACGTACTAAATATGATGGAACAAAGAAAAAAAAATTTTTGAAAAAAAATTGTTTTTTTTTGTGAAAATGTTAGTAAATACGTACTAAGTATGATGGAACAAAAAAATATTACGAAAAAAAATTTTTGGAAAAATTTTTTTTTTTTTGTGAAAATGTTAGTAAATACGTACTAAGTATGATGGAACAAAGAGAAATTACGAAAATGTTAGTAAATACGTATTAAATATGATGGAACAAAGAAAAATTACGAAAAAAAATTTTTGAAACAAAATTGTTTTTTTTTGTGAAAATGTTAGTAAATACGTACTAAGTATGATGGAACAAAGAAAAATTACGAAAATGTTACTAAATACGTACTAAATATGCTGGAACAAAGAAAAATTACGAAAAAAAATTTTTGAAAAAAAATTGTTTTTTTTTGTGAAAATGTTAGTAAATACGTACTAAGTATGATGGAACAAAAAAATATTACGAAAAAAAATTTTTGGAAATTTTTTTTTTTTTTTTGTGAAAATGTTAGTAAATACGTACTAAGTATGATGGAACAAAGAGAAATTACGAAAATGTTAGTAAATACGTACTAAATATGATGGAACAAAGAAAAATTACGAAAAAAAATTTTTGAAAAAAAATTGTTTTTTTTTTGTGAAAATGTTAGTAAATACGTACTAAGTATGATGGAACAAAAAAATATTACGAAAAAAAATTTTTGGAAAATTTTTTTTTTTTTTGTGAAAATGTTAGTAAATACGTACTAAGTATGATGGAACAAAGAGAAATTACGAAAAAAAATTTTTGGAAAAAAATTGTTTTTTTTTTGTGAAAAAGTTAGTAAATACTTACTAAGTATGATGGAACAAAGAAAAATTACGAAAATGTTAGTAAATACGTACTAAGTATGATGGAACAAAGAGAAATTACGAAAAAAAATTTTTGGAAAAAAATTGTTTTTTTTTTGTGAAAATGTTAGTAAATACGTACTAAGTATGATGGAACAAAGAATAATTACGAAAATGTTAGTAAATACGTACTAAATATGATGGAACAAAGAGAAATTACGAAAAAAAATTTTTGGAAAAAAATTGTTTTTTTTTTGTGAAAATGTTAGTAAATACGTACTAAGTATGATGGAACAAAGAATAATTACGAAAATGTTAGTAAATACGTACTAAATATGCTGGAACAAAGAAAAATGACGAAAAAAATTTTTTGTAAAATTTTTTTTTTTTTGTGAAAATGTTAGTAAATACGTACTAAGTATGATGGAACAAAGAGAAATTACGAAAATGTTAGTAAATACGTACTAAGTATGATGGAACAAAAAAATATTACGAAAAAAAATTTTTGGAAATTTTTTTTTTTTTTGTGAAAATGTTAGTAAATACGTACTAAGTATGATGGAACAAAGAGAAATTACGAAAATGTTAGTAAATACGTACTAAATATGATGGAACAAAGAAAAATTACGAAAAAAAATTTTTGAAAAAAAATTGTTTTTTTTTGTGAAAATGTTAGTAAATACGTACTAAGTATGATGGAACAAAAAAATATTACGAAAAAAAATTTTTGGAAAAATTTTTTTTTTTTTTGTGAAAATGTTAGTAAATACGTACTAAGTATGATGGAACAAAGAGAAATTACGAAAATGTTAGTAAATACGTACTAAATATGCTGGAACAAAGAAAAATGACGAAAAAAATTTTTTGTAAAATTTTTTTTTTTTTGTGAAAATGTTAGTAAATACGTACTAAGTATGATGGAACAAAGAGAAATTACTAAAATGTTAGTAAATACGTACTAAGTATGATGGAACAAAAAAATATTACGAAAAAAAATTTTTGGAAAATTTTTTTTTTTTTTGTGAAAATGTTAGTAAATACGTACTAAGTATGATGGAACAAAGAGAAATTACGAAAATGTTAGTAAATACGTACTAAATATGATGGAACAAAGAGAAATTACGAAAAAAAAATTTTGAAAAAAAATTGTTTTTTTTTGTGAAAATGTTAGTAAATACGTACTAAGTATGATGGAACAAAAAAATATTACGAAAAAAAATTTTTGGAAAAAATTTTTTTTTTTTTGTGAAAATGTTAGTAAATACGTACTAAGTATGATGGAACAAAGAGAAATATCGAAAATGTTAGTAAATACGTACTAAATATGATGGAACAAAGAAAAATTACGAAAAAAAATTTTTGAAAAAAAATTGTTTTTTTTTGTGAAAATGTTAGTAAATACGTACTAAGTATGATGGAACAAAGAATAATTACGAAAATGTTAGTAAATACGTACTAAATATGATGGAACAAAGAGAAATTACGAAAAAAAATTTTTGGAAAAAAATTGTTTTTTTTTGTGAAAATGTTAGTAAATACGTACTAAGTATGATGGAACAAAGAATAATTACGAAAATGTTAGTAAATACGTACTAAATATGCTGGAACAAAGAAAAATGACGAAAAAAATTTTTTGGAAAATTTTTTTTTTTTTGTGAAAATGTTAGTAAATACGTACTAAGTATGATGGAACAAAGAGAAATTACGAAAAAGTTAGTAAATACGTACTAAGTATGATGGAACAAAAAAATATTACGAAAAAAAATTTTTGGAATTTTTTTTTTTTTTTGTGAAAATGTTAGTAAATACGTACTAAGTATGATGGAACAAAGAGAAATTACGAAAATGTTAGTAAATACGTACTAAATATGATGGAACAAAGAAAAATTACGAAAAAAAATTTTTGAAAAAAAATTGTTTTTTTTTGTGAAAATGTTAGTAAATACGTACTAAGTATGATGGAACAAAAAAATATTACGAAAAAAAATTTTTGGAAAAATTTTTTTTTTTTTTTGTGAAAATGTTAGTAAATACGTACTAAGTATGATGGAACAAAGAAAAATTACGAAAATGTTACTAAATACGTACTAAATATGCTGGAACAAAGAAAAATTACGAAAAAAAATTTTTGAAAAAAAATTTGTTTTTTTTTGTGAAAATGTTAGTAAATACGTACTAAGTATGATGGAACAAAAAAATATTACGAAAAAAAATTTTTGGAAATTTTTTTTTTTTTTTTGTGAAAATGTTAGTAAATACGTACTAAGTATGATGGAACAGAGAGAAATTACGAAAATGTTAGTAAATACGTACTAAATATGATGGAACAAAGAAAAATTACGAAAAAAAATTTTTGAAAAAAAATTGTTTTTTTTTGTGAAAATGTTAGTAAATACGTACTAAGTATGATGGAACAAAAAAATATTACGAAAAAAAATTTTTGGAAAATTTTTTTTTTTTTTTGTGAAAATGTTAGTAAATACGTACTAAGTATGATGGAACAAAGAGAAATTACGAAAAAAAAATTTTGGAAAAAAATTGTTTTTTTTTTGTGAAAATGTTAGTAAATACTTACTAAGTATGATGGAACAAAGAGAAATTACGCAAATGTTAGTAAATACGTACTAAGTATGATGGAACAAAGAGAAATTACGAAAAAAAATTTTTGGAAAAAAATTGTTTTTTTTTGTGAAAATGTTAGTAAATACGTACTAAGTATGATGGAACAAAAAACTATTACGAAAAAAAATTTTTGGAAAAATTTTTTTTTTTTTTTGTGAAAATGTTAGTAAATACGTACTAAGTATGATGGAACAAAGAGAAATTACGAAAAAAAAATTTTGGAAAAAAATTGTTTTTTTTTTGTGAAAATGTTAGTAAATACGTACTAAGTATGGTGGAACAAAGAGAAATTACGAAAATGTTAGTAAATACGTACTAAATATGATGGAACAAAGAAAAATTACGAAAAAAAAATTTTGAAAAAAAATTGTTTTTTTTTTGTGAAAATGTTAGTAAATACGTACTAAGTATGATGGAACAAAAAAATATTACGAAAAAAAATTTTTGGAAAATTTTTTTTTTTTTTTGTGAAAATGTTAGTAAATACGTACTAAGTATGATGGAACAAAGAGAAATGACGAAGAAAAAATTTTGGAAAAAAATTGTTTTTTTTTTGTGAAAATGTTAGTAAATACTTACTAAGTATGATGGAACAAAGCGAAATTACGAAAATGTTAGTAAATACGTACTAAATATGATGGAACAAAGAAAAATTACGAAAAAAAATTTTTGGAAAAAAATTGTTTTTTTTTGTGAAAATGTTAGTAAATACGTACTAAGTATGATGGAACAAAAAAATATTACGAAAAAAAATTTTTGGAAAAATTTTTTTTTTTTTGTGAAAATGTTAGTAAATACGTACTAAGTATGATGGAACAAAGAAAAATTACGAAAATGTTACTAAATACGTACTAAATATGCTGGAACAAAGAAAAATTACGAAAAAAAATTTTTGAAAAAAAATTGTTTTTTTTGTGAAAATGTTGGTAAATACGTACTAAGTATGATGGAACAAAGAGAAATTACGAAAAAAAATTTTTGGAAAATTTTTTTTTTTTTTTGTGAAAATGTTAGTAAATACGTACTAAGTATGATGGAACAAAGAAAAATTACGAAAATGTTACTAAATACGTACTAAATATGCTGGAACAAAGAAAAATTACGAAAAAAAATTTTTGAAAAAAAATTGTTTTTTTTGTGAAAATGTTGGTAAATACGTACTAAGTATGATGGAACAAAGAGAAATTACGAAAAAAAATTTTTGGAAAATTTTTTTTTTTTTTGTGAAAATGTTAGTAAATACGTACTAAGTATGATGGAACAAAGAAAAATGACGAAAAAAATTTTTGGAAAAAAAATTGTTTTTTTTGTGAAAATGTTCGTAAATACGTAATAAGTATAATGGAACAAAGGAAAATGACGAAAAAAAAATTTTGAAAAAAAATTGTTTTTTTTTGTGAAAATGTTAGAAATACGTACTAAGTATGATGGAACAAAGAGAAATTACGAAAAAAAATTTTTGGAAATTTTTTTTTTTTTTTTTGTGAAAATGTTAGTAAATACGTACTAAGTATGATGGAACAAAGAGAAATTACGAAAAACAAATTTTGGAAAATTTTTTTTTTTTAGTGAAAATATAAGTAAATACGTACTAAGTATGATGGAACAAAGAGAAATGACGAAGAAAAAAATTTGGAAAAAAATTGTTTTTTTTTGTGAAAATGTTAGTAAATACGTACTAAGTATGATGGAACAAAGAAAAATTACGAAGAGAACAAAGAGAAATGACGAAAAAAAATTTTTGGAAATTTTGTTTTTTTTTTTTGTGAAAATGTTAGTAAATACGTACTAAGTATGATGGACCAAAAAAAATGACGAAAAAAAATTTTTGGAAATTTTTTTTTTTTTGTTGTGAAAATGTTAGTAAATACGTACTAAGTATGATGGAACAAAGAGAAATTACGAAAAAAAATTTTTGGAAAATTTTTTTTTTTTTTGTGAAAATGTTAGTAAATACGTACTAAGTATGATGGAACAAAGAAAAATGACGAAAAAAAATTTTGGAAAAAAAATTGTTTTTTTTGTGAAAATGTTCGTAAATACGTAATAAGTATAATGGAACAAAGGAAAATGACGAAAAAAAAATTTTGAAAAAAAATTGTTTTTTTTTGTGAAAATGTTAGAAATACGTACTAAGTATGATGGAACAAAGAGAAATTACGAAAAAAAATTTTTGGAAATTTTTTTTTTTTTTTTTGTGAAAATGTTAGTAAATACGTACTAAGTATGATGGAACAAAGAGAAATTACGAAAAACAAATTTTGGAAAATTTTTTTTTTTAGTGAAAATATAAGTAAATACGTACTAAGTATGATGGAACAAAGAGAAATGACGAAGAAAAAAATTTGGAAAAAAATTGTTTTTTTTTTGTGAAAATGTTAGTAAATACGTACTAAGTATGATGGAACAAAGAAAAATTACGAAAAAAAATTTTTGGAAATTTTGTTTTTTTTTTTTGTGAAAATGTTAGTAAATACGTACTAAGTATGATGGACCAAAAAAAATGACGAAAAAAAATTTTTGGAAATTTTTTTTTTTTTGTTGTGAAAATGTTAGTAAATACGTACTAAGTATGATGGAACAAAGAAAAATGACGAAAAAAAATTTTGGAAAAAAAATTGTTTTTTTTGTGAAAATGTTAGTAAATACGTACTAAGTATGATGGAACAAAGAGAAATTACGAAAAACAAATTTTGGAAAATTTTTTTTTTTAGTGAAAATATAAGTAAATACGTACTAAGTATGATGGAACAAAGAGAAATGACGAAGAAAAAAATTTGGAAAAAAATTGTTTTTTTTTTGTGAAAATGTTAGTAAATACGTACTAAGTATGATGGAACAAAGAAAAATTACGAAAAAAAATTTTTGGAAATTTTGTTTTTTTTTTTTGTGAAAATGTTAGTAAATACGTACTAAGTATGATGGAACACAGAAAAATGACAAAAAAAAATTTGAAAAATTTTTTTTTTTTTTGTGAAAATGTTAGTAAATACGTACTAAGTATGATGGAACAAAGAGAAATTACGAAAAAAAAATTTTGGAAATTTTTTTTTTTTTTTTTGTGAAAATGTTAGTAAATACGTACTAAGTATGATGGAACAAAAAGAAATTACGAAAAAAAATTTTTGGAAAATTTTTTTTTTTTGTGAAAATGTTAGTAAATACGTACTAAGTATGATGGAACAAAGAGAAATGACGAAGAAAAAAATTTGGAAAAAAATTGTTTTTTTTTGTGAAAATGTTAGTAAATACGTACTAAGTATGATGGAACAAAGAAAAATTACGAAAAAAAATTTTTGAAAAAAAATTGTTTTTTTTGTGAAAATGTTAGTAAATACGTACTAAGTATGATGGAACAAATAAAAATTACGAAAAAAAAATTTTGGAAAATTTTTTTTTTGTTTTGTAAAAATGTTAGTAAATACGTACTAAGTATGATGGAACAAAGAAAAATGACGAAAAAAAATTTTGGAAAAAAAATTGTTTTTTTTGTGAAAATGTTAGTAAATACGTACTAAGTATGATGGAACAAAGAAAAATTACGAAAAAAAAATTTTGAAAAAAAAATTGTTTTTTTGTGAAAATGTTAGTAAATACGTACTAAGTATGATGGAACAAAGAGAAATTACGAAAAAAAAATTTGGAAAAAAATTGTTTTTTTTGTGAAAATGTTAGTAAATACGTACTAAGTATGATGGAACAAAGAAAAATTACGAAAAAAAAATTTTGAAAAAAAAATTGTTTTTTTGTGAAAATGTTAGTAAATACGTACTAAGTATGATGGACCAAAAAAAATGACGAAAAAAAATTTTTGGAAATTTTTTTTTTTTTGTTGTGAAAATGTTAGTAAATACGTACTAAGTATGATGGAACAAAGAAAAATGACGAAAAAAAATTTTGGAAAAAAAATTGTTTTTTTTGTGAAAATGTTAGTAAATACGTACTAAGTATGATGGAACAAAGAAAAATTACGAAAAAAAAATTTTGAAAAAAAAATTGTTTTTTTGTGAAAATGTTAGTAAATACGTACTAAGTATGATGGAACAAAGAGAAATTACGAAAAAAAAATTTGGAAAAAAATTGTTTTTTTTGTGAAAATGTTCGTAAATACGTAATAAGTATAATGGAACAAAGGAAAATGACGAAAAAAAAATTTTGAAAAAAAATTGTTTTTTTTTGTGAAAATGTTAGAAATACGTACTAAGTATGATGGAACAAAGAGAAATTACGAAAAAAAATTTTTGGAAATTTTTTATTTTTTTTTTGTGAAAATGTTAGTAAATACGTACTAAGTATGATGGAACAAAGAGAAATTACGAAAAACAAATTTTGGAAAATTTTTTTTTTTAGTGAAAATATAAGTAAATACGTACTAAGTATGATGGAACAAAGAGAAATGACGAAGAAAAAAATTTGGAAAAAAATTGTTTTTTTTTTGTGAAAATGTTAGTAAATACGTACTAAGTATGATGGAACAAAGAAAAATTACGAAAAAAAATTTTTGGAAATTTTGTTTTTTTTTTTTGTGAAAATGTTAGTAAATACGTACTAAGTATGATGGACCAAAAAAAATGACGAAAAAAAATTTTTGGAAATTTTTTTTTTTTTGTTGTGAAAATGTTAGTAAATACGTACTAAGTATGATGGAACAAAGAAAAATGACGAAAAAAAATTTTGGAAAAAAAATTGTTTTTTTTGTGAAAATGTTAGTAAATACGTACTAAGTATGATGGAACAAAGAAAAATTACGAAAAAAAAATTTTGAAAAAAAAATTGTTTTTTTGTGAAAATGTTAGTAAATACGTACTAAGTATGATGGAACAAAGAGAAATTACGAAAAAAAAATTTGGAAAAAAATTGTTTTTTTTGTGAAAATGTTAGTAAATACGTACTAAGTATGATGGAACACAGAAAAATGACAAAAAAAAATTTGAAAAATTTTTTTTTTTTTTGTGAAAATGTTAGTAAATACGTACTAAGTATGATGGAACAAAGAGAAATTACGAAAAAAAAATTTTGGAAATTTTTTTTTTTTTTTTTTGTGAAAATGTTAGTAAATACGTACTAAGTATGATGGAACAAAAAGAAATTACGAAAAAAAATTTTTGGAAAATTTTTTTTTTTTGTGAAAATGTTAGTAAATACGTACTAAGTATGATGGAACAAAGAGAAATGACGAAGAAAAAAATTTGGAAAAAAATTGTTTTTTTTTGTGAAAATGTTAGTAAATACGTACTAAGTATGATGGAACAAAGAAAAATTACGAAAAAAAATTTTTGAAAAAAAATTGTTTTTTTGTGAA
Organism: Empis stercorea; assembly: GCA_949752835.1. Lineage (NCBI taxonomy): Eukaryota > Metazoa > Arthropoda > Insecta > Diptera > Empididae > Empis > Empis stercorea. Next base: position 4,218,488 of record OX457090.1, on the reverse strand, counting down.
AATGTTAGTAAATACGTACTAAGTATGATGGAACAAATAAAAATTACGAAAAAAAAATTTTGGAAAATTTTTTTTTTGTTTTGTAAAAATGTTAGTAAATACGTACTAAGTATGATGGAACAAAGAAAAATGACGAAAAAAAATTTTGGAAAAAAAATTGTTTTTTTTGTGAAAATGTTAGTAAATACGTACTAAGTATGATGGAACAAAGAAAAATTACGAAAAAAAAATTTTGAAAAAAAAATTGTTTTTTTGTGAAAATGTTAGTAAATACGTACTAAGTATGATGGAACAAAGAGAAATTACGAAAAAAAAATTTGGAAAAAAATTGTTTTTTTTGTGAAAATGTTAGTAAATACGTACTAAGTATGATGGAACACAGAAAAATGACAAAAAAAAATTTGAAAATTTTTTTTTTTTTTTGTGAAAATGTTAGTAAATACGTACTAAGTATGATGGAACAAAGAGAAATTACGAAAAAAAAATTTTGGAAATTTTTTTTTTTTTTTTGTGAAAATGTTAGTAAATACGTACTAAGTATGATGGAACAAAAAGAAATTACGAAAAAAAATTTTTGGAAATTTTTTTTTTTTTTGTGAAAATGTTAGTAAATACGTACTAAGTATGATGGAACAAAGAGAAATGACGAAGAAAAAAATTTGGAAAAAAATTGTTTTTTTTTGTGAAAATGTTAGTAAATACGTACTAAGTATGATGGAACAAAGAAAAATTACGAAAAAAAAATTTTGGAAATTTTTTTTTTTTTTTGTGAAAATGTTAGTAAATACGTACTAAGTATGATGGAACAAAGAAAAATTACGAAAAAAAAATTGTGGAAAATTTTTTTTTTTTTTGTGAAAATGTTAGTAAATACGTTCTAAGTATGATGGAACAAAGAAAAATTACGAAAAAAAATTTTTGAAAAAAAATTGTTTTTTTTTGTGAAAATGTTAGTAAATACGTACTAAGTATGATGGAACAAAGAAAAATTACGAAAAAAAATGTTTGAAAAAAAAATGGTTTTTTTTTGTGAAAATGTTAGTAAATACGTACTGAGTATGATGGAACAAAGAGAAATTACGAAAAAAAATTTTTGTGAAAATGTTAGTAAATACGTACTAAGTATGATGGAACAAAGAAAAATTACGCAAAAAAATGTTTGAAAAAAAATTGTTTTTTTTTTGTGAAAATGTTAGTAAATACGTACTGAGTATGATGGAACAAAGAGAAATTACGAAAAAAAATTTTTGTGAAAATGTTAGTAAATACGTACTAAGTATGATGGAACAAAGAAAAATTACGAAAAAATATTTTTGAAAAAAAATTGTTTTTTTTGTGAAAATGTTAGTAAATACGTACTAAGTATGATGGAACAAAGAAAAATTACGAAAAAAAATGTTTGAAAAAAAAATGGTTTTTTTTTGTGAAAATGTTAGTAAATACGTACTAAGTATGATGGAACAAAGAAAAATTACGAAAAAAAATGTTTGAAAAAAAAAATGGTTTTTTTTTGTGAAAATGTTAGTAAATACGTACTGAGTATGATGGAACAAAGAGAAATTACGAAAAAAAATGTTTGAAAAAAAAATGGTTTTTTTTTGTGAAAATGTTAGTAAATACGTACTAAGTATGATGGAACAAAGAAAAATTACGAAAAAAAAATTTTTAAAAAAAATTGTTTTTTTTGTGAAAATGTTAGTAAATACGTACTAAGTATGATGGAACAAAGAAAAATTACGAAAAAAAATGTTTGAAAAAAAAATGGTTTTTTTTTGTGAAAATGTTAGTAAATACGTACTGAGTATGATGGAACAAAGAGAAATTACGAAAAAAAATTTTTGTGAAAATGTTAGTAAATACGTACTAAGTATGATGGAACAAAGAAAAATTACGAAAAAAAATTTTTGAAAAAAAATTGTTTTTTTTTGTGAAAATGTTAGTAAATACGTACTGAGTATGATGGAACAAAGAGAAATTACGAAAAAAAATTTTTGTGAAAATGTTAGTAAATACGTACTAAGTATGATGGAACAAAGAAAAATTACGAAAAAAAATGTTTGAAAAAAAATTGTTTTTTTTGTGAAAATGTTAGTAAATACGTACTAAGTATGATGGAACAAAGAAAAATTAGGAAAAAAAATTTTTGGAAATTTTTTTTTTTTTGTGAAAATGTTAGTAAATACGTACTAAGTATGATGGAACAAAGAGAAATGACGAAGAAAAAATTTTGGAAAAAAATTGTTTTTTTTTTGTGAAAATGTTAGTAAATACTTACTAAGTATGATGGAACAAAGAAAAATTACGAAAATGTTAGTAAATACGTACTAAATATGCTGGAACAAAGAAAAATTACGAAAAAAAATTTTTGAAAAAAAATTGTTTTTTTGTGAAAATGTTAGTAAATACGTACTAAGTATGATGGAACAAAGAAAAATGACGAAAAAAAATTTTTGGAAAATTTTTTTTTTTTTTTTTTGTGAAAATGTTAGTAAATACGTACTAAGTATGATGGAACAAAGAAAAATTACGAAAAAAATTTTTGGAAAATTTTTTTTTTCTTTGAAAATGTTAGTAAATACGTACTAAGTATGATGGAACAAAGAGAAATGACGAAGAAAAAATTTTGGAAAAAAATTGTTTTTTTTTTTGTGAAAATGTTAGTAAATACTTACTAAGTATGGAACAAAGAAAAATTACGAAAATGTTAGTAAATACGTACTAAATATGCTGGAACAAAGAAAAATTACGAAAAAAATTTTTTGAAAAAAATTGTTTTTTTTTGTGAAAATGTTAGTAAATACGTACTAAGTATGATGGAACAAAAAAATATTACGAAAAAAAATTTCTGGAAAAATTTTTTTTTTTATGTGAAAATGTTAGTAAATACGTACTGAGTATGATGGAACAAAGAGAAATTACGAAAAAAAATTTTTGTGAAAATGTTAGTAAATACGTACTAAGTACGATGGAACAAAGAAAAATTACGAAAAAAAATGTTTGAAAAAAAATTGTTTTTTTTGTGAAAATGTTAGTAAATACGTACTAAGTATGATGGAACAAAGAAAAATTACGAAAAAAAATTTTTGAAAAAAAATTGTTTTTTTTTGTGAAAATGTTAGTAAATACGTACTAAGTATGATGGAACAAAGAGAAATGACGAAGAAAAAATTTTGGAAAAAAATTGTTTTTTTTTGTGAAAATGTTAGTAAATACTTACTAAGTATGATGCAACAAAGAATAATTACGAAAATGTTAGTAAATACGTACTAAATATGCTGGAACAAAGAGAAATTACGAAAAAAAAATTTTGGAAAATTTTTTTTTTTTTTTTGTGAAAATGTTAGTAAATACGTACTAAGTATGATGGAACAAAGAAAAATTACGAAAATGTTAGTAAATACGTACTAAGTATGATGCAACAAAAAAATATTACGAAAAAAAACTTTTGGAAAATTTTTTTTTTTTTTTTTTGTGAAAATGTTAGTAAATACGTACTAAGTATGATGGAACAAAGAGAAATTACGAAAAAAAATTTTTGGAAATTTTTTTTTTTTGTGAAAATGTTAGTAAATACGTACTAAGTATGATGGAACAAAGAAAAATGACGAAAAAAAATTTTGGAAAAAAAATTGTTTTTTTTGTGAAAATGTTAGTAAATACGTACTGAGTATGATGGAACAAAGAGAAATTACGAAAAAAATTTTTTGTGAAAATGTTAGTAAATACGTACTAAGTACGATGGAACAAAGAAAAATTACGAAAAAAAATGTTTGAAAAAAAATTGTTTTTTTTGTGAAAATGTTAGTAAATACGTACTAAGTATGATGGAACAAAGAGAAATTACGAAAAAAAATTTTTGGAAATTTTTTTTTTTTGTGAAAATGTTAGTAAATACGTACTAAGTATGATGGAACAAAGAAAAATTACGAAAAAAAATTTTTGGAAAATTTTTTTTTTTTTTGTGAAAATGTTAGTAAATACGTACTAAGTATGATGGAACAAAGAAAAATGACGAAAAAAAATTTTGGAAAAAAAATTGTTTTTTTTGTGAAAATGTTCGTAAATACGTAATAAGTATAATGGAACAAAGGAAAATGACGAAAAAAAAAATTTGAAAAAAAATTGTTTTTTTTTGTGAAAATGTTAGTAAATACGTACTAAGTATGATGGAACAAAGAGATATTACGAAAAAAAAATTTTGGAAAATTTTTTTTTTTTTTTTGTGAAAATGTTAGTAAATACGTACTAAGTATGATGGAACAAAGAGAAATTACGAAAAACAAATTTTGGAAATTTTTTTTTTTTTTGTGAAAATGTAAGTAAATACGTACTAAGTATGATGGAACAAAGAGAAATGGCGAAGAAAAAAATTTGGCAAAAAATTGTTTTTTTTTGTGAAAATGTTAGTAAATACGTACTAAGTATGATGGAACAAAGAAAAATTACGAAAAAAAATTTTTGGAATTTTTTTTTTTTTTTTTTGTGAAAATGTTAGTAAATACGTACTAAGTATGATGGAACAAAGATAAATTACGAAAAAAATTTTTGAAAAAAAAATTGTTTTTTTTGTGAAAATGTTAGTAAATACGTACTAAGTATGATGGAACAAAGAGAAATTACGAAAAAAAATTTTTGGAAATTTTTTTTTTTTTTTTGTGAAAATGTTAGTAAATACGTACTAAGTATGATGGAACAAAGAGAAATTACGAAAAAAAATTTTTGGAAAATTTTTTTTTTTTTTTGTGAAAATGTTAGTAAATACGTACTAAGTATGATGGAACAAAGAAAAATTACGAAAAAAAATTTTGGAAAAAAATTGTTTTTTTTGTGAAAATGTTCGTAAATACGTAATAAGTATAATGGAACAAAGGAAAATGATTGTTTTTTTTTGTGAAAATGTTAGTAAATACGTACTAAGTATGATGGAACAAAGAAAAATTACGAAAAAAAATTTTTGGAATTTTTTTTTTTTTTTTTTGTGAAAATGTTAGTAAATACGTACTAAGTATGATGGAACAAAGAAAAATTACGAAAAAAATTTTTTGGAAATTTTTTTTTTTTTTGTTTTGAAAATGTTAGTAAATACGTTCTAAGTATGATGGAACAAAGATAAATTACGAAAAAAATTTTTGAAAAAAAAAATTTTTGAAAAAAAATTGTTTTTTTTTGTGAAAATGTTAGTAAATACGTACTAAGTATGATGGAACAAAGAGAAATTACGAAAAAAAATTTTTGGAAATTTTTTTTTTTTTTTTGTGAAAATGTTAGTAAATACGTACTAAGTATGATGGAACAAAGTGAAATTACGAAAAAAAATTTTTGGAAAATTTTTTTTTTTTTTGTGAAAATGTTAGTAAATACGTACTAAGTATAATGGAACAAAGGAAAATGACGAAAAAAAAAATTTGAAAAAAAATTGTTTTTTTTTGTGAAAATGTTAGTAAATACGTACTAAGTATGATAGAACAAAGAGAAATTACGAAAAAAAAATTTTGGAAAATTTTTTTTTTTTTTTTGTGAAAATGTTAGTAAATACGTACTAAGTATGATGGAACAAAGAGAAATTACGAAAAACAAATTTTGGAAATTTTTTTTTTTTTTGTGAAAATGTAAGTAAATACGTACTAAGTATGATGGAACAAAGAGAAATGACGAAGAAAAAAATTTGGCAAAAAATTGTTTTTTTTTGTGAAAATGTTAGCAAATACGTACTAAGTATGATGGAACAAATAAAAATTAGGAAAAAAAATTTTTGGAAAATTTTTTTTTTGTTTTGTAAAAATGTTAGTAAATACGTACTAAGTATGATGGAACAAAGAGAAATTACGAAAAAAAAATTTGGAAAAAAATTGTTTTTTTTGTGAAAATGTTAGTAAATACGTACTAAGTATGATGGAACACAGAAAAATTACGAAAAAAAATTTTTGAAAAAAAATTGTTTTTTTTTGTGAAAATGTTAGTAAATACGTACTAAGTATGATGGAACAAAGAAAAATTACGAAAAAAAATGTTTGAAAAAAAAATGGTTTTTTTTTGTGAAAATGTTAGTAAATACGTACTGAGTATGATGGAACAAAGAGAAATTACGAAAAAAAATTTTTGTGAAAATGTTAGTAAATACGTACTAAGTATGATGGAACAAAGAAAAATTACGCAAAAAAATGTTTGAAAAAAAATTGTTTTTTTTTTGTGAAAATGTTAGTAAATACGTACTGAGTATGATGGAACAAAGAGAAATTACGAAAAAAAATTTTTGTGAAAATGTTAGTAAATACGTACTAAGTATGATGGAACAAAGAAAAATTACGAAAAAATATTTTTGAAAAAAAATTGTTTTTTTTGTGAAAATGTTAGTAAATACGTACTAAGTATGATGGAACAAAGAAAAATTAGGAAAAAAAATTTTTGGAAAATTTTTTTTTTGTTTTGTAAAAATGTTAGTAAATACGTACTAAGTATGATGGAACAAAGAAAAATTACGAAAAAAAATTTGTGGAAAATTTTTTTTTTTTTTGTGAAAATGTTAGTAAATACGTTCTAAGTATGATGGAACAAAGAAAAATTACGAAAAAAAATTTTTGAAAAAAAATTGTTTTTTTTTGTGAAAATGTTAGTAAATACGTACTAAGTATGATGGAACAAAGAAAAATTACGAAAAAAAATGTTTGAAAAAAAAATGGTTTTTTTTTGTGAAAATGTTAGTAAATACGTACTGAGTATGATGGAACAAAGAGAAATTACGAAAAAAAATTTTTGTGAAAATGTTAGTAAATACGTACTAAGTATGATGGAACAAAGAAAAATTACGCAAAAAAATGTTTGAAAAAAAATTGTTTTTTTTTTGTGAAAATGTTAGTAAATACGTACTGAGTATGATGGAACAAAGAGAAATTACGAAAAAAAATTTTTGTGAAAATGTTAGTAAATACGTACTAAGTATGATGGAACAAAGAAAAATTACGAAAAAATATTTTTGAAAAAAAATTGTTTTTTTTGTGAAAATGTTAGTAAATACGTACTAAGTATGATGGAACAAAGAAAAATTACGAAAAAAAATGTTTGAAAAAAAAATGGTTTTTTTTTGTGAAAATGTTAGTAAATACGTACTAAGTATGATGGAACAAAGAAAAATTACGAAAAAAAATGTTTGAAAAAAAAATGGTTTTTTTTTGTGAAAATGTTAGTAAATACGTACTGAGTATGATGGAACAAAGAGAAATTACGAAAAAAAATTTTTGTGAAAATGTTAGTAAATACGTACTAAGTATGATGGAACAAAGAAAAATTAAGAAAAAAAATTTTTGAAAAAAAATTGTTTTTTTTTGTGAAAATGTTAGTAAATACGTACTGAGTATGATGGAACAAAGAGAAATTACGAAAAAAAATTTTTGTGAAAATGTTAGTAAATACGTACTAAGTATGATGGAACAAAGAAAAATTACGAAAAAAAATGTTTGAAAAAAAATTGTTTTTTTTGTGAAAATGTTAGTAAATACGTACTAAGTATGATGGAACAAAGAAAAATTAGGAAAAAAAATTTTTGGAAAATTTTTTTTTTTTGTGAAAATGTTAGTAAATACGTACTAAGTATGATGGAACAAAGAGAAATGACGAAGAAAAAATTTTGGAAAAAAATTGTTTTTTTTTTGTGAAAATGTTAGTAAATACTTACTAAGTATGATGGAACAAAGAAAAATTACGAAAATGTTAGTAAATACGTACTAAATATGCTGGAACAAAGAAAAATTACGAAAAAAAATTTTTGAAAAAAAATTGTTTTTTTGTGAAAATGTTAGTAAATACGTACTAAGTATGATGGAATAAAGAAAAATGACGAAAAAAAATTTTTGGAAAATTTTTTTTTTTTTTTTTTGTGAAAATGTTAGTAAATACGTACTAAGTATGATGGAACAAAGAAAAATTACGAAAAAAAATTTTGGAAAATTTTTTTTTTCTTTGAAAATGTTAGTAAATACGTACTAAGTATGATGGAACAAAGAGAAATGACGAAGAAAAAATTTTGGAAAAAAATTGTTTTTTTTTGTGAAAATGTTAGTAAATACTTACTAAGTATGATGCAACAAAGAATAATTACGAAAATGTTAGTAAATACGTACTAAATATGCTGGAACAAAGAGAAATTACGAAAAAAAAATTTTGGAAAATTTTTTTTTTTTTTTTGTGAAAATGTTAGTAAATACGTACTAAGTATGATGGAACAAAGAAAAATTACGAAAATGTTAGTAAATACGTACTAAATATGCTGGAACAAAGAAAAATTACGAAAAAAAAATTTTGAAAAAAAATTGTTTTTTTGTGAAAATGTTAGTAAATACGTACTAAGTATGATGCAACAAAAAAATATTACGAAAAAAAACTTTTGGAAAATTTTTTTTTTTTTTTTTGTGAAAATGTTAGTAAATACGTACTAAGTATGATGGAACAAAGAGAAATTACGAAAAAAAATTTTTGGAAATTTTTTTTTTTTTTTTGTGAAAATGTTAGTAAATACGTACTAAGTATGATGGAACAAAGAAAAATGACGAAAAAAAATTTTGGAAAAAAAATTGTTTTTTTTGTGAAAATGTTCGTAAATACGTAATAAGTATAATGGAACAAAGGAAAATGACGAAAAAAAAAATTTGAAAAAAAATTGTTTTTTTTTGTGAAAATGTTAGTAAATACGTACTAAGTATGATGGAACAAAGAAAAATTACGAAAAAAAATTTTTGGAAAATTTTTTTTTTTTTTGTGAAAATGTTAGTAAATACGTACTAAGTATGATGGAACAAAGAAAAATGACGAAAAAAAATTTTGGAAAAAAAATTGTTTTTTTTTGTGAAAATGTTCGTAAATACGTAATAAGTATAATGGAACAAAGGAAAATGACGAAAAAAAAAATTTGAAAAAAAATTGTTTTTTTTTGTGAAAATGTTAGTAAATACGTACTAAGTATGATGGAACAAAGAGATATTACGAAAAAAAAATTTTGGAAAATTTTTTTTTTTTTTTTGTGAAAATGTTAGTAAATACGTACTAAGTATGATGGAACAAAGAGAAATTACGAAAAACAAATTTTGGAAATTTTTTTTTTTTTTGTGAAAATGTAAGTAAATACGTACTAAGTATGATGGAACAAAGAGAAATGGCGAAGAAAAAAATTTGGCAAAAAATTGTTTTTTTTTGTGAAAATGTTAGTAAATACGTACTAAGTATGATGGAACAAAGAAAAATTACGAAAAAAAATTTTTGGAATTTTTTTTTTTTTTTTGTGTGAAAATGTTAGTAAATACGTACTAAGTATGATGGAACAAAGATAAATTACGAAAAAAATTTTTGAAAAAAAATTGTTTTTTTTGTGAAAATGTTAGTAAATACGTACTAAGTATGATGGAACAAAGAGAAATTACGAAAAAAAATTTTTGGAAATTTTTTTTTTTTTTTTGTGAAAATGTTAGTAAATACGTACTAAGTATGATGGAACAAAGAGAAATTACGAAAAAAAATTTTTGGAAAATTTTTTTTTTTTTTTGTGAAAATGTTAGTAAATACGTACTAAGTATGATGGAACAAAGAAAAATTACGAAAAAAAATTTTGGAAAAAAATTGTTTTTTTTGTGAAAATGTTCGTAAATACGTAATAAGTATAATGGAACAAAGGAAAATGATTGTTTTTTTTTGTGAAAATGTTAGTAAATACGTACTAAGTATGATGGAACAAAGAAAAATTACGAAAAAAAATTTTTGGAATTTTTTTTTTTTTTTTTTGTGAAAATGTTAGTAAATACGTACTAAGTATGATGGAACAAAGAAAAATTACGAAAAAAATTTTTTGGAAATTTTTTTTTTTTTTGTTTTGAAAATGTTAGTAAATACGTTCTAAGTATGATGGAACAAAGATAAATTACGAAAAAAATTTTTGAAAAAAAAAATTTTTGAAAAAAAATTGTTTTTTTTTGTGAAAATGTTAGTAAATACGTACTAAGTATGATGGAACAAAGAGAAATTACGAAAAAAAATTTTTGGAAATTTTTTTTTTTTTTTTGTGAAAATGTTAGTAAATACGTACTAAGTATGATGGAACAAAGTGAAATTACGAAAAAAAATTTTTGGAAAATTTTTTTTTTTTTTTGTGAAAATGTTAGTAAATACGTACTAAGTATAATGGAACAAAGGAAAATGACGAAAAAAAAAATTTGAAAAAAAATTGTTTTTTTTTGTGAAAATGTTAGTAAATACGTACTAAGTATGATAGAACAAAGAGAAATTACGAAAAAAAAATTTTGGAAAATTTTTTTTTTTTTTTTGTGAAAATGTTAGTAAATACGTACTAAGTATGATGGAACAAAGAGAAATTACGAAAAACAAATTTTGGAAATTTTTTTTTTTTTTGTGAAAATGTAAGTAAATACGTACTAAGTATGATGGAACAAAGAGAAATGACGAAGAAAAAAATTTGGCAAAAAATTGTTTTTTTTTGTGAAAATGTTAGCAAATACGTACTAAGTATGATGGAACAAATAAAAATTAGGAAAAAAAAATTTTGGAAAATTTTTTTTTTGTTTTGTAAAAATGTTAGTAAATACGTACTAAGTATGATGGAACAAAGAGAAATTACGAAAAAAAAATTTGGAAAAAAATTGTTTTTTTTGTGAAAATGTTAGTAAATACGTACTAAGTATGATGGAACACAGAAAAATGAAACAAAAAAATTTGAAAAAAAATCTTAATTATAGTGTTTGGGTTTGCGTACTTAATTATAGTGTTTGGGTTTGCGTACCTATGATAGTATCCCATCAGAAAACTAAAAAACCCCAAAAAAAATTTTAAAATTAATAATTAAGACATAAGACTTGAAAATAAAAATTTTAATTTATTTTATATGTAATAAGAAAATGTTTATCCTCAATGTAATAAGAAAATGCAAATTTTCTTAAACTAAAATTGAAAAATCCCAAAAATTACTATGTATATTTGTATTTTATATGTATTTTATGTCCATGTACATATTTATTTTTTACCGTAAAGGTATTATAGGCTACTATTATTAATTTCACTCCTGCCAAAGAGATCTTCAGATAGCTTGTGTCTAACTGTCTTAGTTAAAAAATTGAGATTAAAATCTCAAAAAGTCTTTAAGTTATGATTCTAATAATTTATTCCAACTCTACTCTAAAAACTTACTCTAGAAACTTACTCTTTACTCTAGAAAAACTAAAGCAAGAACAAAAAGATGTAAAATACTATGCGATACGACTTCATATTTTTGTATCCCTTATTAGTCTTAATGACCTGGATGCGAACCAAAACTATCTTAACGATAAAATGTTAAGGTTACATAGTTCCTCGTGTGTATAACAGATAACATCAATAAAATTTTTTTTTAGAATATTATTGAATAGCATGATGATACACTAGAAAAACCATAAACATTCATGTCAGGACGTTATACCCGAGGGAAAAGCCCCCCGACGGGATAAAAAGAATCTTAATTATAATGTTTGGGTTTGCATACCTATGATAGTATCCCATCAGAAAACTAAAAAACCCCAAAAAAATTTTTAAAATTAATAATTAAGACATAAGACTTGAAAATAAAAATTTTAATTTATTTTCTATGTAATAAGAAAATGTAATAAGAAAATGCAAATTTTCTTAAACTAAAATTGAAAAATCCCAAAAATTACTATGTATATTTGTATTTTATATGTATTTTATGTCCATGTCCATATTTATTTTTTACCGTAAAGGTATTATAGGCTACTATTATTAATTTCACTCCTGCCAAAGAGATCTTCAGATAGCTTGTGTCTAACTGTCTTAGTTAAAAAATTGAGATTAAAATCTCGAAAAGTCTTTAAGTTATGATTCTAATAATTTATTCCAACTCTACTCTAAAAACTTACTCTAGAAACTTACTCTTTACTCTAGAAAAACTAAAGCAAGAACAAAAAGATGTAAAATACTATGCGATACGACTTCATATTTTTGTATCCCTTATTAGTCTTAATGACCTGGATGCGAACCAAAACTATCTTAACGATAAAATGTTAAGGTTACATAGTTCCTCATGTGTATAACAGATAACATCAATAAAATTTTTTTTTAGAATATTATTGAATAGCATGATGATACACTAGAAAAACCATAAACATTCATGTCATGACGTTATACCCGAGGGAAAAGCCCCCCGACGGGATAAAAAGAATCTTAATTATACTGTTTGGGTTTGCGTACCTATGATAGTATCCCATCAGAAAACTAAAAAACCCCAAAAAAATTTTTAAAATTAATAATTAAGACATAAGACTTGAAAATAAAAATTTTAATTTATTTTCTATGTAATAAGAAAATGTTTATCCTCAATGTAATAAGAAAATGCAAATTTTCTTAAACTAAAATTGAAAAATCCCAAAAATTACTATGTATATTTGTATTTTATATGTATTTTATGTCCATGTCCATATTTATTTTTTACCGTAAAGGTATTATAGGCTACTATTATTAATTTCACTCCTGCCAAAGAGATCTTCAGATAGCTTGTGTCTAACTGTCTTAGTTAAAAAATTGAGATTAAAATCTCAAAAAGTCTTTAAGTTATGATTCTAATAATTTATTCCAACTCTACTCTAAAAACTTACTCTAGAAACTTACTCTTTACTCTAGAAAAACTAAAGCAAGAACAAAAAGATGTAAAATACTATGCGATACGACTTCATATTTTTGTATCCCTTATTAGTCTTAATGACCTGGATGCGAACCAAAACTATCTTAACGATAAAATGTTAAGGTTACATAGTTCCTCATGTGTGTAACAGATAACTTCAATAAAAATTTTTTTAGAATATTATTGAATAGCATGATGATACACTAGAAAAACCATAAACATTCATGTCAGGACGTTATATCCGAGGGAAAAGCCCCCCGACGGGATAAAAAGAATCTTAATTATAGTGTTTGGGTTTGCGTACCTATGATAGTATCCCATCAGAAAACTAAAAAACCCCAAAAAAAATTTTAAAATTAATAATTAAGACATAAGACTTGAAAATAAAAATTTTAATTTATTTTCTATGTAATAAGAAAATGTTTATCCTCAATGTAATAAGAAAATGCAAATTTTCTTAAACTAAAATTGAAAAATCCCAAAAATTACTATGTATATTTGTATTTTATATGTATTTTATGTCCATGTCCATATTTATTTTTTACCGTAAAGGTATTATAGGCTACTATTATTAATTTCACTCCTGCCAAAGAGATCTTCAGATAGCTTGTGTCTAACTGTCTTAGTTAAAAAATTGAGATTAAAATCTCGAAAAGTCTTTAAGTTATGATTCTAATAATTTATTCCAACTCTACTCTAAAAACTTACTCTAGAAACTTACTCTTTACTCTAGAAAAACTAAAGCAAGAACAAAAAGATGTAAAATACTATGCGATACGACTTCATATTTTTGTATCCCTTATTAGTCTTAATGACCTGGATGCGAACCAAAACTATCTTAACGATAAAATGTTAAGGTTACATAGTTCCTCATGTGTATAACAGATAACATCAATAAAATTTTTTTTAGAATATTATTGAATAGCATGATGATACACTAGAAAAACCATAAACATTCATGTGAGGACGTTATACCCGAGGGAAAAGCCCCCCGACGGGATAAAAAGAATCTTAATTATAGTGTTTGGGTTTGCGTACCTATGATAGTATCCCACCAGAAAACTAAAAAACCCCAAAAAAAATTTTAAAATTAATAATTAAGACATAAGACTTGAAAATAAAAATTTTAATTTATTTTCTATGTAATAAGAAAATGTTTATCCTCAATGTAATAAGAAAATGCAAATTTTCTTAAACTAAAATTGAAAAATCCCAAAAATTAATATGTATATTTGTATTTTATATGTATTTTATGTCCATGTCCATATTTATTTTTTACCGTAAAGGTATTATAGGCTACTATTATTAATTTCACTCCTGCCAAAGAGATCTTCAGATAGCTTGTGTCTAACTGTCTTAGTTAAAAAATTGAGATTAAAATCTCAAAAAGTCTTTAAGTTATAATTCTAATAATTTATTCCAACTCTACTCTAAAAACTTACTCTAGAAACTTACTCTTTACTCTAGAAAAACTAAAGCAAGAACAAAAAGATGTAAAATACTATGCGATACGACTTCATATTTTTGTATCCCTTATTAGTCTTAATGACCTGGATGCGAACCAAAACTATCTTAACGATAAAATGTTAAGGTTACATAGTTCCTCATGTGTATAACAGATAACATCAATAAAATTTTTTTTAGAATATTATTGAATAGCATGATGATACACTAGAAAAACCATAAACATTCATGTCAGGACGTTATACCCGAGGGAAAAGCCCCCCGACGGGATAAAAAGAATCTTAATTATAGTGTTTGGGTTTGCGTACCTATGATAGTATCCCATCAGAAAACTAAAAAACCCCAAAGAATTTTTTAAAATTAATAATTAAGACATAAGACTTGAAAATAAAAATTTTAATTTATTTTCTATGTAATAAGAAAATGTTTATCCTCAATGTAATAAGAAAATGCAAATTTTCTTAAACTAAAATTGAAAAATCCCAAAAATTAATATGTATATTTGTATTTTATATGTATTTTATGTCCATGTCCATATTTATTTTTTACCGTAAAGGTATTATAGGCTACTATTATTAATTTCACTCCTGCCAAAGAGATCTTCAGATAGCTTGTGTCTAACTGTCTTAGTTAAAAAATTGAGATTAAAATCTCAAAAAGTCTTTAAGTTATAATTCTAATAATTTATTCCAACTCTACTCTAAAAACTTACTCTAGAAACTTACTCTTTACTCTAGAAAAACTAAAGCAAGAACAAAAAGATGTAAAATACTATGCGATACGACTTCATATTTTTGTATCCCTTATTAGTCTTAATGACCTGGATGCGAACCAAAACTATCTTAACGATAAAATGTTAAGGTTACATAGTTCCTCATGTGTATAACAGATAACATCAATAAAAATTTTTTTAGAATATTATTGAATAGCATGATGATACACTAGAAAAACCATAAACATTCATGTCAGGACGTTATACCCGAGGGAAAAGCCCCCCGACGGGATAAAAAGAATCTTAATTATAGTGTTTGGGTTTGCGTACCTATGATAGTATCCCATCAGAAAACTAAAAAACCCCAAAAAAATTTTTAAAATTAATAATTAAGACATAAGACTTGAAAATAAAAATTTTAATTTATTTTCTATGTAATAAGAAAATGTTTATCCTCAATGTAATAAGAAAATGCAAATTTTCTTAAACTAAAATTGAAAAATCCCAAAAATTACTATGTATATTTGTATTTTATATGTATTTTATGTCCATGTCCATATTTATTTTTTACCGTAAAGGTATTATAGGCTACTATTATTAATTTCACTCCTGCCAAAGAGATCTTCAGATAGCTTGTGTCTAACTGTCTTAGTTAAAAAATTGAGATTAAAATCTCAAAAAGTCTTTAAGTTATGATTCTAATAATTTATTCCAACTCTACTCTAAAAACTTACTCTAGAAACTTACTCTTTACTCTAGAAAAACTAAAGCAAGAACAAAAAGATGTAAAATACTATGCGATACGACTTCATATTTTTGTATCCCTTATTAGTCTTAATGACCTGGATGCGAACCAAAACTATCTTAACGATAAAATGTTAAGGTTACATAGTTCCTCATGTGTATAACAGATAACATCAATAAAATTTTTTTTTAGAATATTATTGAATACCATGATGATATACTAGAAAAACCATAAACATTCATGTCAGGACGTTATACCCGAGGGAAAAGCCCCCCGACGGGATAAAAAGAATCTTATTTATAGTGTTTGGGTTTGCGTACCTATGATAGTATCCCATCAGAAAACTAAAAAACCCCAAAAAAATTTTTAAAATTAATAATTAAGACATAAGACTTGAAAATAAAAATTTTAATTTATTTTCTATGTAATAAGAAAATGTTTATCCTCAATGTAATAAGAAAATGCAAATTTTCTTAAACTAAAATTGAAAAATCCCAAAAATTACTATGTATATTTGTATTTTATATGTATTTTATGTCCATGTCCATATTTATTTTTTACCGTAAAGGTATTATAGGCTACTATTATTAATTTCACTCCTGCCAAAGAGATCTTCAGATAGCTTGTGTCTAACTGTCTTAGTTAAAAAATTGAGATTAAAATCTCGAAAAGTCTTTAAGTTATGATTCTAATAATTTATTCCAACTCTACTCTAAAAACTTACTCTAGAAACTTACTCTTTACTCTAGAAAAACTAAAGCAAGAACAAAAAGATGTAAAATACTATGCGATACGACTTCATATTTTTGTATCCCTTATTAGTCTTAATGACCTGGATGCGAACCAAAACTATCTTAACGATAAAATGTTAAGGTTACATAGTTCCTCATGTGTATAACAGATAACATCAATAAAAATTTTTTTAGAATATTATTGAATAGCATGATGATACACTAGAAAAACCATAAACATTCATGTCAGGACGTTATACCCGAGGGAAAAGCCCCCCGACGGGATAAAAAGAATCTTAATTATACTGTTTGGGTTTGCGTACCTATGATAGTATCCCATCAGAAAACTAAAAAACCCCAAAAAAATTTTTAAAATTAATAATTAAGACATAAGACTTGAAAATAAAAATTTTAATTTATTTTCTATGTAATAAGAAAATGTTTATCCTCAATGTAATAAGAAAATGCAAATTTTCTTAAACTAAAATTGAAAAATCCCAAAAATTACTATGTATATTTGTATTTTATATGTATTTTATGTCCATGTCCATATTTATTTTTTACCGTAAAGGTATTATAGGCTACTATTATTAATTTCACTCCTGCCAAAGAGATCTTCAGATAGCTTGTGTCTAACTGTCTTAGTTAAAAAATTGAGATTAAAATCTCGAAAAGTCTTTAAGTTATGATTCTAATAATTTATTCCAACTCTACTCTAAAAACTTACTCTAGAAACTTACTCTTTACTCTAGAAAAACTAAAGCAAGAACAAAAAGATGTAAAATACTATGCGATACGACTTCATATTTTTGTATCCCTTATTAGTCTTAATGACCTGGATGCGAACCAAAACTATCTTAACGATAAAATGTTAAGGTTACATAGTTCCTCATGTGTATAACAGATAACATCAATAAAAATTTTTTTAGAATATTATTGAATAGCATGATGATACACTAGAAAAACCATAAACATTCATGTGAGGACGTTATACCCGAGGGAAAAGCCCCCCGACGGGATAAAAAGAATCTTAATTATAGTGTTTGGGTTTGCGTACCTATGATAGTATCCCACCAGAAAACTAAAAAACCCCAAAAAATTTTTTAAAATTAATAATTAAGACATAAGACTTGAAAATAAAAATTTTAATTTATTTTCTATGTAATAAGAAAATGTTTATCCTCAATGTAATAAGAAAATGCAAATTTTCTTAAGGGTCGAGGAGCGCCAGAAAAAAGCCCGAATCGTGACGTCACGTCATACCAATGTTTTTTTCTGAAAAAGAGCTTTTATATTCTTTGTGTGTATGCGTTTGTAATACATTATTTGATGTTTTTATAGGAATGCGGCGTTGCCATATAATGTATAATTATATGTGATGATAAAATTATCCCACAAATTTTGATTTTTGAAAACGAGTTCATATTTCATAATATAATATATCAATACCGTATATGTAATATATCTATTATTGCTTGACCAGATATTTATTGGTAACGAAATTAATTTTACTTTCCCTTTATTGAATTTACAATTATTTTATAAAATATAATATGTAAATAGTATATGTATAATATTATCTGATCAGATATTATAATATTATATATGTACTAAATATAGTTATACTATATCCATATATTTATATAATATAAAATATTATATATATTATATAAAATTATTGTAAATTCTATAAAGGGAAAGTAAAATTAATTTCGTTACCCATAAATATCTGATCAGATATATTGTATTGGGGGTTATTCTACAAAGGGCGTATTTGAATGAAAACGGTCGTATTTAATTTTTTTAATGAAATATCAATATAAGTACATATATTATCCTGGATGAAATTATGTATGCCCATATTTTCATCTGGGATTTTCTCTAGCACCCCTGGATGGATTGGGTTGATATTTGGTAAACACATTTAAATTAGTGGTCTGGATGAAATGATGAGTAGCCATATTTTCATCTGGGATTTTCTCTAGCACCCCTGGATGGATTGGGCTGATATTTGGTAAACACATTCATTATATTGTTCTATAATTAACTATGCCAGTGCTCCTCCATTATTTCCCACAAAATATCAGAAATCACGTTTTAATCATATAACCATCTTCCAAGTAAAGCTAATGGAGGAGTTCTGGCATACTTAACAATAGATCACTATAATGAATGTGTTTACCAAATATCAGCCCAATCCATCCAGAGGTACCAGAGAAAATCCGAGATGAAAATATGGCTACTCATCATTTCATCCAGACCACTAATTTAAATGTGTTTACCAAATATCAACCCAATCCATCCATGGGTGCTAGAGAAAATCCCAGATGAAAATATGGCTACTCATCATTTCATCCAGACCACTAATTTAAATGTGTTTACCAAATATCAACCCAATCCATCCAGGGGTGCTAGAGAAAATCCCAGATGAAAATATGGCCATTCAGCATTTCATCCAGGATAATATATGTACTTATATTGATATTTCATTAAAAAAATGAAATAATATCCTTCCTGAATTTTTTTTTAGATTTTACCTACTTTTTTTTAACTTCATTTACCTATAAAAATTGAGTATGTATATAAATTTGTAATTATTTTTACACTTTTATAAGCCTGATCCAATTTTTGAAACAAATAAAAAAACTACACCTGAATCTAAAAATCCACCTTTTCTCATACATTTTAACTGAAAAAAAGAATATAAAGAAAAGATGTAAACTAAAAATTATGTTATTGGTAATAAATATTTTCTATACACATCCATCCATATGTTATGTATTATTCATAAAAAAAATCAGAATTGCAAATAAAAAATAATTTGAAACACAAACAAACAAAAAAAGAGCTTTCATTGACAATCAAACTGTTTAAAATTGACTTCAGCGCTCAAAGTTCCCTATCAGACACTAGATACATTAAATTTCACACATTTTCTTCCAAAAAATTTTTGAAAAAAAGAGGTTTTTATATAAAAATTTAATTATTAGAAAAATGATAACAAATATCAAAAATGTAAAACATACATCCGTGAAAAATATATTCAATCTTTATTCTGTAGAAAAAAAATTATCAAAATATGTAAGGGTTTACTCATAAAATGGGCAATAAAATGGTCCACTTTCAGGTGCGGGGACAGGTATATGGGGGGGGGGAAATTAAAAAAGTAAAACACCTATCCGTGAAATTAATATATTCTTGATATGTTATAAAAATTTCGTGGAAGAAAATGTTCACTGGTTTTGTATAAAATGGGCAAAACAATTCCTCTATAAAACACTAAATGGCGCTCCGCGAGCCTTAAACTAAAATTGAAAAATCCCAAAAATTAATATGTATATTTGTATTTTATATGTATTTTATGTCCATGTCCATATTTATTTTTTACCGTAAAGGTATTATAGGCTACTATTATTAATTTCACTCCTGCCAAAGAGATCTTCAGATAGCTTGTGTCTAACTGTCTTAGTTAAAAAATTGAGATTAAAATCTCGAAAAGTCTTTAAGTTATGATTCTAATAATTTATTCCAACTCTACTCTAAAAACTTACTCTAGAAACTTACTCTTTACTCTAGAAAAACTAAAGCAAGAACAAAAAGATGTAAAATACTATGCGATACGACTTCATATTTTTGTATCCCTTATTAGTCTTAATGACCTGGATGCGAACCAAAACTATCTTAACGATAAAATGTTAAGGTTACATAGTTCCTCATGTGTATAACAGATAACATCAATAAAATTTTATTTAGAATATTATTGAATAGCATGATGATACACTAGAAGAACCATAAACATTCATGTGAGGACGTTATACCCGAGGGAAAAGCCCCCCGACGGGATAAAAAGAATCTTAATTATAGTGTTTGGGTTTGCGTACCTATGATAGTATCCCATCAGAAAACTAAAAAACCCCAAAGAATTTTTTAAAATTAATAATTAAAACATAAGACTTGAAAATAAAAATTTTAATTTATTTTCTATGTAATAAGAAAATGTTTATCCTCAATGTAATAAGAAAATGCAAATTTTCTTAAACTAAAATTGAAAAATCCCAAAAATTAATATGTATATTTGTATTTTATATGTATTTTATGTCCATGTCCATATTTATTTTTTACCGTAAAGGTATTATAGGCTACTATTATTAATTTCACTCCTGCCAAAGAGATCTTCAGATAGCTTGTGTCTAACTGTCTTAGTTAAAAAATTGAGATTAAAATCTCAAAAAGTCTTTAAGTTATAATTCTAATAATTTATTCCAACTCTACTCTAAAAACTTACTCTAGAAACTTACTCTTTACTCTAGAAAAACTAAAGCAAGAACAAAAAGATGTAAAATACTATGCGATACGACTTCATATTTTTGTATCCCTTATTAGTCTTAATGACCTGGATGCGAACCAAAACTATCTTAACGATAAAATGTTAAGGTTACATAGTTCCTCATGTGTATAACAGATAACATCAATAAAAATTTTTTTAGAATATTATTGAATAGCATGATGATACACTAGAAAAACCATAAACATTCATGTCAGGACGTTATACCCGAGGGAAAAGCCCCCCGACGGGATAAAAAGAATCTTAATTATAGTGTTTGGGTTTGCGTACCTATGATAGTATCCCATCAGAAAACTAAAAAACCCCAAAAAAATTTTTAAAATTAATAATTAAGACATAAGACTTGAAAATAAAAATTTTAATTTATTTTCTATGTAATAAGAAAATGTTTATCCTCAATGTAATAAGAAAATGCAAATTTTCTTAAACTAAAATTGAAAAATCCCAAAAATTACTATGTATATTTGTATTTTATATGTATTTTATGTCCATGTCCATATTTATTTTTTACCGTAAAGGTATTATAGGCTACTATTATTAATTTCACTCCTGCCAAAGAGATCTTCAGATAGCTTGTGTCTAACTGTCTTAGTTAAAAAATTGAGATTAAAATCTCAAAAAGTCTTTAAGTTATGATTCTAATAATTTATTCCAACTCTACTCTAAAAACTTACTCTAGAAACTTACTCTTTACTCTAGAAAAACTAAAGCAAGAACAAAAAGATGTAAAATACTATGCGATACGACTTCATATTTTTGTATCCCTTATTAGTCTTAATGACCTGGATGCGAACCAAAACTATCTTAACGATAAAATGTTAAGGTTACATAGTTCCTCATGTGTATAACAGATAACATCAATAAAATTTTTTTTTAGAATATTATTGAATAGCATGATGATATACTAGAAAAACCATAAACATTCATGTCAGGACGTTATACCCGAGGGAAAAGCCCCCCGACGGGATAAAAAGAATCTTAATTATAGTGTTTGGGTTTGCGTACCTATGATAGTATCCCATCAGAAAACTAAAAAACCCCAAAAAAATTTTTAAAATTAATAATTAAGACATAAGACTTGAAAATAAAAATTTTAATTTATTTTCTATGTAATAAGAAAATGTTTATCCTCAATGTAATAAGAAAATGCAAATTTTCTTAAACTAAAATTGAAAAATCCCAAAAATTAATATGTATATTTGTATTTTATATGTATTTTATGTCCATGTCCATATTTATTTTTTACCGTAAAGGTATTATAGGCTACTATTATTAATTTCACTCCTGCCAAAGAGATCTTCAGATAGCTTGTGTCTAACTGTCTTAGTTAAAAAATTGAGATTAAAATCTCAAAAAGTCTTTAAGTTATGATTCTAATAATTTATTCCAACTCTACTCTAAAAACTTACTCTAGAAACTTACTCTTTACTCTAGAAAAACTAAAGCAAGAACAAAAAGATGTAAAATACTATGCGATACGACTTCATATTTTTGTATCCCTTATAAACTTAATGACCTGGATGCGAACCAAAACTATCTTAACGATAAAATGTTAAGGTTACATAGTTCCTCATGTGTATAACAGATAACATCAATAAAATTTTTTTTATAATATTATTGAATAGCATGATGATACACTAGAAAAACCATAAACATTCATGTCAGGACGTTATTCCCGAGGGAAAAGCCCCCCGACGGGATAAAAAGAATCTTAATTATAGTGTTTGCGTTTGCGTACCTATGATAGTATCCCATCAGAAAACTAAAAAACCCCAAAAAAATTTTTAAAATTAATAATTAAGACATAAGACTTGAAAATAAAAATTTTAATTTATTTTCTATGTAATAAGAAAATGTTTATCCTCAATGTAATAAGAAAATGCAAATTTTCTTAAACTAAAATTGAAAAATCCCAAAAATTAATATGTATATTTGTATTTTATATGTATTTTATGTCCATGTCCATATTTATTTTTTACCGTAAAGGTATTATAGGCTACTATTATTAATTTCACTCCTGCCAAAGAGATCTTCAGATAGCTTGTGTCTAACTGTCTTAGTTAAAAAATTGAGATTAAAATCTCAAAAAGTCTTTAAGTTATGATTCTAATAATTTATTCCAACTCTACTCTAAAAACTTACTCTAGAAACTTACTCTTTACTCTAGAAAAACTAAAGCAAGAACAAAAAGATGTAAAATACTATGCGATACGACTTCATATTTTTGTATCCCTTATTAGTCTTAATGACCTGGATGCGAACCAAAACTATCTTAACGATAAAATGTTAAGGTTACATAGTTCCTCATGTGTATAACAGATAACATCAATAAAATTTTTTTTTAGAATATTATTGAATAGCATGATGATACACTAGAAAAACCATAAACATTCATGTCAGGACGTTATACCCGAGGGAAAAGCCCCCCGACGGGATAAAAAGAATCTTAATTATAGTGTTTGCGTTTGCGTACCTATGATAGTATCCCATCAGAAAACTAAAAAACCCCAAAAAAAAATTTAAAATTAATAATTAAGACATAAGACTTGAAAATAAAAATTGTAATTTATTTTCTATGTAATAAGAAAATGTTTATCCTCAATGTAATAAGAAAATGCAAATTTTCTTAAACTAAAATTGAAAAATCCCAAAAATTACTATGTATATTTGTATTTTATATGTATTTTATGTCCATGTCCATATTTATTTTTTACCGTAAAGGTATTATAGGCTACTATTATTAATTTCACTCCTGCCAAAGAGATCTTCAGATAGCTTGTGTCTAACTGTCTTAGTTAAAAAATTGAGATTAAAATCTCGAAAAGTCTTTAAGTTATGATTCTAATAATTTATTCCAACTCTACTCTAAAAACTTACTCTAGAAACTTACTCTTTACTCTAGAAAAACTAAAGCAAGAACAAAAAGGTGTAAAATACTATGCGATACGACTTCATATTTTTGTATCCCTTATTAGTCTTAATGACCTGGATGCGAACCAAAACTATCTTAACGATAAAATGTTAAGGTTACATAGTTCCTCATGTGTATAACAGATAACATCAATAAAAATTTTTTTAGAATATTATTGAATAGCATGATGATACACTAGAAAAACCATAAACATTCATGTCAGGACGTTATACCCGAGGGAAAAGCCCCCCGACGGGATAAAAAGAATCTTAATTATAGTGTTTGGGTTTGCGTACCTATGATAGTATCCCATCAGAAAACTAAAAAACCCCAAAAAAATTTTTAAAATTAATAATTAAGACATAAGAATTGAAAATAAAAATTTTAATTTATTTTCTATGTAATAAGAAAATGTTTATCCTCAATGTAATAAGAAAATGCAAATTTTCTTAAACTAAAATTGAAAAATCCCAAAAATTAATATGTATATTTGTATTTTATATGTATTTTATGTCCATGTCCATATTTTTTTTTACCGTAAAGGTATTATAGGCTACTATTATTAATTTCACTCCTGCCAAAGAGATCTTCAGATAGCTTGTGTCTAACTGTCTTAGTTAAAAAATTGAGATTAAAATCTCAAAAAGTCTTTAAGTTATGATTCTAATAATTTATTCCAACTCTACTCTAAAAACTTACTCTAGAAACTTACTCTTTACTCTAGAAAAACTAAAGCAAGAACAAAAAGATGTAAAATACTATGCGATACGACTTCATATTTTTGTATCCCTTATTAGTCTGACCTGGATGCGAACCAAAACTATCTTAACGATAAAATGTTAAGGTTACATAGTTCCTCATGTGTATAACAGATAACATCAATAAAAATTTTTTTAGAATATTATTGAATAGCATGATGATACACTAGAAAAACCATAAACATTCATGTCAGGACGTTATACCCGAGGGAAAAGCCCCCCGACGGGATAAAAAGAATCTTAATTATAGTGTTTGGGTTTGCGTACCTATGATAGTATCCCATCAGAAAACTAAAAAACCCCAAAAAAAATTTTAAAATTAATAATTAAGACATAAGACTTGAAAATAAAAATTTTAATTTATTTTCTATGTAATAAGAAAATGTTTATCCTCAATGTAATAAGAAAATGCAAATTTTCTTAAACTAAAATTGAAAAATCCCAAAAATTACTATGTTTTTTTGTATTTTATATGTATTTTATGTCCATGTCCATATTTATTTTTTACCGTAAAGGTATTATAGGCTACTATTATTAATTTCACTCCTGCCAAAGAGATCTTCAGATAGCTTGTGTCTAACTGTCTTAGTTAAAAAATTGAGATTAAAATCTGAAAAAATCTTTAAGTTATGATTCTAATAATTTATTCCAACTCTACTCTAAAAACTTACTCTAGAAACTTACTCTTTACTCTAGAAAAACTAAAGCAAGAACAAAAAGGTGTAAAATACTATGCGATACGACTTCATATTTTTGTATCCCTTATTAGTCTTAATGACCTGGATGCGAACCAAAACTATCTTAACGATAAAATGTTAAGGTTACATAGTTCCTCATGTGTATAACAGATAACATCAATAAAAATTTTTTTAGAATATTATTGAATAGCATGATGATACACTAGAAAAACCATAAACATTCATGTGAGGACGTTATACCCGAGGGAAAAGCCCCCCGACGGGATAAAAAGAATCTTAATTATAGTGTTTGGGTTTGCGTACCTATGATAGTATCCCATCAGAAAACTAAAAAACCCCAAAAAAAATTTTAAAATTAATAATTAAGACATAAGAATTGAAAATAAAAATTTTAATTTATTTTCTATGTAATAAGAAAATGTTTATCCTCAATGTAATAAGAAAATGCAAATTTTCTTAAACTAAAATTGAAAAATCCCAAAAATTAATATGTATATTTGTATTTTATATGTATTTTATGTCCATGTCCATATTTTTTTTTACCGTAAAGGTATTATAGGCTACTATTATTAATTTCACTCCTGCCAAAGAGATCTTCAGATAGCTTGTGTCTAACTGTCTTAGTTAAAAAATTGAGATTAAAATCTCAAAAAGTCTTTAAGTTATGATTCTAATAATTTATTCCAACTCTACTCTAAAAACTTACTCTAGAAACTTACTCTTTACTCTAGAAAAACTAAAGCAAGAACAAAAAGATGTAAAATACTATGCGATACGACTTCATATTTTTGTATCCCTTATTAGTCTGACCTGGATGCGAACCAAAACTATCTTAACGATAAAATGTTAAGGTTACATAGTTCCTCATGTGTATAACAGATAACATCAATAAAAATTTTTTTAGAATATTATTGAATAGCATGATGATACACTAGAAAAACCATAAACATTCATGTCAGGACGTTATACCCGAGGGAAAAGCCCCCCGACGGGATAAAAAGAATCTTAATTATAGTGTTTGGGTTTGCGTACCTATGATAGTATCCCATCAGAAAACTAAAAAACCCCAAAAAAAATTTTAAAATTAATAATTAAGACATAAGACTTGAAAATAAAAATTTTAATTTATTTTCTATGTAATAAGAAAATGTTTATCCTCAATGTAATAAGAAAATGCAAATTTTCTTAAACTAAAATTGAAAAATCCCAAAAATTACTATGTTTATTTGTATTTTATATGTATTTTATGTCCATGTCCATATTTATTTTTTACCGTAAAGGTATTATAGGCTACTATTATTAATTTCACTCCTGCCAAAGAGATCTTCAGATAGCTTGTGTCTAACTGTCTTAGTTAAAAAATTGAGATTAAAATCTGAAAAAATCTTTAAGTTATGATTCTAATAATTTATTCCAACTCTACTCTAAAAACTTACTCTAGAAACTTACTCTTTACTCTAGAAAATACGATAAACAAACCCCGGGTTTGTCAAAAGCACATTTCCTCAAAATCGCCTCATGTAGAACTATGAGCTATTCTAAAACAATGGGAATTTCTATACGTGAATAGTATTTTTTAGTAGTATTTTCAATGTACTATAATATTGTGCAGTTTTAGTAGTAAATATTGTGCACTTTTAGTAGTATTTTCAATGTACTATACATAGGAAAGATAAAAAATGATATGGTAAATATAGGTAAAAAATGTGTCCCTGTTCGATTTTATTAATTTTTTTCCTTCCAAGTTTATTATTCCAACAAAATACATTTATATATAAACTTATCATTTAAGTTTTCCCTAATTTTGCTTTTAATTGAACATATAATGTGATATGAAATAATATCCAATATTCCATTTATATAGCTCCTAAAAATATGCAAAATGTTCGTTTTTTGCAAAATTTTATATGATTATGCATTTTGATTAATTATTAGTGTGAGGCAAATGACTATAATTTATTAATTAATGCACTTTAAAGAAATATGAATTTCGAAACTTTTCCCAATATTTGTTTTTAAAAATATTGTGCAGTTATAATTTTACAAGTAAATTAAAAATGTAATTTTTTGATTTTCGAAGGGCCACAACGGAAAGGGGAGAAGAGATACGGATACAATTTCTTCAGAGACTCTAGTTATTTTTCAGATATCTCTTTGGTACATAAATTTCAGCCTTCCATAATAAGCAGTTTGGGAAATACAGGGTGTTAAAAAAACTAAAAAAAGTTGTATGAAGATAACGGTATTTTTATACATCAAAGAATTAAATTTTAAAAAATTTGTTAATTTCACAATTAAAATAAAAGATTTTCCTATCTTATAGCTTTTACAGACCTCAAAAATTTTTATTGCTTTAAAAGTTATTAGATGTTCAATATGGGCAATTTTCGAACTTGGAGGGGGAATAACTCAGAGGGGAAAAGAGATAGATTTTGTTCTACTGGACCTATTATTTTATTACTATCTATCTATGGTCAAAATTTTAATACTCTATCTTAATAGATGAAGAAGTTTGTGTAAACGGACGGACGGACAGACGGACAGACGGACAGACAGAGTGAAACTAATATACACATTCCTTCCAATTTGGTTGGAAATGTGCTAAAAAACTAAAGCAAGAACAAAAAGATGTAAAATACTATGCGATACGACTTCATATTTTTGTATCCCTTATTAGTCTTAATGACCTGGATGCGAACCAAAACTATCTTAACGATAAAATGTTAAGGTTACATAGTTCCTCGTGTGTATAACAGATAACATCAATAAAATTTTTTTTAGAATATTATTGAATAGCATTATAAAACACTAGAAAAACCATAAACATTCATGTCAGGACGTTATACCCGAGGGAAAAGCCCCCCGACGGGATAAAAAGAATCTTAATTATAGTGTTTGGGTTTGCGTACCTATGATAGTATCCCATCAGAAAACTAAAAAACCCCAAAAAAAAATTTAAAATTAATAATTAAGACATAAGACTTGAAAATAAAAATTTTAATTTATTTTCTATGTAATAAGAAAATGTTTATCCTCAATGTAATAAGAAAATGCAAATTTTCTTAAAATAAAATTTAAAAATCCCAAAAATTACTATGTATATTTGTATTTTATATGTATTTTATGTCCATGTCCATATTTATTTTTTACCGTAAAGGTATTATAGGCTACTATTATTAATTTCACTCCTGCCAAAGAGATCTTCAGATAGCTTGTGTCTAACTGTCTTAGTTAAAAAATTGAGATTAAAATCTCAAAAAGTCTTTAAGTTATGATTCTAATAATTTATTCCAACTCTACTCTAAAAACTTACTCTAGAAACTTACTCTTTACTCTAGAAAAACTAAAGCAAGAACAAAAAGATGTAAAATACTATGCGATACGACTTCATATTTTTGTATCCCTTATTAGTCTTAATGACCTGGATGCGAACCAAAACTATCTTAACGATAAAATTTTAAGGTTACATAGTTCGTCATGTGTATAACAGATAACATCAATAAAAATTTTTTTAGAATATTATTGAATAGCATGATGATACACTAGAAAAACCATAAACATTCATGTCAGGACGTTATACCCGAGGGAAAAGCCCCCCGACGGGATAAAAAGAATCTTAATTATAGTGTTTGGGTTTGCGTACCTATGATAGTATCCCATCAGAAAACTAAAAAACCCCAAAAAATTTTTTAAAATTAATAATTAAGACATAAGACTTGAAAATAAAAATTTTAATTTATTTTCTATGTAATAAGAAAATGTTTATGCTCAATGTAATAAGAAAATGCAAATTTTCTTAAACTAAAATTGAAAAATCCCAAAAATTACTATGTAATTTGGGAAATACAGGGTGTTAAAAAAACTAAAAAAAGGTGTATGAAGATAACGGTATTTTTATACATCAAAGAATTAAATTTTAAAAAATTTGTTAATTTCACAATTAAGATAAAAGATTTTCCTATCTTATAGCTTTTACAGACCTCAAAAATTTTTATTGCTTTAAAAGTTATTAGATGTTCAATATGGGCAATTTTCGAAATTGGAGGGGGAATAACTCAGAGGGGAAAAGAGGTAGAAGAAAATTTTGTTCTACTGGACCTATTATTTTATTACTATCTATCTATGGTCAAAATTTTAATACTCTATCTTAATAGATGTAGAAGTTTGTGTAAACGGACGGACGGACAGACGGACAGACGGACAGACGGACAGACAGAGTGAAACTAATATACACATTTCTTCCAATTTGGTTGGAAATGTGCTAAAAAACTAAAGCAAGAACAAAAAGATGTAAAATACTATGCGATACGACTTCATATTTTTGTATCCCTTATTAGTCTTAATGACCTGGATGCGAACTGTTGTGTAAAACTCAAATCACCCTGTTATTTTATTTCATTTCAAAATAAAATTATTAAATTTACATTCAATAAAATTATTTAAAATGCATCGATGTTAAAATTAAAATAAGAAAATTGCTAAATTATCATTTTCGGTAAAAATTAAAATTATTTAAATGCATTAATAAATTATTACAAAAAAAATAAAAAATTAAATTGCTTAATTAGCATTTCTGCTAATTAAACTTAATTTTTATTTAAAGTTATTGTCCGCAAATATGAGACCTAGAATTTATTTTTTTAACAAAAAATAAATTCAAAGGGCACGTTTGCAAACAGGTGATGAGAGTTTTACACAAAAAAGTTTCGAAAAAATAAGTTGGTTGAAAAAAGGTTCGCGTTCGTGATGGTTGGTTTTAGCGGTAAAATTACAAAAGTAAAGTAAAAATAATATACTAAGTAACTAAGTATTTAAAATTAAGATTGTTTTTAAAACTTATAATAAAAGTATAAGTATATTTGTTAATTGAATTTGTTAATTTAAAATTGAAACTTTGAATAATAATAAAAATAAGTATTTCTGGGTTAAAACGGTTGTGTTTTTATTAATGTTTCCTAAATTATTAATTGGATCCATATCCTCTATATTTTCTTTTACTATTTGATTTTCTAAATTAAGCTTACTTCTAGTATTATAATTGTGAATAAATTTATTTGTTCTATTTATTTTTTTATTTAATTTTTTATTAAGTAACTTACTTTGTACTGCTCTATGTTCTGTAAAGGTTACTGTTTTTTTTCTAGTTCCGCTCGTACCAGCTACTGCTTGCACCGTTTGTGGTGTTGATGTAATCGGTGTTGAAATTTCTATAATTCTGCTCTGCGATTTGCAGTCTGATGTACTGCTATTGACCAGGCTAGGGTCAGAACGATCGAAAGAAAAGGAATCGATAACTTTGTCGAATCTCAAAATGCTTCTCCAAGCACTATCTTTCTTTATTTTATCTGCACTCATTAACTGTCCGTTTATTCTTAAATTCACTTTATTACTTTACGTATTTTATTTTAATTCTTTTTGTTTTAAAAAAAATTTTTTAAAAATTATTTAATTTGTTATCATACAAAATAATAAAATTATTACCAAACCGTTTACTATTACATATATATATTTTCAAAAAATATTTATTGCACTGAACAAAATAATATTTTTTTTTTTTTTTTTAATTTGGTGTGTTTCTGTTATTGTTAAAATATTCATTAAATTATTCATTAAATATCCACGCACTTACGATTAAATTATAGTTCACGTTAACTTATTATAATATTAATTATATAATAATGTATTACTTTGTTAATTGGTTATGGTATAATATTATTCATTTAAATATTACAATTTGTCACTCTATTATTTCTACTTGTTATTATTTGCTTTATTAAATAAATTTAATTTTATGTTTAAAAAAAATCGAATCAAAATTCTTTAACCATTCACAAATTCACAAAACATAAAAATTATTTATTAATTAAAATGTTCACCAATCTTAATTTCTTTAATTTAACAAAATAATTTTAATCACTTTAAGACAAACTTAATGGAAATTTTAATTTAATATTTCACAGACTATAATTTTTTTTTTCACTAAAAATTAACAAAAATCTATCAATAATCTTTAAACTTTTGAATAATTTTTCTATACTATCAATATTTAATTTTCCAAAATTAATTTAATTAATTTAAAGATTCTCTTTTTTTTGTACAATTTTTCACTGTTGTTTTTTTTTCTCCAAATTCGCAAAAATCTTTCAATAATCTTTAAACTTTTCAATATTTTTCTTTACTATTTCAAAATTAGTTTAATTACTTTAAAAATTTCTCTCTCTTTTTTTTTTTTACAATACCAATGAATTTCAATACTTTAATTAAACTTTTTTTAAAAAAAATCTTTTATTTAATTACAACTTAAGGTAAAAATTTTGTATTTAGTTTATATAATTATTTTGACTATTTAAAAAATATAGTATGTATGTATATATAAAAATTAATAATGAAAATAATTATCTGATATGAATCCCTTAAACGAAATTAATTATGAAGATCGTTTGTTTTTTTTTTCATTAAAAAAACATGAATTTTATTTCACAGAAATAAGTTGTTTATTTATTTTTTATACAGATATAATTTGTGTAAGTATATATTTTTTTCATTACTGCATCTATGTCATAGTGGGATGCCTTATTATCTGTTTTTGCACGAAGCTCTGGAATACAAGAATTTATCATTTATTCGAAAAGACCGAAACCCATATCATCATCTTCAGATTCGGATTCTTCTTTCTTTTTCTCTTCTTTCTTTTCTTCCTTTTTAGCACTATCAGCGACAGCAGCTACTGGAGCTGCGGCTGCTGCAACAGCACCGCCACCAGTTGGCATAGAAGATAATTTCTCACGGCCAGCTGTAATTAATTCTTCAATAATTTTATATTTTTGCTGCTGCAACAGCACCGCCACCAGTTGGCATATAAGATTTTCTCAATATCTGCGGCAGCAGGATTTTCTTTGCCTCCAAGGACAGCCAACATATATGCAGCCACGTAACGCATTTTTTAAGTCTTCTTTTTCGACACGAAACGTTCAACAGCACAAAAATATATTACTTTGCGTCTTAAAACTTTTGACGAAAAGAGGGTGACATCCGAAAAGTGTTGCCGTACCTAAGATCCGGTTGATTTATTTTTGTTTTGCAATCCACATACATATAAATGGGAATTAAAAGGTACTGGGATCGTAAACTTAAAGACAAAATGTACATTTATAATAGGAAATCTAAAATTACCATACCACGAACGAAAAGAAAAACATATTTCAATAGCAGGGGGCTATATATTTGGGAATTTGACTCAGTTCGACCAAAACGTAACAAATACTTTAGAATTAGACATGGACGTGCAAACGAAAGGGATAATACGGCCACTGGGACCAGAAGAATTGAAGAGAGAATTTAACAGACGTGGGGAACCGTTAAAACTATTAAAAGAAAGTATTCAAAGGGAAAAGAAGCGACAAGAAACAATCAATAATTTACGGAGTTCAACAATGACAAATTCGATAGTAGTAGGGATTTTAGTAGGTATTGTAGTTATCTACATAATTGTGCGAGTGACAAGAAAATGTAAAATAGGTAACAAAAAATGTACAACCAAAATAAGTAAGGGGAATAGCGAGAGAGAGAAACGGGAGCATAGACTAAATAGGCGAAGAAACAATGAAACCATACTGTATGATACGAACCGGAAGCCAGTAACCACGAAAAAAGTTCATGTAAGACCAACTGATACACCTCCTAGTCCACCTATCCAAGCAACCTCAGAACTACCCTACCTATCCCAATCATCGCCTAGTCCTACATCTGTAAGTCCAACTGCAACTCCTTATACCCTATCTTTTCGATAAACACTATAATATTACAACAAATTTATATTACAAAATCTTACACTATCTACATATATTAAATTACATAAACTAAATTTACACTAAATACACTAAATTTAATTATATAATTACAAGTCCACATTATACTATTTACACAAAATTGTTTGCAAATGTTATACTTTTCGAATAAAAAAAAAAACTATAAAAAAAAAAAAAATTCGAAATTTCTTAATTATTTTGTTTAAAAAAAAAAAAAAAAAAAAAAAATGTTTTTCGTCAATTAATTAAATAATAATAAGAAATGCAGTATCAAAAAATATATGTATTAGTAATAACTGTAAAAAATATAAATTTCATAATAAATATTATCTCAATGTTTAAATGAAAAAAAAAAAAAAAAATTTTAGTCACACAATTTTTATACTCAATGTTAAATTTTATTTTCTATCAAATGTAACAAATTATAAACAAAATTTTAAACGTTAAATAAAAAAGAAATGTGATTACTCATTTAAAATACATGGCTTAAAATGGTCCATTTGTCAAGTTCATAAATTAATATTAAAAATAAATAATAAAATTTTTATTTTTTTCTAATTCAAAGGGCACGTTTGCAAACAGGTGATGAGAGTTTTACACAAAAAAGTTTCGAAAAAATACGTTGGTTGAAAAAAGGTTCGCGTTCGTGATGGTTGGTTTTAGCGGTAAAATTACAAAAGTAAAGTAAAAATAATATACTAAGTAACTAAGTATTTAAAATTAAGATTGTTTTTAAAACTTATAATAAAAGTATAAGTATATTTGTTAATTGAATTTGTTAATTTAAAATTGAAACTTTGAATAATAATAAAAATAAGTATTTCTGGGTTAAAACGGTTGTGTTTTTATTCTAAATAGGGAAATTTGGAAGATTTTTAGAATTGACAAGATTTACCACGGTAAGATTACACAACAGAACCAAAACTATCTTAACGATAAAATGTTAAGGTTACATAGTTCCTCATGTGTATAACAGATAACATCAATAAAAATTTTTTTAGAATATTATTGAATAGCATGATGATACACTAGAAAAACCATAAACATTCATGTCAGGACGTTATACCCGAGGGAAAAGCCCCCCGACGGGATAAAAAGAATCTTAATTATAGTGTTTGGGTTTGCGTACCTATGATAGTATCCCATCAGAAAACTAAAAAACCCCAAAAAAAAATTTAAAATTAATAATTAAGACATAAGACTTGAAAATAAAAATTGTAATTTATTTTCTATGTAATAAGAAAATGTTTATCCTCAATGTAATAAGAAAATGCAAATTTTCTTAAACTAAATTTGAAAAATCCCAAAAATTACTATGTATATTTGTATTTTATATGTATTTTATGTCCATGTCCATATTTATTTTTTACCGTAAAGGTATTATAGGCTACTATTATTAATTTCACTCCTGCCAAAGAGATCTTCAGATAGCTTGTGTCTAACTGTCTTAGTTAAAAAATTAAGATTAAAATCTGAAAAAATCTTTAAGTTATGATTCTAATAATTTATTCCAACTCTACTCTAAAAACTTACTCTAGAAACTTACTCTTTACTCTAGAAAATACGATAAACAAACCCCGGGTTTGTCAAAAGCACATTTCCTCAAAATCGCCTCATGTAGCACTATGAGCTATTCTAAAACAATGGGAATTTCTATACGTGAATAGTATTTTTTAGTAGTATTTTCAATGTTCTATAATATTGTGCAGTTTTAGTAGTAAATATTGTGCACTTTTAGTAGTATTTTCAATGTACTATACATAGGAAAGATAAAAAATGATATGGTAAATATAGGTAAAAAATGTGTCCCTGTTCGATTTTATTAATTTTTTTCCTTCCAAGTTTATTATTCCAACAAAATACATTTATATATAAACTTATCATTTAAGTTTTCCCTAATTTTGCTTTTAATTGAACATATAATGTAATATGAAATAATATCCAATATTCCATTTATATAGCTCCTAAAAATATGCAAAATGTTCGTTTTTTGCAAAATTTTATATGATTATGCATTTTGATTAATTATTAGTGTGAGGCAAATGATTATAATTTATTAATTAATGCACTTTAAAGAAATATGATTCTCGAAAGTTTTCTCATTATTTGTTTTTAAAAATATTGCGCGGTTATAATTATACAAGTAAATTAAAAATGTAATTTTTTGAATTTCGAAGGGCCACAACGGAAAGGGGAGGGGAGATACGGATACAATTTCTTCAGAGACTCTAGTTATTTTTTAGATATCTCTTTGGTACATAAATTTCAGCCTTCCATAATAAGCAGTTTGGGAAATACAGGGTGTTAAAAAAACTAAAAAAAGTTGTATGAAGATAACGGTATTTTTATACATCAAAGAATTAAATTTTAAAAAATTTGTTAATTTCACAATTAAGATAAAAGATTTTCCTATCTTATAGCTTTTACAGACCTCAAAAATTTTTATTGCTTTAAAAGTTATTAGATGTTCAATATGGGCAATTTTCGAACTTGGAGGGGGAATAACTCAGAGGGGAAAAGAGATAGAAGAAAATTTTGTTCTACTGGACCTATTATTTTATTACTATCTATCTATGGTCAAAATTTTAATACTCTATCTTAATAGATGAAGAAGTTTGTGTAAACGGACGGACGGACAGACGGACAGACGGACAGACAGAGTGAAACTAATATACACATTTCTTCCAATTTGGTTGGAAATGTGCTAAAAAACTAAAGCAAGAACAAAAAGATGTTAAATACTATGCGATACGACTTCATATTTTTGTATCCCTTATTAGTCTTAATGACCTGGATGCGAACCAAAACTATCTTAACGATAAAATGTTAAGGTTACATAGTTCCTCATGTGTATAACAGATAACATCAATAAAAATTTTTTTAGAATATTATTGAATAGCATGATGATACACTAGAAAAACCATAAACATTCATGTCAGGACGTTATACCCGAGGGAAAAGCCCCCCGACGGGATAAAAAGAATCTTAATTATAGTGTTTGGGTTTGCGTACCTATGATAGTATCCCATCAGAAAACTAAAAAACCCCAAAAAAAATTTTAAAATTAATAATTAAGACATAAGACTTGAAAATAAAAATTTTAATTTATTTTCTATGTAATAAGAAAATGTTTATCCTCAATGTAATAAGAAAATGCAAATTTTCTTAAACTAAAATTGAAAAATCCCAAAAATTACTATGTATATTTGTATTTTATATGTATTTTATGTCCATGTCCATATTTATTTTTTACCGTAAAGGTATTATAGGCTACTATTATTAATTTCACTCCTGCCAAAGAGATCTTCAGATAGCTTGTGTCTAACTGTCTTAGTTAAAAAATTGAGATTAAAATCTGAAAAAATCTTTAAGTTATGATTCTAATAATTTATTCCAACTCTACTCTAAAAACTTACTCTAGAAACTTACTCTTTACTCTAGAAAATACGATAAACAAACCCCGGGTTTGTCAAAAGCACATTTCCTCAAAATCGCCTCATGTAGAACTATGAGCTATTCTAAAACAATGGGAATTTCTATACGTGAATAGTATTTTTTAGTAGTATTTTCAATGTACTATAATATTGTGCAGTTTTAGTAGTATTTTCAATGTACTATACATAGGAAAGATAAAAAATGATATGGTAAATATAGGTAAAAAATGTGTCCCTGTTCGATTTTATTAATTTTTTTCCTTCCAAGTTTATTATTCCAACAAAATACATTTATATATAAACTTATCATTTAAGTTTTCCCTAATTTTGCTTTTAATTGAACATATAATGTGATATGAAATAATATCCAATATTCCATTTATATAGCTCCTAAAAATATGCAAAATGTTCGTTTTTTGCAAAATTTTATATGATTATGCATTTTGATTAATTATTAGTGTGAGGCAAATGATTATAATTTATTAATTAATGCACTTTAAAGAAATATGATTCTCGAAAGTTTTCTCATTATTTGTTTTTAAAAATATTGCGCGGTTATAATTATACATATAAATTAAAAATGTAATTTTTTGAATTTCAAAGGGCCACAACGGAAAGGGGAGGGGAGATACGGATACAATTTCTTCAGAGACTCTAGTTATTTTTTAGATATCTCTTTGGTACATAAATTTCAGCCTTCCATAATAAGCAGTTTGGGAAATACAGGGTGTTAAAAAAACTAAAAAAAGGTGTATGAAGATAACGGTATTTTTATACATCAAAGAATTAAATTTTAAAAAATTTGTTAATTTCACAATTAAGATAAAAGATTTTCCTATCTTATAGCTTTTACATACCTCAAAAATTTTTATTGCTTTAAAAGTTATTAGATGTTCAATATGGGCAATTTTCGAACTTGGAGGGGGAATAACTCAGAGGGGAAAAGAGATAGAAGAAAATTTTGTTCTACTGGACCTATTATTTTATTACTATCTATCTATGGTCAAAATTTTAATACTCTATCTTGATAGATGTAGAAGTTTGTGTAAACGGACGGACGGACAGACGGACAGACGGACAGACAGAGTGAAACTAATATACACATTTCTACCAATTTGGTTGGAAATGTGCTAAACAACTAAAGCAAGAACAAAAAAATACGATAAACAAACCCCGGGTTTGTCAAAAGCACATTTCTTCAAAATCGCCACATGTAGAACTATGAGCTATTGTAAAACAATGAGAATTCCTATATGTGCATATTGTGCAGTTTTAGTAGTATTTTCAATGTACTATACATAGGAAAGATAAAAAATGATATGGTAAATATAGGTAAAAAATGTGTCCCTGTTCGATTTTATTAATTTTTTTTCCTTCCAAGTTTATTATTCCAACAAAATACATTTATATATAAACTTATCATTTAAGTTTTCCCTAATTTTGCTTTTAATTGAACATATAATGTGATATGAAATAATATCCAATATTCCATTTATAAAGCTCCTAAAAATATGCAAAATGTAAGTTTTTTGCAAAATTTTACATGATTAAGAATTTTGATTAATTATAAGTGTGAGGCAAATGACTATAATTTATTAATTAATGCACTTTAAAGAAATATGAATTTCGAAACTTTTCCCAATATTTGTTTTTAAAAATATTGTGCAGTTATAATTTTACAAGTAAATTAAAAATGTAATTTTTTGATTTTCGAAGGGCCACAACGGAAAGGGGAGAAGAGATACGGATACAATTTTTTCAGAGACTCTAGTTATTTTTTAGATATCTCTTTGGTGCATAAATTTCAGCCTTCTATAATAAGCAGTTTGGGAAATACAGGGTGTTAAAAAAACTAAAAAAAGTTGTATGAAGATAACGGTATTTTTATACATCAAAAAATTAAATTTTAAAAAATTTGTTTATTTCACAAAAAATATAAAAGATTTTCCTATCTTATGGATTTTACAGACCTCAAAAATTTTTATTGGTTTAAAAGTTATTAGATGTTCAATATGGGTAATTTTCGAACTTGGAGGGGGAATAACTCAGAGGGGAAAAGAGATAGAAGAAAATTTTGTTCTACTGGACCTATTATTTTATTACTATCTATCTATGATCAAAATTTTAATACTCTATCTTAATAGATATAGAAGTTTGTGTAAACGGACGGACGGACAGACGGACAGACGGACAGACGGACAGACAGAGTAAAACTAATATACACATTTCTTCCAATTTGGTTGGAAATGTGCTAAAAGATGTAAAATACTATGCGATACGACTTCATACTTTTGTATCCCTTATTAGTCTTAATGACCTGGATGCGAACCAAAACTATCTTAACGATAAAATGTTAAGGTTACATAGTTCCTCATGTGTATAACAGATAACATCAATAAAAATTTTTTTAGAATATTATTGAATAGCATGATGATACACTAGAAAAACCATAAACATTCATGTCAGGACGTTATACCCGAGGGAAAAGCCCCCCGACGGGATAAAAAGAATCTTAATTATAATGTTTGGGTTTGCGTACCTATGATAGTATCCCATCAGAAAACTAAAAAACCCCAAAAAAAATTTTAAAATTAATAATTAAGACATAAGACTTGAAAATAAAAATTTTAATTTATTTTCTATGTAATAAGAAAATGTTTATGCTCAATGTAATAAGAAAATGCAAATTTTCTTAAACTAAAATTGAAAAATCCCAAAAATTACTATGTAATTTGGGAAATACAGGGTGTTAAAAAAACTAAAAAAAGGTGTATGAAGATAACGGTATTTTTATACATCAAAGAATTAAATTTTAAAAAATTTGTTAATTTCACAATTAAGATAAAAGATTTTCCTATCTTATAGCTTTTACATACCTCAAAAATTTTTATTGCTTTAAAAGTTATTAGATGTTCAATATGGGCAATTTTCGAACTTGGAGGGGGAATAACTCAGAGGGGAAAAGAGATAGAAGAAAATTTTGTTCTACTGGACCTATTATTTTATTACTATCTATCTATGGTCAAAATTTTAATACTCTATCTTGATAGATGTAGAAGTTTGTGTAAACGGACGGACGGACAGACGGACAGACGGACAGACAGAGTGAAACTAATATACACATTTCTACCAATTTGGTTGGAAATGTGCTAAAAAACTAAAGCAAGAACAAAAAAATACGATAAACAAACCCCGGGTTTGTCAAAAGCACATTTCTTCAAAATCGCCACATGTAGAACTATGAGCTATTGTAAAACAATGAGAATTCCTATATGTGCATATTGTGCAGTTTTAGTAGTATTTTCAATGTACTATACATAAGAAAGATAAAAAATGATATGGTAAATATAGGTAAAAAATGTGTCCCTGTTCGATTTTATTAATTTTTTTTCCTTCCAAGTTTATTATTCCAACAAAATACATTTATATATAAACTTATCATTTAAGTTTTCCCTAATTTTGCTTTTAATTGAACATATAATGTGATATGAAATAATATCCAATATTCCATTTATAAAGCTCCTAAAAATATGCAAAATGTAAGTTTTTTGCAAAATTTTACATGATTAAGAATTTTGATTAATTATAAGTGTGAGGCAAATGACTATAATTTATTAATTAATGCACTTTAAAGAAATATGAATTTCGAAACTTTTCCCAATATTTGTTTTTAAAAATATTGTGCAGTTATAATTTTACAAGTAAATTAAAAATGTAATTTTTTGATTTTCGAAGGGCCACAACGGAAAGGGGAGAAGAGATACGGATACAATTTTTTCAGAGACTCTAGTTATTTTTTAGATATCTCTTTGGTGCATAAATTTCAGCCTTCTATAATAAGCAGTTTGGGAAATACAGGGTGTTAAAAAAACTAAAAAAAGTTGTATGAAGATAACGGTATTTTTATACATCAAAAAATTAAATTTTAAAAAATTTGTTTATTTCACAAAAAATATAAAAGATTTTCCTATCTTATGGATTTTACAGACCTCAAAAATTTTTATTGGTTTAAAAGTTATTAGATGTTCAATATGGGTAATTTTCGAACTTGGAGGGGGAATAACTCAGAGGGGAAAAGAGATAGAAGAAAATTTTGTTCTACTGGACCTATTATTTTATTACTATCTATCTATGATCAAAATTTTAATACTCTATCTTAATAGATATAGAAGTTTGTGTAAACGGACGGACGGACAGACGGACAGACGGACAGACGGACAGACAGAGTAAAACTAATATACACATTTCTTCCAATTTGGTTGGAAATGTGCTAAAAGATGTAAAATACTATGCGATACGACTTCATACTTTTGTATCCCTTATTAGTCTTAATGACCTGGATGCGAACCAAAACTATCTTAACGATAAAATGTTAAGGTTACATAGTTCCTCATGTGTATAACAGATAACATCAATAAAAATTTTTTTAGAATATTATTGAATAGCATGATGATACACTAGAAAAACCATAAACATTCATGTCAGGACGTTATACCCGAGGGAAAAGCCCCCCGACGGGATAAAAAGAATCTTAATTATAATGTTTGGGTTTGCGTACCTATGATAGTATCCCATCAGAAAACTAAAAAACCCCAAAAAAATTTTTAAAATTAATAATTAAGACATAAGACTTGAAAATAAAAATTTTAATTTATTTTCTATGTAATAAGAAAATGTTTATGCTCAATGTAATAAGAAAATGCAAATTTTCTTAAACTAAAATTGAAAAATCCCAAAAATTACTATGTAATTTGGGAAATACAGGGTGTTAAAAAAACTAAAAAAAGGTGTATGAAGATAACGGTATTTTTATACATCAAAGAATTAAATTTTAAAAAATTTGTTAATTTCACAATTAAGATAAAAGATTTTCCTATCTTATAGCTTTTACAGACCTCAAAAATTTTTATTGCTTTAAAAGTGTTCAATTTGGGCAATTTTCGAACTTGGAGGGGGAATAACTAAGAGGGGAAAAGAGGTAGAAGAAAATTTTGTTCTACTGGACCTATTATTTTATTACTATTTATCTATGGTCAATTTTAATAAATTTTAATACTCTATCTTAATAGATGTAGAAGTTTGTGTAAACGGACGGACGGACAGACGGACAGACGGACAGACGGACAGACAGAGTGAAACTAATATACACATTTCTTCCAATTTGGTTGGAAATGTGCTAAAAAACTAAAGCGAGAACAAAAAGATGTAAAATACTATGCGATACGACTTCATATTTTTCTATCCCTTATTAGTCTTAATGACCTGGATGCGAACCAAAACTATCTTAACGATAAAATGTTAAGGTTACATAGTTCCTCATGTGTATAACAGATAACATCAATAAAAATTTTTTTAGAATATTATTGAATAGCATGATGATACACTAGAAAAACCAT
Organism: Empis stercorea; assembly: GCA_949752835.1. Classification (NCBI taxonomy): domain Eukaryota; kingdom Metazoa; phylum Arthropoda; class Insecta; order Diptera; family Empididae; genus Empis; species Empis stercorea. Next base: position 4,176,819 of record OX457090.1, on the reverse strand, counting down.
AAACATTCATGTCAGGACGTTATACCCGAGGGAAAAGCCCCCCGACGGGATAAAAAGAATCTTAATTATAGTGTTTGGGTTTGCGTACCTATGATAGTATCCCATCAGAAAACTAAAAAACCCCAAAAAAAATTTGAAAATTAATAATTAAGACATAAGACTTGAAAATAAAAATTTTAATTTATTTTCTATGTAATAAGAAAATGTTTATCCTCAATGTAATAAGAAAATGCAAATTTTCTTAAACTAAAATTGAAAAATCCCAAAAATTACTATGTTTATTTGTATTTTATATGTATTTTATGTCCATGTCCATTTTTATTTTTTACCGTCAAGGTATTATAGGCTACTATTATTAATTTCACTCCTGCCAAAGAGATCTTCAGATAGCTTGTGTCTAACTGTCTTAGTTAAAAAATTGAGATTAAAATCTCTAAAAGTCTTTAAGTTATGATTCTAATAATTTATTCCAACTCTACTCTAAAAACTTACTCTAGAAACTAACTCTTTACTCTAGAAAAACTAAAGCAAGAACAAAAAGATGTAAAATACTATGCGATACGACTTCATATTTTTGTATCCCTTATTAGTCTTAATGACCTGGATGCGAACCAAAACTATCTTAACGATAAAATGTTAAGGTTACATAGTTCCTCATGTGTATAACAGATAACATCAATAAAAAATTTTTTTAGAATATTATTGAAAAGCATGATGATACACTAGAAAAACCATAAACATTCATGTCAGGACGTTATACCCGAGGGAAAAGCCCCCCGACGGGATAAAAAGAATCTTAATTATAGTGTTTGGGTTTGCGTACCTATGATAGTATCCCATCAGAAAACTAAAAAACCCCAAAAAAATTTTTAAAATTAATAATTAAGACATAAGACTTGAAAATAAAAATTTTAATTTATTTTCCATGTAATAAGAAAATGTTTATCCTCAATGTAATAAGAAAATGCAAATTTTCTTAAACTAAAATTGAAAAATCCCAAAAATTACTATGTATATTTGTATTTTATATGTATTTTATGTCCATGTCCATATTTATTTTTTACCGTAAAGGTATTATAGGCTACTATTATTAATTTCACTCCTGCCAAAGAGATCTTCAGATAGCTTGTGTCTAACTGTCTTAGTTAAAAAATTGAGATTAAAATCTGAAAAAATCTTTAAGTTATGATTCTAATAATTTATTCCAACTCTACTCTAAAAACTTACTCTAGAAACTTACTCTTTACTCTAGAAAATACGATAAACAAACCCCGGGTTTGTCAAAAGCACATTTCCTCAAAATCGCCTCATGTAGAACTATGAGCTATTCTAAAACAATGGGAATTTCTATACGTGAATAGTATTTTTTAGTAGTATTTTCAATGTACTATAATATTGTGCAGTTTTAGTAGTAAATATTGTGCACTTTTAGTAGTATTTTCAATGTACTATACATAGGAAAGATAAAAAATGATATGGTAAATATAGGTAAAAAATGTGTCCCTGTTCGATTTTATTAATTTTTTTCCTTCCAAGTTTATTATTCCAACAAAATACATTTATATATAAACTTATCATTTAAGTTTTCCCTAATTTTGCTTTTAATTGAACATATAATGTGATATGAAAAAATATCCAATATTCCATTTATATAGCTCCTAAAAATATGCAAAATGTTCGTTTTTTGCAAAATTTTATATGATTATGCATTTTGATTAATTATTAGTGTGAGGCAAATGATTATAATTTATTAATTAATGCACTTTAAAGAAATATGATTCTCGAAAGTTTTCTCATTATTTGTTTTTAAAAATATTGCGCGGTTATAATTATACAAATAAATTAAAAATGTAATTTTTTGAATTTCGAAGAGCCACAACGGAAAGGGGAGGGGAGATACGGATACAATTTCTTCAGAGACTCTAGTTATTTTTTAGATATCTCTTTGGTACATAAATTTCAGCCTTCCATAATAAGCAGTTTGGGAAATACAGGGTGTTAAAAAAACTAAAAAAAGGTGTATGAAGATAACGGTATTTTTATACATCAAAGAATTAAATTTTAAAAAATTTGTTAACTTCACAATTAAGATAAAAGATTTTCCTATCTTATAGCTTTTACAGACCTCAAAAATTTTTATTGCTTTAAAAGTTATTAGATGTTCAATATGGGCAATTTTCGAACTTGGAGGGGGAATAACTCAGAGGGGAAAAGAGATAGAAGAAAATTTTGTTCTACTGGACCTATTATTTTATTACTATCTATCTATGGTCAAAATTTTAATACTCTATCTTGATAGATGTAGAAGTTTGTGTAAACGGACGGACGGACAGACGGACAGACGGACAGACAGAGTGAAACTAATATACACATTTCTTCCAATTTGGTTGGAAATGTGCTAAAAAACTAAAGCAAGAACAAAAAGATGTAAAATACTATGCGATACGACTTCATATTTTTGTATCCCTTATTAGTCTTAATGACCTGGATGCGAACCAAAACTATCTTAACGATAAAATGTTAAGGTTACATAGTTCCTCATGTGTATAACAGATAACATCAATAAAAAATTTTTTAGAATATTATTGAATAGCATGATGATACACTAGAAAAACCATAAACATTCATGTCAGGACGTTATACCCGAGGGAAAAGCCCCCCGACGGGATAAAAAGAATCTTAATTATAGTGTTTGGGTTTGCGTACCTATGATAGTATCCCATCAGAAAACTAAAAAACCCCAAAAAAAATTTAAAAATTAATAATTAAGACATAAGACTTGAAAATAAAAATTTTAATTTATTTTCTATGTAATAAGAAAATGTTTATCCTCAATGTAATAAGAAAATGCAAATTTTCTTAAACTAAAATTGAAAAATCCCAAAAATTACTATGTATATTTGTATTTTATATGTATTTTATGTCCATGTCCATATTTATTTTTTACCGTAAAGGTATTATAGGCTACTATTATTATTTTCACTCCTGCCAAAGAGATCTTCAGATAGCTTGTGTCTAACTGTCTTAGTTAAAAAATTGAGATTAAAATCTGAAAAAATCTTTAAGTTATGATTCTAATAATTTATTCCAACTCTACTCTAAAAACTTACTCTAGAAACTTACTCTTTACTCTAGAAAATACGATAAACAAACCCCGGGTTTGTCAAAAGCACATTTCCTCAAAATCGCCTCATGTAGAACTATGAGCTATTCTAAAACAATGGGAATTTCTATACGTGAATAGTATTTTTTAGTAGTATTTTCAATGTACTATAATATTGTGCAGTTTTAGTAGTAAATATTGTGCACTTTTAGTAGTATTTTCAATGTACTATACATAGGAAAGATAAAAAATGATATGGTAAATATAGGTAAAAAATGTGTCCCTGTTCGATTTTATTAATTTTTTTCCTTCCAAGTTTATTATTCCAACAAAATACATTTATATATAAACTTATCATTTAAGTTTTCCCTAATTTTGCTTTTAATTGAACATATAATGTGATATGAAATAATATCCAATATTCCATTTATATAGCTCCTAAAAATATGCAAAATGTTCGTTTTTTGCAAAATTTTATATGATTATGCATTTTGATTAATTATTAGTGTGAGGCAAATGATTATAATTTAATAATTAATGCACTTTAAAGAAATATGATTCTCGAAAGTTTTCTCATTATTTGTTTTTAAAAATATTGCGCGGTTATAATTATACAAATAAATTAAAAATGTAATTTTTTGAATTTCGAAGGGCCACAACGGAAAGGGGAGGGGAGATACGGATACAATTTCTTCAGAGACTCTAGTTATTTTTTAGATATCTCTTTGGTACATAAATTTCAGCCTTCCATAATAAGCAGTTTGGGAAATACAGGGTGTTAAAAAAACTAAAAAAAGGTGTATGAAGATAACGGTATTTTTATACATCAAAGAATTAAATTTTAAAAAATTTGTTAATTTCACAATTAAGATAAAAGATTTTCCTATCTTATAGCTTTTACAGACCTCAAAAATTTTTATTGCTTTAAAAGTTATTAGATGTTCAATATGGGCAATTTTCGAACTTGGAGGGGGAATAACTCAGAGGGGAAAAGAGATAGAAGAAAATTTTGTTCTACTGGACCTATTATTTTATTACTATCTATCTATGGTCAAAATTTTAATACTCTATCTTGATAGATGTAGAAGTTTGTGTAAACGGACGGACGGACAGACGGACAGACGGACAGACGGACAGACAGAGTGAAACTAATATACACATTTCTACCAATTTGGTTGGAAATGTGCTAAAAAACTAAAGCAAGAACAAAAAGATGTAAAATACTATGCGATACGACTTCATATTTTTGTATCCCTTATTAGTCTTAATGACCTGGATGCTAACCAAAACTATCTTAACGATAAAATGTTAAGGTTACATAGTTCCTCATGTGTATAACAGATAACATCAGTAAAAAATTTTTTAGAATATTATTGAATAGCATGATGATACACTAGAAAAACCATAAACATTCATGTCAGGACGTTATACCCGAGGGAAAAGCCCCCCGACGGGATAAAAAGAATCTTAATTATAGTGTTTGGGTTTGCGTACCTATGATAGTATCCCATCAGAAAACTAAAAAACCCCAAAAAAATTTTTAAAATTAATAATTAAGACATAAGACTTGAAAATAAAAATGTTGTGTTGTGGTCTGTCTTGTATGAAATTATATTCACCTTTATATTATTTATCTCTCGTTTGGCCTGATCGTCCTCTGACTTCTTCCTTTCAATTTAATGAATAACTTTGACTACTAATAATTTAAAATAAACCAAGACTAATTTCTGTGTTTTCACCTTAAAGTTCTATTATTGTTTTTTCTTCACTATAGGCTTGGCCTGTTCAGTAGAAGACGTCAATATTTGAACTCCCCGAAATACCATTTTTTCGCCGTTTATATATTCCAATATTGCTTCTTCAGCAATATTAGAATATTTCAATAAATATAAATAATTAATATTTGTTATTAATTAAAGGTAAAATTGTGTAACAACAGTTCATACATTAATTATGTTGCTATTGCCCATTTTGCTGATGACGCATTATACTTTATTATTATTAGTAAAGCTTATGTGCTTTCATTTATTTACTTTAGGTTTATTTACCTTTTTATTTATTCTTTATTCTACATTTTATACATAATAACTTAAGTGTGTCATTATGGTTTGTATTATTTGTATACAATAATATTTATAATACGATGACGTATTTCATTATTGTTTTGATTTAAACTTTGATATAGTATAATGCACTGCCGATATAATGCATTTTTAGGCAATGACGACATAAATGTATGAATGTTGTCACACAACACCTCCCTCTCCCAAGATAAAAAATATCTATATTTTTTAAGTTAATGGTATTTCGGAGTTTTCCAATATGAATTTTTCAATTTAGAACGTTCTTTATTTAAAAACATTATAAAACGTATAAACAATTTTGATCTTAATCTAGTTACATTTTTTATATAATTTTCCATTTTCAAACAATTTGATTTTATATAATATTTTAAAAAAAAACCAATAGTAATATCTAATATATAATTTAATATTTAAATAATTTTACTTTTCATAATTTTAATATGTTAAGTATTCAATAATTTATTTTTATATAATGTTATTTCCCAATTTTTATTTAATATTTTATTCATGATATATATTTTTTCTTTTTTTATATAATTTTTCTCAATTTTTCCTTTTCACAATTTTCCAACTTAATTCTAGTTTAAAATATAAAAAAAATTTTTTTTTTTAATTTACTGATTAATTTTTATGGTATAATTTAAAATTTTCAATAATATAACTTTTCTTGTAAAATTTATGTAATTTGACAATTAACAATAATAATTTAATATTTATAAATTTATATATGTTTTTTATTTTTATAATTTGTATACATTTTATTTTATTTCTATATTATGTATAATAGTATACCTCCCATTTTTTTTTTTTTTTAATTTAATTTTACATAAAAATTTTCTTTTTTTTTTTTTTCATAAATATTTTATTCTAAATTTAATAGTTTATTTGTTCAAAATTTTTTTTTGTTTTTCATAATAGACTAAAAAAAATTTTTTTATTTATTTTATTATCTTCTCTTCTCCAATTACAAAAAAAAATATTTTGTAAATTTTTACCGAATTTTGCTAAAAAAAATTTTTTTTTTTTTAAATATAAAGTGTCTCGCAAAAAAAATTCAATTATGCTATTATGCATTTTTGGAATTTAATAATTTTGTAATTGCGTTAATAAAAATCATTCTTCCTGAGGGTTTTGAAGGATAAAGTTGAAGAAAAATTTTTTGTGTTTTTTTTTTTTATAAAATGTCTAATAATTATACAGGAAATGTTGTTCCAACGCCTCAATGGGTAAGTAATTATTTATTTTTAAAATTATTTTAAATTTTTATGTTCAATTTTTATTTATTTTTAGTATGTTTCAACGGTCCACAATGGAGGTGGGTGCCTCGTCGAGTGTGACGTTGTAAGCATGCAGTCCGAGGGATTTCGGGAGTCGCTGGTGGAAACGTGGCGACCTTCCACTGGCGTTACGCTAGCCGAATTCCTTAGGGATTATGGCTCCCAGCGAGGAGTTTATCACGCCGTATATCTCCCTATAAGGGTGGATATAATTTCGTATTCAGATGGGAATATTTTTAGACGGTAAATAAAAAGATTATATAAAATTTTTTTTTTTATTAATTAAAATGATGATTTTTTTTTTATATATTTGCAGCTAGGAAGGGTGCATTACAATAATAAAGATAAAAAAAATTAGAAATTTATTGTAAAAAAAATTATTGTAAAAAAAATTCAAAAAAAAAAATCGTAATAAAAATAATGTTAAAAATGGGGAAAAAAATTAAAATGAATTTTGAAAAAACTAAATTTATTATGTTTTATTTCATAAAATAAATTCCACTCATATTTTTTTTTCTTTTTTGCATTCCACTTGTTTGTGTTCTTAAAAATTTGTTAGATGGATGTTAGATTATTTTCGTAAAAAAATTTTTTTTTTTTCCTGTCTTAAATTTTACTATTAATTCTTAAGTTTATGTTGATAAACAATAATTATTTTTTATTATTACTACTCCTAAAAGTATAATTTAACATAATTAATACTAAAACCCCTTTTAATCTAAGACACTTAGTTGGTAATAATCTTTACTAATACTAAAAAAAATATTTCCTAAACTTTATTGTAGTTAAGTTTCACACCTTTTCTAAACCTGCGCTAAATACTTTTCTAAACCTGCGCTAAAGACTTAACGATACTATCGCGTAATAGATGTCGTACCGTAAATTAAATTTTAGTAGATTATCCGTAATGTAGATTATTTCTATTATTATGTATTTTTTTTGTTTTGATAAATGTTATTTTATTATAAATACAATGTATGATTATTATTTATTTATTCTCTAAATGATAACACTTCGGGTGTTACATATTCATCCATTGTGTTATCCCTTTGTTGGATCATTCTGACTGATTTATTTAACTTGGAATTAGGTTTTGCCATTTTGGTTCTGGGTAATTTTGGTGTTTTTGGTGGAGATGGTGGGTTATTCCGAGGTGGTCGAACTGTGACCTCTTCTGTGGGTATTATAGGTGTGGATATTTCGTCTTTCTCCCAATTCTATATCTCTGTTATTTTCCTTTGATTTCTTCCGTTTGAGTTTAGTGACAATTATATATATTATTAAAATTGTGATTACTAAACTTAATACCACCGAATTTGATATTGAGGTTAACTTAAATGTGTCCCAATTTGCTTGGTTTTGTTTGGCTCTTTGTATGTCCCCGTGAAGTTCTGTTAATGATTGGCTTCTCTTTGTAAATTCTTTATTAAGTTCTTCTGGATTTATGGGTTTAATTACTTTTGATATAGGTGTCATTGTTATTACGGAAATTTCATGTTCATTTTCCTTAAGCTCTATTTCACTTATATTAGCAAATTTAAAATTATTTTCCAAAATGAATTCTTCAATTTTTGTATTTTCATAGGGTAACTCTAATTGTTCTAGTAAGAAAGTACATTTTGCTGTTAAAGTTAGAATATCGGTCTCTTGTAGTACAATTTTGTGAGTTTGTGCTGCACATAGAGCTACTAAAGTGTTTTTATGTGGGAACATATATAACCATGTATTTTTTGTTTTCATTGGGACAATGTGATTTCCTATCTCCCTTAGTGCGTTATATTGACATAACTCGTACTTTTTGTTTTTCAGTAATTCCATCTTTAAAAATTGCTTTATGACGCAGTGTGGTTGTGATAAATCCAAAATTTTTGGTTGTAGTTGCTTACAAATTTGTAAAGCTTTATTTTCATCTGTATCTATTTGTTGACAAGCTGTCTTTTTCTCTTCGTTGGTGTAGTGTAGAAAGTGCCCCGCCGAATTATTAGCTAAATAATTCCATTCCGGTCTTAATATTATCATGTTTCCCTTGCTTTTCCTTGGTATGGGATATATTTTATATAATGTGTATTCATTTTTTTGTAGAATGCTAATTTTAATGGTGACTCCCAACTCCCCATTCTGATGTCTTAAATTTACTCTCGCTAGTTGGTTTAGTACTGCTGATGAATATAAAAGTGGATGTCCTGTTTCAAGAGTTAGATTTCTTGTTAGAATTGTTAATAGTTGTGAGTCTATAAGTAATGGATGTATTTTATGTTGTAACGAAATTATTATGGATTCTTGTTCTAATAAATAATCGTATAATCGTTCTAATTCAGCCAATGCAAATATAACTATTCCATTAATTTCCAACTCCGCCCACAAATCCCTGTTATCTGCTTTTAAAATGAGTAAATTGGCATTTACTGAGTCAGTCAATTTGTTCAACTTTTCTTCTACTTCCAAAGATTGCATTGATAGGTTTCCCGTAACTTGTTTTATAAACTCGAAATTTGATGCCACTGCTGCTGTTTGTTTATCCAATAATTCAATCATAATCCCCCCATCCTTTTTTAATTTATCTAAAGTGCTATAGATTCGATCAGAATCTGCTTGATCCATTGTTCCAAATAATCCTTTTGAAATTGATTCTATAATGCCCGATAAACCAGAAGTCAGTTTTTGGTATAGTTATTCGGAAAATATTTATTCTATTTGTCGCCTTGCAAAGTAAACAAATTGCAAAGTGAAGTCGGACGAGTGACCATATCGGAAGCACACCTAGTTGTTTGTTTTTGTATACTCACATTGTATACAAATATTAAAGTATAGATGTCATTCAGAAAAAAGGCTTCATAGCTGATTAGTTAACAGACTATCAAGTCTTATATTTGCCTATAAATATACGACTTTAAAGCTTTAATTTTGTTAACAAAGATAATAATTTAAAAGTCAATTATAACATCAGATATCCTAGTTCACTAATAACCAAGATGTAAGGTCAGACATTTGTCTAAATAAATTAAATAGTGTTAGTATACGAGAAACACTCCATTAAAATTAAAATTAGGTGCCTTATAATTGGCTATTAAGCCTAATTTAATCGAATATTCGCATTGATGATATCTATAATCTGAAACCATAGATAAGAAAACCAAAAAAAAAATAAAAATGAGTACATATTACCAAAATTAAGTTTTAATTCAAATATAAAATAATTTTTACATTATTAAATTTGATCAAATTAATTACAATGAATATAGGAATATCAAAATTTACTGATAAGTGATACTTAATTAATATATAAGATATATTTGACATATGCAATGTTAATTTGTATTTATAATATTGACAATATTAAAATATTAAATTTAGGAGCAAAAACAAGAATTAAGAGGAGAATAAAAAGTTTAATTTCAAGTTTTAATTCAAATATAACATAATTTTTACATTATTAAATTTGATCAGATTAATTACAATGAATATAGGAATATCAAAATTTACTGATAAGTGATACTTAATTAATATATAAGATATATTTGACAAATGCAATGTTAATTTGTATTTATAATACTGACAATATTAAAATATTAAATTTAGGAGCAAAAACAAGAATTAACAGGAGAATAAAAAGTTTAATTTTAAGTTTTAATTCAAATATAAAATAATTTTTACATTATTAAATTTGATCCAATTAATTACAATAAATATAGGAATATCAAAATTTACTGATAAGTAATACTTAATTAATATATAAGATATATTTGACAAATGCAATGTTAATTTGTATTTATAATATTGACAATATTAAAATATTAAATTTAGGAGCAAAAACAAGAATTAACAGGAGAATAAAAAGTTTAATTTTAAGTTTTAATTCAAATATAAAATAATTTTTACATTATTAAATTTGATCCAATTAATTACAATGAATATAGGAATATCAAAATTTACTGATAAGTGATACTTAATTAATATATAAGATATATTTGACAAATGCAATGTTAATTTGTATTTATAATACTGACAATATTAAAATATTAAATTTAGGAGCAAAAACAAGAATTAACAGGAGAATAAAAAGTTTAATTTTAAGTTTTAATTCAAATATAAAATAATTTTTACATTATTAAATTTGATCCAATTAATTACAATGAATATAGGAATATCAAAATTTACTGATAAGTGATACTTAATTAATATATAAGATATATTTGACAAATGCAATGTTAATTTGTATTTATAATATTGCTTAATAAATTAATATTAATATGAATATTGAATTGACAATATTAAAATATTAAATTTAGTTGAAATAGCAAGAATTAACAGGAGAATAGAAAGTTTAATTTTTCTTTGAAACATATCTTTTAAAAAAATCTTGAGCAGCATTTGAAATGTTGGCTTTGTTGTAATATTGCTCTCCAATTTTCTTGTTTATATTACACACTTCTGTCATTAAATTTAATATGTTGTTATACTTCTTTAGGAATATAGTTTCTAAAATAAAATTGAAGAAAAACAAATTAAAAATTAATATAGTAACATCTCACACATAATTTTATTAATGTATATAAATTAGTTATAAATAAAAAAAGATGAACAACTTTTACCATCATCTGTAGAACAACTTGAAGAAATTTTTTCCGTTTTTCTGCTTACTCTGTCCCATCGAATGTGATGCAAAAATTGGTCGTCAAACAATTTCAAAATTATGGATTTAACAAAACCATTTACTTCCTTCTTGGAATCTCCTTTCTAAGTATATTGGGAATATTCATAACCCTACCATAAATTGAAAATTAGTCTATATATAAATATAAAATCTAAATATTATGTTTTACCATATTTCTTCTATATTCTTCCTCTTGGAGCTTTGCTTCCAAATTATTTAAATCTCCTATACTTTTTAAGCAACAAATTATTTGAAATGATGATATGATAGGCTTTTGCTTATGCATTTCTGTCATCATTTTCTTCATAACTTCATTTTGGATTGAAATTTTTAGAAGACGTTGGCTTAAAGCTGTCAGTTCGTTCATACTTCCTTGATAATTATCATGGGGTAGCATTATAATATTGGAATGTAATTCGGGATCTGATTCTTGTGTTGGATAAAAATTTAAAGATTGTTCCACATTAGGTGGTGTTAGTTGTAATTCGGATGGGTCACTATATGATGCAAATGACGTCGGTACACTACTAAGTATTAATTGATCGATAATTTTTATGTTTGGCTCATTTAATGGTTCTAAGCAAATTTTGTCGATTTTATAAATTTTATCATTTTCTTGTTTTAATAAATTTTCGTTACATTTATCAAATATATCACCATAATTTTTTATTTTATGTAAATTCTCTCTATTTTCTATTTCTGCAGAAGAATCGCATGAATCACTTGTATAGGTAAGCCGCATTTGACACTCCATATTCGCGGCTTTCAGATCACCTTATTAAAATTAAATCATATTAATGAACCTTATGTATTAAATTATCTTATTAAAACTACCAATATTAGATTTCAATACCCTACAAGAAAATTTCTTCCAAAATTCTTTCGGCTTTCCTGGTAATTTCAAATCTGTTTTCCAATCCTTGTCCTTGGGGCAATATACTTCTGTACATTCATCAGTAAGCCATTCATATCTTACAACTTCCACAAATCTTTTTATCTTGTTATTACCGTCCGGTTTAAATTCAACAACAGCAAAGTGGTCTTCAGTCATGTTTGGCTTAAATAAGCTCTAAATTTTCTGAGTTGGAAATTTTTTTTAATGGATAAAATATTTTATATTCAGAGTTTTCATTATCTTCCATTGCAAATAGTTTGCATTCTAAAGCAGTTATATTAAGTTTTTTAATATTATCTGTATTCTTATTTTTGCATTTAAAAATATGTATTTTTAAGGATTCAATTGGAGAATTAAGAAAATTAAACTGTTCATAGTACTCTTTACATACTACAAATATTTTAGTATTTTCTCGTAAAAAGTAAATGATTTCGAAGACTTGTTTTTCATTACTCATAAAATATTTATTTTTTTCATTATTATTTAATGTATAATTGTAATAAATGAACTCTTGAAAACAGTTTTCCTGATCTTTAATAGGCTTTTTCAGTTGCATTGTAATATTTTGTGATTTTTCAAATATTTTAATCCCTGATGCATTATTTATTTCATACAAACGATTTGCGATTTCAGTTAATGGGTTTTTATGTCCCAACAATAATTTCTTTAGTGGATTCATATAAGATTCAAAACAGAAGGCTGAAAAACTATCTAAAGATCCTTTAAAATTTAATACTTCATCCGCAAGATGAAGCAACATGTGCACATTGTGAGTTATCCTGTGTGAGCCATAGAGAACAGCATATTCAGTTACAAAATCTTTAAGAAGTATTTTGGAAAACTGATTATAAATTATGCACATATCAGGATCGCAGAGTATTCTTATTGCGATCGACAACTTCTGAAAATGATCGTAATATTTTAACAAATAATTTGGTAGAAAATTTTGAAGAATAAATGGTCCATAATAAAGTAAAAAAGTTCGCAATTCAGTTCCCTTAAATGATGATAAAAATTGTAAAAATCTTATTTGTCGCTGAAAATTATCTAGTAAAGATTTATTCAACTCTATCATTTTAACCGAAATTAAATTCTTAACATGATATGGAAATAAAGGTTTAGGTCCAAACCAAATTTTAAGTAATCTTTTCATTACTCCTAATAAAACAATATGTAAATAATCTAGAGCTATTTCTGACACTCCCCAATACCAAGTTCTTCTAGTGGGGAATCAAAAATATGAAAGTCTTTATCATGTCTATCACGAAATGTTATATCTGAACGCAGATCTGCATTTTGACCAATAAAGCTCATTACGTGTTCATTTTTATTATATTTTCCAATCAAAACACATTTCGGACAACCATTATAAGCATTATAATATTTAGTTCCGCACACGGATGCTCTTGCAGGAGCATCACATATTATTGCTCTTACTTTTACATGACACATTTTCCCATTTAAGTCAACTTCATTATTCATGTTTTGCATTTCAGAAACAAATGGTCTTTAAAATTCTTCAAAACCAATGACAAAAACTGTTCTATTCGATAGTAGTTGGCCTAAAATCAACCAAAATCTGCATTATCATGAAAAATCGGCAATCCGTCAACATTTACATCCATATACAGAATGTTAGGCACATTTAAATTTATACTTTGTTCAAACAATATTCTTTTTAGATTAACTTCCACACCAATATGTACATATTCTCCTGGATTTACAAAAAAAATTTCCAAGTTTCGTGGAATTTGGAGTAGTGTTCTAGAGTCACAAGGTAAATCAGGAAAATATCTTCTAAGATATTTTAAAAGTTCGGTTACTGCAGTTTTATTGATATTATAATTAACTGTCCACTTTTGAATAAAGTTACGAATAGCTAAATTTCTATCGAAATTATTTGATATTGACTCAGTAACATTAATTAGATCTATATTATGAAATTCATCACAATTATTGCTTCATATTAAATATAATATGAAGCTTTGTGGTGCAGAGCAAATTTCGAAAAAAAATTTTTCGAGATTTTAAATTTTTTCTTACGTTTTAGATGTCAGAGAATCAGAATCAGCAAAAAAAAATTTCGTGTCCGCCGTACGCCGTACGTCGTACGCCGTACGCAAAACAAAAATTGTCTTTTTGAATCGCTTAGAAATAGTACTAAAACACATTCAATTGAATCAAAAATTTACAGAAAGGTAAACTAAGGATGGAATTTTATGCTTATGGTATCCTTTTCCGAATAATATACCTGCAAACCCCCTTCATAGAGCGATAAAAATGCACAATTTTGTGCATGTCAAAAAACACACCTTCATATAGTCGGATCTTTACCCTGTTTCACAGTTTCATGAATAGACACCATACAAAGAACATAAGAAAAATTCAGAGCCCTGGGTCCCCGCCCCCTTATTTAATGGTAATATTATAATTGAATTTTTGAAAATTGATATGCACATAAAACCAGTATGATTTCACGTAAAACATTATAACTTTTAAAATAGGTATAACAAGTTAGTACCTTTCCATTCCATATAAAAAAAATTATTCCCCGCCTTTTTTATGTGGGTGAGGGGCTTATATATGAAACAAGTTACAACCCCTCAGCGGGAAAGTTTATTAAAGAAGTGAGAAATAGGTTTCTTCATTATACTGTTATACACCTTCCACATAAAAATCAGCCTCATACCTTTACCCCCCTTCATTTTACTAGTGAAAGCGGTGGGCTAATTTAAAAAAATGAAAAAATACTTTTTTAACAATGAAATTTTACACCTTGCATAAAAAAAATCAGACCCACCCCTCTTTATGTCAGTTGTATTTGAATTTCGTCAACCCTCTTTATGTCAGTTGTATTTGAATTTCGATATTTTCAAAGTAAAATTTTTGAAATTCAAAATGGCTATAAAATGGTCCAGAGTTTATGTACGACTTTCTTACTTCTATGCCAGGTACCATAATTTCAAACCTTGCGAAATTACTTAAAATTATAAACCACTATCTCATTAAAGTAGAGGAGGGGGTGTATTAATGAAATAAGCAATATACCCTATGCGGGAGACTATATCAAAAAAATTAAAAATTGGTTTCTTCATAATACTATTCTACACCTTGTACATAAAAACGAGACCTGTACCTTCAACCCTCTTCATTTTGCAGGGGTAAAAATTTCGACATTTTAAAAATTAATATTATATTGGATATACAATTTCAAGTATTTATTTATTGAAACTTAGTAATAATTTCAAATTGTACAACATTAATAGTTTTGAAAAAATTATTACTTTTAATTTTATATATATTACGTGGTTCGTGAAATTCAAATTTTTCGCAAAGGTCTTAGATTAGATATTAGCTTTGAAATATAGTTATAGCGGACCCTTCTTTAAAAGATTTCCCCACCTACCTACGAAAAAAAAGCTGCCAAGTTGGAAGAGTGCTTCATATACCCTTTTGATCCACCTAGGATTTAGTGAAAACGAAGATTTAAATAAAAATTATGATTTTTACAAAACTCCCAAAGTTGTACAATTTAAAATTACAATCAAGTTTTTATAAATAAGTACTCGAATTTGTAATACCATATTTATACTAAATACTCGAAACGTAATATATATGTATATGTGTTTATTCTATAAATTTCGAAATTATGCCCCTGTAAAATGAAGAGAGTTGAAGGTACGTGTCTCAATTTTGTATAGAAGGTGTAGGTGTGTATTTTTAAGAAAATAATTTCTCATTTTTTCAATCCAGTCCCCCGCTGAGGTGCTGGAGCCTCTTTCACAAAATTACCCCCTCACCCATAATAAAAGGGAAAGGGGTAAAATTTTTGGCGGACACGGATGTTTTTTTGCTGATTCTGAAACCCTGACATCTAAAACGTCCAGAAAAATTTACAATATATGAAGCAATATATATATATATTGTCTTATATCATAAATTAAACCATTCGATATTGATAATAATTTGATCATTTTTACCATTCGTATAAATTTTATATAAATAACATCATAAGTTTTATATAAGAACATAAAATATATTTACTTTTAAATTGTGAAAAACACGTAGTTTTATAAAATATTATAACTTTTAGTTAATTCCTTGTTTTTATTAAAGCCTAGGTTGATCTAAAAGGGGATATGAAGCACTCTTCCAACTTGGCAGCTTTTTTTGTATTGTTTTGAAATTTTTTCCAATATCAGTTAAAATCTCACTGCAATTATTTAGATCTGGCAATATTTCGGGAATTTGATTATCTGATAAGCTAGTAGCAGAATTGGCTGAATTATTTCCGTTTTTATTGAAAGTTGACAATTTATTTTCTGCATTCAATCTAGTAGAGTTACCTGAAAATTCTCTGATGTTTTTCCTGATTTTTTTTTTATATTTGTATCTTAAATTATACATAAATTTTTTTTGCCTTTTTGAAGTATTACAAATATTGTTCATATTAAAAAACTTAATATTCAGCTAATAGTTGAGGAATAAGTTTTGAGTAATATGAGAATATAAGATATTACTGGTAACCGATAGCTAAGAAATTGAAGAAAACCCTTTTTATAACTATTTTTTTCAAATGAATTGTATTTATTTATTTATAAAAAAACAAATATATATATATATATAAATATATATATATATATACATATATATGTACATATTAACAAAACTTTTTTTATATATATAATATAGGTATAAGCTTTTTGAAAATTTTATTTATATATTTATAAAAATATTTCTATATACATATATATATATATATAATATATATATATATATATATATATATATATATATATATATATATATATACATATATGTATATATATATATATATATAAATATATATAGAAATATTTTTATAAATATATAAATAAAATTTTCAAAAAGATTATACCAATATTATATATATAATAAGTTTTGTTAATATGTACATATATATGTACATGCCTATAAATATTTTTTTTATAAAAATATAAATAAAATTTTCAAAAAAGTTATATATATATATATATATATAATATTTCTATATATATATATATATATATTTATATATATATATATATATATATATATATATATATAAGTTAATTTTATTGTTGATAAATTTAATAAAAAAAACAAATTTATTTTTATTACAAGTGGATTGTTCCACATTTATTGAAATCAAAATTAAGACTAAAAAAATTAATGCTTAAAACTAATTACAATAGTTCTTACTTAAATAAATTCTACTTGCACACGCCGCAACGTCAGCATAAAATATTAGAGGTAAATTTAATTCAAATAATTATTTTGTGGGAATTTATGATTTATGAATTTCGCATATTATCATCCGGTGTAATATTACTTAAATATTTAAAATTTAATAAATTAAATATTACGCCTGTTAACTCTTCCACCTTTAAATGCCAATGTCCTCATTTGCAAACTTTTTAAAATTGATTACATTTCGTAGAATTTTCGTCTGGCCGCTATTTTTGGAGGCATTATTTTTGATAGAAAATTTCCTGATAAATTTTCTTCTGAAGAGGTAACTATTTCTTGAACAACTATTTTTTCTTTAGGTTGAATTATGTTTGGAGATGATGATTCTAGTTTGTTATCATTATTAATTTTATTATCAGTTGATTGAATTATTATTTTATTATTATTTCTTCTTTTAATTTTAAATAGTATAAAAATAATTAATATAGTAAGTAATGTTCCAAATAAACCATAATTTATTATTTGATACGTTGTTTTTTCTGTATGAAGCAGATCAGTTCGGACTGTATTATTAATTTGAAGTTCTTTAACTATTTCTAATGATAAAATTTCTTGATATTGTTTTTCTTGTGGAGTCGGTTGTAAAATAGCAGTTAGAACATGAAGTGTTGATACCTCTTTTGAAACAAATAATTTGTTATTAACATTAATGGTAGTGTTATGAAATTTTATTAGAAACACTCCATTGAGATGGTGTGAAACATTTTCAATTTTTATTTTGCCGGTATATTGATTAAGTAATAAAATTCCTTCTGATATTTCTTCTATAGTTTGTATGTGCTGATTATTAATAATGTTACAAGTAGAATTAAGGCTTTTTAAAAGATTTGGAATACAAGTAGAATTACTAATATCAATTAAATTATTTGGTTTACAAATTGACAAATAATTAAAAGTTTTACATTCATTCTTAATAGAAAACATTTTTTCATTATCTTTTAAAATATTATTACAAAGTATTTCGTTTATTACATTTTTTCTTTTAACTGGTTTAATTAACAATTTTTCGTAAATTTTTTCTGTTGTTATTGGAATATTAACAATATAAAATAAAATAGAACTATTTGTTATAATTTTAGTGTCAGCAAAATCTAAAGCTTCTTCTGGTGTAGAGTAAGGAAGTTTTTCTTTATCTAAAACATCAGTTGCAAGTTTTATTTCTGATTTTGTTAAAAGCATAGTATTTATAATTCCTGATTTAGCACAATGAATGGCCTGTCTAATATTAATTAATTCTTCTTTTATTAATTTTAATTTATATTGAATACTTAAAGCTAATTGATCAATAAATTTATCTTCTTTATTTATTAAACTTAAAAATTCATTTGTTACTCTCGTTATATTATTTATTCTTTCATTATTTAATTGATTGATTATTATTTGCTTATTATTATTTTGTAAAACATTATTTATTTTGTCTTTTATAATTTCATAATCTTCGTGATCTGGATTTCCTGCAATCCATTTCCATGTAGTACCGATAAAATTGAATGATCTTTTATTTCTATGTGGTATAAAATTATCTAACATTTCTTGGATTTGATTAAACTCATAATTTATATAAGAGAATAAAGGGTGTTTAGAAATATTTTGAAGTATTGGATTTGTTTCAGTTATGAAATTTTGATACCTTTCTAATTCAACAATATGAATTAATTTAAAATTTCCATCTTGAATTCTACCTTGACCTCTAGCTATTGCAACTATATATGGGAGTTTGAATAGTCCAAAATTTGGACGTCATTGATAACAGTGTGAATCGCAAATCTGAAAAATGAGAGAAAAAATACTTTTCAGTTCCTAATATTACTTTTATGCATTGTTTTTCCAGTTTCTGTTATGATTACTGTATTTTTGTTTTCTTTAACTATTTCTTTTTTAAACCTAACTGTAAGCTTAGATCCTATGCGTTTATTATGTTTAACGTAAATTATTTGACCAGGTTGATACGTTTTAATTGGTTTTCTTTTCTTATTATGATATTCTATGTCATTTTTTTGTTTTTGCATTAATTTTTCTACATTATTTAAACGATTTTTTTCAAAATCTTCTGGTTTTACATTTGGGTTTCTACCATAAAATAATTCAACAGGTTTTTTTCCTGTGGTAGAATGAATTGTGAAATTGTATTCATTAATAGATCGTTCAAGGAGTTCTTGAAACGTACGAGATATTTGTTCAGTTTTCAAACATCTCATAATTTTTGACAAGGTAGAATGAAAGCGTTCTATTTGTCCGTTGATTTCACTTTTATATGGAGGTGCTTTATAAATTTGTATTTTCAATTCATCTTCCATCATAGATGTTATGGAAGCAGAATTTAATGATTTTTCATTATCAATAACTACATATTCGGGAATACAAAAGAAAAATAATAAGTCTCTTAGAGGTCGCTTGATATCCTCAATTGATCTAGAATTAATTAGTTTAGCCTGAGCGAATTTAGTGAATTTATCAATAGCTGTTAAAACTAGTTTACCTTCTGTTGAATAAATGTCGATGTGAATAATGTGACCTGGATAAGTTGGAATAGGAGTAGGACTAAGAATTGGATTGTTGGGATGTCTTTCATATTTATTTTCTTTACAAACTGTGCAATTTTTTACTAGATAATTTATTTTTTTATTCATTTTAGGGAAATAATATTTTTCTAAAATTTGAAGCCTATTTTCCAGCGGATTGCGATGAGCTCTACGATGTGTGCTCACTATTATTTCATCTTGTTCATTTTCATTGTTTATATCTTTAACCATTCATTGAGTAAATCTAATTCGATAGTTTCTAAAATGTATTGGATAGATTTCTTGAATTTTTCCCATAATAGGTTCTTCTGTCATTAAACCGTTAATGGTAGAAGAGTTGAGATATTTTTTAAAAATATTTATTATGTCTGTTTCTAAATATTGCGGTTGAACTATTGTGTGCCTACTATAATTTGGAAAAACGTTTTCTAATTGATAACTAATTTCATCTCCTTTTTTTAAAATTAATTGATTACGAAAGACATTAATTGGGGATTCTGTTGAAGGAATTAAATTGTGTGATGAACTTTCATCACTATGTTGAGTCATAGTTGAATTTATTGAAGTATTGCGTGAGATTCTGGATAAAGAATCGGCTACAACGTTTGTTCTCCCTGGCTTATATTTCAATTCATAATTGTATTCTTCTAGAATGGATTTCCAACGTTTCATTTTACTGTTGGTGTTTTTATTACTAAGTGCATATGTGAGAGGTTGGTGATCTGTGAAGATATTGACTTTTCTTGATCCGTATAGGAAATTTCTGAGGGAGTTTAAAGCCCAAATTATTGCAAGCATTTCTTTTTCATTGGTTGCGTATGATTCTTCTGTTTTATTTAAAGTTCTAGATAAAAATGTTATTGGTCTATTTTTTTGGGACAAAACTGCGCCTATGGCGTAGTCTGAAGCATCAGTTGTTAGCTCAAAATCAGCTTCAAAGTTAGGATGTGAAAGAACTACTTCTTTAAAAACCAATATATTTTTAATTTTCCTAAAGGCTTCTATAGCTTCTTCATTTAGATTAATAATTTTGTTTTTTGAAATATTTTTGGACACGCGTCCATCTTCCCCTCTTAAGAGGGATGTCAGGGGTTTTGCTAATTTTGCGTAGTCCTGAATGAATCGACTATAATATCCTGACATTCCGAGGAACGATCTCAAATCTTTGAGGGTTTTGGGGATAGCTAACTCGACTATTGTTTGAACTTTTTTAGGATTGGTTTTAATTCCATCCTTTGAAATAATGAAACCTAGAAATTCTACATCGTTTTGGAGAAACTCACATTTATCTAATTGAACTTTCATGTTTGCTGCCTCTAGAGTTTTAAAAACTTTTTCAAGATTAATAAAGTGTTCATTTAAATCTCTACCAAATATTATAATATCGTCTATATAGACATAACATCTTTTCCTATGTTTTCTCTAAGAATATCATCTAGAGTACGTTGGAATATAGAGGGAGCGTTTTTCAGTCCAAACGGTAAACGTGTGAACTCGTATTTTCCGTTATTAACAGAAAATGCTGTTTTTTCAATATCGGATTCTTTTAGTGGTATTTGATGAAAGCCACTTTTTAGATCTATTATTGTAAAATATTTATTTTTGCCTAAATTTGATAAAACTTCATAAATTTCGGGAATAGGGTATCTATCAGGAATTGTGACAGTATTTAATTTACGGTAATCGATGACCATTCTGTACTTCTTTTCTCCTGATGCGTCAACCTTTTTGGGTACAATCCATATAGGTGAATTATATGGTGATTTTGATGGTCTAATAATACCATCTTCAAGCAATTCATTTACTTGTTTTTCAACTTCGCCTTTTAAACACATTGGATAGAGATAGGATTTGGGATAAACAGGATCATTAGTGGAAGTTCGGATTTCTCCTTTGACTATGGAAGTATAAGTTAATTTTTCATCGGGGGCTGAGAACAAGTTAGGATATTTTTTTAGTATTAAATTCAAATTTTCTTTTTGCTCTCAATTCATATGAGATGTTCTGATATTCATATTATTGACAGAGTCAGAAATTTGCTGTTTTAATTCAATAATAATATTAGGTTCAATTGTTAAATAGCCTTCTTTTGTATGAATTATAGCACCTAATTCTTTCAGGGTATCATTACCAATAATACCATCAAAAGAAATAAGACTAGGTAAAATAAAAAATTTAATTTTGGAAATTTGGAACCGAATAATTCTACTAAGGCATGATGTGTAATTTTGATATTACCTCCTACAGAGTTTACATGAAAGGATTTTTCGTTTAGAATAGGATTTTTAATGTAACGGGGTTTGATATAATTTTTATTTGAACCTGTGTCAATTAGAAATTTTAATTTTTCACCGCTCTTCGCTAAGTGTTCAATGTAAGGTAACGAAGAGCTATTTAATCTAAAAAATAAATATCATCTAATTTTTCTAATTCTTCAAAATTTGAATTATTTTGAGAATCAATATAATTTACTAATGTTTGATCGAATTTTTGATCTTCATTTATTATTTCTTGTTCATATGGAATAAATTCGTTTTCTGTATTATTTTGTTCATCTTCGATTTCTTCTGTATTAAAAATTCTTTGAAATTTATTAGGCTGGTGCATTTGGTTTGAAGATGCTCTTTTATCTGCAAATTGATTTCTTAATTGTGGTCTATTTTGATAATTAATGTTTCGAGTACGTATTGAAGGATCAATTTCCATAGGTTCTGGTCTAGGATACGGTTTTGGAGGAATTGGAAGAGGGTTGTTATTATTTGGATATTGCTGCAACTGTTGTGGACGAGGGAATTGTCTTGAAAAATTAGGGAAAGTAGATCCGCGATAGTTGCCAACAAGTTCAGGATAGAAACTTTTACGCATCGGAATTGGATTAGGACGTTGTTGCGTACGGAAATGATTTGTTCTAGGTGGGATAGGTGGTGAAGTGGGAGGTTGCATCCTACGAATACCTCCATGACTGTGTAAAACACGATAATCAACATTTTGTAGTTTAAGACATAAATGAAGAGCTTGAGGTAAATCAACTGGCTCTTTCATACTAAGTAGTCTAGGGAGATCGCCTTTAAGACCTCTTACAAATGTGTCTAATGCACGATCACGATATGACTGATTCATTATATTTAAAGATTCGTTACTAAGCTCTAAGGAAGATAATTTATTTATTATTAACGATAGATGATGATAAACTGCTTGATGGAATTGTGGAATTGAATTATTACCTTGAATTAAAGTAGTCATTTGGTATTCCAATGTCCCTAAATCTCTTTTGTCTGCATAATGTAGGGTAAGACATTTTGATATATTCTCCCAATTTAGAGGAGTGTTATAGGATTCTAATGCAATATCTGCAGAACCTGTAATTTTATTTCGGACTACACTAAGGATACCGTAATATTTAGACGTTCCTTTTAAATGGTCATAAACTTTTAGAATTATATCTACACTTTTCTTCCAAGAACTAAATTCTCCTGCCTGTCCCGAAAATTCTCTTAAACTTTTAACTACATCTGGAATTTTATCCATTCCAGATAGATCTTGCACTGATCCTACGCTTTCATCTACATCATCGGTTCTTAAACTGTGGTCCGCGGACCACTAGTGGGCCGCGGACTATTTTTAAGTGGTCCGCGAAGAAAAAAATTATTAATGTAAAAAAAAATACTAAATATGTTGTTAAAATTAGTTTCAATGTTAGTAATGAAAAAAAATTATTGTTTTTTTTTCCTTCAATAATTATTTTTGAAATTTTCAAAATATGAAAATATTTTTTAAAAAATCATTAAATTTGAATAAAATCTAGTAGCCCGATTAATATATAATATATAACTGATATAACTATACATATATGTACAATTTATTTCTAATGCAAATTAGTTCTATTAACTACACAAGTCCAGCAAGACCTTCAGTTGTTTTATTGTTTTATTATAAAAATGTATTTGGAATAGTTCGTTAAAAATAAATCTCAAAAAAGTAATTTTACGGCTATATTATACTTTACTGTTTTTTTTTGTATCATTTATGTGTATTTCTACCTAGCTAATTTTAAGTTAAATTGGTTTAGCAAAGTTAAAAAGGTAGGTACATAATATAATTATCGTCGTTAATTTTTTATAACTGATTTATTACCGTTAGGAATATTTGTATTAAAAAATGGATAGTTGGCTTAAAAGAAAATCTGATCAAATAAATGAAGGTGCATCATCATCATCATCTACCATAGTAGATACTACTAGGAATAAAAAAAAAATAAAAGTACATCGAAAATATGATATTAGCTATTTATCATTAGGATTCATACTCGGAGGCATGGATAATGAAGAAAAACCGCAGCGTGTTCTGTGCCATGAATTGCTTTCTAATGAAGCAATGAAACCATCAAAATTACGGAGACATTTTGAAAGTAATCATAAAGAATATGTCAAGAAACCCGTAGAATTTTTCAAAACAAAAGAGCTTGAATTGCGAAAAAGCCAAACTTTGATTAGAAATATAACCAGAGGATCAAATAATGAAAATGCAGTAAGAGCGTCGTTTGAAGTTGCCAATCTTATAGCCAAAGCTGGAAAACCCCACACAATTGGGGAGGACTTAATTTTACCTGCAGTTAAAGCAATTGTTAATACAATGCTAGGGGAAAAGGCTGCAAAAGAATTAAATTTAGTGGCTTTATCTAATGATACAATAAAAAAACGAATAGATAAAATTTCTGGTAACATAAAAAACCAACTAATAGAGCGAATTCTAAAATCTCAATATTATAGTTTACAGTTGGATGAAAGTACGGACTGTAATAACAAATCGTGGTTACTATGTTATATTAGGTATGAATTCGGAAACAAAATTAATGAAGACATATTGTTTTGCCACAGTTTGATCCATACCACCGCTGAAGAGGTGTACAATAATTTGAATGAGTTTTTAATTTCAAATGAAATTAAGTGGTCTAACTGTGTAGGAATTAGTACAGATGGAGCACGTGCCATGTCGGGAAGAGTAACTGGTTTGATTACACGAGCAAGTGAAAACAATTCTTCAATTAAGTGGCATCATTGTTTTATTCATCGAGCATCTTTAGCTGCTAAGAAGATGCCAGAAGAGCTAAAAAAAGTATTGGATGACGCTGTTAAAATTGTAAATTTTATTAAAGCTAGGCCATTAAACTCAAGAATATTTGAGCAGCTCTGCCAGTCAACAACTTTTGCTTCACACAGAAGTGCGCTGGCTCTCTCGAGGAAAAGTTTTATCGAGGCTTTTTGAACTAAGGGATTAAGTCAAGCTATATTTTGTTAACATGGCATCACCATTTCCCATAGGTAAAAATTTATGTAACTATTCGTGGTTAGCCAGTTTAGCCTATATGGCAGACATATTTACATATTTAAATTTGCTTAATCTGAGTTTGCAAGGATTTGATGTCACATTATTTCATGTTGAAGATAAAATTGAGGCAATGATTCTAAAACTAAAATTATGGAAAACACGTTCATCACAACGAAACTTTGACGCTTTTGAAAATTTAAAAACTTTCCTTAATACCTCCAATGAAAATTTATCAGATGAAATTTTAAATTATTTCATCCAACATCTGAAGGATATGCAATGGACTTTTCGTGAATATTTTCCAACTCCCGATAACACGAAATTGTGGATTAAATATCCATTTAACATCAATATTGATAAAATATCTGGTTTAACATCAGTTCAAGAAAACTCATTAATAGAAATATCCACTGATAATTCATTAAAAATTAAATTTAATGAAAATACTACTGCCAATTTTTGGATATCTTTACGTAGAGATCATCCTGATTTATCAAAAATTGCATTACAAGTTTTAATGCCCTTTCCTACTACGTATTTATGTGAAAAAGCATTTTCAGCACTAGTATATTTAAAAAATAAATATAGAAATAGGTTAATAAACGTAGAAACAGATCTTCGAATTCAATTATCAAGCATTTTACCTGATATTAATAAATTAACATCAGAAATGCAACATCATCCCTCTCATTAAATAATCATATTATTAATTATAATTCTAGAAATGTGAAACTATATTTAGAGATCTGTAACATTATTTTATTCTACAGATTTAATTTATATACTTATTATATTTTATTAAAAGTTAAAATTATTATATTTAAAACTAATACCATGAAATGGAATTTAATTTTTATTTTATATTAAATTTATATTAAAAATTGAATTAAATAAATATATAAGTTTTTGTTATATTGAATCAAATAAATATTTAATTTTTTTTTATACTGCAACTTTATTCGGCGGTCCGCAGATTTCAGATTTTTTAATTCGTGGTCCGCGAAGTATAAAGTTTAAGAACCGCTGATCTACATCATAATTTAATTCAGTTTGTGGATTAGTAAATGAATCTAAAATTTCTTAATTTTCTGTTCTAACTACTTGTGAAATAATTTTCGTAAGATCATTTAAATTTAAATTACTGATATTTTGAGTAACCTCATTCATACCTAACGATAAAATAGATGGTTTTATAATATTTTCTTTGCACATTTTGGTAATTGGTATTTATTTTGTATTATCACTTTTAATTTTATTAATCAATTTCGTTTTATTTATTTTTTTTTATTTGAAAAATATTTTTCTATTCAATTATGAAATAAAAGAGATTTTATTGATCAATTAGTTTTTCTCAATTTCCTTTATGAAAATATAAACAAACATTTTTTAAAATATTTTTACTTTAAATTCGTACCATAAAAATTTAGATAAGCTTCCTTTTTATTTAGATAAAAATTATTTAATTTATAAATTTTTCATATGGCGCAAAATTACAATCCTTTAATTTATTTATTTCCTTATTAGACTTTATATTTTTGTAGATAAATTATTTATTTAATTTCACTTCAAATTTATTTAATTTATTAGATTTTTGTTTGAGAAAATTTTATTTGTTTCTTTAATTTTAATAATAATTTATTGAATTTATTGAATTCTTATTTTTTTCAGATAATTTAATTTTATTTATATTTTATTTTCAATTATTAATTTATTCAATTTTTGCTTTGATTTGAAATTTTAATTAATTTTTATTTTTGTAAAATTTTAATTTTCTCACTTTTTTTTATAAAAACAAATATAAGTAATATTAAAAGCTAACTCACATTAAAATAAGAAGATTAGCGATGAACATTTTGATGAGTCTCTCAGATGAATTTCTTGAATGTTGGACCTCTTGTATGGTCTTTCCTTATAACAGTTAGGCGGCTGTTGATGAATATTTGTGCCTTCGATGTGGTTAATCAGAATATTACTCAGCAACTCCGTTTTGTCCTCAATGAGGTGACTCCGGGGCCTCTTTTCCTAACTTTTTGTTGTTATGAAAATTTCAGAGGATTTTATCACTCCTAATTGCCACTTTTGATCAATGAAAAAAGTTCCGATTTGGACAGTGGTTGGTTACACTATTACCAAATTTCCGACACTATTTTAGTGATTGGTTACACTTTAATATTTAAATTTTTGTGATTGGTTACACTTTTCCAATTAAATTTTAGTGATTGGTTACACTTTTATAATTCAAAAGTTATTAATTAATCTCGGACAAAATTATTAAAAAAAAAAAAAAATTTATTGGACTTTTTTAACACTATCATCAGGGGTCCCTGGTCGGGCGCCAGTTAATTTTATTGTTGATAAATTTAATAAAAAAAAACAAATTTATTTTTATTACAAGTGGATTGTTCCACATTTATTGAAATCAAAATTAAGACTAAAAAAATTAATGCTTAAAACTAATTACAATAGTTCTTACTTAAATAAATTCTACTTGCACACGCCGCAACGGCAGCATAAAATATTAGAGGTAAATTTAATTCAAATAATTATTTTGTGGGAATTTATGATTTATGAATTTCGCATATTATCATCCGGTGTAATATTACTTAAATATTTAAAATTTAATAAATTAAATATTACGCGTGTTAACTTATATATGTATATAGAAATATTTTTATAAATATTTAAATAAAATTTTCAAAATGATTATACCAATATTATATATATAAAAAAGTTTTGTTAATTTTATCACTCACTTTTAATATAAATTATTTTAACAATTAGATCAATTTTAACAATTATCATATATATTTATGTATTTATTGAAATTATTTTATTTATTTACATAAATGTAATAATTTTTTTTTATTATACGCACACGGTATTATTGAAATTATTTAATGCACACGAAAACGACTAAATAAAAAAATTTCCACAATTTTTTTTAGCGAAGAAATAAAAGAAAATCCTTTTTATAGCTATTTTTTCAAATGAATTGTATATATTTATTTATAAAAAAAACAAATATATATATATATATATATATATATATATATATATATATATATGTAGGCGCCTAACATTTATCACAACTGCCCTACAGAAATACGTTCGACTGACAGCTCGTGGTGTGGTGAAATTCGGCTGATAGCTTTAGACAGAATATTTTTGCTGTTCCAGATCATTCTGCCGTAATCTCTGCTGATGTCAAGAAGTTTTTTTTTATGCTCATATAATTATTTAAAGTAACGTTAAGTCAAGCTTAGTTTAATATTGTATCTCATTTTTAAAGTAAAGTAAATTAAAGTATTGTTTCACATTTTCAAACAAATTAACTCGAATATCATTAATAATTAATAGCCATCAAATATAAGTTTTATAACGATTAAACGTTGATGTTTTTTATTTATAAACCTACATTTGGGGGCTCAACCACGCGGTCGGTTATTTTGTTTTGAGCAGTGTATATGATATATTTGAATAGTGAAAAAATAAGACAATAAAACGCGGTTAATTGTTAAAAATAGACATTTTAATTATAAAAAAGTAAATTGTGATGAATGCCGAGTCGCTTTTAGGGCTAACACTTGAAGAATTTAAAGCTGAATTGGACACATTAAATTTGGTTACAACTGGGTCAAAGACGAGTTAACTTCAAGAGTAGCTGAAGCGTTACAAATAGATTTACCAGGACATATTTCACAAATTATTGGTAAAACTAAGGATTCAGGTAACAAACAAAAGTAAAATTAAATTCTGTTTCTGAAAACATTGTTGAAATGACTACAACACCACGTGTTTTATTAAAAGACATGGATTTTTTTATATCAAATTTTTCGGGCGATGATATTACGGTAAACACTTGGTTAACGGAATTTGACGAAATAACAGGTGACGGTGTCGTGTCCGATATAGAAAAATTGTTGCTAGCGAGAAAAAAATTAACGGGATCAGCTAAATCTTTCATAAAAACATGCTCGGTAAAAACATTTGAACAATTAAAAACGAATTTAGTAGCGGAATTTGAAAAAACAGTGTGTAAAGCTGATATATACAATAAATTCAATAATACCAAAATGAATAAAAATGAATCATTTCGTGAATATATATACAAAATACAAGGAATTGGTCAATTAGCCGACGTCGATGAAAATTCTTTCATTCAATATATAATAAACGGTGTTCCGGGTCGGGAAGAGCACAAAGTTTTATTGTATGGTGCTGAAAATTTAAAACATCTAAAATTAAAATTTGTTGAATTCGAAAAATACAAAATAAAATGTTATGAAAATTTTAATAAACAAAAATCAATGCTGAAAAATAAGAATTATGCTGAAAATAATGCTGATGGTAAAAAAAAATGTATGCTGAAAATGGTAATAATAAAAATTTGGCTGAAAACAATAAAATTATTAATACAAATAATAAAATCTATTGTTTTAATTGTGGTTCTACTGACCATAAAAGAAAGGATTGTAAGGCTGCAACAAAGTGTTTTAATTGTAATGGTATTGGGCATATGTCGCCACAATGTCCACAAAATAATACTACAAATTTAGAAATAAACAATATAAATGTCAATAACAAAACTAGTATCTTAATTAATAACATATTTTTCCAGGCATTAATAGACACAGGTGCTGACGTTTCGCTTATCAAAGAATCAACTTTTAAAAGGTTAAAAACTGTTCGTATGAAAAAAACAAATATAAATTTAATTGGTCTCGGCGCCGGTAAAGCAACAACGATGGGATCGTGTGAATGCAACATAAAAATTGATGAAGTAGAATTTTACAATCAATAGTTAATGGTGCTACCTGACGATTCAATACGTGTTGACGTTGTAATTGGAAATGATCTAATTTCGAAAGCTAAAGTTGTAATAGATGCAAATGAGCCGAAATTTTATAGAATTGATGATGAACATTTCATTATGCAAATTCAACTGGAAGAAACTGCTGAACTTGATGTGCCGCTGAAACATAAAGCTGAAATTGAAAATTTAATTAATAATTACAACCCGATAAGGGTTAAAAATTGTCCGGTAGAAATGAAAATAATTTTAAATGACGAAACGCCAATTCATCATCAACCAAGAAGATTACCAATTAAAGAAAGAGAAGCTGTTAAGAGTCAAGTTGATGTATGGTTAAAAGAGAACATAGTGAAGCAGTCTACGTCATCATTTGCTAGCCAAGTTGTGGTGGTGAAGAAAAAAGACGGTACACCAAGGATTTGTATTGATTTCAGAAAATTAAATAATAAAACTGTTAAGGAAAGATTTCCAGTTCCAAATATGGAAGATGTCTTAGATAAATTAGAAGATAATATGATATTTACTACGTTAGATTTGAAAAACGGTTATTTTCATGTTCCAATTGAAGAATCCTCAAAAAAATATACAGCTTTTGTAACTAATGAGGGACAATTTGAATTTAACTATGTACCTTTTGGATTGTCAAACGCGCCGTCTGTATTTCTACGATTTATTTATATTATTTTCAGAAATTTGATTAACGAGAAAATTTTAGATACGTATATGGATGATCTCATACTTGCATCAAAAAATGAAGAGGATAACATTCAAAAATTAGAACTTGTGCTGAAAGTTGCTGCTGGGAATGGTTTACGTTTCAATTGGAAAAAATGTAAATTTTTAAAACACGAAGTCGAGTTTTTGGGACATAGTGTATCAAAGGGTAAAATAAAGCCGTCTGAAAGTAAAATAATTGCTGTGAAAAATTTTCCACAGCCGAAAAATGTTAAAGACATTCAAGCTTTTCTTGGATTAACAGGGTTTTTTAGGAAGTTTATAAATTCTTATTCTATAATTGCTAAACCACTTACAGAGCTGTTGAAAAATAATGCAGTTTTTACAATTTCAGCTAAAGAAAAACAGGCAATTGCAGCGCTAAAACAAGCCTTAATGCAGAATCCGGTATTGGCAATTTATAAACAAAATGAACCAGTTGAAATTCACACAGACGCTTCAAAAATTGGAATAGCTGCAATAATGTTTCAAAAACACGAAAATCAATCATTACACCCTGTACAATATTACAGCCGTAAAAATAATCCTACGGAAGAAAAATAGCATAGCTTTGTTCTAGAAACGTATGCGGTATTCAAAGCGCTGGAAAAATTTCGATTTTATATTCTAGGAACGAAATTTAAAGTTGTAACAGATTGCGTAGCTTTTCGCCAAACGATGAATAAAAAGGACTTACCAAATTCGGTGCAAAGGTGGATAATGTATATGCAGGAATATGATTTTGTAGTAGAACATAGAACCGCAAAAAGAATGGTACATGTTGATACGTTAAGCAGAGCACCAATAATATGTATTATTGAAAACGAAGTACTGGTGAGAATCCGTAAAGCACAAGAAACAGACGAATATATCAAATCTATTAAAATATTGTTGAATCAAAATGGTAATTATGACAATTTTTTGATGAAAGGTAATATTTTATTAAAGGAGCAAAATGGATTCCAATTAATAGTTGTTCCGAGAAATATGGAAAAAGAAATAATCAAATTAAAACATGATGAAGGACATTTTGGGGTAACTAAGACGTTACATTTAATTTCCCAGGAATTTTACATTTTTAGATTAAAAAATAAAATTGAAAACTGTATCAGGATTTGCGTGAAATGTATCTTGGCCAATCGAAAGCAAGGGAAAAATGAAGGATTGCTGCATAGTATTAACAAAGTGGATGGATTTTCTAAATATGTGTGGATTTACCCTACAAGAACATTGGAAACTATCGAAGTCATACAGAAATTACAAATACAACAACAAAATTTCGGGAATCCAACAAGAATTATAACTGATCGTGGTACAGCTTTTACTGCTAATGCTTTTGCTGATTATTGTGCTGAAGAAAACATACAGCATATTTTAATAACAACTGGCGTACCAAGAGCAAATGGACAGGCAGAACGTACAAATCTCATTATTTGTGAAGTGTTAAAAAGACTTTCCGTTGATTCACCTGAAAAATGGTATAAACTGGTACCAAGAGTACAAATTGCTATTAACAGTACTTTTCAAAGAGCGATTCAAAGAACTCCTTTTGAAGTACTATTTGGTTTTAAAATTAATAAAAAATCTGACTTACACATTATAGATATGATTAAAGAAGAACTTGTAAATGAATTAGATGAAGAACGTGAAAATACAAGATTTGAAGTTAAACAACAAATAGAAAAAATTCAAGCTGAAAATAAAAAAACATATAATTTAAGACGTAAAATCGCGACTGATTATAGGACTGGTGACCTAGTCGCCATTAAAAAAACACAATTTACTAATGGTAATAAACTTTCTAATCTTTTCTTAGGTCCGTATGAAGTTGAATCAAAAGGCCGTGGTGAAAGATATACCGTCAGAAAAGTTGGTACAACAGATGGCCCAAAGATCACAACAACTAGCTGTGACAACATGAAAGAATGGGTTAATAATAGTGCATCAGAAAATGAAGATGATGTTGTATCATCCGGGTCGGATGATGTTTCTTCAGGAGGGCCGAATGTAGGCGCCTAACATTTATCACAACTGCCCTACAGAAATACGTTCGACTGACAGCTCGTGGTGTGGTGAAATTCGGCTGATAGCTTTAGACAGAATATTTTTGCTGTTCCAGATCATTCTGCCGTAATCTCTGCTGATGTCAAGAAGTTTTTTTTTATGCTCATATAATTATTTAAAGTAACGTTAAGTCAAGCTTAGTTTAATATTGTATCTCATTTTTAAAGTAAAGTAAATTAAAGTATTGTTTCACATTTTCAAACAAATTAACTCGAATATCATTAATAATTAATAGCCATCAAATATAAGTTTTATAACGATTAAACGTTGATGTTTTTTATTTATAAACCAAACCTACATTTATATGCTACATAGTCGACAGAAAAAAATTTCTGTAAATTTCTGTAAATTTTTATGTTAATGTGAGTTCAATAATGTTTATTAAAAGTGAAAATAATACATATTATATATATACACTGCATCAAAAAAAAAACATATACAGCAAACTTTTTTTAATTTAAGTTCATATATTTTTCTTAAAATATTTTATAGAAATTCAATTTTTTTACATTAATTAACAATTTTAAAAAGAATATGTTTTGTTAATCAATGTAAAAAAATTTAATTTCTATAAAATAATTTAAGAAAAATATATGAACTTAAATTAAAAAAAGTTAGCTGTATGTTTTTTTTATGTAGTGTATATGTATATAAAATGTTTTGTTAATTTTTGTGAAAAAATCACTTTTTTACATCACTTTTAATATAAATTATTGAATGCATTTATATACATATGTATGCTTATACACAAAATGTTTTGTTAATTTTATCACTCACTTTTAATAGATTTTTTTTTATATATTAGACCAATTTTAACAATTATCATATATATTTATGTATTTATTGAAATTATTTTATTTATTTACATAAATGTAATAATTTTTTTATTATACGCACGCGGTTATTGAAATTATTTAATGCACACGAACACGACTAAATAAAAATTTTCCACAATTTTTTTTTTCAACTATGCGTCTATGCAGATGAACGAGAAAAAAATTGTGAGAAACAATAAATTTTTAAAATGCCAATTTTGTTCAATAGCAAACAAACGTAAAAAAAACTACAGAATAACGGAATTATAATGAAAAAAAAATATATGCGTTGTTGTTGCTTTTGCAAAAAAAAAATGTAAATATATTGGAATTGGACGACGAAATTTTCTAGAATATAAATTCCACTATCGCGACTATCGTTCGATATCTAAAATAGTCGATTATTCGATATTAATATTTTCAATTCAATTCTTTAACTGAAATATTATTTTATTTTTTAATAAATGATATAGGTAACTATAATTATTAATAAAAAATATTTTGAAATCAAATCGTTTTGTTTGGATTAAGAATATTAATTCCAAATAATCAGCCGTGAATTTTGTCGAAGGATAGTCGCGATAGTCGAATTTATATTCTAGAAAATTTCGTCGTCCAATTCCAATATATTTACATTTATTTTTTGCAAAAGCAACAACAACGCATATATTTTTTTTCATTATAATTCCGTTATTCTGTAGTTTTTTTTACGTTTGTTTGCTATTGAACAAAATTGGCATTTTAAAAATATTGTTTTATATATACAAACACATAGTATATATATATTGTTTATATAATATATATATATAATGTGCATTCAATAATTTATATTAAAAGTGATCTAAAAAAAGTGATTTTTTTCACAAAAATTAACAAAACATTATACATATATATATATATATATATATGTATTATTTTCACTTTTAATAAAAATTATTGAATTCACATTAACATAAAAATTTACAGAAATTTACTGAATTTTTTTTCGAAATTAGATTCTAGAAAACTTTTGCCGAATATATTTACATGAAAATCTGTTTTATGGGAAATAAAAAAATATTACAAAATTGCAAAAAGCAATAACAACACATGGATTTTTTATCTTCAATCCGCTATTCTGTTGTGTTTGTGTGGCATTTAGAAAACCGGCATTTTATGGGGTAATAAATGACAAAATAACCCAAATATAGTTTCATTAGTCCGTTCTTTGGGTTTTTACAGATAAATGGATATAGAGTTTGTTACATTACTTACGTTATAGTTGATAATAACACTTGAGTTTCCGGCACTTTTTTTGGTAACATACGTTTGACTTTTAAGTCAGGTGATTGGATAAGGCGAGATGTTTTTACCGATGTTATAGTCATTAACGACTAAAATTTGTTTTTTTTTCTTAAAGCGGGTATTTCTGACCCAATTGTCTTTTGTATGTTTAGAACCAAGGCTTGTTTAATTTTCATTCTCATTTTATAGTCACAAGTCAATACAAATGAGACTGAATTAAGGTTTTTGGCTTATATGCCAGAAATTAAAGGCCAATAAATTAACTTTAAGAATCAATTTATATCACACGCTAGTGTCTCTTTTATATTAAGACATTAGATAATTATCTGACTCTGTGGTTTATCGGGATGTCTAATGCGCCTCGTTTTTGTCTACTGAAGAAATGATTTAGTCCTTTTGTTAACTTAATAATTTTGTTTCTCCAATATGATATTTCGTCCTTCCATAATTTACAACTTTTATTATTTTGAGAGTTGAAAACAGTGTTGCAGGTACTGCTTAGTTTATTTGATAATTTGTTTATGAATTCCTTTATTTCGTCCTCCCTCGTTATTGTGAATTTAGAATAAATTGTGATTTCGTCCTTGTATTCTATGGTATTTCCTAAATTTTCGAAAACAATTTCTGTGTTTTCAAGTTCCATCATACTCCAGGGTGTGGTTAGTACCAGGTTGATTAGTGTAGAGAAATATAATATTGGATACATTGTGTCGTAATTTTTCCTTATTTTAAGTCCTGCATTTCCTTCCTGACAAATTTTAGTACTGAAAATTACATGATGAAAATTTGCTTTAGTGATCGAAAATTTGTTATTAAGGTATGTTTTGTTTTCTAGTCATAAAGTAGTAGGTTGATGCCATAATTTAAGTCGGTTACTATGTATTCTCCGTGTTTTACCCTTAACCCTTATAATCGTTGTATTTTCGTTTGAATTTTCTAATACTTCAAATGGTCCTAACCAAGTTAAGCTAAGATTGTTTAATTTTTGTGGGTTTAGCAATAGTACCTTATCACCTGTCTTATATGACGAATTTTTTTCGCATTTATCATAATACAATTTTGCCTTATTTTTACTGTTAATTAAGTTTTCCCGTGCTAATTGTCTAATCCTCTGAAGCTTGAATTTGATGACGTTACTGATGTCATCTGAATTATATAGAGGCTCAGTTTTCCGGCTCACAAATTTTGGTAATGGATCGCAAAAACCATACAGAACAAAAAAAGGTGAAAATTTGGTTCCTTCGTGCGGTGTGTGATTATGGGTAAAGGCTGCTTCTGCTAGCCATTCATCCCAAGTTTGCACATTTTTCTCCACTATCATCTTTAAATATTCTACTAATGGTCCATGTCTTCTTTCCAAGGATCCATTTGACTGAGGGTGGTAAGCGGTCGTTTCCAATTTTTTAATTTTCAATATTTTGCAAAGATTTCTGAAAACTTGGCTAGTGAAGTTGGTACCTTGATCGGTAATTAATTTTTTTGGTATGGCGGAGTATTTTAATATAATCCTATCATAAAATGCTCTGGCTACTGTTGTTGCTTCCATGTTTGGCAGAGCTACACAATCAAGTAGTTTGGTCAAATCTTCTTGAAAGCTTAAAATGTATTTATTCCCTGTATTTGATATTGGGAAGGGTCCAACGATATCTAGATATACTTTATCAAATGGACGTTTGGCTGTATCCGTAATCATCATAGGCATTTTCGTTACCCTTCCTCTTTTAGTTTTTTGACATTTTGGACATGACTCGATATACTTCCTTACTGTTTTAAGCATTTTCTTCCAAAACGACACCTATATGACCGCCAAGAGGTGAGTCATGATGTTGTTGTATTGTTTTTTGGATTTCTTTTGTCTATTAATTTCATTCTTTTTGACCATTTCTCAGTTGGTTTACCCTCATCCTCTTCGTCAGTGTTAGAATCTTCTTCATCTTCCTCAATAGTTTTATCCATATCCTTGTCCGCTAATTCTGCGTTTTGAGCTCTAGTTATAACTTTTATTGATTTGTTTCCGTATCGTTTTCTCTATACGGGATCCGACTTAGTGCGTCCGCGTTACCATTTTGTTTTCCTAGTTTATATTCGATCGTAAATTTATATTCCGAAAGCCTAATTTTCTATCGGTTTAGTCGTCCTTCAGGATTTCTTTTATTGTACTCACTAATTAATGGTTTATGATCTGTGAAAACTTTGAAACTTCTTCCCAATAGGTATGACCGGAAGTTTTTTATTGCCCAATATATTGCTAGCATTTCTTTTTCTATCGTCGCATAATTTTTCTCTGATTTTCCTAATACTCTACTAGCGTAGGCAATTGGATTATCTTCTCCAGTCTGAGTTTGTGATAAAACCGCTCCGAGTGCTTGATTACTAGCATCCGTAGTTAAATCAAATGCCGTTTTGAAATCCGGATACATGAGTAATGGTGGTTCGACCAATAATTTTTTTATTTTCTCAAATGCTATTTGGTGTTCCGAGGTCCAATTAAATTTTTGGGATTTTGTTGCCATTTTATACAGAGATGCCCCAATGTCGGCGAGTTTGGGCATACTAGGTCTGTAGTAGTTTACTAGCCCCAAAAATGATTGAAGTTCTTTTGTGGTACTAGGTACGGGGTGTTCCTGTACGCATTTGGTTTTTTCTGGGTCGGGCATTACTCCTTCTGATGTTATTTTATGGCCCAAATATACTACTTCTTTTTTTAAAAATTTAAATTTTTCCGGTTTTAATTTCAGATTATTTTCCCTCAACCTTTGGAACACACATCGCAATTTTTCATCGTGATCTATTAAATTTTTCCCGTATATAACTATGTCATCGAGGTATACGAAGCATTTGAACCCCTGAAGTCCCGTTAAGACGCAAATCATCATTCGTTGGAATGTGGCGGGTGCTCCGGTTAGTCCGAATGGCATTTGTTTGAACTCGAAATGGCCATATGCAGTACTGAACGCAGTTTTTTCTCTGTCTGTAGGTTCCATTTGTACTTGGTGATAGCCACTAGCAAGATCCAAGGTTGTAAAATATTTTGAACCTCCTAATTGATCCAAAATTTCTTCAATACGGGGAAGTGGAAAGGCATCGCCTATCGTGACTTCGTTTAACTTTCGAAAATCTATTACCACTCGATGTCTTTTTTCTCCGTTAGGCCCCGCCTTTTTTGGCACAACAAGCAATGGTGCGTTCCAAGGGCTATTACTAGGCTGAATTATATATTCCGTTAATAATTTACCGATTTCTTCATTTATTACTTCCCTATGGCATTCAGGTAAACGGTATTGACGACTGTTTATAGGTTTGGTATCTGCTTTAACAGAAATTGAATGTGTTATGTTTTCAACACAGCTTAATTTATCTCCGGGTAGGTGAAAAATGTCGTGACATTCTTCACATATCCTTTCTAGTGTTTCTATTTCTTCGATGCTTAGATCCTGTGAAGTACATAAAACATCCTTTAATTTTTTAATCCTTTCTTTTATTCCCATTTTGTCTGTTTTCTCTTGATTGAATACATATCTTACATAATAAATTGGTTCATTTTGTGTTTTACGCTCGTCGTTACCCCAACTTGTTAATGGGTGTATGTTATAAAATTTTAGTGAGTGAACTGTTGGTTCGAAATTTGGAACTATTTGTTCCTGATTTGTTGTGTTTACCACCGGGACGGCAATTTTCCCATTTCGTACTTTGCTGATGCAATTCCCTAAGAATATTCCATTTTCCAAATTTTTCCTTATGTTTAATAACTCTCCCTGTTCTTTAACAGCTACTTCTATAATTTTCTCTGATCTCGCGAGTATTTTAATTTCGTTTTCCTTTATATTCAACTTTGATTTTCCACCTTTTCCTTGGGAGAACTCAAGATCCGCAGCGCAGTTGTCTGCTCCTGAAAATTTTCCCTTGGATTTTACTTTTTCCTTTTCTTTTGTTAAAACTGGTTTGTTCTCGTTGCCTGAAAAAACTTCCGCTGCTCTATGGCCAGCTTCTGAGTTTTCTGGTTTTGAGTTTCCACCAATTTCAAACTCTTCGTTAATTCTATTATCCATTTTTCCTTTTTCGAAATTTCCCTTTTTAATTTCATCATTATTTCTCATAATTTTAAAATGAATTCCTTTTTTAAACTCGATATTTTCTTTTACTTCATCATTATTAATTTCCTCTATTTTAACTTCATTATTTCTCTCTATTACATTATTTCTCTCTAATTTTCTATTATAAAAACTAGTCATTTCCTTATTTTCAAATTTATTGTTACTCTTCGTTTTGTACATTTTAACTTCCTCAAACTTTCTATTTACTTCAATATTATTCTGGTTCGTAAAGGGAATTGAAAATTCATTTTTATTGACTTTTGTTTTGGGAAAATGTAAAGTCCTTTGTGGTCCTAAAATGTTACAGTTCTCTGCTAAAAAATCGTTTCCGAGAATTCCATCCGCAGGAAGGTCGCAATTACTACCTACTACTTGGAACTCGCATCTCATTTTTTCTGGTGTCAAAAATTTTCCAAAGCACTTGCCTAAAGTGGCACTTTGGTTATGTATTGTATTTATTAATATATTTTCCTTCAGATATATAGGTACCTCCTTAGCTATTTTTTCTTTTTTAATTAAACTTATTTGATCCCCTGTATCTACCAATAATGTGATCTTTTTTGTGTTTGAAATGTCCAAAGGCATAGTCACTAAGGGGTCTAAGCGGAGGTTACCGTTTTTTACACCCTTTCCTTCGTTGTTTGGGGATGAGAATTGGGATTTTACCTCATCCGTTGCTTGTTTCCCTGCTTCGATTGGTAGTATTGCCGTGCTGGACATGTTAACTCACTGTGTCCTTCTCTTTGACACCACTCGGAGTGTCCTAATCGGAATGTGTTAACTCTTTGTTGAGTTGTGGCTTCCTGTGCTTTTGATTTATTAAACGGACAATTAGTTGCAATGTGTCCTGAATTTTTGCATAAATAACACTCCATACGTGCCCATTTATTTTCTCTTTGTATGTTATTAGCTGGTGGTGCGCCTTATTTGCGAGGTGCCCTACAATCCTTGCTGTAATGGCCCATCCTACCACAATTCAAACAAGTTACTCTTTGTCCATTGTTATTGTTTGGCACGTAAGAGTTATTTACTGGCCTAGCTGCTGTTACCGGTACTCTCATTCGTTGCGGTGCTTGCTGCATATTTTGTTGCCTAAATAATCTATTATTGTCTCTATTTTTGGAACCGAGTTTCAGTTCTTTTATCATTTCCCTAAGTTGTTTTGCGGTGTCATTCATTGCCTTTTCCGTTGATTTTTCCGCTTGTTGTGGTCCCAACAATTCCAAGGATTCCCTAGCAAATCGTATTGCTTTTGTAAGGGTTTCTTCAATATTAGCACAATTTTGGGAAATTATGTAATGTTTAATGGATTCCGATCGCAAACCTCTAATAAATGTTTTCCGTGCAGTTTCTTCGGCATCCTGTATGATTCCTTGAAACCCATTAGGAAATTTGTGCCTAATGTAAATCCCGACAACATTTTCTCTCCCAATATTGTTGTAGTTATTTATAAAGTTAATTTATAATATAATGGCAAATAATTGTATTTTATTTCGAGAGACCACAAGTAAAATTAGAAAACGACAAAATTCCTAAGAGAAGATAATACAACAAATTCCAATTTAATACAAATTTCAGAGAAAAAAAATATTTTTTTTTTTTAATATACAAATATAACTTTAAGTTTATTATTATTTTTATTAATTGACATTGTATTTTTTAAATATGATAACATTTCCTCTCTCAAAAATTAATATTAACTCTTCTGAAAAAATAATTAAAAGAAAATACTGGCTCATGTAGCTTGAGATTTTCATTTTAATATTATGTAAAATTTTTTTTTGTGTAATTCTAAATATTTTTTACTTTGAATAATATTTACTAATATTTTACTAAAATTCTAATAGTTTTTTCTTTACTTCGAATAATTTTTTTTTTTTTACGATATTTTATGTTACAAAGTTATAATTTTTTTACTACTTCCTCAACTGTTTTAATACAGTTTTCAAACAGCTGATTAAAATTTTTTTTTTCGAATTTTTTCTCCTTTTGCTCCTTCCTTTGTGCTTTCCGTAGTTCCTTTATCTGTCTTTTAAATGATTCCTCCTGTTCCTTACTGCACCCAGTCTTAAAATCCTGTGCATATCTTTGATGTTTTCTCTTCTTCTCGCTGCCTCGCCGCCTCTAGTTTTTGTTGGTATTGGTTCTATTAATTTTGCTGGTGTTGTTGTTGTTGCTTTTTGCCTTTTTCGATATTCTTCGATCGAAATTGGCTTAGGTCCAGCGGTTGGTGATTCTTTAATTTTTTCTTCTAACTCCTTTAACGTCTTTGAAGACATTTACTTTATTTTATTTATTTTTCTTTTAAATAAACAGATAGTGAGACCTAAGCCTGTTCACTATGCCTCATGCAAACTGCAAGTAGAGGTATCTGTTTACGAATAAAAAAAAAAAAAATAACGACGATAAATAAATTTATTTCATAATCCAGTCCGGTTTTTTGGAGCGTAGTCCAAAAATTGGTCACGGCACCAATGTTGTGACTCTATTTTGTTGTTTATTTATTTTACCTTTATTTTATCCTGGTTCTGGCCTGATCGTCTTCTTATTTTTCTTTTTTCTGGTTTTACTTCTTCAATGTTTTTACTTTTATAATAAAACAACTACTTGTTTTTTTTACTTTTAAGAGTTCTTTATTTAGTTCTTTTACCTTAGGCTAAACCTGTTCAGCATAAGACTTCAATATTTGAACTCCCCGAAATACCATTTTTCAGCCGTTTATATATTCTAATATTGCTTCTTCAGCAATATTAGAATATTTCAATAAATATAATTATTGAATATTTCTTATTAATTAAAGGTAAAATTGTGCAACAACAGTTCATACATTAATTATGTTGCTATTGCCCATTGTGCTGATAACGCATTATACTTTATTATTATTATTAGGACAGCTTATGTGCTTTCGTTTATTTACTTTAGGTTTATTTACCTTTTATTTATGGTTTGTTCTAAATTTTATACATAATAACTTAAGTGTGTCATTATGGTTTGTATTATTTGTAAACAATAATATTTATAATACGATGACGTATTTTATTATTGTTTTTGTTTTCATTATTTATAACAATGCGCTATCGACACAATGACGACATAAATGCATGAAATGTTGTCACACACGCAGAATTTTTAATAAAAAAAAGTGATGTGATAATAAATCAAATAAAACATTTTAACACAAAAAATAAAACTTTGGAAAGAGAAGACAATACTAAACAGCACTTCATAGTGAATATAATAGAACCAATACTAACTAAACTACAAGATTTTCAAGAAAGAGATAGTGGTTGGACGCTTCATCATGTTGTAAATTTAGTAATAAACATAAATAAAAATGAAAGGTTTTCAGGATCGATATATATAAGTTTACCCCAGTCAATACATGTAAAAAGAGCATGTATAAATATTGAAAATATAGATAATAAATGCTTTGCTTGGGCAATTGTTTCTGCAATTTATCCAGAGACATCAAGAAAGAATTAGTCAATATCCACACTATTCATCTGTGTTAAATTTAGAAGGTATAACATTTCCAACACCTCTTAATCAAATTGACAAATTCGAACGTAATAATAATTTGTCAATAAACTTATTTATGCTGGAAAAACGTTATAATAATTTTTTAATAGTACCACTACGTTTAACGAAGCATAAAATTGATCGACATGTAAATCTTCTATTTTTTCAAGAGGAATGTAACTATCTTATCAAAAAACATGATAGTGATGATACTGATAGTGAGTATGCCGATGATACTGAAAATGACGATGATGATGATGATACTATAAATAAGTATCACTATTGTTCGATTAAGAACTTGTCACGCTTGGTAAGTTCACAACTATCCCATAATAAAAAAAAATAAATATATTTGTGATAGATGTCTACATTACTTTAATAATGAAAATTTATTAAAATTACATTCAGTAGATTGTGAAACCAAAAATAATTGTACAATTAATTTACCTACAGAAGAAAATAAATGGATTTCATTTAAAAATTATAATTATAAACTTGAAGTTCCATTTTGCATATATGCAGATTTAGAATCAATTTTGAAGCGTATTGAAAATGATAACGATAATGAATTAAATACTTTTAAGTATCAAGAACATGAAGCTTATAGTATTGGATATTATGTAAAATGCTCCTTTGATGACAACAAGTCTTATAATAAAGCGTACACTGGTAATGACTGTCAGGTATGGTTTGTTCAGGAATTAAAACAAATAGCTGAAAATATTGAAAGCATCTATAATGATATAAAACCAATGATTGTTTTAACTCCAACTGAGCAATATGAATATGACAATGCACCGTTATGTCATATATGTGAGAAGCGTTATACTGAGGGCGATGAAAAAGTGAGAGATCATTGCCATTTAACAGGAAAATATAAAGGAGCAGCACA
Source organism: Empis stercorea (assembly GCA_949752835.1). Taxonomy (NCBI): domain Eukaryota; kingdom Metazoa; phylum Arthropoda; class Insecta; order Diptera; family Empididae; genus Empis; species Empis stercorea. Next base: position 4,133,493 of record OX457090.1, on the reverse strand, counting down.
TAAGATTTGTAATTTAGATTATAAATGTTCACGTAGTATACCTGTAATATTTCATAACTTATCAGGATACGATGCACATTTTATCATAATTGCATTAGCTAATACTTTTAAAGGAAGAATAAATCTTTTACCTATAACAAAAGAGAAATACATTTCATTTACGAAACATATTGAAGGAAGTAAAATACAATTAAAATTAATTGATTCTTTTAGATTTTTGGGGACATCATTAGATAAATTAGTATCATATCTTCCAAAAGAAAATTTAAAAATAACAAAAAAGGAATGGTGTCATCACAATGATAACAAATTCAATTTATTGACTCGAAAAGGTGTTTTTCCATATGTTTTCATTGATTCATTGACAAAATTAACTTATTCTAAATTACCAACTAAAGAAGATTTTTACAGTAAATTGAATGATCAAGAAATATCAGAGGATTACATGCATGCAAAAAATATATGGGATATATTTCATATAAAAAATATTGGTGAATATTCTGGCTTATATCTCAAAACTGATATATTATTATTGGCGGATGTATTTGAAAACTTTAGGAAAAGTTGTATACAAACTTATAAATTGGATCTAGTCAATTATTATACATTACCAGGCTTTACATGGGATGCTATGCTAAAATACACAAACATTAAATTAGAACTTCCCATTTCGTACTTTGCTGATGCAATTCCGTAAGAATATTCCATTTTCCAAATTTTTCCTTATGTTTAATAACTCTCCCTGTTCTTTAACAGCTACTTCTATAATTTTCTCTGATCTCGCGGGTATTTTAATTTCGTTTTCCTTTATATTCAACTTTGATTTTCCACCTTTTCCTTGGGAGAACTCAAGATCCGCAGCGCAGTTGTCTGCTCCTGAAAATTTTCCCTTGGATTTTACTTTTTCCTTTTCTTTTGTTAAAACTGGTTTGTTCTCGTTGCCTGAAAAAACTTCCGCTGCTCTATGGCCAGCTTCTGAGTTTGCTGGTTTTGAGTTTCCACCAATTTCAAACTCTTCGTTAATTCTATTATCCATTTTTCCTTTTTCGAAATTTCCCTTTTTAATTTCATCATTATTTCTCATAATTTTAAAATGAATTCCTTTTTTAAACTCGATATTTTCTTTTACTTCATCATTATTAATTTCCTCTATTTTAACTTCATTATTTCTCTCTATTACATTATTTCTCTCTAATTTTCTATTATAAAAACTAGTCATTTCCTTATTTTCAAATTTATTGTTACTCTTCGTTTTGTACATTTTAACTTCCTCAAACTTTCTATTTACTTCAATATTATTCTGGTTCGTAAAGGGAATTGAAAATTCATTTTTATTGACTTTTGTTTTGGGAAAATGTAAAGTCCTTTGTGGTCCTAAAATGTTACAGTTCTCTGCTAAAAAATCGTTTCCGAGAATTCCATCCGCAGGAAGGTCGCAATTACTACCTACTACTTGGAACTCGCATCTCATTTTTTCTGGTGTCAAAAATTTTCCAAAGCACTTGCCCAAAGTGGCACTTTGGTTATGTATTGTATTTATTAATATATTTTCCTTCAGATCTATAGGTACCTCCTTAGCTATTTTTTCTTTTTTAATTTAACTTATTTGATCCCCTGTATCTACCAATAATGTGATCTTTTTTGTGTTTGAAATGTCCAAAGGCATAGTCACTAAGGGGTCTAAGCGGAGGTTACCGTTTTTTACACCCTTTCCTTCGTTGTTTGGGGATGAGAATTGGGATTTTACCTCATCCCTTGCTTGTTTCCCTGCTTCGATTGGTAGTATTGCCGTGCTGGACATGTTAACTCACTGTGTCCTTCTCTTTGACACCACTCGGAGTGTCCTAATCGGAATGTGTTAACTCTTTGTTGAGTTGTGGCTTCCTGTGCTTTTGATTTATTAAACGGACAATTAGTTGCAATGTGTCCTGAATTTTTGCATAAATAACACTCCATACCTGCCCATTTATTTTCTCTTTGTATGTTATTAGCTGGTGGTGCGCCTTATTTGCGAGGTGCCCTACAATCCTTGCTGTAATGGCCCATCCTACCACAATTCAAACAAGTTACTCTTTGTCCATTGTTATTGTTTGGCACGTAAGAGTTATTTACTGGCCTAGCTGCTGTTACCGGTACTCTCATTCGTTGCGGTGCTTGCTGCATATTTTGTTGCCTAATAATCTATTATTGTCTCTATTATTGGAACCGAGTTTCAGTTCTTTTATCATTTACATAAGTTGTTTTGCGGTGTCATTCATTGCCTTTTCCGTTGATTTTTCCGCTTGTTGTGGTCCCAACAATTCCAAGGATTCCCTAGCAAATCGTATTGCTTTTGTAAGGGTTTCTTCAATATTAGCACAATTTTGGGAAATTATGTAATGTTTAATGGATTCCGATCGCAAACCTCTAATAAATGTTTTCCGTGCAGTTTCTTCGGCATCCTGTATGATTCCTTGAAACCCATTAGGAAATTTGTGCCTAATGTAAATCCCGACAACATTTTCTCTCCCAATATTGTTGTAGTTATTTATAAAGTTAATTTATAATATAATTACAAATAATTGTATTTTATTTCGAGAGACCACAAGTAAAATTAGAAAACGACAAAATTCCTAAGAGAAGATAATACAACAAATTCCAATTTAATACAAATTTCAGAGAAAAAAAATATTTTTTTTTTTTAATATACAAATATAACTTTAAGTTTATTATTATTTTTATTAATTAGTCATTGTATTTTTTAAATATGATAACATTTCCTCTCTCAAAAATTAATATTAACTCTTCTGAAAAAATAATTAAAAGAAAATACTGGCTCATGTAGCTTGAGATTTTCATTTTAATATTATGTAAAATTTTTTTTTGTGTAATTCTAAATATTTTTTACTTTGAATAATATTTACTAATATTTTACTAAAATTCTAATAGTTTTTTCTTTACTTCAAATAAATTTTTTTTTTTTACGATATTTTATGTTACAAAGTTATAATTTTTTTACTACTTCCTCAACTGTTTTAATACAATTTTCAAACAGCTGATTAAAATTTTTTTTTCGAATTTTTTCTCCTTTTGCTCCTTCCTTTGTGCTTTCCGTAGTTCCTTTATCTGTCTTTTAAATGATTCCTCCTGTTCCTTACTGCACCCAGTCTTAAAATCCTGTGCATATCTTTGATGTTTTCTCTTCTTCTCGCTGCCTCGCCGCCTCTAGTTTTTGTTGGTATTGGTTCTATTAATTTTGCTGGTGTTGTTGTTGTTGCTTTTTGCCTTTTTCGATATTCTTCGATCGAAATTGGCTTAGGTCCAGCGGTTGGTGATTCTTTAATTTTTTCTTCTAACTCCTTTAACGTCTTTGAAGACATTTACTTTATTTTATTTATTTTTCTTTTAAATAAACAGATAGTGAGACCTAAGCCTGTTCACTATGCCTCATGCAAACTGCAAGTAGAGGTATCTGTTTACGAATAAAAAAAAAAAAAATAACGACGATAAATAAATTTATTTCATAATCCAGTCCGGTTTTTTGGAGCGTAGTCCAAAAATTGGTCACGGCACCAATGTTGTGACTCTATTTTGTTGTTTATTTATTTTACCTTTATTTTATCCTGGTTCTGGCCTGATCGTCTTCTTATTTTTCTTTTTTCTGGTTTTACTTCTTCAATGTTTTTACTTTTATAATAAAACAACTACTTGTTTTTTTTACTTTTAAGAGTTCTTTATTTAGTTCTTTTACCTTAGGCTAAACCTGTTCAGCATAAGACTTCAATATTTGAACTCCCCGAAATACCATTTTTCAGCCGTTTATATATTCTAATATTGCTTCTTCAGCAATCGACACAATGACGACATAAATGCATGAAATGTTGTCACACACGCAGAATTTTTAATAAAAAAAAGTGATGTGATAATAAATCAAATAAAACATTTTAACACAAAAAATAAAACTTTGGAAAGAGAAGACAATACTAAACAGCACTTCATAGTAAATATAATAGAACCAATACTAACTAAACTACAAGATTTTCAAGAAAGAGATAGTGGTTGGACGCTTCATTATGTTGTAAATTTAGTAATAAACATAAATAAAAATGAAAGGTTTTCAGGATCGATATATATAAGTTTACCCCAGTCAATACATGTAAAAAGAGCATGTATAAATATTGAAAATATAGATAATAAATGCTTTGCTTGGGCAATTGTTTCTGCAATTTATCCAGAGACATCAAGAAAGAATTAGTCAATATCCACACTATTCATCTGTGTTAAATTTAGATGGTATAACATTTCCAACACCTCTTAATCAAATTGACAAATTCGAACGTAATAATAATTTGTCAATAAACTTATTTATGCTGGAAGAACGTTATAATAATTTTTTAATAGTACCACTACGTTTAACGAAGCATAAAATTGATCGACATGTAAATCTTCTATTTTTTCAAGAGGAATGTAACTATCTTATCAAAAAACATGATAGTGATGATACTGATAGTGAGTATGACGATGATACTGAAAATGACGATGATGATGATGATAGTATAAATAAGTATCACTATTGTTGGATTAAGAACTTGTCACGCTTGGTAAGTTCACAACTATCCCATAATAAAAAAACTAAATATATTTGTGATAGATGTCTACATTACTTTAATAATGAAAATTTATTAAAATTACATTCAGTAGATTGTGGAACCAAAAATAATTGTACAATTAATTTACCTACAGAAGAAAATAAATGGATTTCATTTAAAAATTATAATTATAAACTTGAAGTTCCATTTTGCATATATGCAGATTTAGAATCAATTTTGAAGCGTATTGGAAATGATAACGATAATGAATTAAATACTTTTAAGTATCAAGAACATGAAGCTTATAGTATTGGATATTATGTAAAATGCTCCTTTGATGACAACAAGTCTTATAATAAAGCGTACACTGGTAATGACTGTCAGGTATGGTTTGTTCAGGAATTAAAACAAATAGCTGAAAATATTGAAAGCATCTATAATGATATAAAACCAATGATTGTTTTAACTCCAACTGAGCAATATGAATATGACAATGCACCATTATGTCATATATGTGAGAAGCGTTATACTGAGGGCGATGAAAAAGTGAGAGATCATTGCCATTTAACAGGAAAATATAGAGGAGCAGCACATAAGATTTGTAATTTAGATTATAAATGTTCACGTAGTATACCTGTAATATTTCATAACTTATCAGGATACGATGCACATTTTATCATAATTGCATTAGCTAATACTTTTAAAGGTAGAATAAATCTTTTACCTATAACAAAAGAGAAATACATTTCATTTACGAAACATATTGAAGGAAGTAAAATACAATTAAAATTAATTGATTCTTTTAGATTTTTGGGGACATCATTAGATAAATTAGTATCATATCTTCCAAAAGAAAATTTAAAAATAACAAAAAAGGAATGGTGTCATCACAATGATAACAAATTCAATTTATTGACTCGAAAAGGTGTTTTTCCATATGTTTTCATTGATTCATTGACAAAATTAACTTATTCTAAATTACCAACTAAAGAAGATTTTTACAGTAAATTGAATGATCAAGAAATATCAGGGATATATTTCATATAAAAAATATTGGTGAATATTCTGGCTTATATCTCAAAACTGATATATTATTATTGGCGGATGTATTTGAAAACTTTAGGAAAAGTTGTATACAAACTTATAAATTGGATCTAGTCAATTATTATACATTACCAGGCTTTACATGGGATGCTATGCTAAAATACACAAACATTAAATTAGAACTATTAACAGATATTGATATGGTATTATTTGTAGAAAGAGGGATAAGGGGTGGAGTTAGTCAATGTTCGAATAAATATAGTAAAGCAAATAATAAATATATGCAAAATTATAATCCTGCAGATGAAACAAAATATTTAATGTATTTTGATGTTAACAATTTATATGGTTGGAGCATGTCACAATATTTACCAACAGATAATTTTATATGGTTACATGAATACAATATCAAATCATTTAATTTGTCAAGCATTAGCAGTGATTCTGATGTAGGATATATTTTAGAAGCCGATTTAGATTATCCTGAAGAAATTCATGATAATCATAGTGATCTACCTTTTTGTTCATTATATGATATACCACCAGGTAGTAAAACTAAGAAACTTTTGACAACATTGTCCCCAAAAAGACGCTATATCATACATTACATTGCTTTACAATAATGTTTAAAAAATGGATTAGTTTAAAAAAAATACATCGTATTCTACAGTTCAACCAAAAACCTTGGATAAAACCATATATAGAGCTTAATACTTCAATGAGAACTATAGCAAAAAATGATCATGAAAAAATTTATATAAATTAATGAACAATGCAGTATTTGAAAAACCATTGAAAATGTAAGAAAATATTGCAACATTTAATTAATAACAAAATGGGATGGTAGATATGGTGCTAAAATAATTATATCTAAACCAAACTTTCATAGTAGAACTGTTTTTAACAAAAATTTGGTTGCAATTGAATTATTAAAAACTTAAATTTTAATGAATAAACCTATCTATATAGGAATGACAGTTTTAGATATTTCTAAAACGAAGCTATATGATTTTCATTATGAATACATTAAGAAAAAAATTAAAAATATTATTAAACTATTGTATACCGATACACATTCATTAATATATGAAATAAAAGATTTTAATATATATGATATGATGAAAACAGATATTAATTATTTTGACACTAGTGACTATCCTCAGAATAACATATTTAACATACCTTTAGTAAATAAAAAAGTACCAGATTTAATGAAGGATGAAAATAATGGTGAAATCATGACAGAATTTGTGGGTTTGAAATCTAAAATGTATAGCATAAGAATAAATGATAAAGATGCTTTTAAAAAGGCTAAAGGTTTAAAAACATCCGTTTTAAAGCAAACAATAAATTTTGATGATTATTTGAACTGTCTACCAAATAGTAGTATGATAAGTAGGAGGCAATGTCGGATAGCTTCAGACGCACATAAAATATTTACAACAAATCAAAATAAAATTGCTGTAAGTTCTAATGATGATAAAAGATATTCTATAAGTGAAACTTCAGATACATTAGCATGGGGGCACTATAGTATTAAGAATGATTAACTTATAGTATTAGGAATTATTAAAATTATTAACTCTAAAATAAACAAAACAAAAAAATTAAATAATTTAATAGTTTTATTTCTTATATATAGGATTATATTTCAGGTTATACAATAATCAAGATTTTTTTTTAATAAACATACATTTTGTAGTGCACATATACCAGAATGATTTGCTAAACATTTAGATATTTCTGTCTCATATTTTGATTTTAAAGTTTTGATATTTGTATAATGATTATCATCCAAATTTTTAATATTAGCATGATTCAGAGTATTGGCAACCTATTCCCTTTTTTCAAATCCTTTAACAAATATTTTGATGCGATCATTTAGCATATTTGTTATATGATTAATAGTATCATGAAAATATGAAAATCCATCACACCATTGAAATCCATGATGGTTTCTCTCTAGCCATCTGTTTGTTTTTTGTGTGTTAGCTGAGAGTAAATGGAATCCATATGGCGGTCTTATAATGTAGTGTTGTAATTCACCGGTTGAAGAGAGTATTGCAATTTCTTTTAAAATGAATTTATTTTTATTATCTCTAAAACCTTGAATAAATTATGAAGTATGGAGATTTCATTTAAAAGATTTTGCTAACTTCAGCGCTCAATGGATTGTAATGAACTAAACGATCATAAGGCAATATGCTGATGTATTTTCATCTAGTGATGCTTGAAATTTAATTTCAATTCGAATGTCAACAGGTCCAGTTTTTAGATTTTCATTTTGATGACGAGTATCTAATACTAATATCATTGCAGATGATTTAAATTTACTCCAGTTAATTAAAGGTTCTGCTAACGATTTATTATAGTAATTTTTTTGAAAGTTGACATAGGCATCATAAGCTATAGCATAACGGTTTTTGTCAAAAGCAAGTCCCATATCTTCATATGGATAAACATCGGAATTAAGATAAACAATGATCGAATTCTGAAGAATCAGCAGTAATTTGTCTGCGTTCATTTTTTTGTATAGCGAATTATAAATCGCGGTTTTTCCAATTGGGTTGTAGTCTTTACATTCCAAATATGATGAGTAGAGTTTATAGGTAATGATGGGTATTCATATAGATTCCAATTTCGAAAAGCTATTTTCATTGTTTCTCCATTATTAATACCCTTATATAAATTTAACTTTACCGTATTAGATAGTGATATATGTTGCACTTTCCATTGAACTTTTGATAATGTTATTAGGGGTTTCTCAGCTTCATCGGTACAAATTAAAGCCTTATCATCAGTTCTAGCACGAGTTAGAATTAATTCATTTCGAGTATTTGGTATAATATTTGTAAAATCTTCTGAAAATCCCAGCAATCTCTTTGGAATACAAAAATTAAAATAATATCCATTAGTGGAAATTGATTCTTTTGGTGACCAACTAGCATTGTATAGTCCAATGCTTTCCTTTGTATGGGACGTTATAATGATATTGATAGTTTTTATCTATGCCAATCTTATATGAATATACCTAAAACATTTGATACGTAATAATGCAAATTTCATGATATTATTCAAGAAAGATGATTTAAATTTAAGACATATTGACAATGATCATGTAAACTCTAATATGTCATTTAATCAATTCAAAAATGTCTGTAGTGAGTGTTGGAGAGATCAGTATGGATTTCTACTTATTGATAAAAACAGGCCCTGCCATAAAGGTGGATATCGAAAAAAATTCGATGCATTTTTAGTGATTGAATTACAAAATAAGCTGATAAGAAATCTGATCAAAACCTGATCTGTATCAATCAATAACCAATGTAATCAACCAATAACCAATGTGATCAGTCAATAACCGATGTGACTAGTCAATAACCGACCGATCTGTTCAGTCAATAACCGATGTGACTAGTCAATAACCGACCGATCTGTTCAGTCAATAATCGATGTGACTAGTCAATAACCGACAGATCTGTTCAGTCAATAACAGATGTGATCAGTATCAGTATTAACCTGGTAAAGATTATAAAAGCAATCAATATTGCTTAACTTTAATCAGTATTGATTTAGAGTTGAGTAAATCATAATACAAAATGAATGAAAAAGTCTTAAAAGAGTTGATAAAAACTCGTAAAGCTTTGAAGCGTAAATATACAACTATAAAAACCAGAGAAACTGCCCAAGAAACTGAATTGGAAACTACTTTCAAGCCCATTGTAAAACCTCTAAAAGAATTAATAAAAATAGCTCGAGATGATAAAATATCTAACGAAATAATACGACCAGAATTAAAACAAGAAGAATATAATCATTTAAAACCTGAAAAAAAATTAGGTTTCCAAAGCTTTACAACATCAACACCAAATTCAACAATCAAATTTGATACTACAGATGAAACACCCAGAAAAAATAGTGCTGTTAATATTTCAGCATCATCATCACAATTATGGACACCACCACCAATAAAAAAGACTGAACTAGATAAAACATATGTCCCTCATTTCGATAGTGTCAACAATTTAAGCAAATTGGGTAAATCTGTTTTTAAAATTGATAAGAATAACATTTACATTGATAATTATAAACCTTTTAAAATTACAAATGGTTTCTACGAACTGATATTTCACAAAAGTCCTCAACACTATGCTGACGATGATTTGACAAATTATAAAAAAATATTAAACATGATAAATGCTCATTTAAAAGACCCGAATGACTCAAAATCACAAATTAATGGTAATAAAGGGAACAAATATATAAATATAATTCAAAAACTGGTGACACATAAGTATAATACTCGGAAGAAAAAAGGGGGAAGCCTATCGAAAACAAAAAGATTGCCATTGGAAATGGAATTTTCATCAAAACCTATAGAGTATGTTCATTGGGATGATCCAAATGAATTTGTTGATAGATTACAGCTCTTGAGTGCATCTCAGAATTCATAATAATGAAATTATTTCAATAATTGAGGAACTTAAGGAGGCAGACCTAATTGAATAAAAGACTAATCAAAAAGATGAGTAATATTATACATTTACATTCAGCGAAAACATGAGTAAAAGGCAGGTTGTTGAAGAGCTGCATAAACCTATTAGAAAAAACTTTAAAAGACGAAGAGTTATAAACAAAGGTTTTGATGATCTTTGGCAAGCTGATCTTGTAGAAATGGGTGCATATGCTAAACAAAATTCTAATTATAAATATTTACTAACTGTAATTGACACATTCTCAAAATATGGATGGGCTATTCCAATAAAAAATAAAACTGGTGATAAGGTTACTGAGTCGATTAAATCGATTTTCGAAAATTCAAATAGATATCCTAAAAATTTACAAACTGATGATGGTAAAGAGTTTTTTAACAAAACCTTCCTCAATTTGATGTTGAAATACAACATTAATCATTATTCAACATTTAGCTCATTAAAAGCCTCAATTGTTGAACGTTTTAATCGTACAATAAAGGAAAAAATGTGGAAAGAATTCAGTTTTAATGGAAACTATAAATGGATTAACATCATTCAGAAACTTATTAATGATAATAATCATTCAACTCATAGAACAACTAAAAGAAAACCCTCTGAAATCACCAAAAGTGATGAAAGAAAATTATTATCTATAGTTTATAATCACATTAAAATTGCACCATTTGCTAAATTTTAAATTGGTGAGTCAGTTCGAGTGAGCAAGTTTAAACATGTTTTTGAAAAAGGTTACACACCCAACTGGACAACGGAAGTTTTCAAGATAACTAAAAGACAACTGACAAATCCAGTAACTTACTTATTAGAAGATTACCAAGGCAACCCTATTAGAGGAGGATTTTACGAATATGAATTACAAAAATCTAAATATCCAGATCTATATTTAGTTGAAAAAATCATCAAAACTAAAGGTGATAAAGTTTTTGTGAAGTGGCTCGGATTTCCTTCTAACCAAAATTCATGGATAAACAAAAAAGATGTATTATTGTGAAATACATTAAAAACAAAAAAATGTATATATATTCTCTGAAAAATAATAATTAGTTTAGTTTCAAGTAAAGGTGATATATAGAACACAATTCCGATAACGAAATTAGAATGAGTGACAAAAAACAATTGTTGTATGAAGACAAGAACATGGATAAAATTAAAAGATGGAAATATAAACTATTGGGGTCATCTACAAAATCATCTTGCCCAAATCTAAAACAACAATCATCATCATCCTCAGCAGCAGAGAAGTCTTCAATTCCATACCAAAAAATAAAATAATTATAAAAATTAAATATATTATTTGTTAAATAAAAACAGAAATTTTCATGTTTTAAACTAAAAATGTTTTTTATTTACATAATTTCATAAAGTAAATGTTAAGGATATATTCACACTGTGTATTTACTGTTGACTGTGTTTATGTACAAATTTATCAACAGATCTGCAAAAGTGTTCCAATTTATTTATTTCCTCCTTTAAAATTATTATCTGGATATTTATTTCCGATAAATCATATTTTAATTCATTTATAGATTTTTCACTCTCCTTTTACTCTATTAGTTTCACTATCAACATATTGTTTTGAAACAACATCGAAATTATCTATAGCAGGGATGGCGAACCTATGGCACGCGTGCCCAACGTGGCACGCAGATAAATTTTCGTTGGCACGTATAATATCTTTCGTTTTTCATACACTAACTAACACAGAATCCTTTTTCGATTTTGAAAAAAATTGTGAACTCAATTCAAATTCAATGCAAAAATATGATATTTAAAAAACAAAATTAAGAGTTTTCACAGATTTCTGGCGATTTTATTTCAACGCTATAAGATATGTAATTATATTATTTGTGTATGTACAAATATGTACACGTGATTTTAAATATAAAAAATGTGTTAACAATTTTTAGACGGTTATAGTTTTTATTTGAAAATAGTATGCTTTGGATTTTCAAATATATACATATGAATATGGATATTTGCAGAATTCATTTCATATTCACTAATTCAGTACAGTTGATACTTTGTAAGTGCGATAGAAAGTTGTGTTATCTTATTTTACTATATTATTTTTTGCTTATAGAAAAAATACATATTTATATTTTTTGAGGACAAATAATATAATTGATTTAAAAGGGTAATTCATTAACGATTTTAATTATAAATAAATAATATACATATTTCAACTTTAGAATGTCAGAAAATAAGAAAATGAGAACAGAGTCCAACTCTAACAGACCGTTTCAAGATTGGTGGACTGATAAATATGGAATGATGAAAAGCGAAAACAATGCCCTGTGTGCGTTGTGTGGACGTACAGTAGTGTGCAGAACATCCTCAGTAAAACGTCATTATGAAACTACTCATTCATTTCTTTTATCAAAAAGTGATTCAGAACAAAAAGAATATATTGCACGTGAAGTTAAAAACAAAAATTTACAATCGAGCTCATTCACTACATTTTTGAAACGTACAAATTATTTAGTAGCTTCTAGTTTCGAGGTTTCAAAGACTATTGCTACTCATAGCAAACCATTTAGTGATGGAGATTATATTAAGGAAGCTTTCATTAAATGTGCACCACATTTATTTGAAGATTTTCAAAATAAAGAGCAGATACTTAAGCGCATTGAAGAATTAAGTATAAGTCGAAATACTGTTAAAGACAGGATATTAAAAATGCATAAACATATTAATATTAAAAAAAATAATGATATACGTTCTGCAAAGCTATTTTCTATATGTCTTGATGAAAGTACCGACGTAACATCTTCAGCTCGCTTGTCCATAATTGCTCGTTATGCTAAAGGAGAAAAAATAGTTGAGGAATTGCTTTCACTAGTTTCGTTATCAGCAAAAACAACTGGGAAAGATATTAGTGATGCAGTTATAAAAGCGTTTGAAATAGCTGAGATAGATACATCAACAATAGTGTCAATTACAACTGATGGAGCTCCCTCAATGATAGGTCGGCAAGCTGGTTTTGTGTCTCTTTTTCAAAAACACGTTGGACATCCAATTATTAATTTTCATTGCATAATTCATCAACAAGTTCTATGTGCGAAGTCTGGATTGACAGAATTTGATGATATTTTAAGTATTGTTTCCAAAATAATAAATTTTATAGCAGCCCGAGCTTTAAATAAGAGGCAATTTCAGTTGCTTTTACAAGAGGTTGGTTCTAATTACCATGGATTGTTAATGTATAATCACGTACGCTGGCTTAGTCGAGGATTTGTGTTACAGCGTTTTGTAGAATGTTTTGATGAAATTATAATGTTTCTTAATGATAAAAAATCCGAATTTCCTGAACTTTTTGATAATGACTGGATTACCAAATTAATGTTTCTGACTGATATTTCCAACCATTTAAATGAATTAAATATTAAATTGCAAGGCCCCGGAAAATCAATTGATGTGATGTTCGATATTATTAAAAGTTTTGAGGCCAAATTAGTAATATTTAAACGCGATTTTGACAACAAAATTTTAAGTATTTTTCATTGTTGAAAGATCATATTCAAAAATTTTCCATTCATGGTGTCTATGAAATTAATGTAAATTTTTATAGCCAAGTTATAAGTGGCATACAAGACAATTTTGTTAAGAGATTTGAAGATTTCAAAATATTTGCACCGTTAATTAACTTTATTAAATATCCAGACAAGTTCGATTTGGAAACTACTAAAATTGATCAGTTAAAATGGTTAAAGTTGGAAAATTTAGAAATGCAGTTGGCCGAGTTTCAATCAAGTTCTATTTGGAAACAGAAATTTATAGAGTTGAGACATGAAATAGAAAATAATGAAAAAAAAAGATTAAATGAAGAAGAATATGAAAACATGAATAATATTTTGTTGAAGACATGGTGTTCGCTTCCAGAGACATTTAATGCGATGAAGAAATTATCTTTAGCTATTCTTACAATATTTTCATCAACGTATAGCTGTGAAAGCTTATTTTCGATAATGAATAACATAAAATCTGATGTACGAAATAGACTTACCGACGAATGTGGCGAGGCTTGTATTTCATTAAAATTATCAAATTATCATCCGGATATTATTGAATTATCGAAAACTATTCAACAACAAAAATCTCATTAAAAATTATGTAAAGTAATTATAGAAATCAATATATATGTAATTTTTCATAATGTATGTAATTTCTTTTTATAAAAATTATTTTTATTGGCACGCACGTATTTTCATTTTATAAAAATAATTTTTATTGGCACGCAGTCAAAAAAAGGTTCGCCATCCCTGATCTATAGGTTCTGCAACGTTTATAACTCGTTTATTTTTCAAGTCATAATAACCTTGAACCGTTAAACTAAATCCTTCGCCTGGTGGACCTCGCAAAGGTTTCCTCTCTCTCCAGTCATCAGTGTGTCCAAATTTGTCAATTGACATTTTAGGATTGATAAAATTGTTGTATAAAGCAATATCTTTTATAATACTACCTTATTAATAAATTACTTATCTGATAAATAAAAACCCAAAATATTATCTTTCAACTAAAATATTTCTTTTTATTTATATCAAGTATATTATTCATAAAGTATTCGTACATATATACTATTAACTTATTTGGTAATTTATTTGTTACTTATAATAATTCATTATTTTCATTATATATTGTTTTCTTAAAACTCCATTACACATGCACATGTATATGTGCAATCACATTTTATTTGTTGTGTATATGTGTTTGTTGTGTTTGGAAATCTGATATAAAAATCAATTATTATATCTTTATGTTCTTTCAATAGCACACGATCATATTTTTCTAAAAAACATTTTATAAAATTATTGCTCATCATTAATGTTATATTTTACTTAGTAAACAAAATACTAAAAATCAAAACTATGTAACCAGATTTTTTTTTTTATTTATTGTCAGCTACAATTAGCATTTTTAATAAAGTATTTTATTTAGCTTAATAATAAATTATTCCCACCAGCCAATCTCACATAAAATTTCATAAGTCTTAAACAAGAATTTTCAATCAAGTTTATACTACTAAATGAACATGTATCTGGCCCAGATGTTGCATTATCGGAAGACCATATACAATTTGCATAGTGAGAACCATGAATTGAAAATTTCATTTCAACATTCACTAATTTCATTAGTGCTTTCCGATAATTTTCAAATTCCTCTATATGCTCAGCAAGCAAGAAATCCTTATGTATGATTAAAAATTTCTCTATAACTAGTAATTTTGTATGTATATTGTTCTTCACTGATTGTAGTATTTCATCATCATCATCATTATCACCATCAAATGTTATATTTGTCCTAAGATCTTCCCACAATGCCATTATAATAAATCAACCATCAACAGTTAACACCAATTTTTAAACTAAATATATTTTAGAATTGAGTGGTATATTTAAATAAAAAAAAGAATCATATTTAACTAAATTTCATTATCTTTATCAATTTAACTCAAATGTAAGGTCACCGCAGAATACAAGAATTTTTGCATCATTAATCTCATATATAAGCATATAACTTTTTTTATTTATAATATAATATTTTAATATCAAAACAAAAATATGAAATCTCCTTACATCATACATATATATGTAGATATTTCATAAATACTTTTTACAAATTCACACCTTAAAATTAAGAATAAATTCTTATATTATAATCAAGATTATGATATCTAGAATATTAACATATATGTTTACATTACACTATACTCTGCATCAAAACATATTTTTTTATTATAGTAATTGTGGTATAAGAATTTTTAAAGATTTTGTGTTTACGTTATATATCTATATATACATATATCCACTAAGGAAAGCATTTTTTGAGATTTTTTGTGTTTACGTTATATATCTATATATACATATATTCACTAAGGAGAGTCTTTTATATTTAAAATAAACAAAAAAAAACCATAAAAAAATCCATTCATAAACACACAACTTAATTAATACTGCTGATAAGAAAAATAGTCTATTCAGACTTTTAGAACATTTTAGAAAATTACTAATAAAATTAGCTAACATGTCCCAACATGTTTCAACCCACAACCACATTCCCACACCACCACAACCTATGCCAAAAAAGCCCACTACAACAAACATTATTAAATATGATTACAATGCCTAGAATCAATTGTAAACGACTTTGGTAACGGGCAAGGTGTTGTAAGTGGTAGAGCAGCTGCCATACTGGGATCCACTGAAGCTTATCCTTTGCTTGATGATTCGAAAATTTAACATATTCGAATCATCTTTATATATAATATATTAAATTAATTAATGCTATTACGTTAAAAACAGTAAGTCTTTCTTCTATTTGACACTAGTTTACGTAATTAGTATGTATTCGCACATTTGTGGGTTATAATATAAAAAAAATCAACATTATTAAATTTATAATTCATATTGAAAAATTAATTCATTAAAAAAAATTTGAATAAAATAATAATAAATTTCAAAATCATATATAAAAAAATTTATATCAAATATAAAGTTCTCTTCGCATATAAAAATTTTTCTAACTATATAAACATTTTTTATATCAAAAATAATTATATATATATAATTAAATTTTTTCTCATATATATATATATATATTTTTTATAAAGTATAAATATAATTTTTTTACTATATAAAATTTTTTAATATGAAAATTATATATGTCATATAAAATATCAACTTATTTTTTTAATAAAAAAAAAAATTTACCAAATAAAATTTTTTTGGTCGGTAAATCATATGTAAGTGATATAAAGTATTAACTTGGCGCTATAAAATTTTTTTTACCAAAAAAGAAATTTTTGGTCGGTAAATCATATGTAAGTGATATAAAATATCAACTTGGCTCGACACAAATTTACAAATTTTTATTGTTGTTTGCGACTTTTATATTTGGTGTGTGAATCTTTAATTTACCCACGAACATGTCTCGTGGTTTTAGTGTCACGAAAAAAGGTAAGATCATGAACAGATTATTGGCTTTATGTTATATATGTTCCTAAGTGATCAAAATAAAGTGATTAAAATTAAATTTTAATTAATTTATGCGAAAATAGCGCATTTTTTCAAAATATATAAAAAGTGAAGGCCGATCATAGCAAAGTATTAAAAACTTGGTATCGTCCTACCACTAAATGCTCAAAAGCAAAAGTTTGATGAAAATATAATTTTTATAAATAATATATATGAAATATATTTTGTATATGTACGTATATGTATTTTTAATAAATTTACATATATTCTACATCGTCAAAATGTATATAAAATAACATTATTCTGGTTGATCCTGCCAGTAGTTATATGCTTGTCTCAAAGATTAAGCCATGCATGTCTAAGTACACACGAATTAAAAGTGAAACCGCAAAAGGCTCATTATATCAGTTATGGTTCCTTAGATCGTTAACAGTTACTTGGATAACTGTGGTAATTCTAGAGCTAATACATGCAATAATAAACACGGACCTTATGGAACGTGTGCTTTTATTAGGCTAAAACCAAGCGATACCTTCGGGAATCGTTTTAATGGTTGAACTCTAGATAACTTGCTGATCGTATGGTCTTGTACCGACGACATATCTTTCAAATGTCTGCCCTATCAACTATTGATGGTAGTATCTTGGACTACCATGGTTGAAACGGGTAACGGGGAATCAGGGTTCGATTCCGGAGAGGGTGCCTGAGAAACGGCTACCACATCTAAGGAAGGCAGCAGCCACGTAAATTACCCACTCCCAGCACGGGGAGGTAGTGACGAAAAATAACAATACAGGACTCATATCCGAGGCGCTGTAATTGGAATGAGTACACTTTAAATCCTTTAACAAGGACCTATTGGAGGGCAAGTCTGGTGCCAGCAGCCGCCGTAATTCCAGCTCCAATAGCGCATATTAAAGTTGTTGCAATTAAAACGTGCGTAGTTGAACTTGTGCTTCATACGGGTAGTACACGTATAATTTGGGTTTGTACGTTACCTTATTGTATGTAAGCGTATTACCGGTGGAGTTCTAATTTATTTATTATCATTTATTTATTATTTATTATTATTTATTTATTTATATTTATTTATTATCATATATACCTCCTATTTAAACCTGCTTCAGTGCTCTTTACCGAGTGTTGTTGTGGGCCGGTACAATTACTTTGAACAAATTAGAGTGCTTAAAGCAGGCTCCAAATGCCTGAATATTTTGTGCATGGAATAATGGAATAAGACCTTTGTTCTACTTTCATTGGTTTTTAGATCAAGAGATAATGATAAATAGAAGCAGTTGGGGGCATTAGTATTACGACGCGAGAGGTGAAATTCTTGGACCGTCGTAAGACTAACTTAAGCGAAAGCATTTGCCAAAGATGTTTTCATTAATCAAGAACGAAAGTTAGAGGTTCGAAGGCGATCAGATACTATTACTATTATGGCTTTCTCAGTCGCTTCCCGGGAAACCAAAGCTTTTGGGCTCCGGGGGAAGTATGGTTGCAAAGCTGAAACTTAAAGGAATTGACTTAAAGGATATTTGGTCTTTATTTGGTCGCGGCTTAATTTGACTCAACACGGGCAAACTTACCAGGTCCGAACATAAATGAGTAAGACAGATTGATAGCTCTTTCTCGAATCTATGGATGGTAGTGCATGGCCGTTCTTAGTTCGTGGAGTGATTTGTCTGGTTAATTCCGATAACGAACGAAACTCAAATATATTAAATAGATGCATTCAGGATTATGATGTTGAACCTTGCATAACCTTCATTCATGAATATAGTAAAATATACAAGTGTTTGAATGCGTTTATGTAAGTGGAGTCGTACCTGTTTCTTTGTCCCATTATAACGGACACTAGCTTCTCAAATGGAGAAATTGCGTCTAGCAATAATGAGATTGAGCAATAACAGGTCTGTGATGCCCTTAGATGTCCTGGGCTGCACGCGCGCTACAATAAAAGTATCAACGTGTATTTCCTAGACTGAGAGGTCTGGGTAAACCGCTGAATCACTTTCATGCTTGGGATTGTGAACTGAAACTGTTCATATGAACCTGGAATTCCCAGTAAGTGCGAGTCATTAACTCGCATTGATTAAGTCCCTGCCCTTTGTACACACCGCCCGTCGCTACTACCGATTGAATTATTTAGTGAGGTCTCCGGACGTGATCACTGTGACGCCTTGTGTGTTACGGTTGTTTCGCAAAACTTGACCGAACTTGATTATTTAGAGGAAGTAAAAGTCGTAACAAGGTTTCCGTAGGTGAACCTGTGGAAGGATCATAAATGTGATTCTTTCTAAAAGGAAACAAAATAAAAATGAATAAAAAAAAATTCATTTAAAAAACTTATATCTATACATACACAATTTATTTTATATATTTATATATATATATAATATTATGAAAGTAATTTAGATGTACCAAATTACTTTAATATATGAAAATTACAATGGCGCATAAAAAATTATAATAAAAAATATTATATTATAATTTCAAAACATTATAAAAAAGATGATACATGTTGTACTTAAATATAATTAAAGAAACTATAAATTTTTATATATACATATATATATATATATATATTATTTTTCCTTTTTTTATGAATAAGTTAAAAAAATTTTTGAAAAAAAATTAAGACATTCGCAACTGAAAATGTATTTATATGATGTATAAATTTATAATTTTTATAAAAAAAAAATATATATTTTTTTATATAATAAATTTTCTGACATATAATAAATAAAAAAAAAATATATCTACTCTAAGCGGTGGATCACTTGGCTCATGGGTCGATGAAGAACGCAGCAAACTGTGCGTCATCGTGTGAACTGCAGGACACATGAACATCGACATTTTGAACGCATATTGCAGTCCATGCTATATGTATTTTAATATTATTAAAATACTGCATGGACTACATATGGTTGAGGGTTGTAAGACTTTTCTAATATGGTTGCTTAATAATAAAGAAATTTTATTATTTTAAGCATATTGTTATATTATTGAATAAAAAATAAAATTATATATTCATAATATTAATAAATATTAAAAATTCTTTTAATGTGCTATTCTTTTATAAATAAGCATATCTAGTAATGTAGAATATTTTTATAATATTTTATTATATATAAACTGGAATAGTTTATTAAAAAAAAAAAAAAAAGAAAGATGTTTAAGAATTAAAAAAGAAATATTTCAACAACCTCAACTCATATGAGACTACCCCCTGAATTTAAGCATATGAATTAGGGGCGGAAGACAAACTAACTAGGATTTTCTTAGTAGCGGCGAGCGAAAAGAAATTATTTCAGCACTAAATGATTTTGTTATTTAAATAAATATCAGATGTAGTGTATGGAATATCTATATTCTAATATGATAAGTTAATTGTCTAAGTCCTTCTTAAACGAGGCCATTTACCCATAGAGGGTGCTAGGCCCGTTATGACATTAATGATTATTAGAAGATATTTCCTAAGAGTCGTGTTGCTTGATAGTGCAGCACTAAGTGGGTGGTAAACTCCATCTAAAACTAAATATAACCATGAGACCGATAGTAAACAAATACCGTGAGGGAAAGTTGAAAAGAACTCTGAATAGAGAGTTAAATAGTACGTGAAACTGCTTAGAGGTTAAGCCCGATGAACCTAAATATCCTAATTATGAAAAATTCATCATTAATAATATTATATATTTATATAATATAAATAGTGTGCAATTTTTTCATATATGGACATTGTAATCTATTAATAATTTAATATTTATCATAAGATATATTAGTAGAGTTTATTTTTTATTTATTTTTAATAAATATTTAAATAAATTAAATATTATCGGATAAATAATTGATAGATTTTATTCATATAATGCTTACATTTTCGAATGTTATAATAAATGTATTATTATTATATTTTATATTTTATTATATGCATTTATATGATTAATAATGCTAAAGATTTAGGATACCTTCGGGACCCGCCTTGAAACACGGACCAAGGAGTCTAACATGTGTGCAAGTCATTGGGTATTTATTTATAAAAACCTAATGGGAAAATTAACTTAACTATTTTATATGGGATCAATTTATATATATTTATTTATATATAAATACAATCCTGGGGCGTTCTATACAGTTATGTATATAAATAAATTTATTTATTTTTTATACCTCTAACTAGAGCGTACCTTGAGCATATATGCTGTGACCCGAAAGATGGTGAACTATACCTGATCAGGTTGAAGTCAGGGGAAACCCTGATGGAAGACCGAAACAGTTCTGACGTGCAAATCGATTGTCAGAATTGGGTATAGGGGAAAAAGACCAATCGAACCATCTAGTAGCTGGTTCCCACCGAAGTTTCCCTCAGGATAGCTGGTGCATTAATAGATTATGCAAAATAATCTTATCTGGTAAAGCGAATGATTAGAGGCCTTAGGGTCGAAACGACTTTAACCTATTCTCAAACTTTAAATGGGTAAGAACCTAAACTTTCTTGATATGAAGTTTTAGGTTATGATATATTGTGCCCAGTGGGCCACTTTTGGTAAGCAGAACTGGCGCTGTGGGATGAACCAAACGTTATGTTAAGGTGCCAAAATTAACAACTCATACAGATACCATGAAAGGTGTTGGTTGCTTAAAACAGCAGGACGGTGGACATGGAAGTCGTAATCCGCTAAGGAGTGTGTAACAACTCACCTGCCGCAGCAACTAGCCCTTAAAATGGATGGCGCTTAAGTTGTATACCTATATATAACCGTTAATGTAGATGATTTATATTATAGGTTTCGTGTGAACAGTGGTTGATCAGGTTTCGTGTGAACAGTGGTTGATCACGAGTTAGGTTTCGTGTGAACAGTGGTTGATCACGAGTTAGTCGGTCCTAAGTTCAAGCCGAAAGCCGTAAAATTATAAGTTATTATATAATATAATATAACATTAAATCTTATTAATTTTATTGAACGAAAGGTAATACGGTTCCAATTCCGTAACCTGTTAAGTATACGTTTGTTATTAAAAGTGGTCTTATGATCATCCTGGCAACAGAAACAACCATAAAGAAGCCGTCGAGAGGTATCGGAAGAGTTTTCTTTTCTGTTTTATAGTTCCATGGTAGGAAGTCTTTCGAAGAGAGATATGGTAGACGGACTAGAAGAGCATGGCATTTACTGCTGTGTCGATATTTTCTCCTCGGACCTTGAAAATTTATGGTGGGGTCACGCAAACATCTTAACAGGCCGTACCAATATCCGCAGCTGGTCTCCAAGGTGAAGAGTCTCTAGTCGATAGAATAATGTAGGTAAGGGAAGTCGGCAAATTAGATCCGTAACTTCGGGATAAGGATTGGCTCTGAAGATTGAGATAATCGGGCTTGATTGGAAAGCAATATTCAAACTATTCAAACCACCTCTGAAGAAAAAGAGGATGGGGCCAAAGGGGGCGATGGCGAGTAGTGCGTCAGGGACGCCGGCGACGTCTCTCGCCGAGACCTCAGGGTCGGAAATGCAGACGAGTTGCCTTTGGCAAAGTTGGTGGCGTCGCGCGGTGGGGTTGGTTTGGTGTCGGCGACAGGGGTGGTAAAGAAGATTGCGGCCGATAAGCCTGTGGTTGCTGGCGGAGGAGGGGTAGAGGCAGCTAAGGGTGATGAGGTAGCTGCGATGAGGGCCATCACGAATGCCCTCCAAAAAAAGATGGTCCAATGTGGACTGACGGCCGCCCAGATGGCGGATATATTGGAGGTGACCGGCGGTTACGAGGAGGTGCTGGTCAGGTTGATGGTGAGCAGGACGCTGCCGGTCCAGGTATCTGGGCCCTTGCGGTCCCGATCAATGCGGAGGGGGGCGGCCCGTCAGCCACGTTGCCTTTGGCAAAGTTGGTGGCGTCACGCGGTGGGGTTGGTTTGGTGTCGGCGACAGGGGTGGTAAAGAAGATTGCGGCCGATAAGCCTGTGGTTGCTGGGGGAGGAGGGGTAGAGGCAGCTAAGGGTGATGAGGTAGCTGCGATGAGGGCCATCACGAATGCCCTCCAAAAAAAGATGGTCCAATGTGGACTGACGGCCGCCCAGATGGCGGATATATTGGAGGTGACCGGCGGTTACGAGGAGGTGCTGGTCAGGTTGAAGGTGAGCAGGACGCTGCCGGTCCAGGTATCTGGGCCCTTCCGGTCCCGATCAAAGAGGCAGCCGCAGGCAAATAGGGTTGTAGATAATAGGGAAAGTAGTAGGAGGAGAGTAGGGCAAACGTACGCCGTAATTGTGAAAGGTGGAGCAGGAGTGGAGCCTGCCGCGGTTCAGCAACGGTTGGTACAACGGTTGGTGTAGGGTCCAAGGTTGAGGTGAGGGTGAAGGACATCCGCCCGGTTTCGACGGGGGTCAAAGTAGTGACCTGTACCTCGGCCGAAGTGGAAAGGATTAAAAGTAGTGTGGCCATAAAGGAAGCCGGGTTGGTGGTCGAGGACCCATTGGTTGCTGCACCGCGGGTGGTGCTCATGGACGTACCAACGGAGATTTCTACTGACGAGCTTATGAGGCAAATATATAGTAAGAATGTTGGGGAAGAGATGATGCCGTACGCTGCATATGAGAAAGCGGTGAAGCTCGTGAGTAGGCCCGTTGGTACGGAGACAACCACTGGTCAGGTGATTTTGGAGGTGGCGGAGGCATGGGGACGGCAGCGGCGCTTATACGTGCGCTGGCAGTCCTTCAGAGTGCGAATAATGGAGAACCAGCTAGGTTGCTATAGGTGCTATGCCATTGGGCATAGGTCCTATGAATGCAGAGTGGCTAGGCCTGTGTGTAAAAAATGCGGTGAGGAGGGCCCCCTTCAGGCGGTATGCCCGAATGCGGTGTCGTGCCGTAATTGTAGGTTGCTGGGTAAGCCCAGTAACCACTCGGTTACGTCGGTGGCATACTGCCCCGTGTACGCTAGGGCATGTGGTAGGAAGGTGCTCTCAGTATGAATGAGACACTGCTAACTGTCCTGCAGTATAACTGTCAGGGCAGTTACAGCGTTATGTGTGATTTTGGTGACTGCATGAGAAGGATGAATGTCGGGGTAGCCTTAGTGCAGGAGCCGTATGTTGTGGATGGATGCGTCAGGGGATTACCTGCCAGTATGAAAGCTTTTGTGAACGAAAGTAGGGGTTCTGCGGTGATTGTGGATAATATTGATTTGGATGTGATGCTCGCTGGCGAGTATACGAATGAATGGGGTGTCTGCGTGAGTCTTAAAGGTGTGTTTGGCACAATGTATGTTGTGTCGGTGTACTGCAAGTTTTCTGGGGAAATTGGGCCATATATTGAATATATGGGCAGTCTCCTAAGGGGACTTCAGAATGAATGTGTGTTAATCGGGCTTGACTCCAATGCGTCCTCACCCTTATGGTTCAGTAAGGGTGTCGGACGTGGCAGAGCCAATACCCTACGAGGTAGGGAGCTCGAGGAGTGGATTGTAGGATCTCGAATGAATGTGGTCAACGAGCCGTCTGAGTGGTATACATTCAGTGGTGCTCGTGGACAGAGTGATATTGATTTAACTATTGTGAATGGGATGTGTGATCGTTTTGAGTTTGAGTGGAAGATCCTACCTGAATGCGGATTGAGTGATCATAACGTGATACAAGTAGTATGTAAGGGTGTTAGGAATGATAGAGTGGGTGAACGGAGAGGTGATCGCTGGTCGATCAAAGGGGTTGATTGGGGCGGATATGTGGACTACCTCGGTGGTCTGGAATGCATGAAGAGTGACGATGAGTTTAGAATGATGACGTTGGATGAAAAGGTGCGTTTTGTGTATGAGTGCGTGAGTGAGACGAACGAAGCAAAGCTACAGAGAGTTGTGAGGAAGCGTCCAACGCGGGTAAAATGGTTCACGGAGGAGCTTCGGGGGAAGAAGCGTGCGATGAACCGCTTGCGTCGGGCGTTTCAGAATGATCGTAGAATGGGTGTGGCCAGCGAAGAAAGCTGGCGAATGTTTAGGTGTGAGAAAAATGAGTACAAGAGCATGATGAAAGAGATGAAAGAGGATGATTGGAGACAGTTTGTTACTGACCACGGGAACAACAACCCGTGGGGTGATGTATACAAACTGTGTATAGGAAGAAAGAAGGTGAATGACATATGTAGCTTGAAAGTAGGTAGTGAATGGACAAAGAGTTGGAGTGAGAGTGTGGATGTGTTGATGAATGAGTTTTTCCCTGGTACCGGATCGAGCGTTAGTACTCGGCTGCTAAATCCACTGAGGACGCGTTGCTTAGAATGCATGAGATTGTTGGTATGAGTGATAAGAAGTATGTGTTGGGTATGTTTGTGGATTTTAAGGGTGCATTTGACAATGTTGTGTGGAGTAGAGTGATTGAGAAATTGTATGAGATTGGATGTGAAGAGCTCTCCATATGGGAGAGCTACTTCAGCGAAAGGAGTGCGTGTGTGAATGGGAACAACGAGTGCGTGTGGAAGACCGTCCAGAGGGGAACACCCCAAGGGTCCATTAGTGGCCCCTCGGTGTGGAACCTGATGATGGATGATCTTCTGCACGCACTTGAACGGTGTGGATGTAAGGTGATTGCGTATGCCGATGACTTGCTCCTGCTGGTTGACGGCAGGAGCAGGTCGGAGGTAGAGAGATTGGGAACCCTTTTCATGACGGAGGTCGGGAATTGGGGGGTGCGTGTGGGTGTGAGTGTCTCGAAAGAGAAAACTGTGTGTATGTTGTTGAAAGGCAGGCTGAGTAAAAATCGGCCGCCTATCATAAGAATGAATGGTGATATTGTGAAGTATGTACAGGTTGTGAGGTACTTGGGCCTGAATATCGGTGAACGAATGAGTTACAAGCCACACCTGGCAGCGCTTCATAAGAAGACTGTTGGTGTGGTGGGTTGTATGAGGAGGGTGTTACGAAAGGATTGGGGACTGAATGATAGAACTGTGAGGATGATATTCAGGGGGTTGATTGTTCCTTGTATCACGTATAGTGCGGTTGTGTGGTATGATATGGCCCAATTAGGGTATGCCAGAGATGCCCTTAATCGCTGCCAGAGAGCCGTGATGTATGCAAGTATGCGATTGTGCCGGACTGTGTCCACATATGCCATGCAGGTTCTGATGGGGGAGTTACCATGGGACCTGCAGGTCATCAGGCGTGGGCTACACAGGAAGGTTGTGCGTGGGAGTCAGTTCACGGGGGATGATCCTGTGACTGACTCAGAATGTGTGGGGTTATCCATTAAGGACCGCAAGGCTCTTGTGGATAACAGAATGAATGAGATTTGGCAGCGACGCTGGGAAATGAGTGATAAAGGCAGGTGTACGTATGAGTACATCAAAGATGTTAGGTTCAATGCGGATGGGATGTTTGGGTTTGGTCTGCACCTTGGCTACCTGATCACAGGCCATGGCAGTATGAATGAGAACTTGAGTAAAAGAGGACTGGCAAATACCACGGAGTGTTCGTGTGGCTATCCAGTCGAAGACTGGAAGCATATTCTGGCTGAGTGTGTGTTGTATGAGGATGAGCGGAAATTGAGTGAATGGGGTATTCGGTATGAACGGGGCGTACTCGATGTAAGTCGAGTACTCCAGAATGCGAACATGGTGAAAAAGTTGAATGAGTTTGCGCGTTTGGTATTTGCCAGAAGAGCGAATCTTGTGTGAGTGTAGCTGTTTTTTTCATTTCAGCACGGAGGGACTGCTGAGCGGTGGTAGAGCGCTGCAGTGACCAGTGGTTGTCGGCTTACGTTTGTCTGCCCGAGGCTGGCATGGATTGCAAGATCCTAAAAGCCTAGAGCTTAGGCTCGAAGACCTGACCCGAGGTCTATAAATCTCGGGTACCACGGGGTCGGTGTTGCCCTGGGGGATATATTCTCCCATCACCGACATTTGGTTGTGGCCCCCTGAGTGGGAGCTTCGTGGTGGCTGTGGTTGAAAGGCATATGCGCCTAGGGGGACATTTATGTCACTCCGGGGTTGAACAGCGCTATCTGTTCGGAGGTCTGGCTCGCTTACTCCAGTCAGGGATTTAGATAGGTCCCGCTTCCACCAGTAAGGTTTGGACCGCTTGCACGGAAAGAACAAACTGGTAGTTGGAGCAACTTGTTGCTCTAACGGGTCACTCCTGCCTAATGGAGCCACTCCCATGGGGGACGTGTAATAGGAGCCTTCGGCTTAGGTGTGCACGTTAAATCACTAACAAGGGGGACGCTGTCCCTATCTACTAGGCGGGAGTAACTATGACTCTCTTCTGGTCCCGCCCTCGGATGAGATGTCGAAAGAGTATCGGTACTTGTAAACTTTGCAGCGTATGCGTCGGAATATCAAGTACGATTACTTGATTCCAGAAGCGATCATAGATGTGCCGGTTAAATACCTCCTCGTGGTTTCCGCCGGTAACGACTTCTTTTTTTTTTGGTGGAAAAAGAAAAGTCGGCTAAATTTTAACAGGCTTAGAGTGCGGATGGTGGTCAGAGGGCATCTGAGAGGAGTGACTTCCTTCTTTTGGAGTAAAAAAGAAGAGAAGTCAAATGGAGAATTGTAGAATTGGTGAAATGGCGAATTGGTGAAAATCGATGTAATTTTCTTTGATGAAAATGGAAGATTGAATGCCCCAGGCTGACATGGAATGCGAGTTCTGAAAGCCTAGAGCTAGCTCGAGGACCCGACCTGAGGTCTGTGATCCTAATCAGGTACCACGGGGTCGGTGAATGCCCTAACCATCACCGACATGTGGATGTAGGCCCCCGGAGCGGGAGTATCGTGGTGGCTGTGGTTGACAGGCATATGCGCCAAGGTGGTCTGCGCGACACACCGGGGTTGAACAGCTCTATCTGTTCGGTGGACTGTGCACGCTTACTCCAGTCAGAGATTTAGATAGGTTTCGCTTCCACTAGTAAGTTTTCTTCTGCTCTGCACGGAAGGAATAGACTAGGAGCTCTAGGGCGGGTCACTCCTCCTATGGCGGGTCACTCCTGCCTAATGGAGCCTTTTCCCAAGGGGGGCGTGTAATAGAAGCCATCGGCTTAGGTGTGCACGTTAAATCAATAATAAATAGGCATATGTCCCTATCTACTACTACTGATGTTTGAAAATTTGTTGAGAACAGACGTGCTTTGTGGATTAATTTTTCTTTGTGGATTAATTTAAAAATTTGTGTGCAAAAATTTCTTTTGTTTTGTGTGGGAAAAATTCTTTTGATTGTAAAAATTTTTTATTGGCTTTTTTCTTTGAAAAAATTTCAATAGAAAGTTTTTTCTATAGAAATAAATTTCTATAGAAATTTTGTGCTATTGTTGTAAAAATTTGTATAGGAATAGAATTCTATTGAAATAAATAGTTTTTTTCAAAACTCTTTAGGGTTCTATTTCTATAGAAATCGTTGTTGTTGTTGTCTTGTCCGTAGTTTTTGTGGGTGAGGTTTTTGGGGCTGGGTAAGCCTACGATGATGAAGAAGGTTGCCCCAGGGGGGGGGGCGTAGTTGTGGGCCAGGTGGTATTCAAACCACCTCTGAAGAAAAAGAGGATGGGGCCAAAGGGGGCGATGGCGAGTAGTGCGTCAGGGACGCCGGCGACGTCTTGCGCCGAGATCTCAGGGTCGGAAATGCAGACGGGGGGGGAGTCGGAGTGCGACGAGTTGCCTTTGGCAAAGTTGGTGGCGTCGCGCGGTGTGGTTGGTTTGGTGTCGGCGACAGGGGTGGTAAAGAAGATTGCGGCCGATAAGCCTGTGGTTGCTGGCGGAGGAGGGGTAGAGGCAGCTAAGGGTGATGAGGTAGCTGCGATGAGGGCCATCACGAATGCCCTCCAAAAAAAGATGGTCCAATGTGGACTGACGGCCGCCCAGATGGCGGATATATTGGAGGTGACCGGCGGTTACGAGGAGGTGCTGGACAATGGCGCATAAAAAATTATAATAAAAAATATTATATTATAATTTCAAAACATTATAAAAAAGATGATACATGTTGTACTTAAATATAATTAAAGAAACTATAAATTTTTATATATACATATATATATATATATATATTATTTTTCCTTTTTTTATGAATAAGTTAAAAAATTTTTTGAAAAAAAATTAAGACATTCGCAACTAAAAATGTATTTATATGATGTATAAATTTATAATTTTTATAAAAAAAAAATATATATTTTTTTATATAATAAATTTTCTGACATATAATAAATAAAAAAAAAATATATCTACTCTAAGCGGTGGATCACTTGGCTCATGGGTCGATGAAGAACACAGCAAACTGTGCGTCATCGTGTGAACTGCAGGACACATGAACATCGACATTTTGAACGCATATTGCAGTCCATGCTATATGTATTTTAATATTATTAAAATACTGCATGGACTACATATGGTTGAGGGTTGTAAGACTTTTCTAATATGGTTGCTTAATAATAAAGAAATTTTATTATTTTAAGCATATTGTTATATTATTGAATAAAAAATAAAATTATATATTCATAATATTAATAAATATTAAAAATTCTTTTAATGTGCTATTCTTTTATAAATAAGCATATCTAGTAATGTAGAATATTTTTATAATATTTTATTATATATAAACTGGAATAGTTTATTAAAAAAAAAAAAAAAGAAGAGATGTTTAAGAATTAAAAAAGAAATATTTCAACAACCTCAACTCATATGAGACTACCCCCTGAATTTAAGCATATGAATTAGGGGCGGAAGACAAACTAACTAGGATTTTCTTAGTAGCGGCGAGCGAAAAGAAATTATTTCAGCACTAAATGATTTTGTTATTTAAATAAATATCAGATGTAGTGTATGGAATATCTATATTCTAATATGATAAGTTAATTGTCTAAGTCCTTCTTAAACGAGGCCATTTACCCATAGAGGGTGCTAGGCCCGTTATGACATTAATGATTATTAGAAGATATTTCCTAAGAGTCGTGTTGCTTGATAGTGCAGCACTAAGTGGGTGGTAAACTCCATCTAAAACTAAATATAACCATGAGACCGATAGTAAACAAATACCGTGAGGGAAAGTTGAAAAGAACTCTGAATAGAGAGTTAAATAGTACGTGAAACTGCTTAGAGGTTAAGCCCGATGAACCTAAATATCCTAATTATGAAAAATTCATCATTAATAATATTATATATTTATATAATATAAATAGTGTGCAATTTTTTCATATATGGACATTGTAATCTATTAATAATTTAATATTTATCATAAGATATATTAGTAGAGTTTATTTTTATTTATTTTTAATAAATATTTAAATAAATTAAATATTATCGGATAAATAATTGATAGATTTTATTCATATAATGCTTACATTTTCGAATGTTATAATAAATGTATTATTATTATATTTTATATTTTATTATATGCATTTATATGATTAATAATGCTAAAGATTTAGGATACCTTCGGGACCCGCCTTGAAACACGGACCAAGGAGTCTAACATGTGTGCAAGTCATTGGGTATTTATTTATAAAAACCTAATGGGAAAATTAACTTAACTATTTTATATGGGATCAATTTATATATATTTATTTATATATAAATACAATCCTGGGGCGTTCTATACAGTTATGTATATAAATAAATTTATTTATTTTTTATACCTCTAACTAGAGCGTACCTTGAGCATATATGCTGTGACCCGAAAGATGGTGAACTATACCTGATCAGGTTGAAGTCAGGGGAAACCCTGATGGAAGACCGAAACAGTTCTGACGTGCAAATCGATTGTCAGAATTGGGTATAGGGGAAAAAGACCAATCGAACCATCTAGTAGCTGGTTCCCACCGAAGTTTCCCTCAGGATAGCTGGTGCATTAATAGATTATGCAAAATAATCTTATCTGGTAAAGCGAATGATTAGAGGCCTTAGGGTCGAAACGACTTTAACCTATTCTCAAACTTTAAATGGGTAAGAACCTAAACTTTCTTGATATGAAGTTTTAGGTTATGATATATTGTGCCCAGTGGGCCACTTTTGGTAAGCAGAACTGGCGCTGTGGGATGAACCAAACGTTATGTTAAGGTGCCAAAATTAACAACTCATACAGATACCATGAAAGGTGTTGGTTGCTTAAAACAGCAGGACGGTGGACATGGAAGTCGTAATCCGCTAAGGAGTGTGTAACAACTCACCTGCCGCAGCAACTAGCCCTTAAAATGGATGGCGCTTAAGTTGTATACCTATATATAACCGTTAATGTAGATGATTTATATTATAGGTTTCGTGTGAACAGTGGTTGATCAGGTTTCGTGTGAACAGTGGTTGATCACGAGTTAGGTTTCGTGTGAACAGTGGTTGATCACGAGTTAGTCGGTCCTAAGTTCAAGGCGAAAGCCGTAAAATTATAAGTTATTATATAATATAATATAACATTAAATCTTATTAATTTTATTGAACGAAAGGTAATACGGTTCCAATTCCGTAACCTGTTAAGTATACGTTTGTTATTAAAAGTGGTCTTATGATCATCCTGGCAACAGAAACAACCATAAAGAAGCCGTCGAGAGGTATCGGAAGAGTTTTCTTTTCTGTTTTATAGTTCCATGGTAGGAAGTCTTTCGAAGAGAGATATGGTAGATGGACTAGAAGAGCATGGCATTTACTGCTGTGTCGATATTTTCTCCTCGGACCTTGAAAATTTATGGTGGGGTCACGCAAACATCTTAACAGGCCGTACCAATATCCGCAGCTGGTCTCCAAGGTGAAGAGTCTCTAGTCGATAGAATAATGTAGGTAAGGGAAGTCGGCAAATTAGATCCGTAACTTCGGGATAAGGATTGGCTCTGAAGATTGAGATAATCGGGCTTGATTGGAAAGCAATATTCAAACTATTCAAACCACCTCTGAAGAAAAAGAGGATGGGGCCAAAGGGGGCGATGGCGAGTAGTGCGTCAGGGACGCCGGCGACGTCTCTCGCCGAGACCTCAGGGTCGGAAATGCAGACGAGTTGCCTTTGGCAAAGTTGGTGGCGTCGCGCGGTGGGGTTGGTTTGGTGTCGGCGACAGGGGTGGTAAAGAAGATTGCGGCCGATAAGCCTGTGGTTGCTGGCGGAGGAGGGGTAGAGGCAGCTAAGGGTGATGAGGTAGCTGCGATAAGGGCCATCACGAATGCCCTCCAAAAAAAGATGGTCCAATGTGGACTGACGGCCGCCCAGATGGCGGATATATTGGAGGTGACCGGCGGTTACGAGGAGGTGCTGGTCAGGTTGATGGTGAGCAGGACGCTGCCGGTCCAGGTATCTGGGCCCTTGCGGTCCCGATCAATGCGGAGGGGGGCGGCCCGTCAGCCACGTTGCCTTTGGCAAAGTTGGTGGCGTCACGCGGTGGGGTTGGTTTGGTGTCGGCGACAGGGGTGGTAAAGAAGATTGCGGCCGATAAGCCTGTGGTTGCTGAGGGAGGAGGGGTAGAGGCAGCTAAGGGTGATGAGGTAGCTGCGATGAGGGCCATCACGAATGCCCTCCAAAAAAAGATGGTCCAATGTGGACTGACGGCCGCCCAGATGGCGGATATATTGGAGGTGACCGGCGGTTACGAGGAGGTGCTGGTCAGGTTGATGGTGAGCAGGACGCTGCCGGTCCAGGTATCTGGGCCCTTCCGGTCCCGATCAAAGAGGCAGCCGCAGGCAAATAGGGTTGTAGATAATAGGGAAAGTAGTAGGAGGAGAGTAGGGCAAACGTACGCCGTAATTGTGAAAGGTGGAGCAGGAGTGGAGCCTGCCGCGGTTCAGCAACGGTTGGTACAACGGTTGGTGTAGGGTCCAAGGTTGAGGTGAGGGTGAAGGACATCCGCCCGGTTTCGACGGGGGTCAAAGTAGTGACCTGTACCTCGGCCGAAGTGGAAAGGATTAAAAGTAGTGTGGCCATAAAGGAAGCCGGGTTGGTGGTCGAGGACCCATTGGTTGCTGCACCGCGGGTGGTGCTCATGGACGAACCAACGGAGATTTCTACTGACGAGCTTATGAGGCAAATATATAGTAAGAATGTTGGGGAAGAGATGATGCCGTACGCTGCATATGAGAAAGCGGTGAAGCTCGTGAGTAGGCCCGTTGGTACGGAGACAACCACTGGTCAGGTGATGTTGGAGGTGGCGGAGGCATGGGGACGGCAGCGGCGCTTATACGTGCGCTGGCAGTCCATCAGAGTGCGAATAATGGAGAACCAGCTAGGGTGCTATAGGTGCTATGCCATTGGGCATAGGTCCTATGAATGCAGAGTGGCTAGGCCTGTGTGTAAAAAATGCGGTGAGGAGGGCCCCCTTCAGGCGGTATGCCCGAATGCGGTGTCGTGCCGTAATTGTAGGTTGCTGGGTAAGCCCAGTAACCACTCGGTTACGTCGGTGGCATACTGCCCCGTGTACGCTAGGGCATGTGGTAGGAAGGTGCTCTCAGTATGAATGAGACACTGCTAACTGTCCTGCAGTATAACTGTCAGGGCAGTTACAGCGTTATGTGTGATTTTGGTGACTGCATGAGAAGGATGAATGTCGGGGTAGCCTTAGTGCAGGAGCCGTATGTTGTGGATGGATGCGTCAGGGGATTACCTGCCAGTATGAAAGCTTTTGTGAACGAAAGTAGGGGTTCTGCGGTGATTGTGGATAATATTGATTTGGATGTGATGCTCGCTGGCGAGTATACGAATGAATGGGGTGTCTGCGTGAGTCTTAAAGGTGTGTTTGGCACAATGTATGTTGTGTCGGTGTACTGCAAGTTTTCTGGGGAAATTGGGCCATATATTGAATATATGGGCAGTCTCCTAAGGGGACTTCAGAATGAATGTGTGTTAATCGTGCTTGACTCCAATGCGTCCTCACCCTTATGGTTCAGTAAGGGTGTCGGACGTGGCAGAGCCAATACCCTACGAGGTAGGGAGCTCGAGGAGTGGATTGTAGGATCTCGAATGAATGTGGTCAACGAGCCGTCTGAGTGGTATACATTCAGTGGTGCTCGTGGACAGAGTGATATTGATTTAACTATTGTGAATGGGATGTGTGATCGTTTTGAGTTTGAGTGGAAGATCCTACCTGAATGCGGATTGAGTGATCATAACGTGATACAAGTAGTATGTAAGGGTGTTAGGAATGATAGAGTGGGTGAACGGAGAGGTGATCGCTGGTCGATCAAAGGGGTTGATTGGGGCGGATATGTGGACTACCTCGGTGGTCTGGAATGCATGAAGAGTGACGATGAGTTTAGAATGATGACGTTGGATGAAAAGGTGCGTTTTGTGTATGAGTGCGTGAGTGAGACGAACGAAGCAAAGCTACAGAGAGTTGTGAGGAAGCGTCCAACGCGGGTAAAATGGTTCACGGAGGAGCTTCGGGGGAAGAAGCGTGCGATGAACCGCTTGCGTCGGGCGTTTCAGAATGATCGTAGAATGGGTGTGGCCAGCGAAGAAAGCTGGCGAATGTTTAGGTGTGAGAAAAATGAGTACAAGAGCATGATGAAAGAGGTGAAAGAGGATGATTGGAGACAGTTTGTTACTGACCACGGGAACAACAACCCGTGGGGTGATGTATACAAACTGTGTATAGGAAGAAAGAAGGTGAATGACATATGTAGCTTGAAAGTAGGTAGTGAATGGACAAAGAGTTGGAGTGAGAGTGTGGATGTGTTGATGAATGAGTTTTTCCCTGGTACCGGATCGAGCGTTAGTACTCGGCTGCTAAATCCACTGAGGACGCGTTGCTTAGAATGCATGAGATTGTTGGTATGAGTGATAAGAAGTATGTGTTGGGTATGTTTGTGGATTTTAAGGGTGCATTTGACAATGTTGTGTGGAGTAGAGTGATTGAGAAATTGTATGAGATTGGATGTGAAGAGCTCTCCATATGGGAGAGCTACTTCAGCGAAAGGAGTGCGTGTGTGAATGGGAACAACGAGTGCGTGTGGAAGACCGTCCAGAGGGGAACACCCCAAGTGTCCATTAGTGGCCCCTCGGTGTGGAACCTGATGATGGATGATCTTCTGCACGCACTTGAACGGTGTGGATGTAAGGTGATTGCGTATGCCGATGACTTGCTCCTGCTGGTTGAAGGCAGGAGCAGGTCGGAGGTAGAGAGATTGGGAACCCTTTTCATGACGGAGGTCGGGAATTGGGGGGTGCGTGTGGGTGTGAGTGTCTCGAAAGAGAAAACTGTGTGTATGTTGTTGAAAGGCAGGCTGAGTAAAAATCGGCCGCCTATCGTAAGAATGAATGGTGATATTGTGAAGTATGTACAGGTTGTGAGGTACTTGGGCCTGAATATCGGTGAACGAATGAGTTACAAGCCACACCTGGCAGCGCTTCATAAGAAGACTGTTGGTGTGGTGGGTTGTATGAGGAGGGTGTTACGAAAGGATTGGGGACTGAATGATAGAACTGTGAGGATGATATTCAGGGGGTTGATTGTTCCTTGTATCACGTATAGTGCGGTTGTGTGGTATGATATGGCCCAATTAGGGTATGCCAGAGATGCCCTTAATCGCTGCCAGAGAGCCGTGATGTATGCAAGTATGCGATTGTGCCGGACTGTGTCCACATATGCCATGCAGGTTCTGATGGGGGAGTTACCATGGGACCTGCAGGTCATCAGGCGTGGGCTACACAGGAAGGTTGTGCGTGGGAGTCAGTTCACGGGGGATGATCCTGTGACTGACTCAGAATGTGTGGGGTTATCCATTAAGGACCGCAAGGCTCTTGTGGATAACAGAATGAATGAGATTTGGCAGCGACGCTGGGAAATGAGTGATAAAGGCAGGTGTACGTATGAGTACATCAAAGATGTTAGGTTCAATGCGGATGGGATGTTTGGGTTTGGTCTGCACCTTGGCTACCTGATCACAGGCCATGGCAGTATGAATGAGAACTTGAGTAAAAGAGGACTGGCAAATACCACGGAGTGTTCGTGTGGCTATCCAGTCGAAGACTGGAAGCATATTCTGGCTGAGTGTGTGTTGTATGAGGATGAGCGGAAATTGAGTGAATGGGGTATTCGGTATGAACGGGGCGTACTCGATGTAAGTCGAGTACTCCAGAATGCGAACATGGTGAAAAAGTTGAATGAGTTTGCGCGTTTGGTATTTGCCAGAAGAGCGAATCTTGTGTGAGTGTAGCTGTTTTTTTCATTTCAGCACGGAGGGACTGCTGAGCGGTGGTAGAGCGCTGCAGTGACCAGTGGTTGTCGGCTTACGTTTGTCTGCCCGAGGCTGGCATGGATTGCAAGATCCTAAAAGCCTAGAGCTAAGGCTCGAAGACCTGACCCGAGGTCTATAAATCTCGGGTACCACGGGGTCGGTGTTGCCCTGGGGGATATATTCTCCCATCACCGACATTTGGTTGTGGCCCCCTGAGTGGGAGCTTCGTGGTGGCTGTGGTTGAAAGGCATATGCGCCTAGGGGGACATTTATGTCACTCCGGGGTTGAACAGCGCTATCTGTTCGGAGGTCTGGCTCGCTTACTCCAGTCAGGGATTTAGATAGGTCCCGCTTCCACCAGTAAGGTTTGGACCGCTTGCACGGAAAGAACAAACTGGTAGTTGGAGCAACTTGTTGCTCTAACGGGTCACTCCTGCCTAATGGAGCCACTCCCATGGGGGACGTGTAATAGGAGCCTTCGGCTTAGGTGTGCACGTTAAATCACTAACAAGGGGGACGCTGTCCCTATCTACTAGGCGGGAGTAACTATGACTCTCTTCTGGTCCCGCCCTCGGATGGGATGTCGAAAGAGTATCGGTACTTGTAAACTTTGCAGCGTATGCGTCGGAATATCAAGTACGATTACTTGATTCCAGAAGCGATCATAGATGTGCCGGTTAAATACCTCCTCGTGGTTTCCGCCGGTAACGACTTCTTTTTTTTTTTGTGGAAAAAGAAAAGTCGGCTAAATTTTAACAGGCTTAGAGTGCGGATGGTGGTCAGAGGGCATCTGAGAGGAGTGACTTCCTTCTTTTGGAGTAAAAAAGAAGAGAAGTCAAATGGAGAATTGTAGAATTGGTGAAATGGCGAATTGGTGAAAATCGATGTAATTTTCTTTGATGAAAATGGAAGATTGAATGCCCCAGGCTGACATGGAATGCGAGTTCTGAAAGCCTAGAGCTAGCTCGAGGACCCGACCTGAGGTCTGTGATCCTAATCAGGTACCACGGGGTCGGTGAATGCCCTAACCATCACCGACATGTGGATGTAGGCCCCCGGAGCGGGAGTATCGTGGTGGTTGTGGTTGACAGGCATATGCGCCAAGGTGGTCTGCGCGACACACCGGGGTTGAACAGCTCTATCTGTTCGGTGGACTGTGCACGCTTACTCCAGTCAGAGATTTAGATAGGTTTCGCTTCCACTAGTAAGTTTTCTTCTGCTCTGCACGGAAGGAATAGACTAGGAGCTCTAGGGCGGGTCACTCCTCCTATGGCGGGTCACTCCTGCCTAATGGAGCCTTTTCCCAAGGGGGACGTGTAATAGAAGCCATCGGCTTAGGTGTTCACGTTAAATCAATAATAAATAGGCATATGTCCCTATCTACTACTACTGATGTTTGAAAATTTGTTGAGAACAGACGTGCTTTGTGGATTAATTTTTCTTTGTGGATTAATTTAAAAATTTGTGTGCAAAAATTTCTTTTGTTTTGTGTGGGAAAAATTCTTTTGATTGTAAAAATTTTTTATTGGCTTTTTTCTTTGAAAAAATTTCAATAGAAAGTTTTTTCTATAGAAATAAATTTCTATAGAAATTTTGTGCTATTGTTGTAAAAATTTGTATAGGAATAGAATTCTATTGAAATAAATAGTTTTTTTCAAAACTCTTAAGGTTCTATTTCTATAGAAATCGTTGTTGTTGTTGTCTTGTCCGTAGTTTTTGTGGGTGAGGTTTTTGGGGCTGGGTAAGCCTACGATGATGAAGAAGGTTGCCCCAGGGGGGGCGGGGTTGTGGGCCAGGTGGTATTCAAACCACCTCTGAAGAAAAAGAGGATGGGTCCAAAGGGGGCGATGGCGAGTAGTGCGTCAGGGACGCCGGCGACGTCTTGCGCCGAGATCTCAGGGTCGGAAATGCAGACGGGGGGGGAGTCGGAGTGCGACGAGTTGCCTTTGGCAAAGTTGGTGGCGTCGCGCGGTGTGGTTGGTTTGGTGTCGGCGACAGGGGTGGTAAAGAAGATTGCGGCCGATAAGCCTGTGGTTGCTGGCGGAGGAGGGGTAGAGGCAGCTAAGGGTGATGAGGTAGCTGCGATGAGGGCCATCACGAATGCCCTCCAAAAGAAGATGGTCCAATGTGGACTGACGGCCGCCCAGATGGCGGATATATTGGAGGTGACCGGCGGTTACGAGGAGGTGCTGGTCAGGTTGATGGTGAGCAGGACGCTGCCTTGCGGTCCCGATCAATGCGGAGGGGGGCGGCCCGTCAGCCGCAGGCAAATGGGGTTGTAGATAATAGGGAAAGTAGTAGGAGGAGAGTAGGGCAAACGTACGCCGTAATTGTGAAAGGTGGAGCAGGAGTGGAGCCTGCCGCGGTTCAGCAACGGTTGGTACAAGGTTGAGGTGAGGGTGAAGGACATCCGCCCGGTTTCGACGGGGGTCAAAGTAGTGACCTGTTCCTCGGCCGAAGTGGAAAGGATTAAAAGTAGTGTGGCCATAAAGGAAGCCGGGTTGGTGGTCGAGGACCCATTGGTTGCTGCACCGCGGGTGGTGCTCATGGACGCTCGTGGACAGAGTGATATTGATTTAACTATTGTGAATGGGATGTGTGATCGTTTTGAGTTTGAGTGGAAGATCCTACCTGAATGCGGATTGAGTGATCATAACGTGATACAAGTAGTATGTAAGGGTGTTAGGAATGATAGAGTGGGTGAACGGAGAGGTGATCGCTGGTCGATCAAAGGGGTTGATTGGGGCGGATATGTGGACTACCTCGGTGGTCTGGAATGCATGAAGAGTGACGATGAGTTTAGAATGATGACGTTGGATGAAAAGGTGCGTTTTGTGTATGAGTGCGTGAGTGAGACGAACGAAGCAAAGCTACAGAGAGTTGTGAGGAAGCGTCCAACGCGGGTAAAATGGTTCACGGAGGAGCTTCGGGGGAAGAAGCGTGCGATGAACCGCTTGCGTCGGGCGTTTCAGAATGATCGTAGAATGGGTGTGGCCAGCGAAGAAAGCTGGCGAATGTTTAGGTGTGAGAAAAATGAGTACAAGAGCATGATGAAAGAGGTGAAAGAGGATGATTGGAGACAGTTTGTTACTGACCACGGGAACAACAACCCGTGGGGTGATGTATACAAACTGTGTATAGGAAGAAAGAAGGTGAATGACATATGTAGCTTGAAAGTAGGTAGTGAATGGACAGAGTTGGAGTGAGAGTGTGGATGTGTTGATGAATGAGTTTTTCCCTGGTACCGGATCGACCGTTAGTACTCGGCTGCTAAATCCACTGAGGACGCGTTGCTTAGAATGCATGAGATTGTTGGTATGAGTGATAAGAAGTATGTGTTGGGTATGTTTGTGGATTTTAAGGGTGCATTTGACAATGTTGTGTGGAGTAGAGTGATTGAGAAATTGTGATTGAGGAAGCATATTCTGGCTGAGTGTGTGTTGTATGAGGATGAGCGGAAATTGAGTGAATGGGGTATTCGGTATGAACGGGGCGTACTCGATGTAAGTCGAGTACTCCAGAATGCGAACATGGTGAAAAAGTTGAATGAGTTTGCGCGTTTGGTATTTGCCAGAAGAGCGAATCTTGTGTGAGTGTAGCTGTTTTTTTCATTTCAGCACGGAGGGACTGCTGAGCGGTGGTAGAGCGCTGCAGTGACCAGTGGTTGTCGGCTTACGTTTGTCTGCCCGAGGCTGGCATGGATTGCAAGATCCTAAAAGCCTAGAGCTAAGGCTCGAAGACCTGACCCGAGGTCTATAAATCTCGGGTACCACGGGGTCGGTGTTGCCCTGGGGGATATATTCTCCCATCACCGACATTTGGTTGTGGCCCCCTGAGTGGGAGCTTCGTGGTGGCTGTGGTTGAAAGGCATATGCGCCTAGGGGGACATTTATGTCACTCCGGGGTTGAACAGCGCTATCTGTTCGGAGGTCTGGCTCGCTTACTCCAGTCAGGGATTTAGATAGGTCCCGCTTCCACCAGTAAGGTTTGGACCGCTTGCACGGAAAGAACAAACTGGTAGTTGGAGCAACTTGTTGCTCTAACGGGTCACTCCTGCCTAATGGAGCCACTCCCATGGGGGACGTGTAATAGGAGCCTTCGGCTTAGGTGTGCACGTTAAATCACTAACAAGGGGGACGCTGTCCCTATCTACTAGGCGGGAGTAACTATGACTCTCTTCTGGTCCCGCCCTCGGATGGGATGTCGAAAGAGTATCGGTACTTGTAAACTTTGCAGCGTATGCGTCGGAATATCAAGTACGATTACTTGATTCCAGAAGCGATCATAGATGTGCCGGTTAAATACCTCCTCGTGGTTTCCGCCGGTAACGACTTCTTTTTTTTTTTGTGGAAAAAGAAAAGTCGGCTAAATTTTAACAGGCTTAGAGTGCGGATGGTGGTCAGAGGGCATCTGAGAGGAGTGACTTCCTTCTTTTGGAGTAAAAAAGAAGAGAAGTCAAATGGAGAATTGTAGAATTGGTGAAATGGCGAATTGGTGAAAATCGATGTAATTTTCTTTGATGAAAATGGAAGATTGAATGCCCCAGGCTGACATGGAATGCGAGTTCTGAAAGCCTAGAGCTAGCTCGAGGACCCAACCTGAGGTCTGTGATCCTAATCAGGTACCACGGGGTCGGTGAATGCCCTAACCATCACCGACATGTGGATGTAGGCCCCCGGAGCGGGAGTATCGTGGTGGCTGTGGTTGACAGGCATATGCGCCAAGGTGGTCTGCGCGACACACCGGGGTTGAACAGCTCTATCTGTTCGGTGGACTGTGCACGCTTACTCCAGTCAGAGATTTAGATAGGTTTCGCTTCCACTAGTAAGTTTTCTTCTGCTCTGCACGGAAGGAATAGACTAGGAGCTCTAGGGCGGGTCACTCCTCCTATGGCGGGTCACTCCTGCCTAATGGAGCCTTTTCCCAAGGGGGACGTGTAATAGAAGCCATCGGCTTAGGTGTTCACGTTAAATCAATAATAAATAGGCATATGTCCCTATCTACTACTACTGATGTTTGAAAATTTGTTGAGAACAGACGTGCTTTGTGGATTAATTTTTCTTTGTGGATTAATTTAAAAATTTGTGTGCAAAAATTTCTTTTGTTTTGTGTGGGAAAAATTCTTTTGATTGTAAAAATTTTTTATTGGCTTTTTTCTTTGAAAAAATTTCAATAGAAAGTTTTTTCTATAGAAATAAATTTCTATAGAAATTTTGTGCTATTGTTGTAAAAATTTGTATAGGAATAGAATTCTATTGAAATAAATAGTTTTTTTCAAAACTCTTAAGGTTCTATTTCTATAGAAATCGTTGTTGTTGTTGTCTTGTCCGTAGTTTTTGTGGGTGAGGTTTTTGGGGCTGGGTAAGCCTACGATGATGAAGAAGGTTGCCCCAGGGGGGGCGGGGTTGTGGGCCAGGTGGTATTCAAACCACCTCTGAAGAAAAAGAGGATGGGTCCAAAGGGGGCGATGGCGAGTAGTGCGTCAGGGACGCCGGCGACGTCTTGCGCCGAGATCTCAGGGTCGGAAATGCAGACGGGGGGGGGAGTCGGAGTGCGACGAGTTGCCTTTGGCAAAGTTGGTGGCGTCGCGCGGTGTGGTTGGTTTGGTGTCGGCGACAGGGGTGGTAAAGAAGATTGCGGCCGATAAGCCTGTGGTTGCTGGCGGAGGAGGGGTAGAGGCAGCTAAGGGTGATGAGGTAGCTGCGATGAGGGCCATCACGAATGCCCTCCAAAAGAAGATGGTCCAATGTGGACTGACGGCCGCCCAGATGGCGGATATATTGGAGGTGACCGGCGGTTACGAGGAGGTGCTGGTCAGGTTGATGGTGAGCAGGACGCTGCCTTGCGGTCCCGATCAATGCGGAGGGGGGCGGCCCGTCAGCCGCAGGCAAATGGGGTTGTAGATAATAGGGAAAGTAGTAGGAGGAGAGTAGGGCAAACGTACGCCGTAATTGTGAAAGGTGGAGCAGGAGTGGAGCCTGCCGCGGTTCAGCAACGGTTGGTACAAGGTTGAGGTGAGGGTGAAGGACATCCGCCCGGTTTCGACGGGGGTCAAAGTAGTGACCTGTTCCTCGGCCGAAGTGGAAAGGATTAAAAGTAGTGTGGCCATAAAGGAAGCCGGGTTGGTGGTCGAGGACCCATTGGTTGCTGCACCGCGGGTGGTGCTCATGGACGCTCGTGGACAGAGTGATATTGATTTAACTATTGTGAATGGGATGTGTGATCGTTTTGAGTTTGAGTGGAAGATCCTACCTGAATGCGGATCATAACGTGATACAAGTAGTATGTAAGGGTGTTAGGAATGATAGAGTGGGTGAACGGAGAGGTGATCGCTGGTCGATCAAAGGGGTTGATTGGGGCGGATATGTGGACTACCTCGGTGGTCTGGAATGCATGAAGAGTGACGATGAGTTTAGAATGATGACGTTGGATGAAAAGGTGCGTTTTGTGTATGAGTGCGTGAGTGAGACGAACGAAGCAAAGCTACAGAGAGTTGTGAGGAAGCGTCCAACGCGGGTAAAATGGTTCACGGAGGAGCTTCGGGGGAAGAAGCGTGCGATGAACCGCTTGCGTCGGGCGTTTCAGAATGATCGTAGAATGGGTGTGGCCAGCGAAGAAAGCTGGCGAATGTTTAGGTGTGAGAAAAATGAGTACAAGAGCATGATGAAAGAGGTGAAAGAGGATGATTGGAGACAGTTTGTTACTGACCACGGGAACAACAACCCGTGGGGTGATGTATACAAACTGTGTATAGGAAGAAAGAAGGTGAATGACATATGTAGCTTGAAAGTAGGTAGTGAATGGACAGAGTTGGAGTGAGAGTGTGGATGTGTTGATGAATGAGTTTTTCCCTGGTACCGGATCGACCGTTAGTACTCGGCTGCTAAATCCACTGAGGACGCGTTGCTTAGAATGCATGAGATTGTTGGTATGAGTGATAAGAAGTATGTGTTGGGTATGTTTGTGGATTTTAAGGGTGCATTTGACAATGTTGTGTGGAGTAGAGTGATTGAGAAATTGTGATTGAGGAAGCATATTCTGGCTGAGTGTGTGTTGTATGAGGATGAGCGGAAATTGAGTGAATGGGGTATTCGGTATGAACGGGGCGTACTCGATGTAAGTCGAGTACTCCAGAATGCGAACATGGTGAAAAAGTTGAATGAGTTTGCGCGTTTGGTATTTGCCAGAAGAGCGAATCTTGTGTGAGTGTAGCTGTTTTTTTCATTTCAGCACGGAGGGACTGCTGA
Source organism: Empis stercorea (assembly GCA_949752835.1). NCBI lineage: Eukaryota > Metazoa > Arthropoda > Insecta > Diptera > Empididae > Empis > Empis stercorea. The sequence goes on along the minus strand of OX457090.1, from coordinate 4,090,059 downwards.
GCGGTGGTAGAGCGCTGCAGTGACCAGTGGTTGTCGGCTTACGTTTGTCTGCCCGAGGCTGGCATGGATTGCAAGATCCTAAAAGCCTAGAGCTAAGGCTCGAAGACCTGACCCGAGGTCTATAAATCTCGGGTACCACGGGGTCGGTGTTGCCCTGGGGGATATATTCTCCCATCACCGACATTTGGTTGTGGCCCCCTGAGTGGGAGCTTCGTGGTGGCTGTGGTTGAAAGGCATATGCGCCTAGGGGGACATTTATGTCACTCCGGGGTTGAACAGCGCTATCTGTTCGGAGGTCTGGCTCGCTTACTCCAGTCAGGGATTTAGATAGGTCCCGCTTCCACCAGTAAGGTTTGGACCGCTTGCACGGAAAGAACAAACTGGTAGTTGGAGCAACTTGTTGCTCTAACGGGTCACTCCTGCCTAATGGAGCCACTCCCATGGGGGACGTGTAATAGGAGCCTTCGGCTTAGGTGTGCACGTTAAATCACTAACAAGGGGGACGCTGTCCCTATCTACTAGGCGGGAGTAACTATGACTCTCTTCTGGTCCCGCCCTCGGATGGGATGTCGAAAGAGTATCGGTACTTGTAAACTTTGCAGCGTATGCGTCGGAATATCAAGTACGATTACTTGATTCCAGAAGCGATCATAGATGTGCCGGTTAAATACCTCCTCGTGGTTTCCGCCGGTAACGACTTCTTTTTTTTTTGGTGGAAAAAGAAAAGTCGGCTAAATTTTAACAGGCTTAGAGTGCGGATGGTGGTCAGAGGGCATCTGAGAGGAGTGACTTCCTTCTTTTGGAGTAAAAAAGAAGAGAAGTCAAATGGAGAATTGTAGAATTGGTGAAATGGCGAATTGGTGAAAATCGATGTAATTTTCTTTGATGAAAATGGAAGATTGAATGCCCCAGGCTGACATGGAATGCGAGTTCTGAAAGCCTAGAGCTAGCTCGAGGACCCGACCTGAGGTCTGTGATCCTAATCAGGTACCACGGGGTCGGTGAATGCCCTAACCATCACCGACATGTGGATGTAGGCCCCCGGAGCGGGAGTATCGTGGTGGCTGTGGTTGACAGGCATATGCGCCAAGGTGGTCTGCGCGACACACCGGGGTTGAACAGCTCTATCTGTTCGGTGGACTGTGCACGCTTACTCCAGTCAGAGATTTAGATAGGTTTCGCTTCCACTAGTAAGTTTTCTTCTGCTCTGCACGGAAGGAATAGACTAGGAGCTCTAGGGCGGGTCACTCCTCCTATGGCGGGTCACTCCTGCCTAATGGAGCCTTTTCCCAAGGGGGGCGTGTAATAGAAGCCATCGGCTTAGGTGTGCACGTTAAATCAATAATAAATAGGCATATGTCCCTATCTACTACTACTGATGTTTGAAAATTTGTTGAGAACAGACGTGCTTTGTGGATTAATTTTTCTTTGTGGATTAATTTAAAAATTTGTGTGCAAAAATTTCTTTTGTTTTGTGTGGGAAAAATTCTTTTGATTGTAAAAATTTTTTATTGGCTTTTTTCTTTGAAAAAATTTCAATAGAAAGTTTTTTCTATAGAAATAAATTTCTATAGAAATTTTGTGCTATTGTTGTAAAAATTTGTATAGGAATAGAATTCTATTGAAATAAATAGTTTTTTTCAAAACTCTTTAGGGTTCTATTTCTATAGAAATCGTTGTTGTTGTTGTCTTGTCCGTAGTTTTTGTGGGTGAGGTTTTTGGGGCTGGGTAAGCCTACGATGATGAAGAAGGTTGCCCCAGGGGGGGCGGGGTTGTGGGCCAGGTGGTATTCAAACCACCTCTGAAGAAAAAGAGGATGGGGCCAAAGGGGGCGATGGCGAGTAGTGCGTCAGGGACGCCGGCGACGTCTTGCGCCGAGATCTCAGGGTCGGAAATGCAGACGGGGGGGGAGTCGGAGTGCGACGAGTTGCCTTTGGCAAAGTTGGTGGCGTCGCGCGGTGTGGTTGGTTTGGTGTCGGCGACAGGGGTGGTAAAGAAGATTGCGGCCGATAAGCCTGTGGTTGCTGGCGGAGGAGGGGTAGAGGCAGCTAAGGGTGATGAGGTAGCTGCGATGAGGGCCATCACGAATGCCCTCCAAAAAAAGATGGTCCAATGTGGACTGACGGCCGCCCAGATGGCGGATATATTGGAGGTGACCGGCGGTTACGAGGAGGTGCTGGTCAGGTTGATGGTGAGCAGGACGCTGCCTTGCGGTCCCGATCAATGCGGAGGGGGGCGGCCCGTCAGCCGCAGGCAAATGGGGTTGTAGATAATAGGGAAAGTAGTAGGAGGAGAGTAGGGCAAACGTACGCCGTAATTGTGAAAGGTGGAGCAGGAGTGGAGCCTGCCGCGGTTCAGCAACGGTTGGTACAAGGTTGAGGTGAGGGTGAAGGACATCCGCCCGGTTTCGACGGGGGTCAAAGTAGTGACCTGTTCCTCGGCCGAAGTGGAAAGGATTAAAAGTAGTGTGGCCATAAAGGAAGCCGGGTTGGTGGTCGAGGACCCATTGGTTGCTGCACCGCGGGTGGTGCTCATGGACGCTCGTGGACAGAGTGATATTGATTTAACTATTGTGAATGGGATGTGTGATCGTTTTGAGTTTGAGTGGAAGATCCTACCTGAATGCGGATTGAGTGATCATAACGTGATACAAGTAGTATGTAAGGGTGTTAGGAATGATAGAGTGGGTGAACGGAGAGGTGATCGCTGGTCGATCAAAGGGGTTGATTGGGGCGGATATGTGGACTACCTCGGTGGTCTGGAATGCATGAAGAGTGACGATGAGTTTAGAATGATGACGTTGGATGAAAAGGTGCGTTTTGTGTATGAGTGCGTGAGTGAGACGAACGAAGCAAAGCTACAGAGAGTTGTGAGGAAGCGTCCAACGCGGGTAAAATGGTTCACGGAGGAGCTTCGGGGGAAGAAGCGTGCGATGAACCGCTTGCGTCGGGCGTTTCAGAATGATCGTAGAATGGGTGTGGCCAGCGAAGAAAGCTGGCGAATGTTTAGGTGTGAGAAAAATGAGTACAAGAGCATGATGAAAGAGGTGAAAGAGGATGATTGGAGACAGTTTGTTACTGACCACGGGAACAACAACCCGTGGGGTGATGTATACAAACTGTGTATAGGAAGAAAGACGGTGAATGACATATGTAGCTTGAAAGTAGGTAGTGAATGGACAGAGTTGGAGTGAGAGTGTGGATGTGTTGATGAATGAGTTTTTCCCTGGTACCGGATCGACCGTTAGTACTCGGCTGCTAAATCCACTGAGGACGCGTTGCTTAGAATGCATGAGATTGTTGGTATGAGTGATAAGAAGTATGTGTTGGGTATGTTTGTGGATTTTAAGGGTGCATTTGACAATGTTGTGTGGAGTAGAGTGATTGAGAAATTGGATGAGATTGGATGTGAAGAGCTCTCCATATGGGAGAGCTACTTCAGCGAAAGGAGTGCGTGTGTGAATGGGAACAACGAGTGCGTGTGGAAGACCGTCCAGAGGGGAACACCCCAAGGGTCCATTAGTGGCCCCTCGGTGTGGAACCTGATGATGGATGATCTTCTGCACGCACTTGAACGGTGTGGATGTAAGGTGATTGCGTATGCCGATGACTTGCTCCTGCTGGTTGAAGGCAGGAGCAGGTCGGAGGTAGAGAGATTGGGAACCCTTTTCATGACGGAGGTCGGGAATTGGGGGGTGCGTGTGGGTGTGAGTGTCTCGAAAGAGAAAACTGTGTGTATGTTGTTGAAAGGCAGGCTGAGTAAAAATCGGCCGCCTATCGTAAGAATGAATGGTGATATTGTGAAGTATGTACAGGTTGTGAGGTACTTGGGCCTGAATATCGGTGAACGAATGAGTTACAAGCCACACCTGGCAGCGCTTCATAAGAAGACTGTTGGTGTGGTGGGTTGTATGAGGAGGGTGTTACGAAAGGATTGGGGACTGAATGATAGAACTGTGAGGATGATATTCAGGGGGTTGATTGTTCCTTGTATCACGTATGGTGCGGTTGTGTGGTATGATATGGCCCAATTAGGGTATGCCAGAGATGCCCTTAATCGCTGCCAGAGAGTCGTGATGTATGCAAGTATGCGATTGTGCCGGACTGTGTCCACATATGCCATGCAGGTTCTGATGGGGGAGTTACCATGGGACCTGCAGGTCATCAGGCTACACAGGAAGGTTGTGCGTGGGAGTCAGTTCACGGGGGATGATCCTGTGACTGACTCAGAATGTGTGGGGTTATCCATTAAGGACCGGAAGGCTCTTGTGGATAACAGAATGAATGAGATTTGGCAGCGACGCTGGGAAATGAGTGATAAAGGCAGGTGTACGTATGAGTACATCAAAGATGTTAGGTTTAATGCGGAAGGGATGTTTGGGTTTGGTCTGCACCTTGGCTACCTGATCACAGGCCATGGCAGTATGAATGAGAACTTGAGTAAAAGAGGACTGGCAAATACCACGGAGTGTTCGTGTGGCTATCCAGTCGAAGACTGGAAGCATATTCTGGCTGAGTGTGTGTTGTATGAGGATGAGCGGAAATTGAGTGAATGGGGTATTCGGTATGAACGGGGCGTACTCGATGTAAGTCGAGTACTCCAGAATGCGAACATGGTGAAAAAGTTGAATGAGTTTGCGCGTTTGGTATTTGCCAGAAGAGCGAATCTTGTGTGAGTGTAGCTGTTTTTTTCATTTCAGCACGGAGGGACTGCTGAGCGGTGGTAGAGCGCTGCAGTGACCAGTGGTTGTCGGCTTACGTTTGTCTGCCCGAGGCTGGCATGGATTGCAAGATCCTAAAAGCCTAGAGCTAAGGCTCGAAGACCTGACCCGAGGTCTATAAATCTCGGGTACCACGGGGTCGGTGTTGCCCTGGGGGATATATTCTCCCATCACCGACATTTGGTTGTGGCCCCCTGAGTGGGAGCTTCGTGGTGGCTGTGGTTGAAAGGCATATGCGCCTAGGGGGACATTTATGTCACTCCGGGGTTGAACAGCGCTATCTGTTCGGAGGTCTGGCTCGCTTACTCCAGTCAGGGATTTAGATAGGTCCCGCTTCCACCAGTAAGGTTTGGACCGCTTGCACGGAAAGAACAAACTGGTAGTTGGAGCAACTTGTTGCTCTAACGGGTCACTCCTGCCTAATGGAGCCACTCCCATGGGGGACGTGTAATAGGAGCCTTCGGCTTAGGTGTGCACGTTAAATCACTAACAAGGGGGACGCTGTCCCTATCTACTAGGCGGGAGTAACTATGACTCTCTTCTGGTCCCGCCCTCGGATGGGATGTCGAAAGAGTATCGGTACTTGTAAACTTTGCAGCGTATGCTTCGGAATATCAAGTACGATTACTTGATTCCAGAAGCGATCATAGATGTGCCGGTTAAATACCTCCTCGTGGTTTCCGCCGGTAACGACTTCTTTTTTTTTTGGTGGAAAAAGAAAAGTCGGCTAAATTTTAACAGGCTTAGAGTGCGGATGGTGGTCAGAGGGCATCTGAGAGGAGTGACTTCCTTCTTTTGGAGTAAAAAAGAAGAGAAGTCAAATGGAGAATTGTAGAATTGGTGAAATGGCGAATTGGTGAAAATCGATGTAATTTTCTTTGATGAAAATGGAAGATTGAATGCCCCAGGCTGACATGGAATGCGAGTTCTGAAAGCCTAGAGCTAGCTCGAGGACCCGACCTGAGGTCTGTGATCCTAATCAGGTACCACGGGGTCGGTGAATGCCCTAACCATCACCGACATGTGGATGTAGGCCCCCGGAGCGGGAGTATCGTGGTGGCTGTGGTTGACAGGCATATGCGCCAAGGTGGTCTGCGCGACACACCGGGGTTGAACAGCTCTATCTGTTCGGTGGACTGTGCACGCTTACTCCAGTCAGAGATTTAGATAGGTTTCGCTTCCACTAGTAAGTTTTCTTCTGCTCTGCACGGAAGGAATAGACTAGGAGCTCTAGGGCGGGTCACTCCTCCTATGGCGGGTCACTCCTGCCTAATGGAGCCTTTTCCCAAGGGGGACGTGTAATAGAAGCCATCGGCTTAGGTGTGCACGTTAAATCACTAATAAATAGGCATATGTCCCTATCTACTACTACTGATGTTTGAAACTTTGTTGAGAACAGACGTGCTTTGTGGATTAATTTTTCTTTGTGGATTAATTTAAAAATTTGTGTGCAAAAATTTCTTTTGTTTTGTGTGGGAAAAATTCTTTTGATTGTAAAAATTTTTTATTGGCTTTTTTCTTTGAAAAAATTTCAATAGAAAGTTTTTTCTATAGAAATAAATTTCTATAGAAATTTTGTGCTATTGTTGTAAAAATTTGTATAGGAATAGAATTCTATTGCAATAAATAGTTTTTTTCAAAACTCTTTAGGGTTCTATTTCTATAGAAATCGTTGTTGTTGTTGTCTTGTCCGTAGTTTTTGTGGGTGAGGTTTTTGGGGCTGGGTAAGCCTACGATGATGAAGAAGGTTGCCCCAGGGGGGGGGGGCGTAGTTGTGGGCCAGGTGGTATTCAAACCACCTCTGAAGAAAAAGACGCCGTCAGGGACGCCGGCGACGTCTTGCGGCGAGACCTCAGGGTCGGAAATGCAGACGGGGGGGGAGTCGGAGTGCGACGAGTTGCCTTTGGCAAAGTTGGTGGCGTCGCGCGGTGGAGTTGGTTTGGTGTCGGCGACAGGGGTGGTAAAGAAGATTGCGGCCGATAAGCCTGTGGTTGCTGGCGGAGGAGGGGTAGAGGCAGCTAAGGGTGATGAGGTAGCTGCGATGAGGGCCATCACGAATGCCCTCCAAAAAAAGATGGTCCAATGTGGACTGACGGCCGCCCAGATGGCGGATATATTGGAGGTGACCGGCGGTTACGAGGAGGTGCTGGTCAGGTTGGTGGTGAGCAGGACGCTGCCGGTCCAGGTATCTGAGCCCTTGCTGTCCCGATCAATGCGGAGGGGGGCGGCCCGTCAGCCGCAGGCAAATGGGGTTGTAGATAATAGGGAAAGTAGTAGGAGGAGAGTAGGGCAAACGTACGCCGTAATTGTGAAAGGTGGAGCAGGAGTGGAGCCTGCCGCGGTTCAGCAACGGTTGGTACAAGGTGTTGGGTCCAAGGTTGAGGTGAGGGTGAAGGACATCCGCCCGGTTTCGACGGGGGTCAAAGTAGTGACCTGTTCCTCGGCCGAAGTGGAAAGGATTAAAAGTAGTGTGGCCATAAAGGAAGCCGGGTTGGTGGTCGAGGACCCATTGGTTGCTGCACCGCGGGTGGTGCTCATGGACGTACCAACGGAGATTTCTACTGACGAGCTTATGAGGCAAATATATAGTAAGAATGTTGGGGAAGAGATGATGCCGTACGCTGCATATGAGAAAGCGGTGAAGCTCGTGAGTAGGCCCGTTGGTACGGAGACAACCACTGGTCCGGTGATTTTGGAGGTGCCGGAACGGTTGGTGGAGGCATGGGGACGGCAGCGGCGCTTATACGTGCGCTGGCAGTCCTTCAGAGTGCGAATAATGGAGAACCAGCTAGGGTGCTATAGGTGCTATGCCATTGGGCATAGGTCCTATGAATGCAGAGTCGCTAGGCCTGTGTGCAAAAAATGCGGTGAGGAGGGCCACCTTCAGGCGGAATGCCCCAATGCGGTGTCGTGCCGTAATTGTAGGTTGCTGGGTAAGCCCAGTAACCACTCGGTTACGTCGGTGGCATACTGCCCCGTGTACGCTATGGCATGCGGTAGGAAGGTGCTCTCAGTATGAATGAGACACTGCTAACTGTCCTGCAGTATAACTGTCAGGGCAGTTACAGCGTTATGTGTGATTTTGGTGACTGCATGAGAAGGATGAATGTCGGGGTAGCCTTGGTGCAGGAGCCGTATGTTGTGGATGGATGCGTCAGGGGATTACCTGCCAGTATGAAAGCTTTTGTGAACGAAAGTGGGGGTTCTGCGGTGATTGTGGATAATATTGATTTGGATGTGATGCTCGCTGGCGAGTATACGAATGAATGGGGTGTCTGCGTGAGTCTTAAAGGTGTGTTTGGCACAATGTATGTTGGGTCGGTGTACTGCAAGTTTTCTGAGGAAATTGGGCCATATATTGAATATATGGGCAGTCTCCTAAGGGGACTTCAGAATGAATGTGTGTTAATCGGGCTTGACTCCAATGCGTCCTCACCGTTATGGTACAGTAAGGGTGCCGGACGTGGCAGAGCCAATACCCTACGAGGTAGGGAGCTCGAGGAGTGGATTGTAGGATCTCGAATGAATGTGGTCAACGAGCCGTCTGAGTGGTATACATTCAGTGGTGCTCGTGGACAGAGTGATATTGATTTAACTATTGTGAATGGGATGTGTGATCGTTTTGAGTTTGAGTGGAAGATCCTACCTGAATGCGGATTGAGTGATCATAACGTGATACAAGTAGTATGTAAGGGTGTTAGGAAAGATAGAGTGGGTGAACGGAGAGGTGATCGCTGGTCGATCAAAGGGGTTGATTGGGGTGGATATGTGGACTACCTCGGTGGTCTGGAATGCATGAAGAGTGATGATGAGTTTAGAATGATGACGTTGGATGAAAAGGTGCGTTTTGTGTATGAGTGCGTGAGTGAGACGAGGCAAAGCTACAGAGAGTTGTGAGGAAGCGTCCAACGCGAGTAAAATGGTTCACGGAGGAGCTTCGGGGGAAGAAGCGTGCGGTGAACCGCTTGCGTCGGGCGTTTCAGAATGATCGTAGAATGAATGTGGCCAGCGAAGAAAGCTGGCGAGTGTTTAGGTGTGAGAAAAATGAGTACAAGAGCATGATGAAAGAGGTGAAAGAGGATGATTGGAGACAGTTTGTTACTGACCACGGGAACAACAACCCGTGGGGTGATGTATACAAACTGTGTAGAGGAAGAAAGAAGGTGAATGACATCTGCAGCTTGAAAGTAGGTAGTGAATGGACAAAGAGTTGGAGTGAGAGTGTGGATGTGTTGATGAATGAGTTTTTCCCTGGTACCGGATCGAGCGTTAGTACTCGGCTGCGACGGCCGCCGCCTCCTCCACCTCCTCCCCTTCAATGGGATGAGGTGAACGAGTCGGTGTACGAGAACGGCCTGAGGAAAGCGCCCGGTCTTGACGGTATCAATGGAGAAATTATGA